>CM055128.1:66023834-66643209 GCA_029206835.1 Rana muscosa
AATCTGTGAAATACGTGTATACAATATACTGTTTCTAATCAAAGGCCGACCCTAAGAGTCTTTGTGAAATCGTATCCGCTTTAGTGAGAAGCAAGAATTACAAGGTCTTCAAGAATCTGCTACAGAGACATTACTTTGTAGCAACATTGTTTATAATCTGCCTTTTATATCTATTGTTTCTTTTACGAACTGTTGCTAATGACCAGTGTTACACTGTGTGCTAGCATTTTACATTCACATATTCATGTTGGCTTTTTAATCTCTACAATATTCCCTTTATTAACAGTGCCTAATTAAAACATCTGTGTTAAGAGGCAGCCACATTAACTTCGCAGGCACAACGGAACAGAATTATTGTCGAACTGTCGGCTTTTAACAGTCTTTTTTTCTCTTTTTAATTAGCTGCTTTCTCTGCCTCCCCCTGTATAGAAACATTACGGAAATTAAAAAGCAGGACCCTTTCTCTTCTGTAGATCGAAGCGTGGTCAAAAAACTGATTGTGGGTATGAGATGGAGTGTGGAAAATGCGCAGTAAGGTTTTGAAGGATGTAATATTTCAAGATTTTGGTGTCTTTGTAATGGCTCGGTAAAGTGTGCCACTAAAATGAGTCTGAAGAGATTTACAGGAGAGGGGGCCCAAATGCAGTCCTAAAACTTCAATTCATTTTAATGTGGTTTAATCCTGCTATACCATTACAGATTAATTTGAACGTGTAGTTATTTTTCTGGCTTTGTCTTTCCTGAATCCAAAGGGTAAAGGGCAGTAAAGACTTGACGCTTGACTATAAAGTTGGTGTAACTTTAATGTGAAATAAAATAAATATAAATGTTCATCAATGGTCTGAAGTGCACTGAGCCTAGTAACATCACAAAAGTCCCAGAAATCATAGTATATACTACACAAACCGGCCACTTTATTCAGTACACTTGTTCAATTGCTTGGCAACACAAATTGCTAATCAGCCAATCACATGGCAGCAACTCATTGCATTTAGGCATCTAGACGTGGTGAAGATGAATTGCTGAAGTTCAAACCGAGCATCAGAATGGGGAAGAAAGGGGATTTAAGTGACTTTGAACAAGGCATGGTTGTTGGTGCCAGATGGTCTCCATCCAATAGAGCACCTTTGGGATGTGGTGGAAGATTCGCATCATGGATGTGCAGCTGACGAATCTGCAGCAACTGCATGATGCTATCATGTCAATATGGACCAAAATCTTTAGGGACACCTTGTTGAATTTATGCCACGAAGAATTAAGGCAGTTCTGAAGACAAAAGGGGGTCCAACCTGGTATTAGCAAGATGTACCTAATAAAGTGGCCTGTGAATATACTCACACCACAGCCCCCTAATCCCATGCCATAGTGCACTCTACTGGGCCCTCCACATAGACAAGATGTACAGTATGTGACAAAAGTAATTATGAAAAGATTAAAACCCAACTTCACTTTTCCAATAAAATAAAAATAAAATTGCCCAGCAGCTCTAAAGAATGCAAAAAGGAGCTCCTATGCTCATTTGCTCAGCATCAGTCCTTTTCTGGGATGAACAGCACCCTGCACCTTTCATCCCCCTTCCTGGGGGTGCGTCATCATACCGGCCTGGGCTCACACAACTGCTGCACAGAACAGTGCTGACACATGACTGCTTAATAGGGATTGGCCGAACACCCCCCGGTTTCGGTTCGCATCCAGAACATGCGAACAGGCAAAAAATTTGTTCGAACACGCGAACACCGTTAAAGTCTATGGGACACGGACAAAAGTGCTCATTTTAAAGGTTAATATGCAAGTTATTGCCATAAAAAGTGTTTGGGGACCCGGGTCCTGCACCAGGGGACATGTATCAATGCAAAAAAAAGTTTTAAAAACTGAAGTTTTTTCGGGAGCAGTGATTTTAATAATGCTTAAAGTTAAACAGTAAAAGTGAAATATTCCTTTAAATTTCGTACCTGGGGGGTGTCTATAGTATGTCTGTAAAGTAGCGCATGTTTCCCGTGTTTATAACAATCTCTGCACAAAATTATATTTCTAAAGGAAAAAAAGTCATTTAAAACTACTCGCGGCTATAATGAATTGTTGGGTCCCAGCAATACAGATAAAAGTCATTGAAAGTCATTGAAAAAAAATGCGTGGGGGTCCCCCAAAATTCCATTACCAGGCCCTTCAGGTCTGGTATGGATATTAAGGGGAACCCTGCGCCAAAATGTAAAAAACAATGGCGTGGGGTTCCCCCCAAAAATCCATACCAGACCCTTGGAAGGCCGCAGGAAAAGAGGGGGGGACGAGAGAACGCCCCCCCTCCTGAACCATACCAGGCCACATGCCCTCAACATGGGGAGGATGTCCCCATGTTGATGGGGACAAGGGCCTCATCCCCACAACCCTTGCCCGGTGGTTGTGGGGGTCTGCGGGCGGGGGGCTTATCAGAATCTGGAAGCCCCCTTTAACAAAGGGGAACCCCAGATCCCACCCCCCGCCCATGTGAATTGGTAAGGGTCAAAATGTTAAAAACCACAGGAGACGGCTTGGGACAAGTCCTTTATTAAAAACAAAAAAATTTAAAAGAGATTCCAGCGATGTAATCCAATAAATCCATCCTCGATCTCCAGCGATGTAATCCAATTCTCGATCTCCAGCGATGGATGATCTCCAGCGACTCCAGCGAGGAACTCGCACACGATCCTGCCTCCACCGGAGGCACCCCCGGCAAATGACGCGGCGCCAGCCTGACAGCTCTTATGTAGCTGAGAGCGGGGCCACCTGGGAAACCTGTGTTGCATCAGAGGGGGGCGAGGTCACCCATACACGTCACTGGGAAACCCCGGCGTTTCCCCTTGCATCAGAGGTGGATGGGGTCACGTGACGGGTGGCCCGCCCTCAGCTACATAAGAGCTTTCAGGCTGGCGCCGCGTCATTAGCAGGGGATGCCTCCGGTGGAGGCAGGATCATGTGCGTGTTCCTCGCTGGAGTCGCTGGAGATCATCCATCGCTGGAGATCGAGAATTGGATTACATCGCTAGAGATCGAGGATGGATTTACTGGATTACATCACTGGAATCTCTTTTTAATTTTTTTATTTTTAATAAAGGACTTGTCCCAAGCCGTCTCCTGTGGTTTTTAACATTTTGACACTTTTTTTGTGAAATGGTAGGGGTACAATGTACTCCTTACCAATTCACATGGGGGGGTCGGGATCTGGAGGCCCCCTTTTTTTTTTTTGGCGCGGGGTTCCCCATAATATCCATACAAGACCTGAAGGGCCTGGTAATGGAATTTGGGGGGGACCCCCACGCTGTCACGTACCTGGTAGTGGACCCCAACGTGCAGGGAGTGGCCTCTCGTAAACCTCTGACTCAGGAACCCCTAGTAGAGCAGACAGGAGCTCGAGAGTGCAAAGGGGCACAAGTGCCTGACAGGTAAGCTGATATAGAGGTTTGGGTTCAGCAGCTGGGAGGTGTACTGTAGTCCGCAGCAGGAAGCAGCAGCAGGGAGGTGTACTGTAGTCTGCAGCAGGACACCCGTGGATCAGGAGATAGGCAGGTGAGGACGGGCCGGGTCAAACACAGGCAGGCTGGTCAGGTGCAGAAGCAGAATCCAAAGAATAGTCAAGTCCAGGCCGGGTCAGTTCATCAGGGGGGCAGCAACTAGGTTTAAAGGACAAGCAGGAGCGTAGTCGGGACAAGCCGGGATCAAAGGCAGGCAGCAAGCAGGAGAAGTCAAGGGAGAGCCGGATCAGGTAACGAGTCAGATAATCAGTAGTACAGGTAGCAGGGGTCTCAGGAACGCTGTAGACCGGACAGCAAGGTAGCAGAGTGACAGTTCTGTTTAAATAGGCTTTCTTGGCGCCAAGTGCCGTCATTAGGTGCACGCCCGTGCGCCGCTATGGAGCACCCGCGCCGCTATCGCGCACCCGTGCGGCTCTATCGCGCATGCGCGTGCGCCGAATGGGGTTACTGTGCACAGGCATTCTTCTAACACCCCGATTACTGGGAAACGTCTTTCCTGACACACGCATTATTATTTTTTTATTTATCAATGACTTTCAATAACTTTTATCTGTATTGCCGGGACCTGACAATTCATTAGAATTAATGAACGAGTAGTTTTAAATGACTTTTTTTCCTTTAGAAATGTCATTTTGTGCAGAGACTGTTATAAACACGGGAAACATGCGCTACTTTACAGGCATAATATAGACACCCCCCAGGTACGAAATTTAAAGGAATATTTCACTTTTATTGTTTCACTTTAAGCATTATTAAAATCACTGCTCCCGAAAAAACAACAGTTTTTAAAACTTTTTTTGCATTAATACATGTCCCCTGTGGAAGGACCCAGGTCCCCAAACACTTTTTATGACAATAACTTGCATATTAATCTTTAAAATTAGCACTTTAGATTTCTCCCATAGACTTTTAAAGGGTGTTCCGCAGCTTTTCGAATTTGCCACGAACACCCCAAATTGTTCGCTGCTCGGCGAACGAGCGAACAGCCAATGTTCGAGTCGAACTCATGTTCGACTCAAACAGATAACCCATCCCTACTGCTTGAATGTCATTCTGTTCAGTGGTAGGGATGAGCTTCGTGTTCGAGTCGAACATACGTTCGACTCGAACATCGGCTGTTCGATCGTTCGACGAAGATCGAACGATTTGGGCCGTTCGCGCCAGATTCGAGTGACGCGAACGGCCCACAATGCACTACGCCATCGCAGTGTCATCCAGGCGCTGTGATTGGCCAAGCATGCACTGTGACCCCGCATGCTTGGCCAATCACAGCGCTGGCAGCGAGGAGAGCAATGATTGGCCACAGGCAGGATGCCTGTGGCCAATTATTGCTGAGGGTGTTTAGTACACGCCCCACACTATAAAAGGCCGCCAGCACGGCGGCCTAGTGTAGTGTGTTCCGGAGCAGGGATAGAGCAGCATAGGCAGGGACAGTGACTGTTATTTCTTTCTTGCTTAACCTGGATTCCTTTAGTTTAGGGAAAGAGAAGGATAGGTAGGGAGAGTGTCAGTGTGTTTTGTGCTTGTGCTATAGTGTGCTTAAAAAAAACATTTATTCTAGGGACAGAAAACTGTAGGTAGGGACAGTGTCAGTTTCTTTCACTCTGCAAGTCCTTGTTTCCAGGGACCTGGAAGGACAGTGAGTGAATTGTCCTTGTGCTATATTGTGCTTAAAAAAACATTTATTCTAGGGACAGAAAACTGTAGGTAGGGAGAGTGTCAGTTTCTTTCACTCTGCAAGTCCTTGTTTCCAGGGACCTGTAAGGACAGTGAGTGAATTGTCCTTGTGCTATATTGTGATTAAAAAAAACATTTTTTCTAGGGACAGAAAACTGTAGGTAGGGAGAGTGTTTTTTTTCTTTCACTCTGCAAGTCCTTGTTTCCAGGGACCTGGAAGGACAGTGAGTGAATTGTCCTTGTGCTATATTGTGCTTAAAAAAACATTTATTCTAGGGACAGAAAACTGTAGGTAGGGAGAGTGTTTATTTTCTTTCACTCTGCAAGTCCTTGTTTCCAGGGACCTGTAAGGACAGTGAGTGAATTGTCCTTGTGCTATATTGTGATTAAAAAAAACATTTATTCTAGGGACAGAAAACTGTAGGTAGGGAGAGTGTCAGTTTATTTCACTCTGCAAGTCCTTGTTTCCAGGGACCTGTAAGGACAGTGAGTGAATTGTCCTTGTGCTATATTGTGATTAAAAAAAACATTTTTTCTAGGGACAGAAAACTGTAGGTAGGGAGAGTGTTTTTTTTCTTTCACTCTGCAAGTCCTTGTTTCCAGGGACCTGTAAGGACAGTGAGTGAATTGTCCTTGTGCTATATTGTGATTAAAAAAAACATTTTTTCTAGGGACAGAAAACTGTAGGTAGGGAGAGTGTTTTTTTTCTTTCACTCTGCAAGTCCTTGTTTCCAGGGACCTGGAAGGACAGTGAGTGAATTGTCCTTGTGCTATATTGTGCTTAAAAAAAAACATTTTTTCTAGGGACAGAAAACTGTAGGTAGGGAGAGTGTTTTTTTTTTTCACTCTGCAAGTCCTTGTTTCCAGGGACCTGTAAGGACAGTGAGTGAATTGTCCTTGTGCTATATTGTGCTTAAAAAAAACATTTATTCTAGGGACAGAAAACTGTAGGTAGGGAGAGTGTCAGTTTATTTCACTCTGCAAGTCCTTGTTTCCAGGGACCTTTAAGGACAGTGAGTGAATTGTCCTTGTGCTATATTGTGATTAAAAAAAACATCTTTTCTAGGGACAGAAAACTGTAGGTAGGGAGAGTGTTTTTTTTCTTTCACTCTGCAAGTCCTTGTTTCCAGGGACCTGTAAGGACAGTGAGTGAATTGTCCTTGTGCTATATTGTGCTTAAAAAAAACATTTATTCTAGGGACAGAAAACTGTAGGTAGGGAGAGTGTCAGTTTATTTCACTCTGCAAGTCCTTGTTTCCAGGGACCTGTAAGGACAGTGAGTGAATTGTCCTTGTGCTATATTGTGATTAAAAAAAACATTTTTTCTAGGGACAGAAAACTGTAGGTAGGGAGAGTGTTTTTTTTCTTTCACTCTGCAAGTCCTTGTTTCCAGGGACCTGTAAGGACAGTGAGTGAATTGTCCTTGTGCTATATTGTGATTAAAAAAAACATTTTTTCTAGGGACAGAAAACTGTAGGTAGGGAGAGTGTTTTTTTTCTTTCACTCTGCAAGTCCTTGTTTCCAGGGACCTGGAAGGACAGTGAGTGAATTGTCCTTGTGCTATATTGTGCTTAAAAAAAACATTTATTCTAGGGACAGAAAACTGTAGGTAGGGAGAGTGTCAGTTTATTTCACTCTGCAAGTCCTTGTTTCCAGGGACCTGTAAGGACAGTGAGTGAATTGTCCTTGTGCTATATTGTGATTAAAAAAAACATTTTTTCTAGGGACAGAAAACTGTAGGTAGGGAGAGTGTTTTTTTTCTTTCACTCTGCAAGTCCTTGTTTCCAGGGACCTGGAAGGACAGTGAGTGAATTGTCCTTGTGCTATATTGTGCTTCAAAAAAACATTAATTCTAGTGACAGAAAACTGTAGGTAGGGAGAGTGTCAGTTTATTTCACTCTGCAAGTCCTTGTTTCCAGGGACCTGTAAGGACAGTGAGTGAATTGTCCTTGTGCTATATTGTGATTAAAAAAAACATTTTTTCTAGGGACAGAAAACTGTAGGTAGGGAGAGTGTTTTTTTTCTTTCACTCTGCAAGTCCTTGTTTCCAGGGACCTGTAAGGACAGTGAGTGAATTGTCCTTGTGCTATATTGTGCTTAAAAAAAACATTTATTCTAGGGACAGAAAACTGTAGGTAGGGAGAGTGTCAGTTTATTTCACTCTGCAAGTCCTTGTTTCCAGGGACCTGTAAGGACAGTGAGTGAATTGTCCTTGTGCTATATTGTGATTAAAAAAAACATTTTTTCTAGGGACAGAAAACTGTAGGTAGGGAGAGTGTTTTTTTTCTTTCACTCTGCAAGTCCTTGTTTCCAGGGACCTGTAAGGACAGTGAGTGAATTGTCCTTGTGCTATATTGTGCTTAAAAAAAACATTTATTCTAGGGACAGAAAACTGTAGGTAGGGAGAGTGTCAGTTTATTTCACTCTGCAAGTCCTTGTTTCCAGGGACCTGTAAGGACAGTGAGTGAATTGTCCTTGTGCTATATTGTGATTAAAAAAAACATTTTTTCTAGGGACAGAAAACTGTAGGTAGGGAGAGTGTTTTTTTTCTTTCACTCTGCAAGTCCTTGTTTCCAGGGACCTGTAAGGACAGTGAGTGAATTGTCCTTGTGCTATATTGTGCTTAAAAAAAACATTTATTCTAGGGACAGAAAACTGTAGGTAGGGAGAGTGTCAGTTTCTTTCACTGTGAAAGTCCTTGTTTCAAGGGACAGAGAAGGACACCTGAAGGTAGCCCTTATTGCTTTTTTCCCATCTCCCTGCAGGCCATCTATTAGAATGTCTGGAAGGCAAACAAGGAGAGGCAGACAGTCAGGAGGCAATAAAAGAGGGCAAGCAGGCTCTGTGTCTGGGGGCAACAGTGCTGGTCGTGGACGCGGTGCATTGTCATCAGCACATGGCCATGGGACACGCTTGTCCTTCTTTTCGGCAGCTGGACATGTTGAGCCACATCATGCCGAAGACTTGGTAGAGTGGATGACCAAGCCCTCCTCCTCCTCCTCATCCTCTCTCACCCAGGCTCAGGGTACTGGAAAAGCAGCTGCCAAAGCGTCGTCTTCCCTGGTATCAATGTCAGACAAATCATCAGTCACTCCTTCCCTAGACCCACCATGTCCTCCTCCTGAGGAGTCCCCCGAACTGTTTCAGCACAGTGTTGGGTACATGCTCCAGGAGGATGCCCAGCGTTTCGAAGGGTCTGATGATGAAACCCAGCTAGAGGAAGGCAGTAGCGTGAGAGCAGACAGAGGGGATGCTCAAGAAGGACACCAATCTGGCAGTCATGTTCCAGCAGCTGCAGCATACTGCCAGATTGGCTCCAGTGATGAGGAGGGAGGGGATGATGAGGTCACTGACTCCACGTGGGTGCCTAATAGGAGAGAGGAGGAGGAGGAGGACGAGGAGGAGGCACATCTCCAACGAGGCAGGATGCCCTTTGGTGGCCAGCGTAAGGGCAGTACACCGACGGAATCACACCGCAGAGCTCCGCCTGTGCAGGGCGCTGCCTCTGCCCGTCATTCAAAAAGTTCTTTGGTGTGGGCCTTTTTTGAGGCTAGTGCATCAGATCGCACAGCTGCTGTTTGCAACATATGTCTCAAGCGTATATCGCGTGGCCAAAACATCAGCCGCTTGGGTACCACATGCCTGACCAGACATATGTTGACCTGCCATGCAGCTCGTTGGCAAGCCTACCTCAAAGACCCACACCAAAGAACAAAGCGGACCTCTCCTTGCACCGCATCAGCTGGGATCTCCAACCCCACTATAACTTCAGTCCTCTCTGAAACATGCACTGAGAGGAATGAAGGTGTAGAATTAGGTGTGTCACAGCCAAGTACTTGCGGCCACTCTGCTAGCAGTACACCGACGTCCGATTCTAGCAGGCAAATTTCCCTGCCCCAGCTGCTGGACCGTCGAAAGAAGTTCACTCCCAGCCATCCACATGCCCAGCGGTTGAATGCTAGCTTGGCTAAATTGCTAGCGCTTCAACTGCTGCCTTTTCAGTTGGTAGACTCGGCCCCCTTCCGTGAGTTTGTGCAATGTGCGGTTCCTCAGTGGCAGGTTCCCAAACGCCACTTTTTCTCACGGAAGGCTATTCCGGCTCTCTACCGGCATGTGGAAGGCAATGTCTTGGCCTCGCTGGACAGGGCGGTCAGCGGTAAGGTGCATATTACCGCTGACTCATGGTCCAGCAGGCATGGACAGGGACGTTACCTTTCTTTCACGGCCCATTGGGTCACTCTTTTGGCAGCTGGGAAGGATGCAGGACAAGGTGCAGTAGTGTTGGAGGTTGTCCCACCGCCACGCCTCCAAAATGCTACTACTGGTTGTGACACACCTCTCTCCTCCACCCCCTCCTCTTCTTCTTCCTCCATGGCCTCTTCCTGTGGTTTGTCCTATGAACCAGCGGTGCTCCGTAGCCGTTCACGGGGCTACGCAAGTACGCAGGCAAAAAGATGCCATGCCGTGCTTGCGCTGGTGTGTTTGGGGGACAGAAGCCACACTGGGGCAGAGGTCCTGTCTGCTCTGCAGGGCCAGGCCGAGAGGTGGTTGACGCCACGCCAGCTTAAGCCAGGAATGGTGGTTTGCGACAATGGCACCAACCTCCTCTCCGCCCTCCGACAGGGACAACTGACCCATGTGCCCTGTGTGGCTCACGTCCTTAACCTGGTGGTGCAGCGGTTCTTGGGCAGGTACCCGGGCTTACAGGATGTCCTGAGGCAGGCCAGGAAAGTCTGTGTGCATTTCCGCAGATCTTATAATGCCAGTGCTCGCCTGGCTGAGCTGCAAAAGGAGTTGAACCTGCCCAAGAACCGCCTTATATGTGACATGCCCACCAGGTGGAACTCAACGTTGGCCATGCTGCAGCGGCTGCACACGCAGCAGAGGGCCATCAATGAGTACCTGTGCGACTACGGCACCAGGACAGGGTCAGGGGAGCTTGGTTTTTTTTCTCCACGCCAGTGGGGCATGATCAGGGATGCATGCACTGTCCTGGCACCATTTGAGGAGGCCACGAGGATGGTGAGCAGTGACAGTGCATGCATCAGTGACACTGTACCTCTTGTCCACCTGTTGGAGCACACGCTGCGTGGAATAATGGACAGGGCACTTGAGGCAGAACAGAGGCAGGAAGAGGAGGACTTCCTTGCCTCTCAAGGCCCCCTTTACCCAGACAGTGTTCCTTCTGTCCCACCCATCGCACAGGAAGAGGAGGAGGAGGAGGAGGAGGAGGATTGTGTCAGCATGGAGGTGGAGGCTGGCACTCAGCATCATCAGCAGCAGTCTTTTAGGGATGATTTACAGTCCCAAGAAACCAGTGGACTTGTACGTGGCTGGGAGGAGGTGGCTGCGGATCATGTCGTCCTTAGTGACCCAGAGGACTCCGGAGCGAATGCCTCAGCAAACCTACGCTGCATGGCCTCCCTGATCCTGCAAAGTCTGCGGAAGGATCCTCGTATTCTTCGGATCAAGGAGAGGGACCATTACTGGCTGGCCACTCTCCTTGATCCACGGTACAAGGGTAAGGTTGCGGACCTTATGTTACCATCGCAGAGGGAGCAGAGGATGAGACAACTCCGGGAGGCCTTGCAGAAAGGTCTGTGCAACGCGTTCCCAGAGACTGGGAGGTTACAAACTCCTGGTCCTGGACAACGAGTTGCTGAGGCTTCGGCCAGTCAAAGAAGGAGCGGTGGGGAAGGTGGCCGTCTGACCGATGCGTTCAGACAATTCTTTAGTCCGCAGCCCCAAAGTATGATCGGTTCCAGCAACCATCGCCAGCGTCTGATAAACATGGTGCAGGAATATCTAGGGGCAAGGTCAGACTTGGACACCTTTCCCACCGAAAATCCTCTGGCTTACTGGGTCTTGAGGATGGATCACTGGCCAGAGCTTGCACAGTATGCAATTGAGCTACTGGCCTGTCCTGCATCCAGCGTTCTTTCGGAACGCACATTCAGTGCTGCTGGAGGATTTGTCACGGATCACAGGGTGCGCCTGTCCACCGACTCGGTTGATCGACTGACTTTCATCAAGATGAACCAGTCTTGGATCACCACCAGCTACCACACACCTGATGCTGATATAACAGACTAATTGATTTTAACATGTCACATCCCTTCAAGACTGATGCTGATGCTGAGTGCCTGTGCTGTTATGTTGACTGGCTATCCTCCTCCTCCGAGTCCTCAATGATACGATTGATGATGATAGCTTGGAAGATCATTTTTGTTTATGGGTGCCGCCACCAGTGGCTAAGGCCCAATTTTTCAGCCCCTGTTTTACAGGGGCGTGTAATTACAATTTTTTTAGCAATAATTTGCCATAGGGCTCATTGCTGTGCTCCAAGTACAGTATCTGTGAGGGGTTGGAGTGTTGTGGCACCAGTGCCTAAGGCCCAATTTTTCAGCCCCTGTTTAACAGGGGCGTGTCATTACAATTTTTGAAGCAATACTTTGCAACAGGGCTCATTGCTGTGCTCCAAGTACAGTATCTGTGAGGGGTTGTAGTGTTGTGCCACCAGTGCCTAAGGCCCAATTTTTCAGCCCCTGTTCAACAGGGGCATGCAATTACAATTCTTGATCTAATAATTCACAGCAGGGTCCATTGCTGCACCCACCAAGAGTAACTCTGAGGGCTTACAGTCTTGTGGCAACGCCACCACCACCACCACCACGAAAGGCCCAATTTTTCAGCCCCTGTTCAAAAGGGGCATGTAATTACAATTCTTGATCTAATAATTCACAGCAGGGCCCATTGCTGCACCCACCAAGAGTAACTGTCAGGGCTTACAGTGTTGTGGCACCAGCACCACCATCAAAGCCCCAATTTTTACTACCACTGTTCAACAATTATATGTAATTAAAATTCCTGATATAATAGTTGACAGCAGGGCGTTCCAGCACCAACCAAGAGTAACTGAGTGCTTACAGTGTTGTGCCAACACCAACAACTAAGGGGCCTATTTCTGCAGAGTATATACGGCAGGTCCCTACTTTCAAACATCCAACTTACAAACGACTCCTACTTGCAAACGAAAGAAGACAACAGGAAGTGAGAGGAAATCTACCCCTAGAAAGGAAAATTCTCTCCTGTAAGAATAAATATGGGAGAAAGGGGTCTCATCTGTACTGATGCTTTATCAGCAATCCTTGTTTCAAGAAAAACACCACATTTCAAAAACAGTTGTCATTGGGACGGAAAGTGAGGTGAAATGTTCTGAACAGGGGCACAGACAGCAAAACAAATGTTACAGGGGTGATAACCCTTACCTATGTTTCCCAAAAAGTTTAAAAATAGATTTTTGGGCTGGAGCTACACTTCAACAATGTACCTGTTCAAAATTACAAACACATTCTACATAAGAACAAACCTACAGTCCCTGTCTTGTATGCACCGCCTGTATACGGCTGTTCAGAGTACATAGGGCCTTTTTTATTTTATGTGCGGGGTTCCCCTTAATATCCATACAAGACCCAAAGGGGCTGGTAATGGGCTGGGGTAGGGGGGGGGTCATGGGGTAGCTATGCCATTTTTCTTAAAGAATTTCATCCATATTACCGGGACCAGACATTACATTAAAGCCGCAAGCAGTTTTAAATGGCTTTTTTTTCCTTTAGAAGTGTCATTTTGTGCAGGGACAGTTCTAAACACGGGAAACACGTGGCACTTCACAGGCATACTTTAGACACCCCCCAGGTACGATATTTAAAGGAATATTTGACTTTTTTTTTTTCACTTTATGCATCATTAAAATGACTGCTCCCGAAAAACGACCGTTTTTAAAACTTCTTTTTGCATTGATACATGTCCCCTGGTGCACAACCCGGGTTCCCAAACCCTATTTATGACAATAACATGCATAATAGTTGTTATAATTAGCACTTTAGAATTCGAACGTTCGCATCCATTGTATTTAATAGGGTTCTAATGTTCGTTCGAACTTTCGGTCCGTTCGCGGGTTCTGGTGCGAACCGAACCCGGGGGTGTTCGGCTCATCACTATTCAGTGGTAAGGAGCGCCCACCAACAACATCTAACATTGTTAGTCATGTAAACTATTGAAAGGCAGCCAGACTTAGTCCTCTTTCACACTAATGCAATTTGTCATGCAATTTGACATTTCAAAATCGCAGGACAAGTCACACCCTATTTTCTGCAATGGAACCATTCAAATAGTTGCGACTCTAGTCACAGCGACTTTGAAAAAGTTTCCTGCGCTACTTTTTTGCAATTTTATTGTAACTTGGATTGACTTCTGTTAAATTAAGTCACAAGCCACAATTTAATTGGAGATCCAAATTGCACTGATTGGTGGCTTTGAAATGGTGCTGAAGTAGCACCACTTCAAAGCTGCACTGGTGTGAACCAGGACTAAATGTAGTTTTCATAAGGCCTTTCCAAGGTAGAAGACAATTTACCTTCTACATTTTTTTTTTTATGTATTGGGAAATCCAAATCACCTGAAAGAAAGCTACCCACAAAAGGGAGAAAAAATAAATAAAAATTCATGCAAATATGGAGTCCAGGGCCTTAGTAGTGGATAGCGATGGATATACAGTGGATCTGTAAAGTATTCACAGCGCTTTACTTTTTCCACATTTTGTTATGTTACAGCCTTATTCCATAATAGATTAAATTAATTATTGTCCTCAAAATTCTATAAACAATGCCCCATAATGACAACGTGAAGAAGTTTGTTTGGGATCTTTGCAACTTTATTAAGTTAAATATTTTGTTGAAGCGCCTTTGGCACCAATTACAGCCTCAAGTCTTTTTGAGTATGATGCTACAAGCTTGGCACACCAATTTTTGGCCAGTTTTGCCCATTCTTCTTTTCAGCACCTCTTAAGCTCCATCAGGTTGGGTGGGGAGCATCGGTGCACAGCCATTTTCAGATCTTCCCAGAGATGTTCAATTGGGTTCAAGTCTGGGCTCTGGGTGGGCCACTCAAGGACATTCACAGAGTTGTCCCGTAGCCACTTTATTATCTTGGCTGCGTGCTTAGGGTCGTTGTCCTGTTGGAAGATGAACCTTTGCCCCAGTCTAAGGTCCAGAGCGCTCTGGAGCAGGTTTTTATCAAGGATGTCTCTGTACATTGCTGCATTCATCTTTCCCTCGATCCTGACTAGTCTCCCAGTTCCTGCTGCTGAAAAACATCCCCACAGCATGATGCTACCATAGCCATACTTCACTCTAGTGATGGTATTGGCCAGGTGATGTGCGGTGCCTGGTTTCCTCCAGACATGATGCTTGCCATTCAGGCCAAAGAGTTTATTCTTTGTTTCATCAGACCAGAGAATTTTCTTTCTCATGGTCAGAGTCCTTCAGGTGCCTTTTGGCAAACTCCAGGTGGGCTGTCATGTGCCTTTTACTGAGGAGTGGCTTCTTTCTGGCCACTCTACTATACAGGCCCGATTGGTGGGGTGCTGCAGAGATGGTTGTTCTTCCGGAAGGTTCTCCTCTCTCCACAGAGAAATGCTGAAGCTCTGTCAGAGTGACTATCGGGTTCTTGGTCACCGCCCTGACTATGGCCCTTCTCCCCCGATCGCTCAGTTTGGCCGGGCGGCCCGCTCTAGGAAGAATCATGGTGGTTTCAAACGTCTTCCATTTACGGATGATGGAGGCCACTGTGCTCATTGGGACCTTTAATGCTGCAGAATTTTTCTGTACCCTTCCCCAGATCTGTGCCTCGATACAATCCTGCCTCGGATGTCTACAGACAATTCCTTGGACTTCATTGCTTGATTTGTGCTCTGACATGCACTGTTAACTGTGGGACCTTATATAGACAGGTGTGTGCCTTTCCAAATCATGTCCAATAAACTGAATTTACCACAGGTGGACTCCAATCAAGTTGTAGAAACATCTCAATGATGATCAGTGGAAACAGGATACACCTGGGCTCAATTTTGAGTGTTGAGGCAAAGGTTGTGAATACTTATGTACATGGGATTTTTTCTTTTTTTTATAAATTTGCAAAGATTTTAAACAAACTTCTTTCACGTTGTCATTATGGGGTATTGTTTTAAGATGTTGAGGAAAATAATTACTTTAATCCATTTTGAAATAAGGCTGTAACATAACAAAAATGTGGAAAAAGTGAAGCACTGTGAATACTTTCCGGATGAACTGTATGGTATGTGATAGCTCTGTAGAATATCTAACAAACAAGCATTGTTTTCTGGCAAAAAGCAACAGAATTATATTTTTATGAAGTTCATCAGTTAAATATGTTTAATGCATGCTTGGTTCCTTCAGTATAAACTTTTAGATCTACTCTATTATGCCCATCACTTACTATGGCTGCACCAGAAAGTAACTAGGTGGAAGAGTTAGATAACCTGAACTGGGGTTCAGCATCTCAGACAACACTGAGCTTTTCATACATGGGTGCTTCATCATGTGACCATTATACACTGTGGATTGAAGCTCATACTGAATCAATTTAATGTGTCTCATTGGTCTTCTAACAGGAAACATATGAAATAATACTCAACAGAGCCTACATGACATGGGGATAACATTACTCTTTCAAAATACCCTAAAACAGGGGTCAGGAACCTTTTTGGCTGAGAGAGCCATGAACGCCACATATTTTGAAATGTAATTCCGTGAGAGCCATAAAACTAAATACAAGTAAATGTGTGCATTTTATGTAAGACTGTAATATCCACATCTCCCCCACTGTAATATCCACATCTCCCCCCCCCCACTGTAATGTCCACATCTCCCCCCCACTGTAATATCCACATCTCCCCCACTGTAATATCCACATCCCCCCCCCCCCACTGTAATGTCCACATCTCCCCCCCACTGTAATATTCACATCTCCCCCACTGTAATATCCACATCTCCCCCACTGTAATATTCACATCTCCCCCACTGTAATATCCCCATCTCCCCCCCACTGTAATATCCACATATCCCCCCCCACTGTAATATCCACATCTCCCTCCCCACTGTAATATCCACATCTCCCCCACTGTAATGTCCACATCTCCCCCACTGTAATGTCCACATCTCCCCCCACTGTAATGTCCTCATCCTCATCTCCCTGCACTGTAATATCCACATCTCCCCCCCACTGTAATATACACATCTCACCCCCGCTGTAATATCCACATCTCCCCCACTGTAATATCCACATCTCCCCTACAATTGTCTGCTTGCTTACCAATACAAGCAGGCAGATCCACGAGCAGTTGAGGCGGGTGATGACGTCAGCGCGCCGCTCAACTAGGGCGCCGCCAGGTGTACCAAGATGGCCGCCACTCCAGAGCTAGGCCGAAGCCGCGGCCTTTCCTATGGGCTCAATCCGTGGATCGGCACACCACGCGATCCGTGGATTGAGAGGCGAGAGCCAGATGTAACCATCAAAAGAGCCACATCTGGCTCGCGAGCCATAGGTTCCCTACCCCTGCCCTAAAACCTTCATAACTTGAAAAAAAAGCCTTCCCTTGCCTCCATCTTTGAGACATATTTCCTGGCATTTATAAAGTACGTCATAGACACTCATTAGAAATCTTCCATTTGTGCAACAATTTTGAAAAAATATATATGGAGTGGAGTGTTAAATATTTCTCCAAAAGAGGCATCGTCCCCTCACATTAGACCAGTGGTCCACAAACTTTCTAAACAAAGGGCCAGTTTACTGTTCTTCAGACTATGGGGGGCCAGTCGGTCAGTGAGAGTAGAAAATGGCCTGGTGTCAATGGGAGTAAACAATGCCCCATCGTCTGTATTAGTGGAAGGAATAGTGCCCCATTGTTCGTATCCGGGGAAGGAAAAATCCCCCCTCATTGTAGTCAATGGGAAGAAATGTGCCACATTGTTGGTGTCAGTGGGAGGAATAGTACCTCAAGGGCGAGATATAGGCAGGCAAAGGGCCGCATCCGGGCCCCCAAGCTGAAGTTTAGTGATCACTGGATTAGACCATACTCAGGAACCATAGCAAAAATGGGACTTTACATATGCCTCAAGTGGTCAACCATACTTTTGCATGAAAATCTTTTACAAAAATGTTATTAATACACAACAGTTAAAACATTTCCTATAGGATCAGTAATTTAAAAACAGTTTTCCATAATTGGCATGTCCAGAAGTCACAAAAACACAAACCAACTCTGTCAAGTATTCTCAACTTAAAAGTAGGTTGATGTGCATAGGTTGACGTGTTTCATGGGGTCACCTGCGTCCTCAGGACATCTTGACCTCGTGTGTATTCAAGTACATATAAAATTGAACTGTAAGAACATATACAACCAACCAAAAGAAAAAAAAGAGAAGCAAGAAGATTTTGTGAATAATCAAATATTGGCAATCCATAAAAATAAATTATCTTCCCAAGGAAGGATTGAAAAATGAATACATTAATTGAGAATAAATGTATAAATTCACCTTTGCTATTAGAAGAGGTATATTTTCCAAAATAAGGAGGACACCACACTAAAATAAGCCCCCATTTGTGCATCAAATGGTACAACATGCGAAAGATTCATGTTACTGTCAGCAAGGATTATATGAATCTGTTACAGAACTGTCAGCAATGAATTACTTACGCGTTTGACACAATTTACTCCTACATTGGAGAGTTCCTATTTATCTCCACTTTTCTTATTACCTATATGGTGGCATTTTCTAATAAATCCATTGCAGCCATGGCACCAGAATCTAAAAAATGTAAAAGTGTCAAACATAAGAACTACTGAATTTGTTGCATGTGTTGGAAATAGCAGGAAAACGGCTGCACAATTTTAATGAATTTGGTGCAGGACTTTCTAATACGGCCATAGCACTAGACAAGTGACACCTATGTTTTATTTAATTCCCCCTATTGTTTTCTCCGGCACTTCAAGTGCTCTAGTTAAAAAGAACCATAATTAAATGTAAAAACATTCAAAATGATTACAGAAGCATCTAAACGCATGACTTTATATTCCACACTCTCGATTCATGTTGCTGCCCATCAAAGGGACAGCCAAACCTATGTACGTTTTCACTGTATATCCAATGAAGACTAGAATGAAGCATTCAATAGGGCACATAGTTCTTATCACACTACATGAACTCATCAGAAAAGATTATGCCTGAGCCCCGTTTAGCGCTTCTCTCTGCAGAGTTCAGGTCCAGAGCAATGATTTCCAGGTAGTTAAAAGATAAGAGACTTATACATTAGTTTTTATTCCAAGGGAATGCTTAGCTAGCACTGGCCTCTCAGTAAGGTTAAGTGTTGCCTTTAAGCATTATACACTAAAGTTAATGCATTTACACTCAGGGTAATGTGCAATAATAGGAACATCACTCGCTGTCGACTCACTGCAGAGAAGTTTAGGACTTCAGAAAATATTTGTCTGATCTTATATGACCAAGCTAAGGTAGATAAGCGTCATTAGACTTCTCCATTCATATATTCATGATATATACAATAGAAAAATGCAGCTTTAGCACAGGCAATGTTGTCTTCTCATTTAGGAGCTGGTAATACTACACAGGCAACGCTGTATCCTGGCCTAGGCCAACAAGGCTCAGGCCTAGGGCAGCACTTTGCAGGGGGGCAGCAGGGAAAGAGTCCCCGCCTACTTGTGCTACACTGTTAGTGTAAGGCAAGCTGCTTCTAATTTTGACTGTCCTATCAGCCTGGACCACAAACCTTCCTCACTGTGCTATATGTTTTCTGCTGCACCATTGGCAAGGTTATATCTTCTTAGTCCTCTCCATAAAATTATCAGAGATTTGTGCTTAAAGTAGAACTATAGGCAACACTTTTTTTTTCATTTTGGCTAGAGTAAAGGAGGGTTATAGACCCTGTCAGTTTATTCTTTACCATCCCTAAACCCATTTCAGGGATTTCCCTTCACTTCCTGCCCCATAGCCAAACAGGAAGTGAGAGGAAATATATGCAAATTAAGGGAATCCATTGCTCCCCCCCAGGCCCTAAGAACTAGTGTCCCCACTCGAAAATTTCAGGGTGGGTCTTAAACAGAAAGGGGTGTGGCCTTGATGGGAAGGGGTGGGTCATATTTAAATTAGGGGGTGCACAAGTTTAGTCAGGCCTAGGGCAGCACAAAACCTAAATACACTACTGTACACAGGGTAGGAATAGATATATTCAATTGTTGACAATTTGTAGCAGAGGAAACATTTACATAGGTACACTTATTGAAAACCCAGACAGCATGACAATTTCATCATTTTACACTTTTTAACTTAACTTTAAAATGCGCTAATCTCATTGTCATAAATACAAATCACCCTACTCCGCGCTATGAAATAACAAATCACAATGAAAACCCTCTATTTATAATAAAAATAATTTGTCACTTCAGCCACAATATAATAATAACCCCAAGTGATTATATAAACGTTCACTTAACCACTTCAATACCCATAGTCATATGACATCCGCAGATGGGATCGCCCATCCTGGGCTGGTGTCATATGACGTCCTCAGCTTCCCCCCAGCATAGGGGGCGCATGCGCCGCCACGTCACAGAGTAGCCTATGCGCGTGCCCGACGGCCGCGATGTCCGCCGGACACCCGTGATCGCTTGTGACAGAGCAGGAACGAGGATCTGTGTGTGTAAACACACAGATCCACATCCTGTCAGGGGAGAGGAGACAGATCATGTGTTCCTAGTATATAGGAACACTGATCGGTCTCCTCCCCCAGTCAGTCCCATCCCCCCACAGTTAGAATCACTCCCTAGGTAACACATTTAACCCCTTGATCGCCCCCTAGTGTTAACTCCTTCCCTGCCAGTGACATTTATACAGTAATCCATAGCTATTTATAGCACTGATTGCTGTATAAATGTCAATGGTCCCAAAATAGTGTCAAAAGTGTCCGATCTGTCAGCCGCAATGTCGCAGTCCTGATAAAAATTGCATATCACCGCCATTATTGGTAAAAAAATGGCATAAATCAATAACCTATTTTGTAGGCACTATAACTTTTTCACAAACCAATCAATATACACTTATTGCGATTTTTTTTACCAAAAATATGTAGAAGAATACATATCAGCGTAAACTGAGGAAAAAATATATATATATTTTTTTTAAATGTAGATATTTATTATAGCAAATAGTAAAATTGTCGCAATTTTTCTGTTTATAGCGCAAAAAAATAAAAACGCAGAGGTGATCAAATACCACCAAAAGAAAGCTCTGTTTGTGTAAAAAAAATATCAAAATTTCATTTGGTTACAGAGTTGCATGACTGAGCAATTGTCATTCAAAATGATACAGCGCTGAAAGCTGAAAATTGGCCTGGGCAGGAAGGGGGTGAAAGTGCCCGGTATTGAAGTGGTTAAAGAGGAGCTCCAGCCTGAAAAAAAAAGTCAGCAGTTACAAATACTGGAGCTGCTGACTTTTAATATTAGGACACTTACCTGTCCAGGGATGCCACAATGTCGGCACCCCTAGCCGATTTGTCAATCGGTGCAGGCACCAGTATTGTAAGTAAGGTACACCCGACAGTGAATCCTTCAGGATTCACAGCCAGTTTCCTACTGCACATGCGCGAGTCATGCTGCACTTTGTGAATGGTCCCGCCATCTTCCAAAAGGCAGCGGGGGGGAAGGAGTAGGGACTGAAAATGCACAAACCAGGTACCTGCTCTCCCCCAAAAAGTGCCAAATGTGGCAGTGGAGGGGGGGGAGGGTGTGAACAAGTGGAGCTTCCCTTTTTGGGTGGAGCTCCACTTTAAGTACTGAGAGTTTGAAAAAACTGCCTATTTCTTATCATGTTATTGGATTTTATAAAGTATTTTGATGTTCACAGCGCTACATTTTTTATTTTTTATTTATTTTTAGGTCAATAATCTAATTTTCATATTAGAATATTATTTTATGTATTTCAAGCATCCGTCTGCCCAACACCAATTCGATTTTAGAAATCACATGATTGTTTCTTGTGCTCCACCGGAGTCTCTGATCTCTTTGATTCAGTTCCTAGGTCATTGTCATTGCCACCATCCCAGTTAGAAATTATATTGTATTTGGTATCATGAAGGATGCAACAGGGGGAGTGAGAACAAAAACTCTGTGGAAGAAGAAACTACGTAATGATTGGCCTTGTAACCCCTCACACTTCCCAATGCAGTGAGAGGCATTTTTGCCTTATGGGCTTACTTACACTAGCTTTGCCTTCTAAAGGGCAGAACGCTTTTCAGAGGACCTTTAAAAACCTTTAAATAGGCGTTATGTCACCTCCTTACTGATTGTTTTACCCCTAAAAAACCCACACCACCACGCCAAAACTGTGTGCATTGCACGCGGTTGCAGGGAGGTTGCAGCGCAGCCCCATTTAATCGAATGGGTCCCCTTCAGCTTGACCAATCATGTCAAGAGGATACATTTTGCAAAACATTGCAGCTGAGGCATATGTATACCCGTTTGCTGCCTTTACAGCTTAAGGGGGAACGATTTGAGGAGTTATTACTGCAAGTGTAAAGGAGGCCTATTGTCAGGGACACGCTGGCCATAGTGCAAGTGAAGCTCTGAGGCGGACAGAAATGCGCAGGAGGGGGCCTGCGGGTGCTCATCTGCGCCATATGCGCATGCGCCACTGATACTGGCCCCAATTGGCCTATATATGGCCAATTGGCCTATATAAGTGCAGAAGCTGCACTAGTTGGTTGCAGTCTGATCTGCAGTTCGCCCTGTGTTCCTGTGTCTATTTCTGTTTTTCTGTGATTGACCCGGCTCATCCTGACCTCACTTGAACGCTATCTGACCTGACCTCGGCATGTCTTTGGATTCCGCTTGCCTCTTGCTCATCTACCTGCCCCAGTGTTGCTGACCACTGCCTGTACCCTGATCATTTTCCTGCCTTCCTTCCATACAGTGGCGGCTGGTGCTCAAAATTTTTGGGGGGCGCAAACAAACTGAAAAAAAACCATCAATTGCAGCTACTGCGCCATCAAACACAGCTACTGTGCCATCAAACGCAGCTACTGTGCCATCAAACGCAGCCACTGTGCCATCAAACGCAGCCACTGTGCCATCAAACGCAGCCACTGTGCCCATCAAACGCTGCCACTGTGCCATCAAAGCAGCCACTGTGCCATCAAACATAGCCACTGTGCCATCAAACGCAGCCACTGTACCCATAAATTGCCACCACTGTGCCCATCAAACTCAGCCACTGTGCCCATCAATTGCTGACACTGTGCCCATCAATTGCTGACACTGTGCCCATCAATTGCCCCTACTGTTCCCCATCAAATGCTGCCAGTGTGCCATCAATTGCCACTACTGTGCCCCATCAGATGCTGCCAGTGTGCCCATCAATTGCCGCTGCTGTGCCCCATCAGATGCCGCCAGTATGCCCCATCAGATACCGCCAGTGTGCCCCATCAGATGCTGCCTGCACTTACCTGTCTCGGAGCGGGTCAGCGGCGGTCTCCTGCACGTCCTCCATGTCTTCTTCCGTCCTCTCTCAGGCGTCCAATCACAGCGCCTGACGTTTCAGCCAATCAGGTGACCGGTAACAGACCCGGAAACCTGATTGGCTGAGAGGCGGATTCAGTGTTAGCAAAGCAAATTCCTTCGCTTTGCTAACACACAGCTGAGTGAACAGAGAACGCCCAGCATGGCGCCCGCTGTTCACATTTTTGGGCGCCTATTAGCGCCTATGGCTTTAATCAGGTGTTTCCAAAAAACACCCCTGCCACTGTAATTCAGGTGCCCGGCGCCGGAAAAGGGGCCGGAGACACCTGAATAGGGGGTGTCAGCGATGACCATAGATAGATTCATGCAACCGTCCCGGATTCCGCTGGATTTTCCAGCGATTTGAAGTAAGTCCCGCAGACTGGGCTGAATTCCCGCGGAGCCCAGAGCTGGAACAAGTTCCAGCCCTGAGCTCCACTCAGTAGTTGTATCCTCAATGGGTGCAATGTGTGCTCTCACACACAGCACTAATTGAGGATTCCTGATAGAAAATCTGGCCGCAATCTCTGCTTCTCCCCCCTCCTCAATGCAGTCACCGGTTGTTAGGACCGCCAGCGTCCTAGCAACTGATGACATCATTTGCAGGCCTCTCATCTCCGCCCCATCCAGTGTGCCAGCAGCCTCCATGCCAGCTCTCAACTGCCCTGATTCCGACTCTCAGCGGCTTGTGGAACAGTGGAAGGTAAGCAAAACCAGTGGGGGAGGGGGGTGCGGGTCGCACCGGGTGACACTTTTTCAGCAGGTGCTAGCTCTGTGTCTTCCTCTCACTGCTGTCACTTCTAATACAGAAGCCCGGCTTTTGTATTTAGAAGTGACCGTGCAGTTCTCCGGGCAGTTCGGCTGCACTGAATCCTCCCCGCCTGGGTTTAGCAGAGCTCCTGTCATGTGAGGGGGGAGGGCCAATGACATTCCTGGTGCCAGGGCAGGCATCCATCCAGGCGTGCTGCCGCCATTTTGACTCCAGCACAGCATCTTCCCTGCAACTATCCTATCCACATCCCGATTCCAGCAACAAACAGGTCAGTCCTGAATTGATGCCATTGTCTGCAGGAACAGATCCCATCCTCCCCAGATCCTCCATACCATTGTCTGCTATCACCAGATAGCAGCTCCGACCAGTCCAGCAAGCTATTCCCCCTCGGCCCCCCCATTGTGAGTCCTCCACATCCTGAACAGCAATATGAAAAATTTATGCTTTGGGTGAATCAAGTACATGTATATGAGTAAGAACTTGCATACAAGATTAAGCTCAAATATTTGAATTTTTGTTAAACTTTTTGTGTTCTTGATCAGCCTAGTGTTTGCTTGGTGGGGTTTCAAATTTGTGTTACTCTACAAAAGCCCCCTGCTTTTCCTTTTTTTTTTAACAATAGATCCCTGCTTTTCCTTTTATGCATGCTGGTCGGTTTAGACTAACCCTGGCATGTTATGGCTGTTTGGATACCTGCCTTGCTGTGTGCTTGGACATCTGCTCTATAGCAAGGATGGAAGTATTTTGTGCTAGACGTCAGAAAGGATCTCTCGAATCTAAGTTGGCTCCAAGCTTCGCTCAACATTTTTAATTTCAAAGTGGCAAGCTTTACCTAGAAAAACTTGCTTACAGTAAACTACATAATCCTGTTGGAGTCCCTGTTTCCAGACTAATTTCCTATTTTCAGATTCTCTCCCCCTGCTCCCCATCCCAGCAGTTCCTCAGTAGCTCAGCTCCCCCTGCTCCCCCTGCACAGCAGTGACCTGGGCCTCTTAGCTCAACCTGCCCCCCCCTCCTAACAATGACTCTGCAGCTCAGCTCACCCTGCTCTCCCTCCCAGCATTGACTTGGCCGCCTAATGCAACCTCTCCCTCTCTTAGCAGTAACTCGGCTTCTTGGCTCAACCTGTTCCTCTTCCCAGCAGTCACTGGACTTCCTAGCTGAACCTGCTCCCTCTTTAAGCAGTGATCTGGCTTCTTGGCTTAACCTTCTTCGTGTGCCCCCCCCCAACTCAGCTGTCACTCAAGCCTCGTACACACGGCCAAGAATCTCATCGTAAAAAACACGTCGTTTTTTTCCACGAGATTCTTGGACAAGAAACTTGTCCCGGCCGAGTGTACACACGCTCATTTCAAAGAACCCGCGGTTCTTTGAATGGAGCGTACACATTCGATGCCGTCGCCGCCATCTTGGTTCACCCTACCTATGCCTAGGAAGCTACCGCGCATGCGTCAAAGTCATTTCGAGCATGCGCGGGCTTCCCGGCGAACAGGTAAGTGTACACACACACACTTTTCTCCTCGAGAAACAGGCTGACGAGAATCTCGACGAGAAAATAGAGAGCAGGTTCTCTATTTTCTCGTCGAGATTCTTGACGCTTTTCTTGACGAGAAACCATACACACGAACGAATTTCTCGGCAAGAAATCTCTGCCAGCAAGTTTCTTGCTGGTTTTTGACGAGAAACTCGGTCGTGTGTACGAGGCTTCAGTCGCTTTGCTCTGCCTCACATCATTGACTCAGCTGCTTGGCTCATCCTGCATAGCTCCCAATTGTCCCTGATTTTGAGGGACTGTCCCTGATTGTCCCTCTTTCCCCCTCGTTTGTCCCTCATTTTGGTCTGATCTTTATAGTTGTATATAAAATGCACTTTTTATCTTTCAAAAGGTGTTTCCCAGTGCTAAACTTTTCATCCAAATTCTAAATTGCTGCATTTGTACATTTTAAAAGCCAATATAAAGAATAGTAGTGGTAAAAAAAAGCCCTTGTGGATTTAATTAACCTTTTTTTTGGTTGATTCTCCTTTAAGGGGGTTGGCAGGGGGCATGTCCTATGCCTACATACGTTTGTTAGTAGGTGTCCCTCATTCCCATGAATGTTGGGAGGTATGGGATTTGGCAGCTGAGGCCCTCAAGGTATATAAAAAGTCCATAGGTGACTCACCAGACTCAAACTATGACTGACTGAATATATATATAAATATACCTTTAGCGTAGACCAGGGATCTCCAAACTACGGCCCTCCAGTTGTTGTGGAACTACACGTTCCATGATGCATTGTAAAACCCTGACATTCACAGACATGACTAGGCATGATGGGAATTGTAGTTCCAGGAAAACTGGAGGGCCATAGTTTGAAGACCCCTGGCGTAGATTGACCCTTTAACGCACATTCTTGAATTCACAATGTACCATGCAGAACACAGAAGGAAAATGCCTTTTATATTTTATATCCTTTTAATCTTGCTAGTCACTACTGAACTGATTATTACAATGTTACAAAATCACATTTAAAAATACAATACACAAGCATTGCAATGATGTGCAGGGATTCATGTCAGCCAAACAGAAATCAGATCTAAACAGCTTAGGCTTTGAAAATGAATGAACACATATTCATGCTTAGTTACCCCAGGTGGCTGGACAGTAATGTTCTTAGTGCAAAGTTATAAAATAAGCCCAACGATGAATTATGACAATATGCTGGGAAAAGAGATAACTGACTTCCAGTCTAAGAAGCAGAGGTTCGGAGTGATGGGGGCAGGATGTTAAACACCTGGCTCATTTATAAAAACTGGAGGAACGGAACATGTCCCTACTGCCCATAATAATGAGATGCTTGCTTTCATTTGCTAACCTGCATTAGAAAATTTGAATCTCTTCGGTTATAAATGGCGACCTTCCTCTGAATCATATAAATGAAGCCCATAATGAGACATGATGGGCTTGGCAGGAACCTCCGCCCCTGTAGGCTCATCTATGCTGCTAGACTGGTCCCCACAGCCTCTTCTCCCCTATGCTCTAAGGTCCTCTGATATCATCAAGAGTGATACAGGACCACAGCCATGCACTGGATGTACGGATTGCAGAGGAACCAGTGGTGGTCGGTCATCAGTCGGTAGCATTTACCCCATCACCAGCGACTTCCCCCTGCTCGGCCGCCTCTCTTTCTCCTGCTCTCTGCTACCGGCGGCTTCCCATTCTCCTGCTCTCCATGGCGGCGGCTTCCATTTCCTCCCTCCTCGGCGGCCAATCAGGAGTCTTCTCTTTTCGGCCAATCGGAAAACGGGTCCCACATTGATTGGCCGGATTGAGGATCAGTGTTTCAACAGCGAATATTCATTCGCTCTTGTAACACACCTGGGTGAGCTCCAGGAGAACGGGACTCCATTGACATAAGTAGATAATAAGACTATGGTACCCACAGTGCAATTGTCCTCCCAAAGTGCATTGCATCCCCGCACGGCTTTATGGGGGAGGCTACTTAAAGGAGGGGAGGAGCTTTGTTCGGCCTCTTGGGATCTTCACCTCCTCCCTGCAAGACGTGTGTGTGAGGCCTGCTGCTGAAGGGACTAGGCCTGAAGCCTGAGCCTACAACCTTGTGGAGGATCACCAAGCCAGGAGGGTGATCTCTTTCTGTGTGTCCAACTCGCGTTCCCCAGAGACCGGAGTCGTCCGTCGGCTGACATCTACTGCTACCGAGAGAGGGACCGGAGACTGCACGTTGCGGAGAAGCCATGGATCGAGGTGCCAGCAGCAAGGAAACTCAGGTGGACTAGGCATGTTCGGGTGAGGGGGCACCTGCCCAGATTCTGCAACTGTTTCTAGGCCTGTGACTTTTTAGGGCTCATTCTCACCAGAGTAGTGCATCCCACATGCACCAAGTGCAGTGCGTGGTTACTACGCAGTTTGAGTTGGCGTTATACTAACTGAGAGTTTCACTTCCATGAACATTGTAGCTGTGGAAGTTTAGTTGCATCTTTAAATTCCCTTTGGATTACAAATATAAAGTGCACCAACGTTTGCTAGTGAAGACTCCAACCACGTGAGGAACTCGTACAGTAATCTTTGTCAGGCCTGACTGGAACTAACACTTACGGGACACGGGGTGGTATTGCCCACTAGGGGGAGCTCACGAGCATAGATTGTTCTTCTTGATTGCAAATAGACATAACTTTGTTTGAAAACCTTTTTTTTACCTTGCTCATATTGACTCTTGCAGGGCCCTGCATAGTCAACTGTATACATAAGTGTATTACTATGTTTTTTTCTCACACTAAGTAAAGTTTGCCTTTGGTTAAGTGAAACATTCTGTTGAAGTATCTTTGTTTCCTGAGGGACTGCTACCAGAGAAAGGTAACGCTACTTTTACATGTATTTGTGTTATACATGCCAAATTGTGTTCCCAGCATTCAGTGGGACTCACAATTACCACTTACACCAGTTGTGCCAAGGGAGGGTCTGAGCCAGTTAAAGGGGTTGCAAAACAGAGTACTGACCCAAACTAAACCAGCAGCTCCTTCGGGGGGGTAGTGCTATATATATATATATATATATATATATATATACTGTATATATATATATATATACAGTGTGTGTATATATAGATATATATATTTATATATATATCTACCGTATATACTCGAGTATAAGCTGAGATTTTCAGCCCTTTTTTTTGGGCTGAAAGTCCCCCCCTCGGCTTATACTCGAGTCAGCGAAAGTTTTTACATGTAAATAGTACCAGGAAAAAAAGTTGCGGCTGCGGCGTCCATCGTTCAAATCCCGTGGTCTCTTCCTGGTCCCTTCCGTGATAGGCGATTCTCATCAGACACTCTCCGCCTATCACGAACGTTCTCTCATCCTCAGTTTCCCAGCAGACGTCTGTGATTGGCGGAACACCCAACACAGTGTCTGCTGGGAAACTGAGGATGAGAGAACGTTCGTGATAGGCGGAGAGTGTCTGATGAGAAACGCCTGTTACGGAAGGAACAGGAAGAGACCGCGAGATTTGAACGATGGACGCCGCAGCCGCAACTTTTTTTCAGGTACTATTTCCAATGTAAAATTTAAACAGTGAGGATAGTTAACAGTGAGCTAGGGAACAGTGAGGATAGGGAACAGTGAGGATAGGGAACAGTGAGGATAGGGAACAGTAAGGATGGGAACAGTAAGGATGGGAACACTGAGGCATTGTTGTCCCTCGGCTTATACTCGAGTCAGTAAGTTTTCCCAGTTTTTTGTGGCAACATTAGGTACCTCGGCTTATACTCGAGTCGGCTTATACTCGAGTATATACGGTATATATATATACCAGAAGTCACGGTAACCAGCGTGAAACGCAAGATGGCACTGGATCAGCAGTGACGTCAGCAGGAGGCCGTGCTGCTGTGGTTGGGGGCGGTAACACATTTCGAAGCTTCCACGGTCTGAGCGATCAGCAGTCATGTAATTGCTCAGTTCTCAGGTTTAGCACCAATATGGGACAGCTGCAGCATCACACCGATGCTGCAGCATAGAGATGAGTATTCTATAGATTTGTTTTTGTTTTTTGCAAACCCATATTTCTCCTTTGAGTGATTAGTTTGTGCAATGAAACTGCTTTAAACTTTCAACATCCAACATCTTATCCTAAATATTTCTTCAGCATATGATTGTTGTACAACTTACTTCCATGGAACAAATCTTTGGACTCCATACAGATCTTACTCCCCCTTCTGCTCCACATCTATGCTCTATGGAGTGCCTACGTACCCACCATTCATACACGCCTTCCTTGTCTACAAGACAAATATCAGCCCATTTTTAGACAGCATCTTGTACAACAGCTTAGCCACTAAAGATTAATCACGGCTGTAGTGCCTAGTAGAGATGGATTTCACTGTGTCCATAATCCCTATTGTTTCCCATATTTCTCTTGCTGATTATTAATGTCTCATGCAGGCAAAGATCTGTGTATTAAGCCAGTGAACAGCAGCGTGGAGCTGGCTAACCTATCCTAGAAAATATATTTTGTGTTGTGCCAAAATCATTCAAATTTACACACAACCTCTTAGAATTGTTATACGGCTGATTAAAAATAGCGACAGCAAAATACAGTATTTGGAAAACTTTTCTAAACTTGGTCGTAGATTAGTGTAGTGACCATCTTTTTTTTTTTTATGTATACATTATTTATCTATTTATCATTTATTTTAAAGGGGAACTCCAACTTATAAACATGTAAACAAAATGGATCCATTGTAGGTAGCTGCACCTGTCAGGAGCAGCTAAACTATATTGCCAAATTATTGGGACGCCTGCCTTTACACGCACATGAACTTTAACGGCATCCCAGTCTTAGTCCATAGGGTTCAATATTGAGTTGGCCCACCCTTTGCAGCTATAACAGCTTCAACTCTTCTGGGAAGTCTGTCCACAAGGTTTAGGAGTGTGTCTATGGGAATGTTTGACCATTCTTCCAGAAGCGCATTTGTGAGGTCAGGCATGGATGTGGACGAGAAGGCCTGGCTCGCAGTCTCCTCTCTAATTCATCCCAAAGGTGTTCTATCGGGTTGAGGTCAGGACTCTGTGCAGACCAGTCAAGTTCCTCCACCCCTTATGTAGCTGCTGGGATAGAAGTATAGCACCCTGGAGTTTAGTCAGGGATGCTCCTCACAAATTTACTTGCCAGGAGTAGTTATCCTGGTTGATTGATAGAGATCTATTGATTTCTCCCTAAGTTTGGCCTTGTTGCACTTTTCTCTTCTACCACTAGGTGGCTGGGTACTTGGTGGTACTAGATATGAGAAGGACAACCCAAGGTCAGGTTATGGGTATATGGGGTATCTCAGCCAATGGGCAGGGTTTTTTTTTTAATCCCTTGGCCTACAGTTTTGGCAGCTATCTTTGGCCAGGAAAGTTCTTATTAGACTGGACAAGGCCGGAGACCTTGCTACAGAAGCAAAAGGGCGGAACACTACAGTGTGTTACTTGAGTGACAGCTCTGAGTCTGCTGACACTACATCCAAGATGGCGGCACCCAGCAGCAGTCTCAGGTCTTTTGTATGTCTACACAAGGCAGGCTTTTACTGGTAAATAACATGCCTAAAATACATTAAATGAACATATAATCTTACGGAAAGCTTTTTTTTAAAGTGGTTGTAAACCTAAGTTATAAAATATGAACAAAGCACATCTTTCTATAGAGGGTACTTGTCTCAATCCAGAGCACTATGTTTCATTTCTCTCTGCTACCTCATTCCTCTGCTATCTGCTCGAGTCACTTTTGAAAGGTTTTACTGACACCAAGAGATAAAAAGTGACAGGGGAGGGAGTTCCAGCACACAGCCTGTGATTGACAACCTCAGCTCCGTTCCTGTGTGAAGGGTGGTGTATCCCTTCCCACCAATCAGCTTTAACCAAGCTCTACTTCAGCTCCCCACCCCCTGCTTTCTGAAAGCTCAAACAAGCTGTAAATGTTTGTAGAGAAGAGAGGACTGCAGGTAAACATGTACAGCTTATATAGGAGGATTTGTATCATCTCTTTGCATCACCCAAGTCTAGTCACTTCACTGAGTAAATGTAAGAGTTTACAACCAATTTATTGGTAAGGCGAAAGGGTCTCTTTAGGGATTTGCAGCAACATATTCTATCTTTCTGTGACTGTCACCGGCCACCTTATTGCTGGTCGTTCTCTTTTTCGTCTCCTTTCGATGTTACTCACACTAGCTGTATTTAAAATACATTTTTATAAAAATATAACTTGATTAAATGGTGGGCTATTTTATCCACCTGACCTGAAATTTAGATGCAACTTACTGGAACAGCAGCAGGAATGGTTAAAAAAAAAAAAAAAAAGCTATGTCCTATAGCCCTCTATCATAGAGCTTGTATAGGGATATGATTACAGTGTGCAGAACACAGAAAATCAAGTAATGGTATTTATGTCTTTTTAATAGTGTTACATATCTGCTGGTCAGACCTGTCATTTGTATCAATGAGTTTGGAACAGAAGACATTTTTGTGTTGTAAAGTGACAGTCCCAGAGGTATGTCGCAAATGCTAATTCTCTGCTTGCTGGCTACATGAACTCACTTAGAATGAGGACAAGAGAGAGAAAATCAATGAGGGACACATTGATTAACATTAGCAGCAACATGACATTAACACATATTAACAGCAAGGTTGGGTATATACTGTACAAACTGGTAAGTGCACTTTTCACCAACTATGGAAAATAAACAAATGTATAAAACACATCTTTGTGGCACCATGGATTCCTTTTTTTAAAACATTGACAAAAAAAAGGATAATATATGAAATGCAAAAAAGACCAGAACTCCATACAGTTTGCAAGAAATACTTAAAGCGGTATTAAAACCAAAAGCAAACATTTATTATATGGCAGCTTACCAACTCTAATGCCGCGTACACACGATCGAGATTCACGGCGGTGAAAACACCGCCGTGAATCCCGACGGGAAAAACGAGGAACGGCTTGTTCCCCTACACACGGCTGTTTTTCCCGTCATTTTTTCTCTTGGTCGAGAAAAACGACCGTGTGTAGGCTCCCCGGCAGTGTTTCCCTTTGGGAAAAAAATGCCGTGAATTTTTCTCGTCGTGATTAATGCCGTTTTTCTCGTCGGGAAAAATGACCAAAAGCCCACACACGGTCGTTTTTCTCGTCAAAGAGAAAAAATTAAATTTTTCCCGACGAGAAAAATGGTCGCGTGTACGCGGCATTAGATGTGATGGCTGCATTCATTTTCTTATTTAGGATTTCTTTCCTTTATTTTCACCTGATGATCTGGCCATTAGTGATGAGCCGAACACCCCCGGGTTCGGTTCGCACCAGAACCCGCGAACGGACCGAAAGTTCGTACGAACATTAGAACCCTATTAAATACAATGGATGCGAACGTTCGGATTCTAAAGTGCTAATTATAACAACTATTATGCATGTTATTGTCCTAAAAAGGGTTTGGGAACCCGGGTTCTGCACCAGGGGACATGTATCAATGCAAAAAGAAGTTTTAAAAACGGTCGTTTTTCGGGAGCAGTCATTTTAATGATGCATAAAGTGAAAAAAAAAAAGTCAAATATTCCTTTAAATATCGTACCTGGGGGGTGTCTAAAGTATGCCTGTGAAGTGCCACATGTTTCCCGTGTTTAGAACTGTCCCTGCACAAAATGACACTTCTAAAGGAAAAAAAAGCCATTTAAAACTGCTTGCGGCTTTAATGTAATGTCTGGTCCCGGTAATATGGATGAAAATCTTTAAGAAAAAGGGCATAGCTACCCCATGACCCCCCCCCCTACCCCAGCCCATTACCAGCCCCTTTGGGTCTTGTATGGATATTAAGGGGAACCCCGCACATAAAATAAAAAAGGCCTTATATACTCTGAACAGCCGTATACAGGCGGTGCATACAAGACAGGGACTGTAGGTTTGTTCTTATGTAGAATGTGTTTGTAATTTTGAACAGGTACATTGTTTAAGTGTAGCTCCAGCCCAAAAATCTATTTTTAAACTTTTTGGAAAACATAGGTAAGGGTTATCACCCCTGTAACATTTGTTTTGCTGTCTGTGCCCCTGTTCAGAACATTTCACCTCACTTTCCGTCCCAATGACAACTGTTTTTGAAATGTGGTGTTTTTCTTGAAACAAGGATTGCTGATAAAGCATCAGTACAGAGGAGACACCTTTCTCCCATATTTATTCTTACAGGAGAGAATTTTCCTTCCTAGTGGTAGATTTCCTCTCACTTCCTGTTGTCTTCTTGCGTTTGCAAGTAGGAGTCGTTTGTAAGTTGGATGTTTGAAAGTAGAGACCTGCCGTATATACTCTGCAGAAATAGGCCCCTTAGTTGTTGGTGTTGGCACAACACTGTAAGCACTCACAGTTACACTTGGTTGGTGCTGGAACGCCCTGCTGTCAACTATTATATCAGGAATTTTAATTACATATAATTGTTGAACAGTGGTAGTAAAAATTGGGCCTTTGATGGTGGTGCTGGTGCCACAACACTGTAAGCCCTGACAGTTACTCTTGGTGGGTGCAGCAATGGGCCCTGCTGTGAATTATTAGATCAAGAATTGTAATTGCATGCCCCTGTTGAACAGGGGCTGAAAAATTGGGCCTTTCGTGGTGGTGGTGGTGGTGGTGGTGTTGCCACAACACTGTAAGCCCTCAGAGTTACTCTTGGTGGGTGCAGGAATGGGCCCTGCTGTGAATTATTAGATCAAGAATTGTAATTACATGCCCCTTTTGAACAGGGGCTGAAAAATTGGGCCTTTCGTGGTGGTGGTGGTGGTGGCGTTGCCACAACACTGTAAGCCCTCAGAGTTACTCTTGGTGGGTGCAGCAATGGGCCCTGCTGTGAATTATTAGATCAAGAATTGTAATTGCATGCCCCTGTTGAACAGGGGCTGAAAAATTGGGCCTTAGGCACTGGTGGCACAACACTACAACCCCTCACAGATACTGTACTTGGAGCACATCAATGAGCCCTGTTGCAAAGTATTGCTTCAAAAATTGTAATGACACGCCCCTGTTAAACAGGGGCTGAAAAATTGGGCCTTAGGCACTGGTGGCACAACACTACAACCCCTCACAGATACTGTACTTGGAGCACAGCAATGAGCCCTGTTGCAAAGTATTGCTTCAAAAATTGTAATGACACGCCCCTTTTAAACAGGGGCTGAAAAATTGGGCCTTAGGCACTGGTGCCACAACACTCCAACCCCTCACAGATACTGTACTTGGAGCACAGCAATGAGCCCTATGGCAAATTATTGCTAAAAAAATTGTAATTACACGCCCCTGTAAAACAGGGGCTGAAAAATTGGGCCTTAGCCACTGGTGGCGGCACCCATAAACAAAAATGATCTTCCAAGCTATCATCATCAATCGTATCATTGAGGACTCGGAGGAGGAGGATAGCCAGTCAACATAACAGCACAGGCACTCAGCATCAGCATCAGTCTTGAAGGGATGTGACATGTTAAAATCAATTAGTCTGTTATATCAGCATCAGGTGTGTGGTAGCTGGTGGTGATCCAAGACTGGTTCATCTTGATGAAAGTCAGTCGATCAACCGAGTCGGTGGACAGGCGCACCCTGTGATCCGTGACAAATCCTCCAGCAGCACTGAATGTGCGTTCCGAAAGAACGCTGGATGCAGGACAGGCCAGTAGCTCAATTGCATACTGTGCAAGCTCTGGCCAGTGATCCATCCTCAAGACCCAGTAAGCCAGAGGATTTTTGGTGGGGAAGGTGTCCAAGTCTGACCTTGCCCCTAGATATTCCTGCACCATGTTTATCAGACGCTGGCGATGGTTGCTGGAACCGATCATACTTTGGGGCTGCGGACTAAAGAATTGTCTGAACGCATCGGTCAGACGGCCACCTTCCCCACCGCTCCTTCTTTGACTGGCCGAAGCCTCAGCAACTCGTTGTCCAGGACCAGGAGTTTGTAACCTCCCAGTCTCTGGGAACGCGTTGCACAGACCTTTCTGCAAGGCCTCCCGGAGTTGTCTCATCCTCTGCTCCCTCTGCGAAGGTAACATAAGGTCCGCAACCTTACCCTTGTACCGTGGATCAAGGAGAGTGGCCAGCCAGTAATGGTCCCTCTCCTTGATCCGAAGAATACGAGGATCCTTCCGCAGACTTTGCAGGATCAGGGAGTCCATGCAGCGTAGGTTTGCTGAGGCATTCGCTCCGGAGTCCTCTGGGTCACTAAGGACGACATGATCCGCAGCCACCTCCTCCCAGCCACGTACAAGTCCACTGGTTTCTTGGGACTGTAAATCATCCCTAAAAGACTGCTGCTGATGATGCTGAGTGCCAGCCTCCACCTCCATGCTGACACAATCCTCCTCCTCTTCCTGTGCGATGGGTGGGACAGAAGGAACACTGTCTGGGTAAAGGGGGCCTTGAGAGGCAAGGAAGTCCTCCTCTTCCTGCCTCTGTTCTGCCTCAAGTGCCCTGTCCATTATTCCACGCAGCGTGTGCTCCAACAGGTGGACAAGAGGTACAGTGTCACTGATGCATGCACTGTCACTGCTCACCATCCTCGTGGCCTCCTCAAATGGTGCCAGGACAGTGCATGCATCCCTGATCATGCCCCACTGGCGTGGAGAAAAAAAACCAAGCTCCCCTGACCCTGTCCTGGTGCCGAAGTCGCACAGGTACTCATTGATGGCCCTCTGCTGCGTGTGCAGCCGCTGCAGCATGGCCAACGTTGAGTTCCACCTGGTGGGCATGTCACATATAAGGCGGTTCTTGGGCAGGTTCAACTCCTTTTGCAGCTCAGCCAGGCGAGCACTGGCATTATAAGATCTGCGGAAATGCACACAGACTTTCCTGGCCTGCCTCAGGACATCCTGTAAGCCCGGGTACCTGCCCAAGAACCGCTGCACCACCAGGTTAAGGACGTGAGCCACACAGGGCACATGGGTCAGTTGTCCCTGTCGGAGGGCGGAGAGGAGGTTGGTGCCATTGTCGCAAACCACCATTCCTGGCTTAAGCTGGCGTGGCGTCAACCACCTCTCGGCCTGGCCCTGCAGAGCAGACAGGACCTCTGCCCCAGTGTGGCTTCTGTCCCCCAAACACACCAGCGCAAGCACGGCATGGCATCTTTTTGCCTGCGTACTTGCATACCCCCGTGAACGGCTACGGAGCACCGCTGGTTTATAGGACAAACCACAGGAAGAGGCCATGGAGGAAGAAGAAGAGGAGGGGGTGGAGGAGAGAGGTGTGTCACAACCAGTAGTAGCATTTTGGAGGCGTGGCGGTGGAACAACCTCCAACACTACTGCACCTTGTCCTGCATCCTTCCCAGCTGCCAAAAGAGTGACCCAATGGGCCGTGAAAGAAAGGTAACGTCCCTGTCCATGCCTGCTGGACCATGAGTCAGCGGTAATATGCACCTTACCGCTGACCGCCCTGTCCAGCGAGGCCAAGACATTGCCTTCCACATGCCGGTAGAGAGCCGGAATGGCCTTCCGTGAGAAAAAGTGGCGTTTGGGAACCTGCCACTGAGGAACCGCACATTGCACAAACTCACGGAAGGGGGCCGAGTCTACCAACTGAAAAGGCAGCAGTTGAAGCGCTAGCAATTTAGCCAAGCTAGCATTCAACCGCTGGGCATGTGGATGGCTGGGAGTGAACTTCTTTCGACGGTCCAGCAGCTGGGGCAGGGAAATTTGCCTGCTAGAATCGGACGTCGGTGTACTGCTAGCAGAGTGGCCGCAAGTACTTGGCTGTGACACACCTAATTCTACACCTTCATTCCTCTCAGTGCATGTTTCAGAGAGGACTGAAGTTATAGTGGGGTTGGAGATCCCAGCTGATGCGGTGCAAGGAGAGGTCCGCTTTGTTCTTTGGTGTGGGTCTAGGTAGGCTTGCCAACGAGCTGCATGGCAGGTCAACATATGTCTGGTCAGGCATGTGGTACCCAAGCGGCTGATGTTTTGGCCACGCGATATACGCTTGAGACATATGTTGCAAACAGCAGCTGTGCGATCTGATGCACTAGCCTCAAAAAAGGCCCACACCAAGGAACTTTTTGAATGACGGGCAGAGGCAGCGCCCTGCACAGGCGGAGCTCTGCGGTGTGATTCCGTCGGTGTACTGCCCTTACGCTGGCCACCAAAGGGCATCCTGCCTCGTTGGAGATGTGCCTCCTCCTCATCCTCCTCCTCCTCCTCTCTCCTATTAGGCACCCACGTGGAGTCAGTGACCTCATCATCCCCTCCCTCCTCATCACTGGAGCCAATCTGGCAGTATGCTGCAGCTGCTGGAACATGACTGCCAGATTGGTGTCCTTCTTGAGCATCCCCTCTGTCTGCTCTCACGCTACTGCCTTCCTGTAGCTGGGTTTCATCATCAGACCCTTCGAAACGCTGGGCATCCTCCTGGAGCATGTACCCAACACTGTGCTCAAACAGTTCGGGGGACTCCTCAGGAGGAGGACATGGTGGGTCTAGGGAAGGAGTGACTGATGATGAGTCTGACATTGATACCAGGGAAGAGGACGCTTTGGCAGCTGCTTTGCCAGTACCCTGAGCCTGGGTGAGAGAGGATGAGGAGGAGGAGGAGGGCTTGGTCATCCACTCTACCAAGTCTTCGGCATGATGTGGCTCAACATGTCCAGCTGCCGAAAAGAAGGACAAGCGTGTCCCATGGCCATGTGCTGATGACAATGCACCGCGTCCACGACCAGCACTGTTGCCCCCAGACACAGAGCCTGCTTGCCCTCTTTTATTGCCTCCTGACTGTCTGCCTCTCCTTGTTTGCCTTCCAGACATTCTAATAGATGGCCTGCAGGGAGATGGGAAAAAAGCAATAAGGGCTACCTTCAGGTGTCCTTCTCTGTCCCTTTACTTAAGGATTTCTAAATATAGTTGAGGATGATTGCTTTTGCACAGAATAGCACAACGACAATTTCCCTGACTGTCCAAAAAACAAGGATTTCAAAGATGGTTGATGAGGAATGCTTTAGCACACTATAGCACAAGGAGAATTCCCCTCACTTTCCTTCTTTGTCCTTAGAAACAAGGACTCGCACAGTGAAAGAAACTGACACTCTCCCTACCTAGAGTTTTCTGTCCCTAGAAAAAAAGTTTTTTTTAAAGCACACTATAGCACAAGGAGAATTCCCCTCACTTTCCTTCTTTGTCCCTAGAAACAAGGACTCGCACAGTGAAAGAAACTGACACTCTCCCTACCTAGAGTTTTCTGTCCCTAGAAAAAATGTTTTTTTAAAGCACACTATAGCACAAGGAGAATTCCCCTCACTTTCCTTCTTTGTCCCTAGAAACAAGGACTCGCACAGTGAAAGAAACTGACACTCTCCCTACCTAGAGTTTTCTGTCCCTAGAAAAAATGTTTTTTTAAAGCACACTATAGCACAAGGAGAATTCCCCTCACTTTCCTTCTTTGTCCCTAGAAACAAGGACTCGCACAGTGAAAGAAACTGACACTCTCCCTACCTAGAGTTTTCTGTCCCTAGAAAAAATGTTTTTTTAAAGCACACTATAGCACAAGGAGAATTCCCCTCACTTTCCTTCTTTGTCCCTAGAAACAAGGACTCGCACAGTGAAAGAAACTGACACTCTCCCTACCTAGAGTTTTCTGTCCCTAGAAAAAATGTTTTTTTAAAGCACACTATAGCACAAGGAGAATTCCCCTCACTTTCCTTCTTTGTCCCTAGAAACAAGGACTCGCACAGTGAAAGAAACTGACACTCTCCCTACCTAGAGTTTTCTGTCCCTAGAAAAAATGTTTTTTTAAAGCACACTATAGCACAAGGAGAATTCCCCTCACTTTCCTTCTTTGTCCCTAGAAACAAGGACTCGCACAGTGAAAGAAACTGACACTCTCCCTACCTAGAGTTTTCTGTCCCTAGAAAAAATGTTTTTTTAAAGCACACTATAGCACAAGGAGAATTCCCCTCACTTTCCTTCTTTGTCCCTAGAAACAAGGACTCGCACAGTGAAAGAAACTGACACTCTCCCTACCTAGAGTTTTCTGTCCCTAGAAAAAATGTTTTTTTAAAGCACACTATAGCACAAGGAGAATTCCCCTCACTTTCCTTCTTTGTCCCTAGAAACAAGGACTCGCACAGTGAAAGAAACTGACACTCTCCCTACCTAGAGTTTTCTGTCCCTAGAAAAAATGTTTTTTTAAAGCACACTATAGCACAAGGAGAATTCCCCTCACTTTCCTTCTTTGTCCCTAGAAACAAGGACTCGCACAGTGAAAGAAACTGACACTCTCCCTACCTAGAGTTTTCTGTCCCTAGAAAAAATGTTTTTTTAAAGCACACTATAGCACAAGGAGAATTCCCCTCACTTTCCTTCTTTGTCCCTAGAAACAAGGACTCGCACAGTGAAAGAAACTGACACTCTCCCTACCTAGAGTTTTCTGTCCCTAGAAAAAATGTTTTTTTAAAGCACACTATAGCACAAGGAGAATTCCCCTCACTTTCCTTCTTTGTCCCTAGAAACAAGGACTCGCACAGTGAAAGAAACTGACACTCTCCCTACCTAGAGTTTTCTGTCCCTAGAAAAAATGTTTTTTTAAAGCACACTATAGCACAAGGAGAATTCCCCTCACTTTCCTTCTTTGTCCCTAGAAACAAGGACTCGCACAGTGAAAGAAACTGACACTCTCCCTACCTAGAGTTTTCTGTCCCTAGAAAAAATGTTTTTTTAAAGCACACTATAGCACAAGGAGAATTCCCCTCACTTTCCTTCTTTGTCCCTAGAAACAAGGACTCGCACAGTGAAAGAAACTGACACTCTCCCTACCTAGAGTTTTCTGTCCCTAGAAAAAATGTTTTTTTAAAGCACACTATAGCACAAGGAGAATTCCCCTCACTTTCCTTCTTTGTCCCTAGAAACAAGGACTCGCACAGTAAAAGACACTGACACTCTCCCTACCTAGAGTTTTCTGTCCCTAGAAAAAATGTTTTTTTAAAGCACACTATAGCACAAGGAGAATTCCCCTCACTTTCCTTCTTTGTCCCTAGAAACAAGGACTCGCACAGTAAAAGACACTGACACTCTCCCTACCTAGAGTTTTCTGTCCCTAGAAAAAATGTTTTTTTAAAGCACACTATAGCACAAGGAGAATTCCCCTCACTTTCCTTCTTTGTCCCTAGAAACAAGGACTCGCACAGTGAAAGAAACTGACACTCTCCCTACCTAGAGTTTTCTGTCCCTAGAAAAAATGTTTTTTTAAAGCACACTATAGCACAAGGAGAATTCCCCTCACTTTCCTTCTTTGTCCCTAGAAACAAGGACTCGCACAGTGAAAGAAACTGACACTCTCCCTACCTAGAGTTTTCTGTCCCTAGAAAAAATGTTTTTTTAAAGCACACTATAGCACAAGGAGAATTCCCCTCACTTTCCTTCTTTGTCCCTAGAAACAAGGACTCGCACAGTGAAAGAAACTGACACTCTCCCTACCTAGAGTTTTCGGTCCCTAGAAAAAATGTTTTTTTAAAGCACACTATAGCACAAGGAGAATTCCCCTCACTTTCCTTCTTTGTCCCTAGAAACAAGGACTCGCACAGTAAAAGACACTGACACTCTCCCTACCTAGAATTTTCTGTCCCTAGAAAAAATGTTTTTTTAAAGCACACTATAGCACAAGGAGAATTCCCCTCACTTTCCTTCTTTGTCCCTAGAAACAAGGACTCGCACAGTAAAAGACACTGACACTCTCCCTACCTAGAGTTTTCTGTCCCTAGAAATTTTTTTTTTTTAAAGCACACTATAGCACAAGGAGAATTCCCCTCACTTTCCTTCTTTGTCCCTAGAAACAAGGACTCGCACAGTGAAAGAAACTGACACTCTCCCTACCTAGAGTTTTCTGTCCCTAGAAAAAATGTTTTTTTAAAGCACACTATAGCACAAGGAGAATTCCCCTCACTTTCCTTCTTTGTCCCTAGAAACAAGGACTCGCACAGTGAAAGAAGCTGACACTCTCCCTACCTAGAGTTTTCTGTCCCTAGAAAAAATGTTTTTTTAAAGCACACTATAGCACAAGGAGAATTCCCCTCACTTTCCTTCTTTGTCCCTAGAAACAAGGACTCGCACAGTGAAAGAAACTGACACTCTCCCTACCTAGAGTTTTCTGTCCCTAGAAAAAATGTTTTTTTAAAGCACACTATAGCACAAGGAGAATTCCCCTCACTTTCCTTCTTTGTCCCTAGAAACAAGGACTCGCACAGTGAAAGAAACTGACACTCTCCCTACCTAGAGTTTTCTGTCCCTAGAAAAAATGTTTTTTTAAAGCACACTATAGCACAAGGAGAATTCCCCTCACTTTCCTTCTTTGTCCCTAGAAACAAGGACTCGCACAGTGAAAGAAACTGACACTCTCCCTACCTAGAGTTTTCTGTCCCTAGAAAAAATGTTTTTTTAAAGCACACTATAGCACAAGGAGAATTCCCCTCACTTTCCTTCTTTGTCCCTAGAAACAAGGACTCGCACAGTGAAAGAAACTGACACTCTCCCTACCTAGAGTTTTCTGTCCCTAGAAAAAATGTTTTTTTAAAGCACACTATAGCACAAGGAGAATTCCCCTCACTTTCCTTCTTTGTCCCTAGAAACAAGGACTCGCACAGTGAAAGAAACTGACACTCTCCCTACCTAGAGTTTTCTGTCCCTAGAAAAAATGTTTTTTTAAAGCACACTATAGCACAAGGAGAATTCCCCTCACTTTCCTTCTTTGTCCCTAGAAACAAGGACTCACACAGTGAAAGAAACTGACACTCTCCCTACCTAGAGTTTTCTGTCCCTAGAAAAAATGTTTTTTTAAACACACTATAGCACAAGGAGAATTCCCCTCACTTTCCTTCTTTGTACCTAGAAACAAGGACTCGCACAGTGAAAGAAACTGACACTCTCCCTACCTAGAGTTTTCTGTCCCTAGAAAAAATGTTTTTTTAAAGCACACTATAGCACAAGGAGAATTCCCCTCACTTTCCTTCTTTGTCCCTAGAAACAAGGACTCGCACAGTGAAAGAAACTGACACTCTCCCTACCTAGAGTTTTCTGTCCCTAGAAAAAATGTTTTTTTAAAGCACACTATAGCACAAGGAGAATTCCCCTCACTTTCCTTCTTTGTCCCTAGAAACAAGGACTCGCACAGTGAAAGAAACTGACACTCTCCCTACCTAGAGTTTTCTGTCCCTAGAAAAAATGTTTTTTTAAAGCACACTATAGCACAAGGAGAATTCCCCTCACTTTCCTTCTTTGTCCCTAGAAACAAGGACTCGCACAGTAAAAGACACTGACACTCTCCCTACCTAGAGTTTTCTGTCCCTAGAAAAAATGTTTTTTTAAAGCACACTATAGCACAAGGAGAATTCCCCTCACTTTCCTTCTTTGTCCCTAGAAACAAGGACTCGCACAGTAAAAGACACTGACACTCTCCCTACCTAGAGTTTTCTGTCCCTAGAAAAAATGTTTTTTTAAAGCACACTATAGCACAAGGAGAATTCCCCTCACTTTCCTTCTTTGTCCCTAGAAACAAGGACTCGCACAGTGAAAGAAACTGACACTCTCCCTACCTAGAGTTTTCTGTCCCTAGAAAAAATGTTTTTTTAAAGCACACTATAGCACAAGGAGAATTCCCCTCACTTTCCTTCTTTGTCCCTAGAAACAAGGACTCGCACAGTGAAAGAAACTGACACTCTCCCTACCTAGAGTTTTCTGTCCCTAGAAAAAATGTTTTTTTAAAGCACACTATAGCACAAGGAGAATTCCCCTCACTTTCCTTCTTTGTCCCTAGAAACAAGGACTCGCACAGTGAAAGAAACTGACACTCTCCCTACCTAGAGTTTTCGGTCCCTAGAAAAAATGTTTTTTTAAAGCACACTATAGCACAAGGAGAATTCCCCTCACTTTCCTTCTTTGTCCCTAGAAACAAGGACTCGCACAGTAAAAGACACTGACACTCTCCCTACCTAGAATTTTCTGTCCCTAGAAAAAATGTTTTTTTAAAGCACACTATAGCACAAGGAGAATTCCCCTCACTTTCCTTCTTTGTCCCTAGAAACAAGGACTCGCACAGTAAAAGACACTGACACTCTCCCTACCTAGAGTTTTCTGTCCCTAGAAATTTTTTTTTTTAAAGCACACTATAGCACAAGGAGAATTCCCCTCACTTTCCTTCTTTGTCCCTAGAAACAAGGACTCGCACAGTGAAAGAAACTGACACTCTCCCTACCTAGAGTTTTCTGTCCCTAGAAAAAATGTTTTTTTAAAGCACACTATAGCACAAGGAGAATTCCCCTCACTTTCCTTCTTTGTCCCTAGAAACAAGGACTCGCACAGTGAAAGAAGCTGACACTCTCCCTACCTAGAGTTTTCTGTCCCTAGAAAAAATGTTTTTTTAAAGCACACTATAGCACAAGGAGAATTCCCCTCACTTTCCTTCTTTGTCCCTAGAAACAAGGACTCGCACAGTGAAAGAAACTGACACTCTCCCTACCTAGAGTTTTCTGTCCCTAGAAAAAATGTTTTTTTAAAGCACACTATAGCACAAGGAGAATTCCCCTCACTTTCCTTCTTTGTCCCTAGAAACAAGGACTCGCACAGTGAAAGAAACTGACACTCTCCCTACCTAGAGTTTTCTGTCCCTAGAAAAAATGTTTTTTTAAAGCACACTATAGCACAAGGAGAATTCCCCTCACTTTCCTTCTTTGTCCCTAGAAACAAGGACTCGCACAGTGAAAGAAACTGACACTCTCCCTACCTAGAGTTTTCTGTCCCTAGAAAAAATGTTTTTTTAAAGCACACTATAGCACAAGGAGAATTCCCCTCACTTTCCTTCTTTGTCCCTAGAAACAAGGACTCGCACAGTGAAAGAAACTGACACTCTCCCTACCTAGAGTTTTCTGTCCCTAGAAAAAATGTTTTTTTAAAGCACACTATAGCACAAGGAGAATTCCCCTCACTTTCCTTCTTTGTCCCTAGAAACAAGGACTCGCACAGTGAAAGAAACTGACACTCTCCCTACCTAGAGTTTTCTGTCCCTAGAAAAAATGTTTTTTTAAAGCACACTATAGCACAAGGAGAATTCCCCTCACTTTCCTTCTTTGTCCCTAGAAACAAGGACTCACACAGTGAAAGAAACTGACACTCTCCCTACCTAGAGTTTTCTGTCCCTAGAAAAAATGTTTTTTTAAACACACTATAGCACAAGGAGAATTCCCCTCACTTTCCTTCTTTGTACCTAGAAACAAGGACTCGCACAGTGAAAGAAACTGACACTCTCCCTACCTAGAGTTTTCTGTCCCTAGAAAAAATGTTTTTTTAAAGCACACTATAGCACAAGGAGAATTCCCCTCACTTTCCTTCTTTGTCCCTAGAAACAAGGACTCGCACAGTGAAAGAAACTGACACTCTCCCTACCTAGAGTTTTCTGTCCCTAGAAAAAATGTTTTTTTAAAGCACACTATAGCACAAGGAGAATTCCCCTCACTTTCCTTCTTTGTCCCTAGAAACAAGGACTCGCACAGTGAAAGAAACTGACACTCTCCCTACCTAGAGTTTTCTGTCCCTAGAAAAAATGTTTTTTTAAAGCACACTATAGCACAAGGAGAATTCCCCTCACTTTCCTTCTTTGTCCCTAGAAACAAGGACTCGCACAGTGAAAGAAACTGACACTCTCCCTACCTAGAGTTTTCTGTCCCTAGAAAAAATGTTTTTTTAAAGCACACTATAGCACAAGGAGAATTCCCCTCACTTTCCTTCTTTGTCCCTAGAAACAAGGACTCGCACAGTAAAAGACACTGACACTCTCCCTACCTAGAGTTTTCTGTCCCTAGAAAAAATGTTTTTTTAAAGCACACTATAGCACAAGGAGAATTCCCCTCACTTTCCTTCTTTGTCCCTAGAAACAAGGACTCGCACAGTAAAAGACACTGACACACTCCCTACCTAGAGTTTTCTGTCCCTAGAAAAAATGTTTTTTTAAAGCACACTATAGCACAAGGAGAATTCCCCTCACTTTCCTTCTTTGTCCCTAGAAACAAGGACTCGCACAGTGAAAGAAACTGACACTCTCCCTACCTAGAGTTTTCTGTCCCTAGAAAAAATGTTTTTTTAAAGCACACTATAGCACAAGGAGAATTCCCCTCACTTTCCTTCTTTGTCCCTAGAAACAAGGACTCGCACAGTGAAAGAAACTGACACTCTCCCTACCTAGAGTTTTCTGTCCCTAGAAAAAATGTTTTTTTAAAGCACACTATAGCACAAGGAGAATTCCCCTCACTTTCCTTCTTTGTCCCTAGAAACAAGGACTCGCACAGTGAAAGAAACTGACACTCTCCCTACCTAGAGTTTTCTGTCCCTAGAAAAAATGTTTTTTTAAAGCACACTATAGCACAAGGAGAATTCCCCTCACTTTCCTTCTTTGTCCCTAGAAACAAGGACTCGCACAGTGAAAGAAAATGACACTCTCCCTACCTAGAGTTTTCTGTCCCTAGAAAAAATGTTTTTTTAAAGCACACTATAGCACAAGGAGAATTCCCCTCACTTTCCTTCTTTGTCCCTAGAAACAAGGACTCGCACAGTGAAAGAAACTGACACTCTCCCTACCTAGAGTTTTCTGTCCCTAGAAAAAATGTTTTTTTAAAGCACACTATAGCACAAGGAGAATTCCCCTCACTTTCCTTCTTTGTCCCTAGAAACAAGGACTCGCACAGTAAAAGACACTGACACTCTCCCTACCTAGAGTTTTCTGTCCCTAGAAAAAATGTTTTTTTAAAGCACACTATAGCACAAGGAGAATTCCCCTCACTTTCCTTCTTTGTCCCTAGAAACAAGGACTCGCACAGTAAAAGACACTGACACTCTCCCTACCTAGAGTTTTCTGTCCCTAGAAAAAATGTTTTTTTAAAGCACACTATAGCACAAGGAGAATTCCCCTCACTTTCCTTCTTTGTCCCTAGAAACAAGGACTCGCACAGTAAAAGACACTGACACTCTCCCTACCTAGAGTTTTCTGTCCCTAGAAAAAATGTTTTTTTAAAGCACACTATAGCACAAGGAGAATTCCCCTCACTTTCCTTCTTTGTCCCTAGAAACAAGGACTCGCACAGTGAAAGAAACTGACACTCTCCCTACCTAGAGTTTTCTGTCCCTAGAAAAAATGTTTTTTTAAAGCACACTATAGCACAAGGAGAATTCCCCTCACTTTCCTTCTTTGTCCCTAGAAACAAGGACTCGCACAGTGAAAGAAACTGACACTCTCCCTACCTAGAGTTTTCTGTCCCTAGAAAATATGTTTTTTTAAAGCACACTATAGCACAAGGAGAATTCCCCTCACTTTCCTTCTTTGTCCCTAGAAACAAGGACTCGCACAGTAAAAGACACTGACACTCTCCCTACCTAGAGTTTTCTGTCCCTAGAAAAAATGTTTTTTTTAAAGCACACTATAGCACAAGGAGAATTCCCCTCACTTTCCTTCTTTGTCCCTAGAAACAAGGACTCGCACAGTAAAAGACACTGACACTCTCCCTACCTAGAGTTTTCTGTCCCTAGAAAAAAAGTTTTTTTAAAGCACACTATAGCACAAGGAGAATTCCCCTCACTTTCCTTATTTGTCCCTAGAAACAAGGACTCGCACAGTGAAAGAAACTGACACTTTCCCTACCTAGAGTTTTCTGTCCCTAGAAAAAATGTTTTTTTAAAGCACACTATAGCACAAGGAGAATTCCCCTCACTTTCCTTCTTTGTCCCTAGAAACAAGGACTCGCACAGTGAAAGAAACTGACACTCTCCCTACCTAGAGTTTTCTGTCCCTAGAAAAAATGTTTTTTTAAAGCACACTATAGCACAAGGAGAATTCCCCTCACTTTCCTTCTTTGTCCCTAGAAACAAGGATTCGCACAGTAAAACACACTGACACTCTCCCTACCTATCCTTCTCTTTCCCTAAACTAAAGGAATCCAGGTTAAGCAAGAAAGAAATAAATGTCACTGTCCCTGCCTATGCTTGTCTTTCCCTGCTCCGGAACACACTACACTAGGCCGCCGTGCTGGCGGCCTTTTATAGTGTGGGGCGTGTACTAAACACCCTCAGCAATAATTGGCCACAGGCATCCTGCCTGTGGCCAATCATTGCTCTCCTCGCTGCCGGCGCTGTGATTGGCCAAGCATGCGGGGTCACAGTGCATGCTTGGCCAATCACAGCGCCTGGATGACACTGCGATGGCGTAGTGCATTGTGGGCCGTTCGCGTCACTCGAATTTGGCGCGAACGGCCCAAATCGTTCGATCTTCGTCGAACGATCGAACAGCCGATGTTCGAGTCGAACGTATGTTCGACTCGAACACGAAGCTCATCCCTACTGGCCATTAAAGTGTTACTAAACTCATAACAGTAAAATCAGTCTGTATATGCAGTAAAGCATGCTTGTTATACTCACTGTGGAACCTTATGCCGCGTACACACGATCGGTTTTTCCAATGAAAAAATACTTTTTTCATCGGAAAAAACGATCGTGTGTGGGCCCCATCTGTCTTTTTTCCATCGGTGTAAAAAAATAGAACATGTTTTCAATTTTACTGATGGAAAAAAAAACAATAGCAAATTCCGATCGTCTGAGGGGAACTTCATCGGAGAAAAATCCATGTATGCTCAGACTAAATTACAAGACGGGAGCGCTCATTCTGGTAAAACTAGCGTTCGTAATGGAGATAGCACATTCGTCATGCTGTAACGGACTGAAAAGCACGGAGACTGAAAAGCGCGAATCGGCTAACACCAAACTTTTACTAACACGCGGTAACACGAAATCAGCAAAAGCAGCCCAAAGGGTGGCGCCGTTGGATTTAAACTTCCCCTTTATAGTGCCGTTGTACGTGTTGTACGGCATTTGGGACGGTGTGTAGGCAAGACTGATGAAAGTCAGCTTCATCGGAATTCCGACGGAAAAATCCATCGGATTTTATTCCATCGGAAATCCGATCGTGTGTACAGGGCATAAGGGGTTAATCCTCTGCATTGTAGAAATAGGCTGTTTGAACCTGTCTTCTCTGATCGTCCCCTTCTTCAACAGTCTCCAATCTATCTCCTGATAAAACAGAGCTCTAGGGGGCACTCTGCACACGCTCAGTTTGGTCTGTATTGCTAGAGAGTTTTTTTTAGAGATCTCTATTCCTCAGTCATTGAGAGGAGTGGCTGGAGAGAGGGGGCGGCGCCGGTGCGCCCATAATGGACGTACCGCCACTGGTTGCCACAATACAGAAGATACGGTTTAGTTAGATAAATTGGCTAACTGAAGGTGTTCTCTGATGGTACTACAAGGGTATTATATACACAATCATTTTTAACAAATAGCTGAGTTCCTTTGTACCATTTTAGGGTTAATTTACTAAAACTGGAGAGTGCAAATTCTGGTGTAGTTCTGCATGGTAGCCAATTAGATTCTAATGAACTAGCTTGTTCAGTTAAGCTTTGACAAAAAATCTGGAAGCTGATTGGTTTCTATATACAGCTGCACCAGATTTTCCACTCTCCAGTTTTAGTAAATCAACCTCAGTAATGCCTCTTGCACACGGTACTGATGTTTGTGCATCTGCTTTTTTGGCCGTAATTCCAGGCATTGATTTTGCGCACATTCGCATGTATTTGCGCGTATATGCCTGTTTACTAGGGATGAGCTTCGTGTTCGAGTCGAACATACGTTCGACTCGAACATTGGCTGTTCGATCGTTCGACGAAGATCGAACGATTTGGGCCGTTCGCGCCAAATTCGAGTGACGCGAACGGCCCACAATGCACTACGCCATCGCAGTGTCATCCAGGCGCTGTGATTGGCCAAGCATGCACTGTGACCCCGCATGCTTGGCCAATCACAGCGCCGGCAGCGAGGAGAGCAATGATTGGCCACAGGCAGGATGCCTGTGGCCAATTATTGCTGAGGGTGTTTAGTACACGCCCCACACTATAAAAGGCCGCCAGCACGGCGGCCTAGTGTAGTGTGTTCCGGAGCAGGGATAGAGTAGCATAGGCAGGGACAGTGACTGTTATTTCTTTCTTGCTTAACCTGGATTCCTTTAGTTTAGGGAAAGAGAAGGATAGGTAGGGAGAGTGTCAGTGTGTTTTGTGCTTCTGCTATAGTGTGCTTAAAAAAAAACATTTATTCTAGGGACAGAAAACTCTAGGTAGGGACAGTGTCAGTTTCTTTCACTCTGCAAGTCCTTGTTTCCAGGGACCTGGAAGGACAGTGAGTGAATTGTCCTTTTGCTATATTGTGATTAAAAAAAACATTTATTCTAGGGACAGAAAACTCTAGGTAGGGACAGTGTCAGTTTCTTTCACTCTGCAAGTCCTTGTTTCCAGGGACCTGGAAGGACAGTGAGTGAATTGTCCTTTTGCTATATTGTGATTAAAAAAAACATTTATTCTAGGGACAGAAAACTCTAGGTAGGGACAGTGTCAGTTTCTTTCACTCTGCAAGTCCTTGTTTCCAGGGACCTGGAAGGACAGTGAGTGAATTGTCCTTTTGCTATATTGTGATTAAAAAAAACATTTATTCTAGGGACAGAAAACTCTAGGTAGGGACAGTGTCAGTTTCTTTCACTCTGCAAGTCCTTGTTTCCAGGGACCTGGAAGGACAGTGAGTGAATTGTCCTTTTGCTATATTGTGATTAAAAAAAACATTTTTTTCTAGGGACAGAAAACTGTAGGTAGGGAGAGTATTTTTTTTCTTTCACTCTGCAAGTCCTTGTTTCCAGGGACCTGTAAGGACAGTGAGTTAATTGTCCTTGTGCTATATTGTGCTGAAAAAAACATTTATTCCAGGGACAGAAAACTCTAGGTAGGGACAGTGTCAGTTTCTTTCACTCTGCAAGTCCTTGTTTCCAGGGACCTGGAAGGACAGTGAGTGAATTGTCCTTTTGCTATATTGTGATTAAAAAAAACATTTTTTTCTAGGGACAGAAAACTGTAGGTAGGGAGAGTGTTTTTTTTCTTTCACTCTGCAAGTCCTTGTTTCCAGGGACCTGTAAGGACAGTGAGTTAATTTTCCTTGTGCTATATTGTGATTAAAAAAAACATTTATTCTAGGGACAGAAAACTCTAGGTAGGGACAGTGTCAGTTTCTTTCACTCTGCAAGTCCTTGTTTCCAGGGACCTGGAAGGACAGTGAGTGAATTGTCCTTTTGCTATATTGTGATTAAAAAAAACATTTATTCTAGGGACAGAAAACTCTAGGTAGGGACAGTGTCAGTTTCTTTCACTCTGCAAGTCCTTGTTTCCAGGGACCTGGAAGGACAGTGAGTGAATTGTCCTTTTGCTATATTGTGATTAAAAAAAACATTTTTTTCTAGGGACAGAAAACTGTAGGTAGGGAGAGTATTTTTTTTCTTTCACTCTGCAAGTCCTTGTTTCCAGGGACCTGTAAGGACAGTGAGTTAATTGTCCTTGTGCTATATTGTGCTGAAAAAAACATTTATTCCAGGGACAGAAAACTCTAGGTAGGGACAGTGTCAGTTTCTTTCACTCTGCAAGTCCTTGTTTCCAGGGACCTGGAAGGACAGTGAGTGAATTGTCCTTTTGCTATATTGTGATTAAAAAAAACATTTTTTTCTAGGGACAGAAAACTGTAGGTAGGGAGAGTATTTTTTTTCTTTCACTCTGCAAGTCCTTGTTTCCAGGGACCTGTAAGGACAGTGAGTTAATTTTCCTTGTGCTATATTGTGATTAAAAAAAACATTTATTCTAGGGACAGAAAACTCTAGGTAGGGACAGTGTCAGTTTCTTTCACTCTGCAAGTCCTTGTTTCCAGGGACCTGGAAGGACAGTGAGTGAATTGTCCTTTTGCTATATTGTGATTAAAAAAAACATTTTTTTCTAGGGACAGAAAACTGTAGGTAGGGAGAGTGTTTTTTTTCTTTCACTCTGCAAGTCCTTGTTTCCAGGGACCTGTAAGGACAGTGAGTTAATTTTCCTTGTGCTATATTGTGATTAAAAAAAACATTTATTCTAGGGACAGAAAACTCTAGGTAGGGACAGTGTCAGTTTCTTTCACTCTGCAAGTCCTTGTTTCCAGGGACCTGGAAGGACAGTGAGTGAATTGTCCTTTTGCTATATTGTGATTAAAAAAAACATTTATTCTAGGGACAGAAAACTCTAGGTAGGGACAGTGTCAGTTTCTTTCACTCTGCAAGTCCTTGTTTCCAGGGACCTGGAAGGACAGTGAGTGAATTGTCCTTTTGCTATATTGTGATTAAAAAAAACATTTTTTTCTAGGGACAGAAAACTGTAGGTAGGGAGAGTATTTTTTTTCTTTCACTCTGCAAGTCCTTGTTTCCAGGGACCTGTAAGGACAGTGAGTTAATTGTCCTTGTGCTATATTGTGCTGAAAAAAACATTTATTCCAGGGACAGAAAACTCTAGGTAGGGACAGTGTCAGTTTCTTTCACTCTGCAAGTCCTTGTTTCCAGGGACCTGGAAGGACAGTGAGTGAATTGTCCTTTTGCTATATTGTGATTAAAAAAAACATTTTTTTCTAGGGACAGAAAACTGTAGGTAGGGAGAGTATTTTTTTTCTTTCACTCTGCAAGTCCTTGTTTCCAGGGACCTGTAAGGACAGTGAGTTAATTTTCCTTGTGCTATATTGTGATTAAAAAAAACATTTATTCTAGGGACAGAAAACTCTAGGTAGGGACAGTGTCAGTTTCTTTCACTCTGCAAGTCCTTGTTTCCAGGGACCTGGAAGGACAGTGAGTGAATTGTCCTTTTGCTATATTGTGATTAAAAAAAACATTTTTTTCTAGGGACAGAAAACTGTAGGTAGGGAGAGTGTTTTTTTTCTTTCACTCTGCAAGTCCTTGTTTCCAGGGACCTGTAAGGACAGTGAGTTAATTTTCCTTGTGCTATATTGTGATTAAAAAAAACATTTATTCTAGGGACAGAAAACTCTAGGTAGGGACAGTGTCAGTTTCTTTCACTCTGCAAGTCCTTGTTTCCAGGGACCTGGAAGGACAGTGAGTGAATTGTCCTTTTGCTATATTGTGATTAAAAAAAACATTTATTCTAGGGACAGAAAACTCTAGGTAGGGACAGTGTCAGTTTCTTTCACTCTGCAAGTCCTTGTTTCCAGGGACCTGGAAGGACAGTGAGTGAATTGTCCTTTTGCTATATTGTGATTAAAAAAAACATTTTTTTCTAGGGACAGAAAACTGTAGGTAGGGAGAGTATTTTTTTTCTTTCACTCTGCAAGTCCTTGTTTCCAGGGACCTGTAAGGACAGTGAGTTAATTGTCCTTGTGCTATATTGTGCTGAAAAAAACATTTATTCCAGGGACAGAAAACTCTAGGTAGGGACAGTGTCAGTTTCTTTCACTCTGCAAGTCCTTGTTTCCAGGGACCTGGAAGGACAGTGAGTGAATTGTCCTTTTGCTATATTGTGATTAAAAAAAACATTTTTTTCTAGGGACAGAAAACTGTAGGTAGGGAGAGTGTTTTTTTTCTTTCACTCTGCAAGTCCTTGTTTCCAGGGACCTGTAAGGACAGTGAGTTAATTTTCCTTGTGCTATATTGTGATTAAAAAAAACATTTTTTCTAGGGACAGAAAACTGTAGGTAGGGAGAGTGTTTTTTTTCTTTCACTCTGCAAGTCCTTGTTTCCAGGGACAGAGAAGGACACCTGAAGGTAGCCCTTATTGCTTTTTTCCCATCTCCCTGCAGGCCATCTATTAGAATGTCTGGAAGGCAAACAAGGAGAGGCAGACAGTCAGGAGGCAATAAAAGAGGGCAAGCAGGCTCTGTGTCTGGGGGCAACAGTGCTGGTCGTGGACGCGGTGCATTGTCATCAGCACATGGCCATGGGACACGCTTGTCCTTCTTTTCGGCAGCTGGACATGTTGAGCCACATCATGCCGAAGACTTGGTAGAGTGGATGACCAAGCCCTCCTCCTCCTCCTCATCCTCTCTCACCCAGGCTCAGGGTACTGGAAAAGCAGCTGCCAAAGCGTCGTCTTCCCTGGTATCAATGTCAGACAAATCATCAGTCACTCCTTCCCTAGACCCACCATGTCCTCCTCCTGAGGAGTCCCCCGAACTGTTTCAGCACAGTGTTGGGTACATGCTCCAGGAGGATGCCCAGCGTTTCGAAGGGTCTGATGATGAAACCCAGCTAGAGGAAGGCAGTAGCGTGAGAGCAGACAGAGGGGATGCTCAAGAAGGACACCAATCTGGCAGTCATGTTCCAGCAGCTGCAGCATACTGCCAGATTGGCTCCAGTGATGAGGAGGGAGGGGATGATGAGGTCAATGACTCCACGTGGGTGCCTAATAGGAGAGAGGAGGAGGAGGAGGATGAGGAGGAGGCACATCTCCAACGAGGCAGGATGCCCTTTGGTGGCCAGCGTAAGGGCAGTACACCGACGGAATCACACCGCAGAGCTCCGCCTGTGCAGGGCGCTGCCTCTGCCCGTCATTCAAAAAGTTCTTTGGTGTGGGCCTTTTTTGAGGCTAGTGCATCAGATCGCACAGCTGCTGTTTGCAACATATGTCTCAAGCGTATATCGCGTGGCCAAAACATCAGCCGCTTGGGTACCACATGCCTGACCAGACATATGTTGACCTGCCATGCAGCTCGTTGGCAAGCCTACCTCAAAGACCCACACCAAAGAACAAAGCGGACCTCTCCTTGCACCGCATCAGCTGGGATCTCCAACCCCACTATAACTTCAGTCCTCTCTGAAACATGCACTGAGAGGAATGAAGGTGTAGAATTAGGTGTGTCACAGCCAAGTACTTGCGCCCACTCTGCTAGCAGTACACCGACGTCCGATTCTAGCAGGCAAATTTCCCTGCCCCAGCTGCTGGACCGTCGAAAGAAGTTCACTCCCAGCCATCCACATGCCCAGCGGTTGAATGCTAGCTTGGCTAAATTGCTAGCGCTTCAACTGCTGCCTTTTCAGTTGGTAGACTCGGCCCCCTTCCGTGAGTTTGTGCAATGTGCGGTTCCTCAGTGGCAGGTTCCCAAACGCCACTTTTTCTCACGGAAGGCTATTCCGGCTCTCTACCGGCATGTGGAAGGCAATGTCTTGGCCTCGCTGGACAGGGCGGTCAGCGGTAAGGTGCATATTACCGCTGACTCATGGTCCAGCAGGCATGGACAGGGACGTTACCTTTCTTTCACGGCCCATTGGGTCACTCTTTTGGCAGCTGGGAAGGATTCAGGACAAGGTGCAGTAGTGTTGGAGGTTGTCCCACCGCCACGCCTCCAAAATGCTACTACTGGTTGTGACACACCTCTCTCCTCCACCCCCTCCTCTTCTTCTTCCTCCATGGCCTCTTCCTGTGGTTTGTCCTATGAACCAGCGGTGCTCCGTAGCCGTTCACGGGGCTACGCAAGTACGCAGGCAAAAAGATGCCATGCCGTGCTTGCGCTGGTGTGTTTGGGGGACAGAAGCCACACTGGGGCAGAGGTCCTGTCTGCTCTGCAGGGCCAGGCCGAGAGGTGGTTGACGCCACGCCAGCTTAAGCCAGGAATGGTGGTTTGCGACAATGGCACCAACCTCCTCTCCGCCCTCCGACAGGGACAACTGACCCATGTGCCCTGTGTGGCTCACGTCCTTAACCTGGTGGTGCAGCGGTTCTTGGGCAGGTACCCGGGCTTACAGGATGTCCTGAGGCAGGCCAGGAAAGTCTGTGTGCATTTCCGCAGATCTTATAATGCCAGTGCTCGCCTGGCTGAGCTGCAAAAGGAGTTGAACCTGCCCAAGAACCGCCTTATATGTGACATGCCCACCAGGTGGAACTCAACGTTGGCCATGCTGCAGCGGCTGCACACGCAGCAGAGGGCCATCAATGAGTACCTGTGCGACTACGGCACCAGGACAGGGTCAGGGGAGCTTGGTTTTTTTTCTCCACGCCAGTGGGGCATGATCAGGGATGCATGCACTGTCCTGGCACCATTTGAGGAGGCCACGAGGATGGTGAGCAGTGACAGTGCATGCATCAGTGACACTGTACCTCTTGTCCACCTGTTGGAGCACACGCTGCGTGGAATAATGGACAGGGCACTTGAGGCAGAACAGAGGCAGGAAGAGGAGGACTTCCTTGCCTCTCAAGGCCCCCTTTACCCAGACAGTGTTCCTTCTGTCCCACCCATCGCACAGGAAGAGGAGGAGGAGGAGGAGGAGGAGGAGGATTGTGTCAGCATGGAGGTGGAGGCTGGCACTCAGCATCATCAGCAGCAGTCTTTTAGGGATGATTTACAGTCCCAAGAAACCAGTGGACTTGTACGTGGCTGGGAGGAGGTGGCTGCGGATCATGTCGTCCTTAGTGACCCAGAGGACTCCGGAGCGAATGCCTCAGCAAACCTACGCTGCATGGCCTCCCTGATCCTGCAAAGTCTGCGGAAGGATCCTCGTATTCTTCGGATCAAGGAGAGGGACCATTACTGGCTGGCCACTCTCCTTGATCCACGGTACAAGGGTAAGGTTGCGGACCTTATGTTACCGTCGCAGAGGGAGCAGAGGATGAGACAACTCCGGGAGGCCTTGCAGAAAGGTCTGTGCAACGCGTTCCCAGAGACTGGGAGGTTGCAAACTCCTGGTCCTGGACAACGAGTTGCTGAGGCTTCGGCCAGTCAAAGAAGGAGCGGTGGGGAAGGTGGCCGTCTGACCGATGCGTTCAGACAATTCTTTAGTCCGCAGCCCCAAAGTATGATTGGTTCCAGCAACCATCGCCAGCGTCTGATAAACATGGTGCAGGAATATCTAGGGGCAAGGTCAGACTTGGACACCTTCCCCACCGAAAATCCTCTGGCTTACTGGGTCTTGAGGATGGATCACTGGCCAGAGCTTGCACAGTATGCAATTGAGCTACTGGCCTGTCCTGCATCCAGCGTTCTTTCGGAACGCACATTCAGTGCTGCTGGAGGATTTGTCACGGATCACAGGGTGCGCCTGTCCACCGACTCGGTTGATCGACTGACTTTCATCAAGATGAACCAGTCTTGGATCACCACCAGCTACCACACACCTGATGCTGATATAACAGACTAATTGATTTTAAAATGTCACATCCCTTCAAGACTGATGCTGATGCTGAGTGCCTGTGCTGTTATGTTGACTGCCTATCCTCCTCCTCCGAGTCCTCAATGATACGATTGATGATGATAGCTTGGAAGATCATTTTTGTTTATGGGTGCCGCCACCAGTGCCTAACGCCCAATTTTTCAGCCCCTGTTTAACAGGGGCGTGTAATTACAATTTTTGAAGCAATACTTTGCAACAGGGCTCATTGCTGTGCTCCAAGTACAGTATCTGTGAGGAGTTGCAGTGTTGTGCCACCAGTGCCTAAGGCCCAATTTTTCAGCCCCTGTTTAACAGGGGCGTGTCATTACAATTTTTGAAGCAATACTTTGCAACAGGGCTCATTGCTGTGCTCCAAGTACAGTATCTGTGAGGGGTTGCAGTGTTGTGCCACCAGTGCCTAAGGCCCAATTTTTCAGCCCCTGTTCAACAGGGGCATGTAATTACAATTCTTGATCTAATAATTCACAGCAGGGCCCATTGCTGCACCCACCAAGAGTAACTGTCAGGGCTTACAGTGTTGTGGCACCAGCACCACCATCAAAGGCCCAATTTTTACTACCACTGTTCAACAATTATATGTAATTAAAATTCCTGATATAATAGTTGACAGCAGGGCGTTCCAGCACCAACCAAGAGTAACTGTGAGTGCTTACAGTGTTGTGCCAACACCAACAACTAAGGGGCCTATTTCTGCAGAGTATATACGGCAGGTCCCTACTTTCAAACATCCAACTTACAAACGACTCCTACTTGCAAACGCAAGAAGACAACAGGAAGTGAGAGGAAATCTACCACTAGGAAGGAAAATTCTCTCCTGTAAGAATAAATATGGGAGAAAGGTGTCTCCTCTGTACTGATGCTTTATCAGCAATCCTTGTTTCAAGAAAAACACCACATTTCAAAAACAGTTGTCATTGGGACGGAAAGTGAGGTGAAATGTTCTGAACAGGGGCACAGACAGCAAAACAAATGTTACAGGGGTGATAACCCTTACCTATGTTTTCCAAAAAGTTTAAAAATAGATTTTTGGGCTGGAGCTACACTTCAACAATGTACCTGTTCAAAATTACAAACAGATTCTACATAAGAACAAACCTACAGTCCCTGTCTTGTATGCACCGCCTGTATACGGCTGTTCAGAGTATATAGGGCCTTTTTTATTTTATGTGCGGGGTTCCCCTTAATATCCATACAAGACCCAAAGGGGCTGGTAATGGGCTGGGGTAGGGGGGGGGGGGTCATGGGGTAGCTATGCCATTTTTCTTAAAGAATTTCATCCATATTACCGGGACCAGACATTACATTAAAGCCGCAAGCAGTTTTAAATGGCTTTTTTTTCCTTTAGAAGTGTCATTTTGTGCAGGGACAGTTCTAAACACGGGAAACACGTGGCACTTCACAGGCATACTTTAGACACCCCCCAGGTACGATATTTAAAGGAATATTTGACTTTTTTTTTTTCACTTTATGCATCATTAAAATGACTGCTCCCGAAAAACGACCGTTTTTAAAACTTCTTTTTGCATTGATACATGTCCCCTGGTGCAGAACCCGGGTTCCCAAACCCTTTTTAGGACAATAACATGCATAATAGTTGTTATAATTAGCACTTTAGAATTCGAACGTTCGCATCCATTGTATTTAATAGGGTTCTAATGTTCGTTCGAACTTCCGGTCCGTTCGCGGGTTCTGGTGCGAACCGAACCCGGGGGTGTTCGGCTCATCACTACTGTTTACGCATTTGTGCGCACAATACATTCCTAAGGAAAATCCATTACCATTTATGCTCATATGCACGTATTTGCATGAATCTGCACAAAATACTGCCTGGTAACATAGAATTTTCTATTTTATTTTTTTTACTCAAGAATATGCAGTGCTTTGTTTGCTGTAAACAATGGGTTGCATTTTAGATCAGTAAAAAAATAAATGCTGTATTGAGCTTTTTCAAGCTGCAGTGTGCCTAAAGCCTTAGTACACACAATGAGATTTTTGGATGAATGAATGATGGCCGTTTTTTTTTTTTGGAAGATAGTCTCCATATGGAAAACGAATTGGTTACTAAAGAAGGAAAATTCTCGTATGGCAGAATAAAAATTCAGAAGTGATGTAATGTATTTGTATTGTATTTTTGGGTGAAAACTACTGATTAACCACTTCTGGACTGGCTCACGCCTATATACATTGGCACTTTGAAGAGGGATATTGTTTTTATGGCAGCAGCTAGCTACCATAACCCCAGTATCCTCTTCTTCAGTGAGCGGTCCGGTTTGCGATAAAAATGGTCTCTGCAGTGGATTTGCTGCGAGATCACTTTTATAGGTAGCAGGAGAGGGCTCCCGCCGCTCTCCGGTGCCCTCCGTCGCTTATCGGAGCCGGCGGCGGCGATCGGATCCTTCTCGTGTTAGGTATGGAGACGAGTGAGGAGAAGATGGCCCCCACCCATCTCCATAACATTGCAGGGCGGAAGCGACGTCAAAATGTCACTTCCGCCCATAGCTCTTTTTTTTTTTTTATGCATTTTGTATAAATATGAGATCTGAGGTCTTTTTGACCCCGGATCTCATATTTAAGAGGTCCTGTCATGCTTTTTTTCTATTACAAGGGATGTTTAGATTCCTTGTAATAGGAATAAAAGTGACACCATTTTTGTTTTTTAAATAAAAAATAAAAAGCAAAATAATAATAAAAAAAAAGTATTGCAATGACCGCCATTTTATTCTCTAGGGTGTTAGGAAAAAAATATATATATATAATGTTTGGGGGTTCTAAGTAATTTTCTAGCAAAAAAACGAATCTAGTATCGTATGAGAAAATTGTGTTTGTCCCTTCGGAAAATTTCGGACGACGGCTGTGTACTAATGATCAGATTATCGTACGATCGCATTGAAAGCGGTATTTTTTTGTACGATATTCTGATCGTGTGTATGGGGCTTAAGTCACATCTGTCTCAAACATACAAACTAACTCAGAGCTAACATGGTAACACACATGTATGAAAAGGAGGGCTTTAATGATGTCTGGAAAAAATGTAAATTCCTAAATATACAGAACCTACATTACTGAAAAAAAAGAGCTGTAAATAACTTTTCTTCCCTCCTCATATGCATCATATGTTGGTATACTTTAAATAAACATAATATGACAGTATTCATCAATTGTATATTGGTATAATATATGACAATACATTTTCTATTGTCTTACATTGCATTGATTGAATGCTTTCCAATTTTTCTAGAATAAATATGATGGGACAATGGTGAAACAGCACACCAGGTAGTTTAGATCATTATATACATATACATTTCTACTGAATATTTACTATGGACCTTTGTGATTATTTTAGAACTCCTAAACCAAAGCCAAACCATTTTTATAAGGTGCAATCTGAAATAAATCATAATTGGTATAATCAGTGGTCAGATCACATAGTATGGTATGAGCGTCATGAGAGCCATTGTTTCCCATGAGTCAGACAACCATGTTAATGGAATTGTGTGTCATTGTGTGCTGTATCTATAGCTGTAGAGGGTACATGGCAGCCTGTGAAATCTTTATGTACTAGTCAGCAATCTGATTCACTGGGTGCTGGTTAATATTTTATCTGCTTCTCCACAGAATGATTGGCAGCTGATGAGAAGAACAGGAAGATGGCTTGTTGCCTTTATGAAGAGAAAAATGTCCAGTGACATCAAAGGAGGACATGGGCCATAGCTAATACTGGACAGATACAGAAGGCTTTTATACCTCTTTCTATGCTGCAAAAGGAGCACAGATTTCAAAAAGCTTTAAAAACATAGTTCTCCAGGATAAAAAAAAAAAAAAAACACCATTGAGTTGATTCATGAAAACAAGAAAAAAAAAGTACAAAATTTGAGTTGTGACCAATAATATCTAATCAGATTTTACCGTTATAGATGTCATAAATCAACATACATATGTTTTAAACAACTAAAGATTTGGTCTAGCTAAAAACCCAATCACTGAAATATCATATAGCCTTTTACATGGTAAGAAAACCATAAAAATCTATATTTTTAAGTCTGCATTATAAACTTTGTACCATAAACAGTCAAAGCATTGAAAAATAACATGTTTAGGGCATAGTTGGTGGCAGTGGCATCACTAGGGGGTGGCTATTTGGGATATAGCCCAGAGTCTCTTATCGGGTGGGTGCATTCCCTGCAATTAGCAGGTATGTCCCGGCCTGGAATGCAGGCGACAGGGGTGGACTGAGCTGCGGTAGCGCTGGCTCCGGCTTCGCCCCCCCCCCTCTACCTGACTCTACTCTTGGCCACTGGTTGCTAGAGCCGTCTAGGCTCTAGCAACCAGTGACATCACGGCCGCAACTCCCTCCCTGCCCAGCATTCAAAGCGGAGGAGGATTCCACTTCCTCCTCCTCCGCGTTAGTGCTCGTGGGGCCTAAAGAGCCCCCTTGTCATGGTCCTGGACTGGATCGTCCCGCGGCTGGTCCGGTGGCGGTGGGGTGCAGGGCAGCAGCATCTTAAAACAGGGAAGGAGAGGCCTGGGCAGCCAGGAAGAGCCCAGGAGGGATTGAGAGAAGACAAGGCCTTACCGCCACCATGAGCAGCATCCCCGGCACCTCCCAGAGCCTGCACTCCTTCTCCAACCTCCTCTCCTAGCTCGCTGTGACTGTCATGACTGGAAGAGGAAGAAAACAGGCTGACCGAGGACGGGCAGGAGGAAGGTGGATCACACACGCCTACCCACACAGACAGGGGCTGGGACAATAGGGACTGCAGGCAGGGCAAGGGGGTCTCTCTTTCCCACCCCCTCTCTCTCTATCACCCCCTCTCATCCACCTCCCCTCTCTCACCCTCCATCACCCCCTCTTTCTCTTTCACCCCTTTTCATCCACCCCCCTCTCTCTCACCCACCCTCACCCCCCCTCTCACCCTGATGTAAGGAAGGGGCTCTCTGGGGACCCTGATGTAAGGGGGGACTCTCCGGGGACCCTGATGTATGGGGAGGCTCTCTGGGCACCCTGATGTACGGAAGGGGCTCTCTGGGGATCCTGATGTAAGGTAGGGGCTCGCTGGGGACCCTGATTTAAGGTAGGGGCTCTCTGGGGACCCTGATGTAAGGAAAGGGCTCTCTGGGGATACTGATGTAAGGCAGTGGCTCTCTGGGGACCCTGATGTAAGGAAGGGGCTCTCTGTGGACCCTGATGTATGGGGGGGCTCTTTGGTAACCCTGATGTATGGGGAGGCTCTCTGGGGACCCTGATGTATGGGGGGCTCTCTGGAGACCCTAATGTAAGGGGGGGCTCTCTGGGGACCCTGATGTAAGTGAAACTCTCTGGGGACCCTGATGTAAGGAGGGGCTCTCTGAGGACCCTGATGTAAATGGGGGGCACTCTGGGGACCCTGATGTAAGGCAATGGCTCTCTGGGGACCATTATGTAAGGAAGGGGCTCTCTGTGGACCCTGATGTATGGGGAAGCTCTCTGGGGACCCTGATGTATGAAGGGGCTCTCTGGGGACCCTGATGTAAGGGGGGCTCTCTGGGGACCCTGATGTAAGGGAAACTCTCTGGGGACCCTGATGTAAAGGGGGCTCTCTGGGGACCCTGATGTAAAGGGGGCTCTCTGGGAACCCTGATGTAAGGGGAGGCTCTCTGGGGACCCTGATGTAAAGGGAGGCTCTCTGGGGTCCCTAATGTAAGAGGAGGCTCCCCGGGGACTCTGATGCATGGGGAGGCTCTCTGGGGACCCTGATGTAAGGGGGGGGCTCTCTGGGGACCCTAAGGTAAGGGGGGCTCTCTGTAGACCCTGATCTATGGGGAGGCTCTCTGGGGACCCTGATGTAAGGAAGGGGCTCTCTGGGGACCCTGATATAAGGAAGGGGCTCTCTGGGGTGTCTGATGTAAGGGGGGATATGTAAAAATATATATATACCGTATATATATATATATATATATATATATATATATATATATATATACATATATATATATATATATATATATATATATATATATATATACATATATATATATATATACACACACACACACACACACACATGTATATTATATACATGTGTATGCCTACCCAAGCCTATGACTTTCTTTACTTCGCTGCTATGGGCTCTAGCCCCAGATCTTTTGTAGACCTAGCAAAGCCCCTGGTTGGTGGAGTGAACAAGATGATCCTCAAGCTCCTGATGTAGCCAGGGGAAATTCAAAAAAATCAATGGCACCTGAGCTTCATCTGCCCGCTCATGGGCCACCGAGGAAAGAGCACAGCCAAGCAATCCCTCCAACAGATAGACATATCGGAGTTCTTCACAAGGAGGAGCCAGGCCACAGCCAAGTTTTCTCTACTACAGACTGTGGCAGGTTAGTCTATCCCCACACACCTCTCGAGTCCACACCACACAGAAAAACCAGAGTGGGACTGAAGAGAATGTAATAATGCCTCCCCAACAGATTTGAAACGGACTGGTAAAACCAGAGGCTTGAGACCAATTATAAGGCTGGGATCCAAGTGCCTTATAACTCTATAATTACTGCAGTACCTGCACTAGAATCTACCTGTACTGCCCTGAACACTACCATTATCAAAGAAGCACAATGCCTAGAAGGCCAGGAATATCATATCCATACACTCTTTCTTCTACACAATGAAAAGACAGAAACAGTTCCAATATTTTTATGAGCAAGGGCTCAACAAGGCAGCCAGGGTGGCACAACTGTTACTGATGGTCAGGGACCTATTTGTGGAACTCTTAGATGAGACAGATATAGACCCTAGGACCCAGGAACGCTGACCCTTTCTGTCCCCAAAAATGTAAAAAAGGAAATAATGCAAAAAGCAAGAATCTCTGGTATGATCGCTTTTGAGGAGAGCTCTCAAACCCCTGCTAAATCTGCTTAAAGAGTATGATATTCCCTATAGATGGGTCTTCTATTCCATCTCAAGGTCCTGAAAGTGGGCATAACTCATCTCATCAACCATTACCAGGACATACCCGACCTGCTGCAGACTCTAGGTCTCCCTCAAATAACACATTCTCTGCACCAGGCAATAATAGACATACACGCAGACACTTTCACCCACCCTTCCTTTGATTATACATTGGAAGGGAGTCTGAGAGTTGGAGGCTCACATCAATATGTAGCCCCATCCACAAAAGACTCCCAGTGGGTCACTAACTTGTGTCTGGGTCTACAACAATACCACAGACTCTACAGCTAGTACAGCTATACGTTATGCATGGGTGTAACATGAACCATGGTATGAAAGGTGGAATGTTTCCTTCTGTATCCGGTCATTGAAGTATATAGTGATATACATACCCACCAATTTAACTTTACCGTTTCTCTCAACTACTAGCCTCTACTCCAGAAAACCCAAATATATCTCAAGAAATATGATCTTAAAATGTTCTCTTGGTTGGGATTGCATATCACAACTAAATTTTTCTATTCACTCCAAACTATTTCTATCCCCAAGCCACTTAGGAAGTCACAGCAAACCTTTACCAAACCGCTGGCATTCATAGACTAAACTGTATGTAGCGCCCACCCCATTTAGGGGTGCTATATACCCAAATTTAGGGGCTGGTCTGAGATAGTAGTTAGGCTCAGACCATTCTTAATTTATAGGTTGTGCTGTTTTTTTTCCAGGGTGGTATATTGGTGTGCAGTTCCCTGTGACCTATAGGTGGCACTGCCATAATGAGTCAGGGTTGAACCGCTGGTATTAGTGCTGTGCCTTGGGTGTCCTCTCTCAGCAGCGGTATGGTGGGGGTCGAACTGCTGTGCATGCTGGGAGGGGATACATAAGGGGCAGACGCCGCCTGGGAGGGGTCTTCGTTTCAGAGTCGGAGTCCTGGTGCGTGGCGCAGTGCCCTCCAGGCCATGGGGCCACGTGTGCATCAGTCCCAGGCACCTTTAGTCCTGGGGCTGCATCTTCAACGCTGGGCCCAGCACCTTTAGCTGGAGCCCGCATCGAGGAGGAGAAGTCCCAGGGTGTCTCTCGCGAGGGAGCCCGCTTCTAAGAGGAGTCGGCCAGGGGAGGACCTTTCTGACGGACCGGTGAGAGTTCACGGTGAAGGAAGGGGCCCGGTACCTCTCTGTAGGGATTCTTATATCCACCAAGGGCCTAGTAATGTGCTACTGCTGGCACCTGTACTTAAGTATCCAGAAGTTAAGAGGTTCGGGGTCTGATAGATTCTGTGGCAGAGAGTCTCCCGATCGCATCTAGGAAAAGAACTTGATCAAATGTCCGAGCATCACTTCGGCTGCTAGGATCCACTTTGTAGGAGAGTATCCGGGTGAGCTAAACCTACTCAGGGATAGAGTAGTGATTGTGCTATCCATTGTGCCTGGACTATCCTCCCAAACCTTGCTGTCCTGTTTCTCTTCCACCCTTTACCTATCTGCTGAACATTGAGAAAATAAACTCAACATTGGAGTTTAAAGTGGTGTGGACATTGGAATTACTGGGGGGGGGGGGGGAATACAAAGACTTGTCCCTATATCCTAGGAGACGAGAACCAACTGACGGAAGAACCTAGCTGTGGGACCCAAATTCATAACACTGCTTAACCTCCTCATCCAGGAGGGTACGGCATATAGTACGGTGTGCCTTTTTCCTGCAATTGAGCCAAAGCAAGAGAAAAGGGTCCGGTACTGTGTCGGGCACCACAGCGGGGGCTTCGATCCCAGGTGAGTATTACATAATGAGCTAGTACTAGCTCATTATGCCTTTGTCTTGCAGGTGTATGTTTTTTTTTTTTTTCAAAAGTGGGTTTACAACCACTTTAGAGATTTGGCCATGGCAGAGGCGGGGAGGATACTACCCCCTAACTCGCTGAAAAAACACTTCCCTACCTTGACCAACTTTCCCTCCCTCTCTACCACCCCTTTTTGTCCCTACTTCATAACCCTCCTGCTTTACCAACTCCTTTCTTTAGCCAATACCCCTCCTACTTGCCTTGCACAACACACTATATCTTTATCCTTATCAGTGAATGACTCCATTTGTGGGCTGACATATCCTAATACCCACACCTTGCATTGGTAACAATTTAACCTTATATTACTCAAAGTCACTATCTCCTATTACAACTACCAATGTCTATGTTTGTATCATGGCACCACACCTGATAATATATTATACATGTAGCACCCCCTAGTGTGCTAGTGTTGAAGTACATGCAAATTTATTGGACTCATGGTGTGAGTCTGGGATTGGGTCAGGGTTTATTACAGGTCAGGCTGGGTGACTCATACAGGCAGATCTCTGCTGCCTCCCCCTGATTCTGGAAGTTTGGAGAAACTTCCAGAAGTTAGTGGGCGGAGGCCAGGAGGGTTGATCTGCATGCTTAGGGGAACCTAACCAATTCCCAGGCATATTGGCAGGGTGGCTGGGTCAGCCCTTAAATATGAATGAGTCAGGCCAGCAGGTGAGTCGGGTGGATGATGGAGTGCTGAGGAGAATGTCAGTGGCCTAGCAGAGGTCTCCAAGGTCTAGGGGAGACCCCAGGTCCAGGCTAGCAAAGGGGGATCCATTCAGCAGAGCAGTTTGACATGGAATCTTGCCTGAAAAGCAGTGGGACAGTGTAAGTACATCAGCACACCCAGGGACATTCAAGGGGAGAGACTGCCACATGTAGCAAGCTTTCTAAAAGGACAGTGCTGTGCTTAACCCTTTTGTTAGCTTGCCCTGGGAGATCTTCAGAACAGCCAGGAGGGCTGGTAGTGCCTGCAAGCAGTGTAGCTGGGAGCAGATCTACACAAGGGGAGGATACACTCCTGCATGCAGTTTGCCTCAAGTTTTGTGCTAATTCCAGAGGGGCTAAGAGCTTCTAGTCTGTAATGGACTTTTGCTTCTAAATCCACCAAGCACTATGTGAGGAAAGGAGAGAAAACAGTCTGGGATCTATTTGTACAGAGAAAGGGAGTTATCCCCTGTTGTTGTTCTTGATTCAAGTTGGGCATCCCATAAATCCCTTCACCCATCCAAGTTGTTACCCCTAATAAAACATAAAAACAAAGCCAAGGGACTGACTTCTTGTTTATGGATGCAAGCGGAGAATTTGTGTTGCCTGGCTGTGCAGGAGTAAGGGAGCCAGTTGCCAGCAGCCCCTGTAAGGATAGTGCTACATACATACTGAAGATTTTAGTTTGTTAAAAAGTTTTCTTCATAGTAATATGTTTACAATGATAACAATTAATAATGTAAGGCTGAACTAAAATGAACACTCTCACATGTCAAGCCCACTATGTATCCATAACACTGTTGTAGGGTGTAACTCTACGCTCTTTTGGCCTGATGGAGTTTCAGAGATTGTGAAGTGGAATAGCTAAAGTTGAATAGCCAGGAAAGGCAATCTCCAAGCAGAGTGACTTTGAGGAACCTTCTGCTATCATTGATACATTTCAGGGTATCAATCCCTTTATCAGAGTCTATAAAAGAAGAGCATGTACTCTTACATTGGCATGCAGGATGTAGGAGTGCGGTGGGGAGCCACAATATTTGGCAAGAGAGGTGGTATTCTGCACTCCTGGAACCTGCCGAAACTGGGGAACTTCAACACTGCAGAGTTTTAAGACCCAGGACACCAGAGATGTAAGCATGTACTCTTACATTGGCATGTAGAATGTAGGAGTGCGGTGGGGAGCCACAATATTTGGCAAGAGAGGTGGTATTCTGCACTCCTGGAAACTGCCGAAACTGGGGAACTTCAACACTGCAGAGTTTTAAGACCCAGGACACCAGAGATGTAAGCATACGTGTTCTTCTTTTAGAGCTTATCTTAGTTTATATTGGAGCTCTTCCTGACAGGGTTGCTTTGCCTTACCTCTGCAAAACTACTCTCACATTCAATAATCTGGTACTGTATACAACAGAGGATAAAGCATACATAAAGAAGAAAGTCTTTACGTGTGGCACTGGGGCAAGCTAGTCTAAGATATTTTTATGACCCCCAGGTCTGCAGCTTTAAGGTGTCAGTAACATAATGCTTCAATTAGTGGATGATCTCTGTGATATTTCTTACTACGGGTGTTCAATTTAAAAATTAATAAGTGAATAGTTCAATCTGAATCTTTTCCAGGACAAAGCTTTTATTCAAAAAAAGGTAAAATAGAAACATGTTGAAAGCATTTGTGGAAAATCAGAATTGTAAAAATTATGTGTGCGGGCATAATGTGACATCATAAATATTAATGAGTGCTCCATTAAATCAATGTTTTTATTGATTTACACTCTGAAGTAAAGAAAAAAAACATGTATTATGGTATAAACTAAAGTGAACCTGGGTTCCCTTTTACAATTCTAAGATGTCACTTAGACAACTTAGACAGTATCTACAAGATGAGTTACAAGATTCACGGATACTTAAAACTTGGAGTAATTCATAATGCAAATAAAAACTAGCCATACTCAAGAGCTCAGGCCCTCCCCCTCTGGCACTGCCATGTTCATCCTATGACTAGTAACTATGAAGGGTGGCCTCAATGACAAACAGTCAAATGTGGGAGACAAGAGACTATAGCGGGAGGGCTGAAGTTCTCAAGCACAGCTGGTTGAAATCTACATAGAAGAGTAACCTTGATTTCAAGACTCTATATAAGTCATGTGACTATTCATGCAGGCACCTTTATATGTCTGCTTCCTTAGTAATTAAAATAAAACTCAGGCTCACTACTGATTAGTTAAACTGTCTATCACAATGATGGAGTATTAGTCAGAGATGGGCCAAGTAAGGACGCAAAGTCAAAGCCAGATTTGTACAGAGCAGGGATTCTCAACCATGGTTCCTCCTGAAGTTGCTAGGGGTTTCTTGAGCAGTGAGCAATTTGTCTCTCAGATAAGTTCCCACTGACACCATTGGTCTTTTTAGCTATCTGTAAGGGGTTAATTCTTCCCAATGACCAAAAGTGAAAGGAGCATTCTTCCCACTGACCTTCACACTAATGCAGTGGCGGCTGGTGCTCAAAAAATTTTTAAAACATCAATTGCAGCCTCACTGTGCCCATCAATTGCCGCCACTGTGCCCATCAATTGCCACCACTGTGTCCATCAAACGCAGCCACTGTGCCATAAAATTGTCGCCACTGTGCCATAAAATTGTCGCCACTGTGCCATGCCATCAAACGCAGCCACTGTGCCATGCCATTGTCACCACTGTGCCCATCAATTGTCGCCACTGTGCCATGCCAAACGCAGCCACTGTGCCATCAATTGTCGCCACTGTGCCATGCCAAACGCAGCCACTGTGCCATGCCATTGTCGCCACTGTGCCCATCAATTGCCACCAGATTGCCCCCCCCCCCGCCTGGCACTTACCTTTCTCGGTCAGCCATCCTCGGATCCTCCTCCACGATCCCTCGATGTAGTCCCGCCCTCGATGTCGCTTCAGCCAATCAGGTTACTGGTAACCAGATCCGGTGAACCTGATTGGCTGAGATGCGTGTCAGTGTTAACCAAGGAACGCACCCCCCGTGCGTCCCCTGGTTAACTATTTGGAAGCCGATTACAGCCCTCAGGCTGTAATCGGAACTTCCACAGCCAACCAGCTGCCGTTATTCAGATGGCCCGGCGCTCGCCAGGGGGCCGGCCATCTGAATAGTGGGCGGCAGCGGCGACAATACATACATTCATGCAATGCATGAATGTATGTATTGTTTTTCAGTGGCGGTGCAGGAGTGAGAGGGGGCGGCGCTCCTGCGCCCTCTATGGACGCACCGCCACTGCACTAATGTATCATTAGTTGTAGCAGGGGTTCCCTGAGACTGGAAAGTTATTTCAAGAGTTCCTCTGTGTTGGTGGGGAATTTTTTTTGTATAGTTCTGTAATCATATCTGTATATCATTGTGTTAATACATGGATCTCCGTGGTCTATGTTTCGATATTCCTCTGAATTTATTCCATGGGCTGCAGAGGACTCCACCAACACAACTGTGTAACCTAAGTGGAATGTCTCCCTCTTAATATCTACCTACCATACTGCCCTGACCCCTCTATCCTCACCTTCATTCCGCCTCTTCTCTTTACATGTTGCAGTGCTACACGATCACCCAAACAATAATCTCTAGTCTCATCAGACGGAAATTGTGACACACACAGAGTTTCCCCTTAAGAGAAAACGCGCTTAGCAATACAACAAAAGCCCTAGCATATTTGTAATGAGTGGGCACCACTCGTTGAGTGGATAGTGGTGCTCACCTTAAGTCATGATAGATGATATAGCTACACAGGCTTATATACCAAACTAACTCAATTGAAGCTAACAAAGTATCTATACCATTATGGTACCAGAATTGAAATGATGTTTATCTCTATCTATGTGTTATTGAATGACATATTGGTGTACTGTACACTTTTCATTTCTCAATAAAATAAGATTGATTTAATACATGGATCTCTTATAGAATCTGCTCCTTTTGTATTACCCCCTGAGGAAGACAACAAAAGTTGAAACGCGTTGGGGAACTTCTGGGGTACACTCCCTATCCAAAATCTTCTATGTGGTTCTTTGGGGTATTTTGTTCTCATAATATGTGATTGGAATTATACAAGAGACATTCGTTTTTAAAGTCTGTACCTGTTTTTAATTATTATGTATAATAAACTTTTCATATTTTAATGGTTATATTATTTTTTGGTGCCTTTAAAATCCCACCGTTATACTTTTGATTTGCATACTCTTTAGGGATGTGGAACCATTCTCATTAGGGCGAGTATTTACTGTTTGACATCATTTTGGGCTGTCTGTGTCTATAGATGCAGACAGGGCGGCTCGGGATCGAGCCCACACGAGTGCTCCATAGAAAGCAGCTTCCTCTAGGGGCACTCACAGAAGAGGAGGAGACAGGAGAGCCAGCGGGGGACCCCAGAAGAGGAGAATCAGGGCTGCTCTGTGCAAAACCATTGCACAGAACAGGTAAGTATAACATTTAATTATTATTATTTTTTTAAAACATGAAGTTATACAACTACTTTAACATGAAAGTCCAAAAGTGTTCAGTGTGCTTATCTCAATGTCTAAGTATCTAAAGTCAGACTCTTTGCTAACAGACAGCTGAGCTGCCTGTTGCATGCATGTAGAATCCTGATTATGCTGCTTTAGGTGCCGTTCCCTGTCACAACTTTATAAATCACCAGCATGAATGTGACCTAAGAGTAACATAGCAGCTAGAAAGACTGCTCTAAGTAAGAAAGGTTCCCTGGTATGTACATACATAGTTATTACAAATACATAGTCACTGTCTATGGTTCATGGGAACCAGAGACAGCTGGAAAAAAAAAGGAACAGTCTACTGCTATTGTCCATACCTACTACAAGGTTGGAATCCCATCTGTGCTCATCAGCTGTTCTCTCCCACAGCTTTTACTATGTACTATCCCCATCCACTGTTACAGAGCACCCAAGGTCAGGGATATCATGTAATAAAACAAGAAACCAAAAGAGACTACGGAGATGGGCCTGCAAACATGTAGCCCCATTTTGACGAGTCAAGGGGCTGCAAGTGTTTTCTAAAACTGAAACAATCCTCTGTGCATGTAAGCGAAATTATGACAGATGTAAAATACCCTCAAATGTGATTGCCTGAATACATGAATTAATGTTGCGTTTGCTTGAATGGGCCGGTGTTATGAAGCCTGTGCTGGAAGTGAGATTAATTAAATGAACCAGGATTTATAGAGGGACAGGGTAGGCAAAGGAGACAGAAGGAACCCAGTCCTATTGTAAGATAGATGGACTTTGTCACTAGTGTGAAACAAAATAAAAAAAAGGGGGGAACTGGAAAATATTAACCCCTTGTGAATGCAACAATAATTAGCAAATTTTTGTAAATTTTAAAACTGCATGACAATTGGAATTTTTGTATTATTTTTTTGGGGTGGAAGGAGACTGGGTATTATTTTTTGGGGTGGAAAGCGTTAGGGTTGATAGGTTTTATTTAAAGCGACTCTGTCACCGAATTAAAAATAGTAAAAAATGTGTTCCTTACAAAGAAGATATTTAAAACCCACCTCTCATGCTGCGTGCACTGCCACTAGAAGAAATCTCCTGAATTCCTGGTCCATGTGTAGTGGTCCCTCCAGCTGGCTCCTTCAACATTATAGGACACAGTAATGATGTAGGAGCTACTGGGAGAGAATTTTGACTTTTCTCATACTTTCAGTTTTAGGAGAGAGTAAAGCCCGGTACACATGGGCCGAATATCAGAAGGTATCGGCCGGTTTCTATTGAACTGGCCGACGCCTGACGATATTTGGCACTCTGGCCGTGTGTACAGCAGCCAAAACATTGGGCTTCTGATGAACTAGCATGATGGAAAAACAGCAGCTGATCAGCATCCAATCTGCGAGCGCTGACTGGTGTGTTCTGGTGGGGAGGCAGTCCCCCTGTCAGAACACAGTAGCTCAGTGGGGAGATTGCTATACCAACTTTGCAAAGTTAGTACAGTGAGCTCCTCAGTTTTTTTTTTTTGTTCAACCTGCTTGGTTGAACGAAAAAAAAAAAAATGTCAGTGTATACCAGGCTTAAACCTACTTAACAGGGACACACATAGGTTATTGCATTATGGTGTGCATCCCAAAGCTCAAACACACGTGCCTTTCTCTGCAGCCTCAGCTGCGCGGGGCAGTGAATGAATGGGAAGTGCTCTGTGCTGAGCGGCTTCCTGTTCATTCACAACTGAAGCCTAGTAAACATAGTTTACTGTTCTTCAGTTATGAATAAAGACAGTGAGTGAGTGTGTTCACTGTGTTAATTTAGAAAAGGAAAGGGACGGTAAATTACATATTTACTAGCCCCTTACCCCGCTCTCCAAACTGAAACATCCCCTGCAGCAGCCGGCAGGAGAGGAGTGAAGGTAGCAGCACTGCGGGGCTGAGGGGTTAGCAATACATGGAAAAAGCCCTAGCACTAGGTGGAATCTGCACCGCACGTAGGGATAAGGGTGCGCCCAGGCACACCTGGCACACCCCCTGCGCACGCCCATGGGGACACAGATAGCAATGCAGGGTTCAAACACATCCCCACTTTATCAAAACTTTAAAAAAAAGTTTGGGCTTTAGATACACTTCAAAGATGCCATCTATGCACTTAAATCAGACTACGGTACTTGGAAATGCTATACATATGACATTTTGAAGAAGCAGCATATTTCTGACTTACTTTGCCTGCAGATCATTAGCTACAGCCTAAGGAACCCGACATGGAAGTCGCACGACTTCCGATACGACTTTGCTCTGCAACTTCATGTCCGACTTCCATGCGACTTCAATGAATTGGACCTGACTTTGAGATGATTGCAACTTGATCAATCAAAACAATTCCTTTGCTTCTGGTATGAATGAAACCTCACGCCAAATTTATAAAAAAAATTAAAAAAATGCCGTGGGCCCTCCTCCCCCCCCCCCCCAGATCTTGAGGGGAAACCCCATGGCAAAATGTAAAAAAAAAATGGCGTGGGGTCTCCCCAAAATCCATACCAGACCCTTATCTGAGCAAGAAGCCTGACAGGTCAGGAAAGAGGGAGAGACAAGTGGAGGAGGGAGAAGACATCACAGGAGGGAGAAAACATCACAGGAGGGAGAAGACATCACAGGAGGGAGAAGACATCTGAGGAGGAAGAAGACATCAGCAAAGAGAGAAGACTGGAGGAAGAAGACACAGTGGGGCTACGACGGGGGACATTCTTCATTTTCAATAATGGACTTGTCAAAGACTGTCTCTTGTTTTTTATAACACTATACTGCTTTTTGTTGGGTGAATAGGTAGGGGTACCCCATACTCATTCACATGGGGGCCGGGATCCAGAAGCCCCCTTTCTAAAAGGGGGCTTTCAGATTCCGATAAGCCCCCTGCCCCCTGCAGAGCCCCCCCCCCCGTCCCAAAGCACCCACCTCCCTATGTTGAGGGCATGTGGCCTGGTATGGTCCTGTGAGGCTGTATGCTCGGATAAGGGTCTGGTATAGAATTTGTTAATGATAGCAAGAAAAGCAGTAAAATAGATTTCCTATAGCCAGTAACAATAGAGCCCCCTCCAGCAACAATAGACCCACCCAACAACAATGGACCACCCGAAACAACCCCCCCCGCCCCCGGAAGCAACAATAGACTCCCGGCAGCAACAAAAGGCCCCCTGCAGCACTGCAGCAACAACAGATCACCCCACAGCCAGCATCAATAGACTCTCCAGCAGCCAGAAACAACAGACCCCTCCCTTAACAGTAGATCTCTCCTAGCAATAACTGACCTCCACCAATATAAGACCCACCCCCAGCAATAATAGGTCCCCCACCAGCAACAGTAGACCCCCCTGCAAAAATAGATCCCCTCCAGACCCACCCCCAGCAGCCAGCCTCAATAGACCCTGCAGCACACCCCAGCACCCCTCACCATTACATAGAGTCAGTGCTAGAGGTGCCGGAACTGCGGTCCTCCGTTTTCCGGCTGAAAAAAAGCCCTACTACCGGATAGAGCAATACTCACACCGAGCACGATAAATAAAATACTGCATATTGTCACAATCTGGTAGTGAAGGGCCAGCACGCTACAAGAGTCTCATTCCCATTATACAGAGCAACATGTTCATTCTCAGAATGATGTCTTAGTACTGCACTAGAGACGCTGCTCTAAACATGTGTCAGAGAGATGGATGGATTTATTAAGTGAGGGAGGCTCATTGTGACAGTCCAGGCTCTGTAATATACAGTTAAAGAGCCTCATGGAGCAAAGGGGATGTGAAAATCAGCGGAAAGGAGAAGCAATACTTGAACTTATCATACATCTCGCTGGGAGCCTGACAGGGGATGGAGAGTAACACTGAGTAACACTTATCATCGGAGTCAGGCCGAGTGATGTTACGCAGGAAAAGTACTTCATAAGCCATGATTCATAGTTCTTTACTGTGCCACCAGTGAACAATTGCATTGCATTGGACATTATCTATGTTGTAGAAATGTTCAAGTGTTATATTAAAACCCCATTACTTTTTTTGCTACTGTGTATATTACACAAGCTACTTCATTCTGAACCTTCTCACTTAAAAAAAATGCATCTTAAAATAAACCTCCCAAAAATCTGGGCAATTCAGACTAAGTATATGATAAAAAATAAGAATTTTGACTAAGGCCCCTTTCACACTGGGGCGGGCAGGAACGGTGGCGGTATAGCAGCGCGATTTTCAGCGCTGCTATACCGTCGTTCTTACCGCAGTATGCGGTCGCTAGGGGGGTAAATTTAACCCCCGCTAGCGGCTGAAAAAGGGTTAATACCGCCCGCAAACCGCGGCTATTGCCGCGGTTTGCGGGCGGTATTACCGCGCTGTCCCATTGATTTCAATGGCAGACCGCGGTAAAGGAGCGGTGAACACACCGCTCCTTCACCGCTGTAAAGAAGCGGCTAGCAGGACTTTTGGAGCGGTCCTGCTAGCGCACCGCTTCAGTGTGAAAGCCTTCGGGCTTTCACATTGAAGGCTAAAGGGCATGATTTTTTCATGCGGTATAAAAGCGCTAATATTAGCGCTAAACCGCATGAAAAACGCCCCAGTGTGAAAGGGGCCTTACTGTAAAATCTTTTCTTGTAGCCCATTGAAGGTCACAGGTATTTATGAATGTAAGGACATCCAAAATCTGTGTCTCTGTGGGGTGGACAACAGCCACTGAGAGGTTCAAATGAGGTAGGATCCATCTCACAAAAGGATATCGGTAGGAATTAACGCCCTGATCTAGGCTACGTAAATTGGAGGTCATACAAAAGCAGGGAAACTGCCAAGACAAATGGTAAGGGTAACAAAGATCAGTCTGGCATTCTATACAGAGCAGAGAATCAATGCTAAGGGGAAACTGGTACCCGAACGGGAAGAAAACCAGACCAATAACGATGTGTGGTCAACAAGGAAAAATTTTACTGAGAAAAACAGAACCCTAATGCCTCGCACACACGGCCGGTTTTTCCGACTGGAAAACTGCTATGAGAGCTTTTCGTCGGGAATCCCGGCCGTGTGTATGCTCCATCGCAGTTTTTCCCAACGGAAAAACTGCCAGACAAAAAAAGAGATCAGGATCTCTTTTTTCCCATCAGGCCAAAAATCCGAGGGGAAATCCGTTCGTCTGTATGGTTTTCCGACGGGCAGAAAACTGTGCATGCTCAGAATCAAGTATGAGACGGGAGCGCTCTTTCTGGTAAAACTAACGTTCGTAATTGAGATAGCACATTTGTCACGCTGTAACGGACTGAAAACCACAAGGATGAAAAGCTCAAATTGTCTCTCACCAAATTTTTACTAACACGAGGATCAGCAAAAGCAGCCCAAAGGGTGGCGCTGTTGGAATGGAACTTCCCCTTTATAGAGCCGTCGTACGTGTTGTACGTCACTCACCACGCTTCGGACGGGCGGACTTTTGTCTGAGCGTGTGTATGCAAGGCAGGCTGAGAGGAATTCTGTCGGGAAAACCAGTCGGATTTTTATCCGTCTGAAAAAACGGTCATGTGTACTAGGCATAAGGGGAAGTTAGACAGACATCCAGGTCTAAATGAGAGACCAGCCGGTCACCGCAGAAGAGTCAAGGCTAGCATTACTAACCTTTGTCTTCAAGGAAAGGAAAGACCATCATAAAGAACGAGGTTGCCCAATCAGACAAACAATCTTGCAACAAGACATTGGTGTGAGATCTCTCACATGTCAATGGCTAGAAGGGAATGACCCACCAGGTTGATAGAAACTAAAGAGTACTAAACCTGAATATTCATAAAGGAGAGGGTAAGGTGATAATTGACACCTGCGCAAAGGATAGGCAGAGATGAAAGTATACTGTAACCCAGACTAGTGTACAAGAACACTATCAACTTGTTTGTTAGTAGGGATGAGCTTCGAGTCAAACCCATGTTCGACTCGAACATCGGCTGTTCGACCGTTCATAGGATTTCGAACATTATGGGGCGTTCGCGCCAAATTCGAGTGGCGCGTCACGGCCCATAATTCACTGCAGTGCATTGCTGGCTGATGATTGGCCAAGCATGCACTATGACCCGCATGCTTGGCCAATCACAGCGCCGTAGGTACAGAGAGCCGTAATTGGCCAAAGCCAGGGTGGCTTTGGCCAATCATGGCTCAGAGGAGTAGGTACACACCCCTTACTATATAAGGCCACCGGCAGTGTCCTGCATGCACTTTTATATTATAAAAACTGTTCTTTCTGCCTGGAAACTGGAGATTGTCCTTAGTAACCAAAAAGTGTCCCTTTACATCAAAAGTGGTTTTAGACCAGCTAAAAAACAGCAATAATAAATTAGAATCACTTGCAGAATTGAGCGATAGCAAAGTCCAGCAGGTAGCTGGGAGCTAAGCTTGAAGATCTACTGTGGGATACTGTTGGTGAAGTTCTTGCTATAGGAGACAGCAGTTGCTACAAAATACAGGTCGCTGCATTCAGATTAAAGGCCCCTTTTCTGTATTGCTGTTTGCCTAGTTCTATTTTTGGTCTGTGGAGTCTTCCAAGTTGCTATTGCATTTGCCTAAGGGTGTCCTGTGCCCTAACCCTCTCTCCCCTGTTTCTGTTAGGAAAAAAAAAAACTCTTTGTTCATTTTAAAAGTGACTGGCACCCATCTTTCCATCTTGCACTGCACACACCGTGCCACCCTGAGGAGGAATGACAGCTCTCCCTGACTCTGGGGGTCACCACCAGGCCTCTGTAGGTTGGGGAGATCGCTATATATATATATATATATATATATATATATATATATACGTGTGTGTGTGTGTGTGTGTGTGTATGTATAAAAGTAAAAAATACCTTGATGCATTCTTATTATATTTTGATGTCTTTTAAAAAAATGTTTTTTTTCTCAACTGTTTTGTCTACCACTGTAAGATGCAATCCCGAGTGTGGTTTGGGGGTTACCGCTTTTGGTAATGATAATTCACCCCAAGCCACACTCAAGATTACCGACAGGGAGCTTAAAAGGGTAGTAAACACAGCTTGGATAATTGTACCAACAGGTCAGCTTATATTAAAACTTACCTCTAGGTACAAGGAAAATCTCCTAAACATGCAACGTTTAGGAGATATTCACTGTTTTGCCGCCAGTGACATCACCGCTGCATGCGCTCTGAAGAGACGGCATACTCATGCCGTCGCTTCAGAGCTCTGTGCCGCGGCGGTGACTCCCATGTGCATGCACGGAAATGACGTCACCCTGGCTTGGCCATTCAAATGTCCAGAGCCCATGAACCCGAAAGGAAGACTGGGTAAAGATGGAAGCCCTATCAGCGGTGACAGTGCATACCTGGAGGGCTTCGTTTTAAGGTAAGCCTCTCATAATTTGTTAGCATGCAATGCATACTAGCACATTATGACATTAACTTGCAGGGAGAAATTTTTGTTTTGCAAGACTTTACTACCATTTAACATAGGGGTTTTCGCAGGAATTTTTTATTTATTTTTTTGTAAATTAGATCATGTAGCTATTGTACAATGTCTTTTTAATCCCCCCCCCCCCCAAAAAAAAAACATTAGAATGGACATTTCCATTTATTGGGAGGTGTCAAAATGCATAAAAAATGCATGAAAACAGTCAAGTTGCATCATGAAAAATTCTCTTAAACGAATCGCAGCGCAGATGGATGGACTAACTTCAAAAAGAGTGCTCAAGCTGTTTACCTGTGGTTAGGGCATGTGTTGTACTACAAGAAGCTACATGAGAGTAGACATGTGCATTAGTTTTCGTCCGCATTTCGGGGATTTTTGCGTTCGTTTTAACAAACGATAACGAACGCGCAGAATCCAAAATAAAAAATGCTTTATTTTTGTTTTGTTGCGACAACAGTTCGATAGAGATAGAACCTAACCTAACTCTATTAGTACAAGATTATTCGACATAGAGAGAAAAGATTTGACATTATAAAGACATGACGATTCAACGAAGCAGCAAAAAACATATGATCGCCGCAATCGGTCATTTACGGTCAAATGCTCCGCCCATAGGCTATATAAGAATTCTAATGTTGGTTGACTAGTAATAATAATTAATAAATATGTAGCACTACCCCCAGTTAAGAGAGCTGCTGGTTTTGTTTCGGGCCTGTACCCTAGCTATCAACCCCACAAACTTGGCTCGAACCCTCCCTTGGCACAACTGATCTGTACCGTAATTGTGGACCCACTGATGGTTGGGAACACAATAATACCACACAACAGTAAAATGGCACATAAAATTGTTACCTGGTATAATCACTTGTCCAGCAGGATAACAGAGAACTTCACACAGTGTTCTGCTTAATCAAAGATCAAGTTTACTCAATAATAAGAAGGATAGCAGAGTTAAATAGTATTGCAGTTGACTAATGCAGGGCCCTGCAAAGTCAATAATATATCTATGGCAATAGTAAAACACAGTGTTAATACACACTTTCTGCAAAAGTAACAGCCTTATGCTCGCGAGCTCCCCCTAATGGGCAGTACTATACCCGTGTCCCGTCACTAACAGTTTTAGTCAGGCCTGACTAAATTCAGTGTACAGTTCCTTTAGTAGGAGAAGTCTTCGCTAGCAAACGTTGGTGCACATAACATTTGTAATCCAAAGGGTTAAGAAAGCAAATAACTTCCAGAATGTTCAGGAATGTGAAAACTCTCCGGCGGTACAAACGCCAAACTTTTAAACCACACGGCAACCGCGAGATGCTCTATGTCCTGGCGTATGGCGCAATACTCTAATGATGGTGAGCCTTAAACAGTCACAGGCCTACACAACAGTTAATGAGTTCCGGGCAGGTGCCCTCTCACCAAAGTAGGCCTCGTCCCTCAGGCACGTCCCGCTGTCGGTATCTTGACCCGCAGTCTCTCCGCAGTCTCCGGTTTCCTCACACAGCCGCACTGGATGTAGGTAGGTGAACGATTCCGGTCTCTGAGAAGTGAGGGCTGAACACACGGGAGAGGATCCCTCTTTAGGCTGAGTGATCCCACCGGATGGTTGTAGGCCTAGACGCTCTGGCAACAGGCCCCAACGCAGGCTTCTTGCTTGATCGAGGGCGAGGTCCAGAGAGAGCGAGCGTAGCTCCTCCCTTGCTTGCATTTCTTCCTGTACCATAAGTTCCACAATGCATTGTTCCATGTAGTTAAACCACAGTTACTGTAATATCATAAGTGGACTCCGGAGGGAGCCGGGGCTCAATTCTCAAGTTAACAGTCTTTAACACGCTATAAAGTGACACGCCGCTGCACATATAATTATTACTAGTCATACATGACAATTCTACTATAGCTTGTGGGCGGAGCATTCGACTGGAAATGTACGATTGCGGCATCGAACAGTTTAGCTGCTTCGTAGAATCTTCTGATGCCGCGTACACACGATCGGAATTTCCGGCAACAAAACAGTGTTTTTTTTTCCATCGGATGTTGGCTCAAACTTGTCTTGGACGCACACGGTCGCACAAATGTTGCTCGGAAATTCCGATGGTCAAGAACGTGGAGACGTACAACACTACGACGAGCAGAGAAAAATGAAGTACAATGAATCCGAGCATGCGTCGAATTAATTCCGAGCATGCGCAGCACTTTTGTGCGTCGGAAATGGCTACACACGGTCGGAATTTCCGACAATAATTTTTGCCATCGGAAAAATAGAGAACCTGCTTTCAATCATTTGTTGTCGGAAATTCGGACCGTGTGTACGCGGCATTAGAACATCCGACAGACACCATAAGCCTTCAATTGACAGATTCGACCTTAAAGTGGTTGTAAACCCACTTTTTAAACAAAGACCTACAGGTAAGCCTAGATTAAGGCTTACCTGTAGGTGCATGAAATATCTCCTTAACCTACACGGTTAAGGAGATATTTGTATGTAAATGCGGCGACGCTGACGTCACCCCATTCACAAATTCAGCTAGGTCGCAACATTCGACCACGTAGCCGAATTCGACAGCTCACGTGCGCATGCGCGGAGTCACGTCTTCGCCGCTCCGGCCAATCACAGCGCTGGAGCGCCGCTGTGATTGGCTGCAGCGGCGATACCCGGAAGTAACATTCCGGCTATCGCCGCAGCGATGGATGCGGCTAGAGGAGGGACACGGACGACTTCGGGGGCCCCGATCGAAGGTAAGTGGTACATAATGAGCTAGTATGGTAGTCATACTAGCTCATTATAGCTTTGTCTTGCAGGTAAGTAAAAAAAAAAAAAAAATTGTCTACGTGGTTTACAACCACTTTAAGCCCTGGTTCACACTGGTCCGTTTTGACATGCGATTTGGCATGTCAAATCGCATGTCAAAACGGCGGTATTTGCTGCAAATTGTGGGCAATGACACCGTCCTAATCGGTGCGACGCCCCATCTGCGGCGCTGCACCGATTTCAAAAAGTTGTTTCTGTACTACTTTTTGCGATTTTGGCACGCAATTTAAATTGTCATCTGTGCAGAAACCTGCACAGATGTCTCTGTAATCGCGGCCGAAATCGGGACTGACCAGCGGGAGTGAAATCGTGCGAGTTCAGCTGAACTCGCACGGCTTCACTCTCGCAGCCCAGTGTGAACCTGGGCTAATTCGGATTTTCGGATGAATGCATTTTTTAACGAATCAAAATAAATAAAAACGAATTTCGGGAGTAACTAAATAAATTTATTTTTCGGACGAAACCGAAATTCCGAAACAAAATATTTAAGTGTGCACATGTCTACATGAGAGTGAATGGAATACATTGGCTATATTGTAAACTGCATAACTGGCTTCATATAGTTACTACCAGCTAAATCAGTACCCTCCGCCCTTCGCCAGCCACAATCTGTAAAGCTCCCATTGGTGTTAGGCATATTTGAATTCCCTCTAGAACTGGCACACACAGATGTGAGCAAATTAACCAGACTATACTGGTACGTATGAGAATAAGGCGGTGTTGCAATTGCATCAGAAATGGTCCCGTCTGCCCTCGGGGTAAGATTTGGCAAATAAAAATGCTGACTATCAACACAAGCACTGGGTTCATTTTATACAAAATGCTGTTTTGGCTCCCTGACATAAGGACAAAAAAAAAGAGCTTCACGAAATGCAGATGGATCAACGGCAACAAGATCATATGTTTGCCATACAAAAACCATTGTTATGTGAAAAGATCCGTTCATCCTTTACATCCAGCGTTAATTAAAACATTTCCTCTCAGCCTATACGGAAAAAAATCGACATGAACTTTCAGTGAACACGCAGCTGATATATTTAAGAAGAAAACAGAAAACGTTACCCAAGACATGAAATACAAATGGAAATGAACACAAGTGTTTCCCAACATTAATTCAGAACTGGACAATGTATCTGCAGAAACACAAGGGCATAAACATTTCACATGGCAATGCACAGAAATGTGATTGTTTGCAAATCAGTAATCAGTCGTTGGGACAATTTCGCATGTACGCCATGTACACACTGGGGTTGATTTCCTAAAGGAAAATAGACTGTGCACTTTGCAGTTGCTCCAGAGCTTAGTAAATGAGGTAAAACTTCACTTCACAAAAAATACCCAATCACATGCAAGGAAAATATAAAAAAAAAAAAAAATGCATTTTTCCTTGCAAATGATTGGATGATGGAAGTCAGAAGAGCTTATGCTCATTTACTAAGTTCTGGAGCAACTGCACTTGCAAAGTGCAGTTGATTTGCCTTTAGTAAATCATCCCCATTGTGTCCCTGACTGATTTCCAGTTTAATGCTTATAGGTGTAGCGGGGTCTTTAAATTTAGGGGAATGTTTGAGTGGTAGTTGTACTCAAACACCTTATTTGATAGGGCTTTGCTAAACCATTTTATACTGCAGGTGGGATACTGGTGTATAGTTCCCTGTGGCCTGTGGATGGCGCTGCCATCAGGGGCTAGGGTTGAACCGCTGGTATAGTGCTGTGCCTTGGATGTCTCCTCTCGGCGGTGGTATGGTGGGCGTGGTCGGCCTGCTGTGCAGGCCGGGAGAGGATATAAAAGGGGCAGACGCTGCCTGTGGTCGTTCGTTGATTCCCGGGGGTCCTACCCCGGGGAGTGTGTTGTTCTGTTTGTTGGCCACCCTGGGCACCTTTAGCCCTGGGTTGGGGTTCCTTGCCCGGTACACTGGCGGATCAGTCCCAGGCACCTTTAGCCCTGGGGCTGCAACTGAAGGCCTTGGGTCCAGCACCTTTGGCTGGAGCCCACGGAGGGAAGAGGAATCCCAGGGTGCTGCCTTGCGAGGAGACCCGTATCTGGAAGAGGAGGCAGGGGGAGGATCGTTCCGAGGGACTGGTGAGAGATCACAGTGAAGGAAGGGGCCCGGTAACTCTCTGGAGGGATGTCATCTCCCTGAAAGAGGCCTAATACCACAAGCAAAGTTCACCAGGTCTGTGGCAGAGATCCAAAGTTCACCAGGTCTGTGGCAGAGACCCAAAGTTCACCAGGTCTGTGGCAGAGACCCAAATTCATCCGTAACAGTTTGTGCAGAGACTGTGAGTAATCTAATTCGAGCATCACTCCGGCTGCTAGGATCCACTCTAAAGGGAGACTATCTGGGTGAGCTAAACCTACTTGAAGAAGCAGGTAGTGAAACACATATTCGTTTGTGCATGGACCTACTCCAACACCTTTTGCTGTCTTGTTCTCCATCCACCCTTTCCTATCTAGAGACTGTGCATATGAGAAAATAAACTCTACGTTGGAGTTGCAACTGGTGTGGACCTTGGAGTTATTGGGGGGGGGGAAATAGAGACTTGTCTTTATTGCAGTAGAGATGAGAACCATTCTCTGGAGAACCTAGCCGTGGAGACCCAGTTACATTGACACCTCTTCACACAGGAGGGTACGGGCATGTGGTACGGTGTGCCCCTTTTTCTACAAGTGAGCCAAAGGTAGGGAAAAGGGGTCTGTGTGCTACATAGGGTAATAATGGCTATTGTTGGGTTATTTATGTCATTATCAGAGATGAAAAGACCAATGGAAAAAAATGATCCCACACTGAGGGAAGTGCATAGATCAGTGGTTGTCAACTTGAAAATTTATAGAGGACCCTAAAGAGCGCTCCCCAACACTTCCAGAGGGTCGCACAATAGCAGCACATTTTCGCACCTAAATGCCCAAAAATTTGGGTCCTGAGTGCATTAATAACTGCCAGACTTACTGTCAGTGGGTGCCATAATAACTCCCACCATTGGTTTAATTAAACACAATAATAGCCCCCAGCACCAATGTCAGTAGCATTACCCCCCCCCCACACACACACACACACACACATTGGCGGTCACTGGCAGCTAAATTTAACCCCCCCTGTACTTATGGTCAGTGGATATGAAAGTGACCCCCCCCCCACATTGGTTGGCTGGCACTGGCTGTGAAAGCTAATACCACCCTGCATGGGGTTACTGGCAGTGAAATCTAACTGCCCCTTCATCGCTGGTCAGTGGGCATAAAGTGTAACCTGTATATAACCCCTGCATTGCTAGTTGGTGACAGTGGTGACAGTGAATTATTGGTGATCACTTACCCATCACACGCTCCCAGGCTGCTCTCTCTCTGCCTAGGCAGATACTTGTACTGTTGGCAGAAATAACTTTGCCCACAATACAGTCTCTCTTTCAGCCTCAGGTGCTGGAACGCAGGGCGAGTTCCAATGCCTGTAACTCCTACCCCCAATAGCCCCCAGACCACACAGAGAGGGCCCATAGGCCACATGTTGGGCAACAGGGGCAAAGATCAATAGTAGCTTAGGTCATGGAGAACTGGAAGAAAAAAAGATTATATCAGCCAAACAGAGATTTAAGTTTTTAGGTGTGTTTTAGTGTTAGGGACAACTTACAAAATCACAAGGTTTTCAATAGTGCCTGTTCACACCTGAGTGTAGTGTCCCCCGAAGTTTGAAGCTAAAAAAAAAGTAAATGAGCTACACACTTTAAACGTTTCTGGCCCAAAAAGACTTCAATATGAGCGCCTGAAAAACGTGCAAACATGCGTGGAATGCCCTTATCACGAGTTTTCATTCACTAGTAACTAGCTTTCTATTGGCTAAAATTTTAATTGAGAAAATCCTCAAGTCTTAGACGAATGCAAAAACAAACATAAACGTCCATATGAGTGCAGAAAAAGCCTCCAAAATTACCAAGTATGCTCAGCTCCAGTGTGAATGTAGCATACCAGTTACCCATGTGGTGGATGAATTTGTTTTGTTTTCTTAGGTTATTTTCCAATATTTACACCTGGTAATCCAGCTAGTAACCCCCTTATTGTTCTATGGTGGCTACACTCACTCCTCCTATTTCTAGCAGGAACAGTGGAGAGGCAGCATAGCCAGCCTTTGACAGCAAAGCCAGCCTTGTGGAGAGGTAAGTGTTAAGCCTCGTACACACGGTCGGACTTCCATCTGACTTTTCCGTGGTTTTTTGTCCGAACGGAGTTGGTTGGGAACATCCATAGCATACACACGCTCGGACTTTTCTGCAAACTTTCTTAAAACTTCTTACAACATCGCGTGTTTTTTCTGCTCTTTTCTGATCTTTACTGCCACCCTTTGGTCAACTTCTGCTATTGTTGGTTGATTTTAACATTAGTTGTTTAGTCCATCGGACTAAAGTCTGATGGTTTCCTGTACACACGGTCGGACTTTGCTCCATCAGACTTTTTTTGGGCAAAAGTTTGTCCGTTTGCAGACCCAACTTTTGTCTGATGAAATCCAAAACCAAACGAAAAAAGTTTGTCCGATGGAGCGTACACACGGTTGGATTGTTGGTCCAACTTGCTTAAAACGAAGTTTGTTGGGCAAAAGTCCGACCATGTGTACGGGGCTTTAGATAGATTAGCAGATGTTTGCGTGTTCGTTTTTTTTTTTTCTTTGCCAAACTACAATTTTGAATGACACTAACAAGCCACAACCATGAGTCAAGCATGTGGCTCATGGTTGCGGAGCTGTACCATTCACTTGAATGGTGAATTTGACAGGTGGTGCTGCCTGTCAACTCAACAACAGTGTTAATTTAAAACATTTTAGTCGACTAACTTAATACCATTTTAGTCTACTAAAATACGACTAAAACTAAAACAATTGAGATGACTAAAATACGACTAAAATTAAAACGCCATTTTAGTCAAAAGACTAAAATGGGACTAAAACTAAAATGTCATTTTAGTCAAAAGGCTAAGACTAAAACTAAATTGAAATTTTACGTCAAAATTAACACTGGTCTGTAGTGCATGTTCATACCTCAATACCATAAATAATAACATATTCGATTTTTCACTCCAGCAGTTTATAATGAGTTTGGAAATTGTAGAGAAATGCTTAAATAATGCATTACAATTTAACTACACCCATTAGATTTTAGATGACTAAAATGAGTTTTAGTCGACTAAAATGATTTTAGTCGACTAAAATGTCCTGGAGATTTAGTCGACTAAATACGACTAAAACTAAAACAATTCAAGAAGACTAAAATGGGACTAAAACTAAAATGCCATTTTAGTCCTAAAACTAAGACTAAAACTAAATTGAAATTTGCTGCCAAAATTAAAACTGCTCAACAAGCCGTGCTAAATTTGCGAAACCATGGCTCAACAACTTGTTTTTACTGTCTCCTGGCTGCTCATGTGAAAAGGGCCTTAGAATCCAGGGAAGTTGGGATTCATCTGATAATGGACAGGTTCATCCGATGGCAATATAAATACTGAGAAATATCATCTTTTATACCCAAGTACCCTAAAAGAGATAAACACTTGTAGAAAGGATAAGAATTATCCATATGTCTAGGAGTTGTGAGACACTAGACCTAATGCACAAAAGTATTTTTTCAATCCACTTAGCGTTAAGCCGCGTACACACGATCGATTACATTTCTCGCACGATTCTCCCATCATTTATTAGAAATTTTTAGATAAGATTTTCTAAAGAAAATCTTATCTAAGAATTTTCGTTCAAATTTTGCACCATTAGTGGGCTGCAGCAACAGCCGATTTTCGTGCGGCCATTGAATTTGAGTAATCGGCCATGTTGGAAGTTTTTGGAAAAACAAACTATTTTCTAATAAATGATGGGAGAATCGTGAGAGAAATGTAATCGAAAAAGAAATGCGCATATGCAAGAAAAGAAAATTCCGGAAAGAAAAGAAGATTCCCAGCCACGAAAATTATTTTCTGTAGCAACAGGAAGTGAAATTGAAGGCTTGGTCGGCCAAATTTTGAAATCAATGGTGGCACCGTTGGATCAGAAAACGCCCAAAATTTCTGATTTTCAAAAGAAAATTCTTTCGAAATTTGAATATTTACTTTTACCATGTACAGAAGTGCAAGGGCCTGCCTGATTGCATACAAATTGAAAGTGTTTAGGTTTAACCTCATATTATATGATTTTGGTAAATCTAAAGGCTAATGCCGCGTACACACGATCGATTTTCTCGACGGTGAAAACACCGTCGAGAAAATCGACTGGAAAAACGAGGAACGGCTTGTTCCCCTACACACGGCCGGTTTTCCCGACATTTTTTCTCTTGGTCGAGAAAAACGACCGCGTGTAGGCTCCCCGGCAGTGTTTCCTTATGGAAAAACTGCTGCGGAAAAAAATGCCGTGAATCACGACGAGAAAAATTAGAGTATGTTCTAATTTTTCTCGTCGTGATTAATGCCGTTTTTCTCGTCGGGAAAAATGATCAAAAGCCCACACACGGTAGTTTTTCTCATCAAAGAGAAAAAAAAAAAAATTCCGACGAGAAAAATGGACGTGTGTACGCGGCATTAGGCTCGGTTCACACTGCCGCGACTTGGGATCTGACTTGTGAAACCCCAAGTCGCACGACATGTGAAATCCCATGTTAGTCAATGAGAGCTGTCTCATTTAGCACTACTGAAGTCGCTCCGACTTTAGAAAAGGTTCCTTTATTACTTTAATGTGACTTCTATCAGACTTGTGTTGTTCTATCACACTAGTTGTTTTAGCCCTAGTATACTGTATACTATATTATTTATACATTTTTTTATCAAAAGCGGAATTCATTGTTACTGTATTGTGAGATGGAGCCTCTTTAGGTGATTCAGCTCTCAGTACCTTTTTTCTGAGCACTGGCTTTTAGTCTGTTGGGATTTTTCCAGCCCGAATTTACAAAAATATAAAGTACACAAGAACCACATTGATCAATAGGTATATCAGTATAATGTTTTTACATGATTTTATGAGTTACAGCAATTAATGACTAGAGAGGACTGGGACTTCGGGCTCGATGAGACAGCCAAGCTGGCTTCTGGTTAGCATGCCTTTTCAATATGACCTTGCACTCATATGTATGAATGACATTTAATATAAAAGAATTAAGTCAAAAAATTTTGAATTTGGAATACATGAATTAGTTATGGGTATTGGGTATCTATGTATGTTGTCAACAGTCACTTTCTGTTGTGAGAGCTTTCTGAGCCCCCTCCAATCTCATTCATTTGCAGTCGTTAATGTAGTGCTCACTTCTGGTTCCCTCTAGGCCTCAGTTACACTCCCCATCAGACTTGAGACTGGCTGCGTTTAATAGGCAGCGTAAATAGAAGTTAGTGTACCGTTCACTAACATCTCTATCTATTGTCCGGAGATTAAATACATGCCACAAATGGTTCACGCTTCATCTGCCTGCAAACCTTGTTTCACTGCTCCCGACTCTGACTGTGGAGAAATATTAAATTAATTTGCAGGTTGCAAGTAAGAAGCAAGAAAGGAAAAAAAAAAAAAGAGAGAGAGCTTTCTACTTCGGGCCATCTGAAGACAACATTAATCATACTGTAGTGCCAGCAGAATTTCAGAGTGACTACAAGACAGTCTCATGTCAGTCTGGATCCACAAAGGTTCCAACCCATTAAAGGCACACTCCGGTCAAACATGAAAGTTGGCCAAGTCAACTGTTATCTCTGTACTAATTACTTGCATTATATCTAAATGCTAATCCCTATGACTGCTGATAATACCGCTCTCTGCAACTCCATGTCCATGAGCCTACAAATCTTCCATGCAATTCATGCATTTTCCAACATTCTAGTATTGCAAGCATAGCATTATAGATCTTTAAAAGGATTCCTATTCTAACTGAACATGTCTTTAACCACTTGCCTACTGGGCACTTAAACCCCCTTCCTCCCCAGGCTAATTTTCAGCACTGTCACACTTTGAATGGCAATTGCACAGTCATGCTACACTGTACTTGTTTTTGGTGGTATTTAATCACTAGTGGGGTTTTTATTTTTTGCTAAACAAACAAAAAAAGACCAAACATTTTGGAAAAAAAAATAGGATTTTTTACTCACCGTAAAATTCTTTTCTCTGAGTCCATGGACCGACACAGCTTCTCTATTGACAAAGTGGGTATTATCCGTTAATTAGGAGTGACTAGGCAGAAAAACTTGTAAAAAGTGTTGCATCACACCTTCTACAGTACCGCCCAGGGGGCGGACCCTCTGGGTATACCCTCTCAGTCTGCACATCGCAGATCAGTTCGTCAAAAAGCAGTACAAACTTAAAAGGAGGGGTGGGTGCTGTGTCGGTCCATGGACTCAGAGAAAAGGATTTTACGGTGAGTAAAAAATCCTATTTACTCTTTCGTCCATGGACCGACACAGCTTCTCTATTGACAAAGTGGGACGTCCCAAAGCAGTGTCAGAGAAAAAACGAGGGGTGGTAACAGCATAAAAACAAACTTCACCCCAAAACACAAAACAGCACTCCTCCAACGGAGGAGTTGCAACTCTAAACAGCCGCCTGCAAAACCTTGCGGCCGAAAGAGGCATCCGAAGATGCACCTACATCAACTTTGTAGAATTTTGTGAAAGTGTGAGCGGACGACCAAGTCGCCGCTTTACATAGTTGGGAAACAGACGCTTGATGTCGGAAAGCCCAAGAGGCACCTATTGCCCTGGTCGAATGCGCCGTGACAGGAAAGGGGGGCGCCTGACCCTTTAAGGCGTAAGCCTGGATTACTATCTGTCGGATCCACCTAGAGATGGTGGCCGATGAGACTGCTTGGCCCTTCTTGGGACCAGCCACCGAAACAAACAGTGAGTCTGACTTCCGGAACAGGGAAGTAGCAGATATGTATACTCTCAAAGCTCGGACAACGTCCAAGGAATGCAACGCCGACTCCTTAGGATTCGACGGCTGAGGACACAAGGATGGAAGTACAATGTCTTCGTTGAGATGAAAAGCCGAAACGACTTTCGGAAGAAAGGAAGGCTGCGGCCGCAGCACCACCTTATCCTTGTGGAAAATCAAATAGGGAGCCTTGCAGGACAGGGCTGCCAGCTCAGAGACTCGTCTAACTGACGTAACAGCCACCAAAAAGACCACCTTCTGAGAAAGTGTCAACAGGGGAATATCTCTAATATTCTCAAACGGTGCCTTCTGAAGCACCGAGAGGACCAGGTTCAAGTCCCACGAAGGTAACGGGGGCCGGACCGGAGGGGCCACATGTCGAACCCCCTGCACAAATGTACTCACGAGAGAGTGAGTCGCCAGGGGTCGCTGAAAAAAGACAGCCAGGGCAGATATCTGTCCCTTAATCGTACTTAGGGCAAGCCTTTGGTCTACCCCATGCTGTAAAAACAGCAGGATTCTGGAAACCAAATAGGTACGTGGATGCCATTTCATTTCCTCACACATGGAGATGTAGGCCCTCCAAGTGCGGTGATAGACCTTCCTAGAGGACGGTTTCCGAGCACTTCTCATAGTAGAGATTACTGAGTCTGACAGGCCCCGATCTCTCAGTACCTGGTTCTCAACAGCCATGCCGTTAAAGCCAATGACTGTAAAGCAGGATGGAATATGGGACCTTGCGATAGCAGGTCCTTCCGTAGTGGTAGGCGCCAGGGGACGTCTGCTACCAGACGTACTAGATCGGCGTACCAAGGACGCTGAGGCCAATCTGGAGCGATTAGGATCATTGGAATTCCCTCTGCCTCCACTCTGCGGAGCAGAAGAGGAAGAAGCCTTAAGGGAGGGAAGGCATAGATTAGCCGATACTGACCCCACGATGCTACCAACGCGTCTATTGCGTCTGCCCATGGGTCTCTTGACCGGGCCACAAACCTCAATACCTTCCGATTGAGTCGGGAAGCCAGAAGATCTACGTCTGGTGTGCCCCATCTTTGGCAGAGGAGTTGGAACACCTCCGGGTGTAAGGACCATTCTCCCTGGTCCAGCATCTGGCGGCTCAGGTAGTCCGCCTGCCAGTTTTCCACACCCGGAATGTACACGGCCGACAGTGCCGGTACGCTCCTCTCTGCCCACTTCAGGATGTGAGCGATCTCCGATGCTGCAGCTGAGCTTCTTGTTCCTCCTTGATGATTGACATATGCCACTGCTGTGGCGTTGTCTGACTGGATCCTGACTGGACGCCCTTGCAGTCTCTGAGACCATTTGAAGAGGCACAGCTTGATCGCCCGGATCTCCAGGACATTGATCGGCAGGAGGGCTTCCTCTGGGGTCCAGCGACCTTGCGCCGACTGGACACCCTAGACTCCCCCCCAACCTGTAAGGCTGGCGTCCGTCGTGATCACTATCCAGTAAACCGGAAGAAATGACTTCCCGGCCATTAGAGCCGGTGCTGTCAGCCACCATACCAGGGATCTCATGACTAGGTGGCTCACTCGGATTTGATAATCCAGAGATGAAGGGCATCTGTTCCATCTGGACAGAACTTCCTTCTGTAACACTCGAGTGTGGTATTGAGCATATGGGACCGCCTCGAAGGAGGCTACCATGAGGCCCAACACTTGCATGCAAAAACGGAGTGACGACCAATTCCTGGAAGTCAGCTGCCGTACTGCAGCCCGGAGGGTCTGCAACTTCTCCACCGGGAGGAATACCTTTGCCTCTGAGGAATCCAGAATCAACCCCAGGTACACTAGGCGTTGAGTGGGCACCAATACTGACTTTTGCGTGTTTAGTATCCAACCACAGTCTCGAAGAGTCTGACAGGTAATGGACACGCTTACCTCTAATTCTGAGCTTGAAGGGGCCTTCAGCAGAAGGTCGTCCAAGTAACCTGTGATAGCGATACCCCGCTGTCTTAGAAGTGCCAGAATCGGAGCGAGCACCTTGGTGAACGTCCTGGGTGCTGAGGCAAGGCCAAACGGGAGGGCCACAAACTGGTAGTGGTTCTTCCCGATAGCAAATCGCAGAAACCTCTGGTGTCTGGAGTATATGGGGACATGCAGGTATGCGTCCTTGATGTCCAAGGAGGCCAGAAAGTCCCCCGGATGGAGAGCCGCGACTACGGATCGAACCGACTCCATCCGAAATCTTTGTACCTTCACAAAGCAATTGAGGGCTCTGAGATCCAAGATTGGACGAACCCCCTCCTTCTTTGGCACAATGAACAGATTTGAGTAAAAACCCTGACCCCGTTCCTGTTCTGGAACTGGAATAACTACCCCGCGTTCCAGTAGACCCTGGACCGCCCCATACAGGGCCTCCCGACGGGTCGGTAGTAGCTGGAGATTGGAGGTGATGAATCTGTCTGGTGGACAAGAGAGAAATTCTATCTTGTAGCCTGAGGAGATTACTTCGCAAACCCACCTGTCGGAGACTAGAGCAGTCAACTGAGTCGCGAATTTGCGAAGACGTCCCCGCACCCGAGAGCTGGGTGGGGGCAGACCTTCATGTGGACGCAGATTTGTCCGCAGGCTTGTTGGGTCTGCGGGACCAAGGACGCTTTTGTCCTTGGGCAGGCGCTTTATCGGCCTGGGGTCTTTTCCCTGTCGCCTTAAGGGGGCGAAAAAACCGCTTACGTGCAGTAAAGGAGGGCCCTTGCCCTTGGCGTGGTCCCTTACCCTTGCTAGTTTGGGGAAGCAAAGTGCTTTTACCTCCTGTGGCATCCTTGATGATGTCATCCAGAGAAGCCCCAAAAAGTCTGTCGCCCTTAAAAGGCAGATCCAATAGGGCTTTCTTGGAAGTCTGGTCCGCAGACCAGCCCTTTAGCCAGATCAGGCGGCGTATTGCTACTGCATAAACCGAAGCTCTTGACAGCAGGGGAATAGTATCCATGTCTGACTCGCAGACAAATTTAAGGCCCTGGACCAACTGGTCGGCCAAAGTTATCTCATTAGGAGGAGCATCTCGCTCCTTTAACCCCTGGAGTAGCAATTTTGCCCATTCAGTAAGTGTCTGAGACACTAGGGCCCCCGCCAATGCCGGGCGTACTGCCGAGCCTACCACTGAGTATAGGTAGCGAGCGAGTGCTTCAGCCTTCTTATCCACAGGGTCCTTGAAAACAGGAGCCCCTTCTACTGGAATAGTGGTGGCTCTATTAAGTCTGGACACCGAAGGGTCCACTATAGGGGGAGAGGTCCATATCTTCAGAAAACTCTCCTCAAAGGGGTACCGTACTGCAAACCTCTTTGGGGCTGTAAAGACCCTCAGTGGGTTCTCCCATTCCTTGTATAAGAGTTTGTCAAAATAAGACACACAAGGGAACACCTTAGTAGTGCGGGCAGGTTTACGAAACCCAAAGGGGACTGGAGTATCTGCTACTTCTTCAGTCCTTTCCAACTTTAGTGTATCCCGCACTGCAGTAATAAGGTCAGATACCAAAGCCGTCTCGCGTACTGACCTGGACTTGGAGTCCTCCTCACTGTCCGATCGGTCACGGTCTGCAGTCTCTGATGCATCAGAATCTGGGCCATGAGCCGTAGCTGGACCTGGTTCTGCATCAGAAATATCCCCAGAAGATTGCAGGGGACGGGGGCGTTTATTACCCCCTGTATTCCCGTGTGCTGCTTCCACCCTGGCAGCAAACGCCTTGTGAGGGGGTTAACTCGGTAGCGGGTGTGTGTGACCCCCTGGTTGGGCTCCCCACACAAAAACAGGGCCAGCAGACGGAGGTTGTGGTTTTCAAAATCAAAAGGTGCGGTTTATTTCTCTATGTACAGTGACAAAAACACAGCAAAGCCAAAAAGAAACATAAACAAAATAAATCCTGGTCAGTTTGACCTCTGACTAAACATGCAGATTTCCTAAACTAACAACTGGGATCAGCCTGGTGCTGTCCTAGTCCCTAAGTCCCTGGTTTAGTAAAAGTCCAAACAAATAGCCACACAGGCTTTGCCTCACCGCACAGGGGTTCACTCTCCCTAGACAGTCCACACAGGTCTGGTTCCAGGCATGAGCAAACAATCTAATGAAGCTGGGAGTTCTTATAGAGGCCTAAATGAGCTGACAAGCTTCAGCTGGTCTCATCAACTCCCTGCCTGCACGACGCCCAGCCCTCTCCCTAGAGGTATGAGTCATCCATGAGCCCACTAGCCTCAGCTGGGCTTCATCAACTCCCTAGTTGTATAAGTCGGCATAAAGCCTGAATCTGGGAGAAATATATCTACCCCCCTGGATGCAACCAGGTGACTTTACCTTCCTGCTGTCACATACCCCCCCCTCTTGTTTTAACCTTGGGGTTGGAACACCAGCAATCAGGCATTCATGTACTCGAGACAAAGCATCCACATTCCCCATTTGAACGCCAGGGCGATGCTTTACTGTGAAGTTGAATTCCTGTAGGGCCAGGAACCACCTATTCACTCTTCTATTTGTCTCCTTGTTTTGAGCCATCCACTTTAACGGAGCGTGATCCGTAACCATGTCAAAGTGCCTACCTAGCAGATAGTACCGAAGGGAATCTAGAGCCCACTTCACCGCTAAACACTCCTTTTCAACCGTGGCGTAATTTACCTCATGGGACTTCAACTTCCTGCTGAGGTAAATGACTGGGTGCTCTTCCCCGTTCCAGACCTGGGACAATACTGCTCCTAACCCCACATCTGACGCATCACTTTGTACGACAAAGTCTTTAGAGAAGTCGGGTGAGTACAACACTGGCTGGCTACATAAGGCTTGTTTCAAGAATTGGAATGCTGCCTCAGCCTCGGGGGTCCATTTAATCATGACCGACCCTTTCCCTTTCGTCAGGTTGGTTAGGGGCACAGCCTTAGAAGCAAAGTGGGGAATGAAGCGCCGATAATAACCCGCGATTCCCAGAAAGGCCCGTACCTGCTTCTTGCTGTTGGGACGTGGCCAACTCTGGATGGCCTCGACTTTGTTGAGTTGGGGTTTTATCACTCCCCTGCCAATGGTGTACCCAAGATATTTGGCCTCCTCCTGCCCAATGGTACACTTCTTGGGGTTAGCCGTAAACCCCGCTTCCCGGATAGAGTCTAGGACTGCTTGCACTTTTGGCAGATGTGAGGCCCAATCTGTGCTATGGACAATTACGTCATCCAGGTAAGCCGCAGCATACTTCCGATGGGGCCTCAGTATCTGGTCCATTTTCCGCTGGAATGTGGCCGGCGCATTCTGTAACCCGAACGGCATTCTCTTATATTGGAACGCCCCGTCTGGGGTTACAAATGCGGTTTTCTCTTTGGCCGACTTGGCCAGGGGAATTTGCCAATACCCTTTTGTGAGGTCAAGAGTCGTCATGTATCGGGCTGTTCCCAGCCGGTCGATCAACTCATCTATACGTGGCATGGGGTAGGTGTCAAATTTTGTAACTTTGTTCAACTGACGAAAATCGTTACAAAATCGCCAGCTCCCATCCGGTTTAGGCACCAACACAATGGGACTAGACCAATCACTTTGGGACTCCTCTATCACCCCTAAGTTCAGCATTTTCTGTACTTCCTCCCGTATTGCCTCCCGTCGGGCCTCTGGGATCCGATAGGGTTTTAACTTCACCCTTTCACCGGGCGGGGTAATAATATCATGCTCTACCCCAGATGTTTGTCCCGGCAGCTCAGAGAACACCTCCTTGTTGCGAAGCACAAACTCCTTAACCTCCTGTTGTTGGGGTTGTGACAAGGTGGCTGCTATTCCAACCTCCGGAATCACGCAACCAGTTTGAGCTGGTGACCAAGTTTCTGCGACTAGGGACTCTCTATCCCTCCAGGCTTTCAACAGATTAACGTGATATATCTGTTCGGGCTTTCGCCTTCCTGGTTGTCTGACCTTGTAATTCACTTCGCTCACTTTTTCCATTATCTCGTAGGGGCCTTGCCATTTGGCAAGGAATTTACTTTCAACCGTAGGGACAAGTACCAATATCCTATCCCCCGGGGAAAAGGTACGGGTCTTTGCTCCACGGTTGTACACTCTCTGCTGTGCCAACTGCGCTTGGGCCAAATGTTCCTTCACGATGGGCATTACCTGTGCAATTCGATCTTGCATCAGGGCGACATGCTCAATCACACTCCTGTGGGGAGAACTCTCACTTTCCCAAGTTTCCTTGGCAATATCCAACAGCCCTCTTGGGTGTCTCCCATACAGTAACTCAAAGGGGGAGAATCCCGTAGAGGATTGGGGCACCTCCCTAATAGCAAACATCAAATAAGGAAGTAGACAGTCCCAATCCTTTCCATCTCTATCCACCACTTTCTTCAACATTTGTTTTAGGGTTTTGTTGAATCTTTCAACCAGCCCATCGGTTTGGGGGTGATACACAGATGTACGCAATTGCGTCACTTTGAGCAATTTACACAGCTCTTTCATAACCCGGGACATAAAGGGTGTACCTTGGTCCGTAAGCAGTTCTTTACAAATACCCACCCGGCTAAAAACAAGAGATAGCTCTTTGGCTATGGTTTTGGCCGAGGTATTTCTGAGAGGGATCGCTTCTGGATAACGGGTGGCATAGTCCATTATAACCAATATGTACTGGTGCCCCCTAGCGGACTTGATTATAGGACCTACCAAATCCATTGCGATTCTCTCAAACGGGACCTCAATGATGGGTAGAGGGACCAGCGGGCTACGGAAATGTGGCATCGGGGCCGACCTCTGACACACAGGGCAGGAGGAACAATAATTTTCTATGTCCTTCATCACCCCAGGCCAATAGAATCTCTGTAATACCCTCTCTCGGGTTTTCTCTGTCCCCAGATGACCTCCAAGAATGTGCCCATGGGCCAACTCCAACACCAACTTCCTGTAAGGTTTGGGCACCACAAGCTGCTCAACGGTTTCTTCTGCCCTTTTTGCCACCCGATACAGTAGGTCCTTCTCTACGCTGAAGTATGGGTAAGTGCAGGTATTATCTGGGTTCACTAACTCGCCATCTATTTCCACTACGTTTTCCCGTGCCTTTATTAGGGCGGGGTCTTTTAACTGTTCTGTGGCAAAATTTTCCCTGTGAACCTCCAGATCAGAAAACTCCACAGACGGTAGGTTTTCGTCTGAGGAGGTGGGCTCCTCTCCAGTTTCTTGAGTCTCCCCTGCCAATACTGATAAGGGACATTCCGGAGAGTCCTCACCACTCTCAGAGGAGTTCTGGCTATCACATTCCTGGTGCATAGGGGCACCAGTGGGGGGCTCAGGATCATCCCACAGTTCCCAGAACTTCGGAAAATCCCTTCCCACAATGGCATCATGCGGTAATTGAGATACTAACCCCACTGGATGAGAGAGGGTACCTTTGGGGGTCTCGAAACACACTGTAGTCACTGGATACTCTCGGGTGTCCCCATGCACACAAATAACAGCTACCTTGCTATTCCCAGAGACCTCTGTTTTAACTAATTCAGCCTTTATCAGGGTCACAAGGCTACCTGAATCCAGGAATACCACAACATTTCTACCATTAATACACATTTTGCATAAATGTTTCTCAGTTCCCCGAATGGCAGTGCATGCGACTGTCGCACACAGCGACTGACGTCTGTCCATCAGAAAGTCACATTGCATGGGTTCCTCCACAACCGGGCAATTTGCTGCAATATGTCCCGCTTGCCGGCAGCGGTAGCAAACAATCCATTTGGCTGCCTCTTGAGCCCCTGACTTCCCAGGCTGTTCTCGCCAAACTTTGGGTAGAGCTCCCACCCTCTCACTCTCTCCACCCTCACCCCTTGGAATCCTCTTATCCGCCCCTGGGGATGGTCTGGTCTTAGGGTGGAAAGTCCGAGAGTCTCTGGAAGAGGCCGTCAGGTTCTCTGTAGCCAAGTATCTCTCTACACGATCCACAAGTTTGCCGGCCGTTTCTGGGTCTCCATGGCTTACCCACTTTTGAATGGCGGTAGGAAGAGCTCTCAAGAAACGATCCATCACAACACGTTCCACAATCTCCGGTGCGGACAAAGTCTCTGGCTGTAGCCACTTCCTGCTCAGGTGAATGAGATCATACATTTGAGACCTGGGGGGTTTTCCAAGCTGGAAAGTCCAGTTATGCACACGCTGAGCCCGGACAGCCAGGGTGACACCCAGCCTTGCCAATATTTCAGCTTTTAGCATCACATAGTCTTTTGCTTGGTCAGGCTCTAGGTCATAGTAAGCCTTCTGCGATTCACCAGTTAACAGAGGAGCCACCAGTCCAGCCCACTGCTCCTCAGGCCACTTTTCTCTTTCAGCAGTCCTTTCAAATGTGGTCAAAAATACCTCTGGATCATCCTCTCCAGTCATTTTTGTCAATAAACGACTCACCCCAAAGGACGCGGTATTAGTGGGACGGCTTTCCTCACTGGTCTGCGGACGTTGCTGCATTACTGCTTCCATTTGTTGTAGTCTCTGCTCTTGCTTCTGTAACAGGTCTATGAAGCGGGCCTCAGATTGCTGCTGGGCTTGTTGATGAGCTTGCTGCTGGGCTGCAAGGCTCCTTTGCAAACCTGCATTTGTCTGCTGTTGATTGGCATTTGCTAGAGCCAGCTGTTTCAGTATCTCCTCCATGCTGGCTTAAAAAAATTGCCCGCGTTCTCCACCAACTGTGAGGGGGTTAACTCGGTAGCGGGTGTGTGTGACCCCCTGGTTGGGCTCCCCACACAAAAACAGGGCCAGCAGACGGAGGTTGTGGCTTTCAAAATCAAAAGGTGCGGTTTATTTCTCTATGTACAGTGACAAAAACACAGCAAAGCCAAAAAGAAACATAAACAAAATAAATCCTGGTCAGTTTGACCTCTGACTAAACATGCAGGTTTCCTAAACTAACAACTGGGATCAGCCTGGTGCTGTCCTAGTCCCTAAGTCCCTGGTTTAGTAAAAGTCCAAACAAATAGCCACACAGGCTTTGCCTCACCGCACAGGGGTTCACTCTCCCTAGACAGTCCACACAGGTCTGGTTCCAGGCATGAGCAAACATCTAATGAAGCTGGGAGTTCTTATAGAGGCCTAAATGAGCTGACAAGCTTCAGCTGGTCTCATCAACTCCCTGCCTGCACGACGCCCAGCCCTCTCCCTAGAGGTATGAGTCATCCATGAGCCCACTAGCCTCAGCTGGGCTTCATCAACTCCCTAGTTGTATAAGTCGGCATAAAGCCTGAATCTGGGAGAAATATATCTACCCCCCTGGATGCAACCAGGTGACTTTACCTTCCTGCTGTCACAGCCTCTAGGATTGCCAACATAGCGTCCATAGACACCTCAGGGACACCAGCTGCTAAATCTGGTGTTTCAGGGGAGAAGACCTCTGGCTCAGATGCCATGCTGACCACACGCTGACACTCACAGGGCTCCAGGCAAGATATCAATAGGCCACCCTCCTGTGCTGCAGAGATGCTGGGTTACCCAGAGGACTCACCACCCTGGATAGGTACTGCTATGCTGCGCCTGTGATGCTGTCCCCTTGCTGCTGTGTCAGTCTGCTTCTTTTATCAGCACTTCCTGTGTGAATTTTCGCGCCAGTGTAATGCACCCTAGAGGCCGGAGGCTCTCGCAAAATGGTTGCCAAAAACGTCTGTATGGAAGATAATGTGGGCTCTAAGAAAATGGCCGCCGACAGAAGATAGAGGTCAGGCAGCCATAGCCCACAAAAAGATGGCCGCCGAACGGCAATATCTGCATACAGGGTGGACAAACATGGCCGCCGATCACCTGATAGGGGCCAGTGGGTGTGGCCGAACCACAGGAAGATGGCCGCCAGGCAGTTACAAGAGGCCAAACTTGGCATGGACCACCTCAAAATGGCCGCCGACAGCATGGAGACACAGAAACACAGGTAAGCAAAAAATGACATTTCTTTTAAATGTTAGTTACAGCCAGCCCCGCTCCAGTGGGACCCCCTAGGTGACCCCCAGCACCCAGCAACCTTTAGCTATAAGCCCAGGGAGGAGGGAAAGGCAGGGAGAGAGGGAAGAAAGGGGCCACAACCACTTACTTGATCTCTCCAGGAATGTCCAGCTAAATCACCCAGCCGAGGCAGGGGAGTTTTACTTACCTATCCTGCATGTATTCTGCTGGAAGACATTCCAAACAGATCATCGTCCGCGCACGGAAGGTGACTGTTGGCCAGGCATGCTGTGATTGGACCCAGAAGGGACGATCATATGTATGCCCTGGAGCATGACGCTCACCGGACAGGCTGCTGCGACTCGGCCGTAAGGTCAGCCGAAGCTGAGCGGTCCGATGCAAGCCTTGGAGCGTAAGCTCACCGGCCAGGCTGCTGCAACTCGGCCGTAAGGTCAGCCGAAGCTGAGCGGTCCGATGCAGGCCCCGGAGCGTAGGCTCACCGGCCACCCGTGGAGCGACGGGCATGTCGTGGAAAACCTAGCGCATAGCTAGGGTCGGCACACGCTCGATGGCCGAAACTGGGGAGACTACAAGGATCGAGGATCCAGCCTGTCACCCAGTCGGCAGTTGATCGAAGATCGCAGGAAACAACAAATGTAGCAAAAAAAATAAAAATAAAAAATATATATATATATATATATATATCTTTTTTCCCCGGACCAATGGGCCCGAAGGGAGCCATGTCCTACTCCTTGCTAGACAGAAAAAAACTGATCTGCGATGTGCAGAGTGAGAGGGTATACCCAGAGGGTCCGCCCCCTGGGCGGTACTGTAGAAGGTGTGATGCAACACTTTTTACAAGTTTTTCTGCCTAGTCACTCCTAATTAACGGATAATACCCACTTTGTCAATAGAGAAGCTGTGTCGGTCCATGGACGAAAGAGTAAAACAGTTTTCATAGTTTGTTATAAAATTTTGCAAACAGGTAATTTTTCTCCTTTATTGATGTGCTCTGATGAGGCTGCACTGATGGGCACTGATAGGCATTGATAGGCTACACTGATGGGCACTGATAGGCTGCACTGATAAGGCGGCACTGATGGACATTGATAAGGTGGCACTGATGGGCACTGATAGGTGGCATTGATAGGTGGCACTAATAGGTGGCACTGATGGGTGGCACTGAAGGGCACTAATAGGTGGCACTGAAAGGTAGCACTGATAGGTGGCACTGATGGGTGGCACTGATGGGCCCTGATAGGCAGCACTCGTGATGAGGCACTGATGGGCACTTATGGGCAGCACTGATCAGCACTAATAGGTGGCACTGGTGGGCATTTATAGGTGACACTGGTGGGCACTGATAGGCTGCCGTTTTACACAAAACCAAGTAAGCGCCTGATTACATTATCCTAAACAATGCAAACTTTAAACTGTAATATCATTAATACATCTGTAGCACACAAACCTTTTTCCTCGCCTGGCTCACTTGCAAGTCAAGGCACACCGTGCTATATGCCCGTACCCTCCTGTTTGAAGAGGTTAAGCGGTGTTCACAAATTTCAGGTCTTTCAGCGAATTACCCTCTTCCACTGGTTCTCTTCCCCAGGGTATAGGGTCAAGTCTCTACTTCTTCCCCCAAAGAAAACAATGTTCAGAAGTACTTTAACTCCAACAGAGAGTTTATTTTCTATTTGCTGCGTAGTAGATAGAGACAGATGGATGAAAGAAGGAATAGTGTGAGGAATAGATCCAGGCACAACCAGTAACCTCGTCGCCACTCGATCCTGAGTGGGTTTAGCTCACCCGGATAGTTCCCTCTCATAGTCCTAGCAGCCAGTGTGGAGCTCCAGGGACGGGTACTAGAAATCCTCTAACCTCTGTAGACTTTAAGAACAGGACGATGCCAATGGGCACTCTACAGGCTAGCTTCCCTGAATAACGAATCCTTCCCTCTGACAGGTCACCAGGCCTCTCCCGAGACAGCAATCTTCCATTACTCATCTCCTCAATGGGACCGATCCTCCCCTGGCTTCCTCTCGGTCAGATCGGGTACCCTCCCCCGGGCACCCTGGGACTCTTCTTTCGGGGGTAGGCCCCAGCCAAAGGTGCTGGGCCCACTAGTAGAGTTGCAGGCCCCAGGCTAAAGGTGCCTGGGCCTGATCACACCCACACGTACCCCTGCTGAGGACTGCTGAGTGTGGGGGGAGCTGAGGACTGGAATGTGGGGGGAGCTGAGGACTGGAATGTGGAGTGAGCTGAGGACTGGAATGTGGGGGAGCTGAAGATTGGAATGTGGAGGTGTTGAGGACTGGAGTGTGGGGCAGCTGAGGACTGGTGTGCGGGAAAGCTCAGGACTGGAATGTGGGGGGGAGCTGCGGACTTGAATGTGAGGGAGATAAGGACTGGAATGTGGGGGGGAACTGAGGATTGGAATGTGGGAAAGCTGAGGACTGGAATGTGGGGGAACTGAGGACTGGAATGTGGGGGGAGCTGAGGACTGGAATGTGGGGGTGCTGAGGACTGGAATGTGGGGGAGCTGAGGACTGGACTGTGGGGGGGTGCTGAAAGATGGAGTGTTAGGGGAAGCTGAGGACTGGAATGTGGGGGGCTGAGGACTGGATTGTGGGGGGCTGAGGACTGGAATGTGGGGGGAGCTGAGGACTGGAGTGTGGGGGAGCTGAGGACTGGAGTGTGGGGGAGCTGAGGACTGGAATGTGGGGGGAGCTGAGGACTGGAATGTGGGGGAGCTGAGGACTGGAATGTGAGGGGGGGGAGCTGAGGACTGGAATGTGAGGGGTGGAGCTGAGGACTGGTGTGTGGGGGAGTTGAGGACTGGAGTGTGGAGGAGCTGCGGACTTGAATGTGAGGGAGATAAGGACTTAAATGTGGGGGGGAACTGAGGACTGGAATGTGGGAAAGCTAAGGATTGGAATGTGGGGGAGCTGAGGACTAAAATGTGGGGGAGCTGAGGACTGGAATGTGGGGGGAGCTGAGGACTGGAATGTGGGGGTGCTGAGGACTGGAATGTGGAGATGCTGAAAGATGGAGTGTAGGGGGAGCTGAAGACTGGAATGTGGGGGGCTGAGGACTGGAATGTGGGGGGAGCTGAGGACTGAAATGTGGGGGGAGCTGAGGACTGGAATGTGGGGGGAGCTGAGGACTGAAATGTGGGTGGAGCTGAGGACTGGAATGTGGGGGGAGCTGAGGACTGAAATGTGGGGGGAGCTGAGGACTGGAATGTGGGAAAGCTGAAGACTGAAATGTGGGGGGAGCTGAGGACTGGAATGTTGGGGGAGCTGAGGACTGGAATGTAGGGGGAGCTGAGGACTGTAATGTGGGGGAACTAAGGACTGAAATGTGGGGGGGGGCTGAGGACATTATAGTGGGGGACTGAGGACTGTAATGTGGGGGGGCTGAGGACATTAAATTGGGGGGACAAGAGCTGCCATGTAGGGGGGGGCTGAGGACATTAAAGTGGAGAGGAGAGGACTGTAATGTGGTTGGGAGGCTGAGGACATTAAAGTGGGGAGGCTAAGGACTGTAATGTAGAGGACTGAGGACAATAATGTAGAGAGGCTGAGGACTGTAATGTGGGGGGGACTGTGGACATTAATGTGGGGGGGACTAAGGACAGTAATGTGGGGTTATGATGTAAATAGGGGCAGAGGACAGTACTGTTAATGGGGGTTGATGTTAAGGAAGTGTAAGAAAATTACTGTGAAAGGGGTGGAGGGGATGATGTAAAGGAGGAGTTGAGTACACTCATCAAGAGGGAATTTTGATGTGAAGGGGGTGAGGACTGTGATGTGCACTGGGGACTGAGGACGCTGATATGAGAATGGGTTAAGATCTGTACATGTGCATTAGGTGCACATGTCGTGGGTAGATCAGCCCATTTCAATGGGTTGCACTACCCACAAGAAACAGAGAGAAATAAGTCCTTGACCTTTTTTTTTTTCAAAATTGCGCCGTACCAGGCCGCATGATGCTGATGCAACATGCAGTTTTGCACACGCGAAAACGCGCATGATATTCGGACCTCTTCTAGAAGAAAATTTTACTGACTGGACCTCGGGGATTGTAATTCAATACCCCTGCTCTATAGGGTCCAGGTATGGCCTCATGCTACCAGAAGTGACACTGAGCCTAGCCAAATGCAAAACTAGTGAAAAACAGTCAGAAAAGATGAGAAGGGGGAAAAAGGTCAATGGCCTCCACCTGTAAATTCATTCCTGTTTTGGAGGTCATCTCATTGTTGCCCATCTAGTGCACCTGAAACTGATTAACAACCCCCTCTGCTACTTAACTGACCTGATCAATATCCCAGGAGTATAATTGACTTGATGCTATACACTGATTATTTGAGCAGTCTATATAGGTTATATTATATTTAAAGTGCAAATCACGTTTTAGGCCTCATCAGTGTTTTGTTCACAATATACAAGTGTTCACGGTACTTGCACAATATGGCACACTTACCTTGGTAAAGTGATCCCTCCAGCGCAGCAACATGCGCAGTCTCCCTTGTTGCTGGTGCTTCCATCTTCTACCCTCCACCCTCTCTTCTTCTGGGTTCAGGAGTCATGGAATGTTTTGATTGGCCAGGATGACTTAATTCCTGCAAATGTGCACAGGAATTTGTTTATCTTGGCACTCTACCCATGTCAGGATTGTACACTGTGCTGCACATGTACGCTGTCAGTGTACAATTTGCAAAGAACTGCTACAGGCAGGGGAAAGATTTTATGGCAGAAGAGAGCTTGCCATAGATGGAGCAAAATTCAGTGGGTTCAGCAGGGATCGGCAGAATTTTGATCCATGCGCGGCTGCTCCCACTCGACAGAAGTTGATTTGACGATCAACTTCTGTCAGAAAGTCTTGTTGTATTTTTCCAGCCACTGATCATTGTATTCTGAGAGTGGAGAATCCCTGCTGTCAGAATACAATGTGGGGAATTCAATAAAAATGCTGCGCCGCTTTTCTGGTGTTAATCCCTCTTGGTAATGTGTTGTGCCAAATTCATGAAGCATTTGCAACACTTTTGGTTCGGACAGTGATTCGTGCACCAAATTCAAGTAGTTCTAAAATGTGCCAATTTTACATTGTGTCGCATTGAATGCGCTAATTTTCATTGTGTCGCATTGAATGTGCAAAAATGTAAAAAGTTGAGCTACTTTCTTTTTGCGCACAGAGAGAAAAACTGTCACAGAGAGATCTAGCGAAAGTGTCTCGAGTGCACTCTAAAAGTGGTGCAGCATGAGCCATATTCAAGTACAAGTTCTAGACAGGTACATGAATTTGGTGCATTCTTCACAACTTTTAGAATGCACGATGGAAAACGTTCGCAAAATCTGTCTGCGCCAGTCTTTATGAGTTTCAGGGAATCTCAGTGGGAAGGGTTCCTCTGTCCACTTTGAATGTGTGATATATATAAGGCCTGGTACACACTATTAGAAAATCGGACGAAAAATTCCATACGAGGCCCAATCGTTCGATTTTTGTACAGTGTGTACACAACTTTCGACATCTGATTTAGACTTTGCAAACTAAAATTTCCAAAGGGACAAACTCCTAAATTTTTCTCGTACGTGAACGTTCTAGAATGAACGATTTTCATTTAATGTGTATAGTTTTTATACGATATTCGTATGAGAAAAATCAGAAAGGAAAGACTGTGCATGATCATAAACAATAAACAACAAAAAAAAGCCTTTGTCGTACATTATTTCCTTCCTCGGTTCCAACTGGCTGTGAAACAACGAGGAAAAGTGAACAATCATTCGCCCAATTTTCTCATAGAATGTAGCAGCCTTTAGACTCTGCTAGCAGTTTTTTTACTTTGCAGATTTAGTTCCACTTTAAAGTGGAAGTAAACTGTATCTAAGCACCACAAACTGAAAACATTATTTAATTCATTTTTAATATTCAGAGCAAACTCACCCATCTATCCATGCCTCCATGCTTTATTTTATTGAGAAATCACTGTAAATGCGTTTAAGAGGACATGCGACATCCAAAGAAACACAGCGCAATGCAAAGCAGGTCAAACGCAGCCTCTGAACTGCCATTTGTACTGCTCAGCTACTGACCAGATTTACTCCAAAATCATTTTATTAAAATTAATTTGATAAAAATTAAAAAAATCGATTTAAATCAAAAAAATCAGATTTTTAAAAAAAATCATTGATTTATATCCACCCTGGGTGTCATTAACAGATCACAACTGTAGTGCGTTTTGAACGCGGTGCAGGAAACATGCACGGAGCACGGGTTTCCCACACCTCATTGTGTTGTGAACTGGCCCTTATAGAAGGGCTCAGGTGAGTGAGAATATCTGTGAGCTGGTTAAAAGCCTAAAAAACTAGAGGGGCTTTATCAGTGTGATGGTTCATTTTTGCAAAATCTCATACAACCTTTAGGTTTAGGTTCAAAGTAACCTTCGGAAAAGAAACATGTAATACATATACATGGTTTAGAATTAAACGTGAAGATGTGGTCCTAAAAATTCAAGCAACAGAAGATGTGCGTTAGCCAGTTTAAAACTGGATGAAGAATTAGAAATGGTATAATAATATGGCCATGGTTTTTGGCAGTTTACTCTAACAAGCACCCTACCCCATATTTTAAATATACTAAGGTTGCCTACACAATATTGTTTTCTCTTGAAAGGTTTTCAGCCAGTTGGGATAAAACTGTAGCTGGGAGTTCCAAAAAAAAAGGCAGTGTATAACAAAGATTTGAAAACCTTGCAAGAATGATTAGGAAAAAATTATATTCAGGAATAAAATGCTATTTTACGTGCACATAAACACATTATAAGGGTTTATGTATCATATATTTGATTGTCTAACATCAGGACCTTGGACCGATGAAGCATGGGGGAGAACTGCAGCTGCGGGGACTGGTCCTAGTGATGCACAGGAGTGAGGATCTGATACATAAATCTTCTTTTCCATACATCTAAGAACTGGTGATCTGCAATTTAATACATTTTTCTTTTTGGGTTTAACTACTTAAGGACCGGCCACGGCATATATATGTCGGCAGAATGGCACATACAGGCATAATCACATACCTGTACATCCCCTTTAACTGCCTGGCGTGTGGCCGCGCATGCACCGCTGGTGGAGCGCGACCCTGCCCTGTGAGTCGAACCGCGGGTCCCGTGGACTCGATCGCTGCAGGGATCCCCGCGATCGTCTCACGGAGGGATGGAGCGGGGAGATGTTAGTGGAAACACAACATCTCCTCGCTCGCCTACGGACACTGTCACTGCTCTCCGCTCTGTGTAATCAGAGCGGAGATCGGTGACGTGTCACTCGTAGCCACGCCCCCCCTCAGTTAGAATCACTCCCTTAGTCACACTTAACCCCTTCAGCGCCCCCTTCACTGCCAGTGTAATTTTTTACAGTAACCAGTGCATTTTAATAGCACTGATCGCTGTAAAAATGACAATGGTCCCAAAATGGTGTCAAAAGTGTCCGATGTGTCCGCCATAATGTCGCAGTCACAATAAAAATCGCTGATCGCCGCCATTACTAGTAAAAAAAAATATTAATAAAAATGCTATAAAACTACCCCCTATTTTGTAGACGCTATAACTTTTGCGCAAGCCAATCAATAAACGCTTTTTGCGATTTTTTTTACCAAAAATATGTAGAAGAATACGTATCGGCCCAAACTGAGGAAAAAAAAAATTTTTTATATATTTTTTGGGGATATTTATTATAGCAAAAAGTAAAAAATATTGTTTTTTTTTCAAAATTGTCGCTCTATTTTTGTTTATAGCGCAAAAAATAAAAACCACAGAGGTGATCAAATACCACCAAAAGAAAGCTCTATTTGTGGGGAAAAAAAGGACGTCAATTTTGTTTGGGAGCCACGTCGCACAACCACGCAATTGTCAGTTAAAGCAACGCAGTGCTGAATCGCAAAAAGTGGCCTGGTCCTTAACCAGCCAAAATGGTCCGGGGCTGAAGTGGTTAATACTGCTTTAAGTTAGAAGAAAGCTTTAGGGATAACCTAGATTCCTTCTTCAGGTTTTATAAAGTTATCCAATAAAATGTATCACATAAACACCAAACGTTCTGCATTAATTGATAATTAACATGGCACAACACTCTACTACAGCAAGGGTAAAAATAATAAAATTCCAGATGGAGGACGCTGAAAATTGCCTAATCATTAGAAATACTGACACTGATTAACAGTGGACTGTTAATAACATTGTTCTCACCCATAAATACATAAGGTGCTTATTAAACAGCAGAACCAAAAACACATGTATCATGCATATATGGTGTACGTACGTTGCTCTTCAATGCACATCCTCATTGCCTTTTTGCAATGCTTTATTAAATATGTCCGACTGCGTGCTAAGTGATAATGCATTGCAGGTACATGCTTTAATCTCTGTCTACTAGGGTAGTGCATTGAAGAGCAATATATAAGCTCATATATTGTAAAGATGGCACAGGCTGCTGTACTGATAGAGTGACTAGCTTTCCATTCCATCACTGAGCAATGACTTGCTGAGCACCCTGACAGTGAACCAGTTAAGAGCTGTAACATGATGATGTGGCTAATTAAACAAGTGAGAAATGGTAAGATCAGAGATTGTTACATTTCCTGCTGCTAAGTTAAAATAATTTGCAGAGTGAACACCCAGCGCATTAGGCAGTTTTTAAGTAGAATATCTCCCATTAATAAGCACATCGTGTTTCAACAAGTTAAACTGTTATTTTTCTAATTGCCTTAAAAAAAGAAACACTAGCATTTGATGTAGGTTATAAAATTTCACATGACAGCGATCCCTCCCTAAGGACAGCAAACTACGTACTGTATACTCACCATAATGGCCACATGTGTATAATTTATAGTAGAGGGCAGCGGCTCCCAAATTTTTTAGATCCTGGGACCGGTTTAGTGGCAGCCAATTTTTCCTGAGACCAGGGGGTATTCACAGAGTCTGTCCTCGGACACCCTTAAACCACAACCCCCCTTTACAGCACAGTCCCCCCATTATAACAGTGTAGTTCCACAGTCCCCCTTTACATCACAATTGTCCCTTTAAAGCTGTCCCACAGTGTCCTTAGTTCCCCATCACATCACAGTCCCCCTTTAACAGAGGACAGAAATAAAATTAGACTTGGGAAACTTAACATTAATAAATCACCGGGACCAGATGGCTTGCACCCGAGGGTACTTAGGGAACTCTGTCAAGTAATTGCCAGACCATTTGTCAGGGATCTGCCACCTAAGGGTTAATAGTGCAGACTGATTTCAGTGATTGGCAACAGGTTGCCTTATTTAAACCCCTCAGTAGCATTGTGTCTTTGCTGTCTGATCTGCAGTTTATCCTGAGACCTGATCCTGAACCTGCACCTGCACCTGATATCATACTTACCTGGCTCTCTGACTCTGCTGCCATCTCCAGTCCTGACCTTTGGCTTCCTTAACCCTGCTCTGTTCACCTGTCTGCCAGATCCTCTGTTGCTGAATCCAGCCTGAACTCTGACCATTCCTTGCCTGCTGCTTTTGCCTGAACTATCCTCCGTGTATGACCTGGCTTGTCTGACTCCTCTCCTGCCTGTTGTCTGCACTTGCGTGCGCCTGTTGCTCTCAGGCGCACCTGCATCCACTGACCTGCATCCGGGCACCTGCATCCTGCTGACCAGCATCCAGCTAACCAGTAACCAGCATCTGCTGACCTGTATCTGCTGACCTGCATCCGGTGACCTGCATCCGGTGTCCTGCATCAGTTGACCTGCATCCAGCTGACCTGCACCTACAGCGCTCCAGCCGGCTCCAGCCTCTCTCATTAGCCTTCATCTGCAATCTCAGAGAACTCTGCAGGCACTCATACCTCACTGTGCTCCTACGGTCACTGTCTCAACCCCAGTGATCCCGGGACCAGGGCGGTACGAGAGGTCTCCCTCTGCACGTCAGGCTCATTCCCAAGGTACGTGTCACCATTGTTCCTGATTTTTACTGACAGTCTACTGACTGGAATGGTACCAGCTGATTGGAGAAAAGCCAATTTAGCACCAATATTTAGAAAGGGCCCAAAATACATCCCTGGGAATTACAGACCAGTTAGCCTAACATCAATAGTATGCAAGCTCTTGGAGGGGATGATAAGGGACTATATACAAGATTTTAGTAATGAGAACGGTATCATTAGCAGTAATCAGCATGGATTCATGAAGAATCGTTCTTGACAAACCAATCTATTAACCTTCTATGAGGTCGTGAGCTGCCATCTAGATAAAAGAAGGCCCGTAGACGTGGTGTATCTGGATTTTGCAAAAGCATTTGACACAGTTCCCCATAAACGTTTACTGTACAAAATAAGGTCCGTTGGAATGGACCATAGGGTGAGTACATGGATTGAAAACTGGCTACAAGGGCAAGTTCAGAGGGTGGTGATAAATGGGGAGTACTCGGAATGGTTAGGGGTGGGTAGTGGGGTCCCCCAGGGTTCTGTGCTGGGACCAATCCTGTTGAATTTGTTCATAAACGACCTGGAGGATGGGGTAAACAGTACAATCTCTGTATTTGCGGACGATACTAAGCAAAAAGATCTCAACAAATTAATGGGGTGGGCAACTACATGGCAAATGAGGTTCAATGTAGAAAAATGTAAAATAATGCATTTGGGTGGCAAAAATACGAATGCAATCTATACAGTGGGGGGGGGGAGAACCTCTGGGGGAATCTAGGATGGAAAAGGACCTGGGGGTCCTAGTAGATGATAGGCTCAGCAATGGCATGCAATGCCAAGCTGCTGCTAACAAAGCAAACAGAATATTGACATGCATTAAAAAGTGGATTGATTAACTCCAGAGATAAAACGATAATTCTCCCGCTCTACAAGACTCTGGTTCGGCCGCACCTAGACTATGCTGTCCAGTTCTGGGCACCAGTCCTCAGGAAGGATGTACTGGAAATAGAGAGAGTACAAAGAAGGGCAACAAAGCTAATAAAGGGTCTGGAGGATATTAGTTATGATGAGGAAAGGTTGCGAGCACTGAACTTATTCTCTCTGGAGAAGAGACGCTTGAGAGGGGATATGATTTCAATTTACAAATACCATACTGGTGACTAGGGATGAGCTCGGTGTTCGAGTCGAACATACGTTCGACTCGAACATCGGCTGTTCGATCGTTCGACGAAGATCGAACGATTTGGGCCGTTCGCGCCAAATTCGAGTGACGCGAACGGCCCACAATGCACTACGCCATCGCAGTGTCATCCAGGCGCTGTGATTGGCCAAGCATGCACTGTGACCCCGCATGCTTGGCCAATCACAGCGCCGGCAGCGAGGAGAGCAATGATTGGCCACAGGCAGGATGCCTGTGGCCAATTATTGCTGAGGGTGTTTAGTACACGCCCCACACTATAAAAGGCCGCCAGCACGGCGGCCTAGTGTAGTGTGTTCCGGAGCAGGGAAAGAGAAACATAGGCAGGGACAGTGACATTTATTTTTTTCTTGCTTAACCTGGATTCCTTTAGTTTAGGGAAAGAGAAGGATAGGTAGGGAGAGTGGCAGTGTGTTTTACTGTGCGAATCCTTGTTTCTAGGGACAGGGAAGGACAGTGAGGGAATTCTCCTTGTGCTATAGTGTGCTTTAAAAAAACATTTTTTCTAGGGACAGAAAACTATAGGTAGGGAGAGTGTCAGTGTGTTTTACTGTGCGAATCCTTGTTTCTAGGGACAAAGAAGGAAAGTGAGTGAAATTCTCCTTGTGCTATAGTGTGCTTTAAAAAAACATTTTTTCTAGGGACAGAAAACTATAGGTAGGGAGAGTGTCAGTGTCTTTTACTGTGCGAATCCTTGTTTCTAGGGACAGGGAAGGACAGTGAGGGAATTCTCCTTGTGCTATAGTGTGCTTTAAAAAAACATTTTTTCTAGGGACAGAAAACTATAGGTAGGGAGAGTGTCAGTGTGTTTTACTGTGCGAATCCTTGTTTCTAGGGACAGGGAAGGACAGTGAGGGAATTCTCCTTGTGCTATAGTGTGCTTTAAAAAAACATTTTTTCTAGGGACAGAAAACTATAGGTAGGGAGAGAGAGTGTCAGTGTGTTTTACTGTGCGAATCCTTGTTTCTAGGGACAGGGAAGGACAGTGAGGGAATTCTCCTTGTGCTATAGTGTGCTTTAAAAAAACATTTTTTCTAGGGACAGAAAACTATAGGAAGGAAGAGTGTCAGTTTCTTTCACTGTGCGAATCCTTGTTTCTAGGGACAAAGAAGGAAAGTGAGTGAAATTCTCCTTGTGCTATAGTGTGCTTTAAAAAAACATTTTTTCTAGGGACAGAAAACTATAGGTAGGGAGAGTGTCAGTGTGTTTTACTGTGCGAATCCTTGTTTCTAGGGACAGGGAAGGACAGTGAGGGAATTCTCCTTGTGCTATAGTGTGCTTTAAAAAAAACATTTTTTCTAGGGACAGAAAACTATAGGAAGGAAGAGTGTCAGTTTCTTTCACTGTGATAATCCTTGTTTCTAGGGACAAAGAAGGAAAGTGAGTGAAATTCTCCTTGTGCTATAGTGTGCTTTAAAAAAACATTTTTTCTAGGGACAGAAAACTATAGGTAGGGAGAGTGTCAGTTTCTTTCACTGTGATAATCCTTGTTTCTAGGGACAAAGAAGGAAAGTGAGTGAAATTCTCCTTGTGCTATAGTGTGCTTTAAAAAAACATTTTTTCTAGGGACAGAAAACTATAGGTAGGGAGAGTGTCAGTGTCTTTTACTGTGCGAATCCTTGTTTCTAGGGACAGGGAAGGACAGTGAGGGAATTCTCCTTGTGCTATAGTGTGCTTTAAAAAAACATTTTTTCTAGGGACAGAAAACTATAGGTAGGGAGAGTGTCAGTGTGTTTTACTGTGCGAATCCTTGTTTCTAGGGACAGGGAAGGACAGTGAGGGAATTCTCCTTGTGCTATAGTGTGCTTTAAAAAAACATTTTTTCTAGGGACAGAAAACTATAGGTAGGGAGAGTGTCAGTGTGTTTTACTGTGCGAATCCTTGTTTCTAGGGACAGGGAAGGACAGTGAGGGAATTCTCCTTGTGCTATAGTGTGCTTTAAAAAAACATTTTTTCTAGGGACAGAAAACTATAGGTAGGGAGAGAGAGTGTCAGTGTGTTTTACTGTGCGAATCCTTGTTTCTAGGGACAGGGAAGGACAGTGAGGGAATTCTCCTTGTGCTATAGTGTGCTTTAAAAAAACATTTTTTCTAGGGACAGAAAACTATAGGAAGGAAGAGTGTCAGTTTCTTTCACTGTGCGAATCCTTGTTTCTAGGGACAAAGAAGGAAAGTGAGTGAAATTCTCCTTGTGCTATAGTGTGCTTTAAAAAAACATTTTTTCTAGGGACAGAAAACTATAGGTAGGGAGAGTGTCAGTGTGTTTTACTGTGCGAATCCTTGTTTCTAGGGACAGGGAAGGACAGTGAGGGAATTCTCCTTGTGCTATAGTGTGCTTTAAAAAAAACATTTTTTCTAGGGACAGAAAACTATAGGAAGGAAGAGTGTCAGTTTCTTTCACTGTGATAATCCTTGTTTCTAGGGACAAAGAAGGAAAGTGAGTGAAATTCTCCTTGTGCTATAGTGTGCTTTAAAAAAACATTTTTTCTAGGGACAGAAAACTATAGGTAGGGAGAGTGTCAGTTTCTTTCACTGTGATAATCCTTGTTTCTAGGGACAAAGAAGGAAAGTGAGTGAAATTCTCCTTGTGCTATAGTGTGCTTTAAAAAAACATTTTTTCTAGGGACAGAAAACTATAGGTAGGGAGAGTGTCAGTGTCTTTTACTGTGCGAATCCTTGTTTCTAGGGACAGGGAAGGACAGTGAGGGAATTCTCCTTGTGCTATAGTGTGCTTTAAAAAAACATTTTTTCTAGGGACAGAAAACTATAGGTAGGGAGAGTGTCAGTGTGTTTTACTGTGCGAATCCTTGTTTCTAGGGACAGGGAAGGACAGTGAGGGAATTCTCCTTGTGCTATAGTGTGCTTTAAAAAAACATTTTTTCTAGGGACAGAAAACTATAGGTAGGGAGAGTGTCAGTGTGTTTTACTGTGCGAATCCTTGTTTCTAGGGACAGGGAAGGACAGTGAGGGAATTCTCCTTGTGCTATAGTGTGCTTTAAAAAAACATTTTTTCTAGGGACAGAAAACTATAGGAAGGAAGAGTGTCAGTTTCTTTCACTGTGATAATCCTTGTTTCTAGGGACAAAGAAGGAAAGTGAGTGAAATTCTCCTTGTGCTATAGTGTGCTTTAAAAAAACATTTTTTCTAGGGACAGAAAACTATAGGAAGGGAGAGTGTCAGTGTGTTTTACTGTGCGAATCCTTGTTTCTAGGGACAGGGAAGGACAGTGAGGGAATTCTCCTTGTGCTATAGTGTGCTTTAAAAAAACATTTTTTTCTAGGGACAGAAAACTATAGGTAGGGAGAGTGTCAGTGTGTTTTACTGTGCGAATCCTTGTTTCTAGGGACAGGGAAAAACAGTGAGGGAATTCTCCTTGTGCTATAGTGTGCTTTAAAAAAACATTTTTTCTAGGGACAGAAAACTATAGGAAGGAAGAGTGTCAGTTTCTTTCACTGTGATAATCCTTGTTTCTAGGGACAAAGAAGGAAAGTGAGTGAAATTCTCCTTGTGCTATAGTGTGCTTTAAAAAAACATTTTTTCTAGGGACAGAAAACTATAGGTAGGGAGAGTGTCAGTGTGTTTTACTGTGCGAATCCTTGTTTCTAGGGACAGGGAAGGACAGTGAGGGAATTCTCCTTGTGCTATAGTGTGCTTTAAAAAAACATTTTTTCTAGGGACAGAAAACTATAGGTAGGGAGAGTGTCAGTGTGTTTTACTGTGTGAATCCTTGTTTCTAGGGACAGGGAAGGACAGTGAGGGAATTCTCCTTGTGCTATAGTGTGCTTTAAAAAAACATTTTTTCTAGGGACAGAAAACTATAGGAAGGAAGAGTGTCAGTTTCTTTCACTGTGATAATCCTTGTTTCTAGGGACAAAGAAGGAAAGTGAGTGAAATTCTCCTTGTGCTATAGTGTGCTTTAAAAAAACATTTTTTCTAGGGACAGAAAACTATAGGTAGGGAGAGTGTCAGTGTCTTTTACTGTGCGAATCCTTGTTTCTAGGGACAGGGAAGGACAGTGAGGGAATTCTCCTTGTGCTATAGTGTGCTTTAAAAAAACATTTTTTCTAGGGACAGAAAACTATAGGTAGGGAGAGTGTCAGTGTGTTTTACTGTGCGAATCCTTGTTTCTAGGGACAGGGAAGGACAGTGAGGGAATTCTCCTTGTGCTATAGTGTGCTTTAAAAAAACATTTTTTCTAGGGACAGAAAACTATAGGTAGGGAGAGTGTCAGTGTGTTTTACTGTGCGAATCCTTGTTTCTAGGGACAGGGAAGGACAGTGAGGGAATTCTCCTTGTGCTATAGTGTGCTTTAAAAAAACATTTTTTCTAGGGACAGAAAACTATAGGAAGGAAGAGTGTCAGTTTCTTTCACTGTGATAATCCTTGTTTCTAGGGACAAAGAAGGAAAGTGAGTGAAATTCTCCTTGTGCTATAGTGTGCTTTAAAAAAACATTTTTTCTAGGGACAGAAAACTATAGGTAGGGAGAGTGTCAGTGTGTTTTACTGTGCGAATCCTTGTTTCTAGGGACAGGGAAGGACAGTGAGGGAATTCTCCTTGTGCTATAGTGTGCTTTAAAAAAACATTTTTTTCTAGGGACAGAAAACTATAGGTAGGGAGAGTGTCAGTGTGTTTTACTGTGTGAATCCTTGTTTCTAGGGACAGGGAAAAACAGTGAGGGAATTCTCCTTGTGCTATAGTGTGCTTTAAAAAAACATTTTTTCTAGGGACAGAAAACTATAGGAAGGAAGAGTGTCAGTTTCTTTCACTGTGATAATCCTTGTTTCTAGGGACAAAGAAGGAAAGTGAGTGAAATTCTCCTTGTGCTATAGTGTGCTTTAAAAAAACATTTTTTCTAGGGACAGAAAACTATAGGTAGGGAGAGTGTCAGTGTGTTTTACTGTGCGAATCCTTGTTTCTAGGGATAGGGAAGGACAGTGAGGGAATTCTCCTTGTGCTATAGTGTGCTTTAAAAAAACATTTTTTCTAGGGACAGAAAACTATAGGTAGGGAGAGTGTCAGTGTGTTTTACTGTGCGAATCCTTGTTTCTAGGGACAGGGAAAAACAGTGAGGGAATTCTCCTTGTGCTATAGTGTGCTTTAAAAAAACATTTTTTCTAGGGACAGAAAACTATAGGAAGGAAGAGTGTCAGTTTCTTTCACTGTGATAATCCTTGTTTCTAGGGACAAAGAAGGAAAGTGAGTGAAATTCTCCTTGTGCTATAGTGTGCTTTAAAAAAACATTTTTTCTAGGGACAGAAAACTATAGGTAGGGAGAGTGTCAGTGTCTTTTACTGTGTGAATCCTTGTTTCTAGGGACAGGGAAGGACAGTGAGGGAATTCTCCTTGTGCTATAGTGTGCTAAAGCATTCCTCATCAACCATCTTTGAAATCCTTGTTTTTTTCGACAGTCAGGGAAATTGTCGTTGTGCTATTCTGTGCAAAAGCAATCATCCTCAACCATATTTAGAAATCCTTAAGTAAAGGGACAGAGAAGGACACCTGAAGGTAGCCCTTATTGCTTTTTTCCCATCTCCCTGCAGGCCATCTATTAGAATGTCTGGAAGGCAAACAAGGAGAGGCAGACAGTCAGGAGGCAATAAAAGAGGGCAAGCAGGCTCTGTGTCTGGGGGCAACAGTGCTGGTCGTGGACGCGGTGCATTGTCATCAGCACATGGCCATGGGACACGCTTGTCCTTCTTTTCGGCAGCTGGACATGTTGAGCCACATCATGCCGAAGACTTGGTAGAGTGGATGACCAAGCCCTCCTCCTCCTCCTCATCCTCTCTCACCCAGGCTCAGGGTACTGGAAAAGCAGCTGCCAAAGCGTCCTCTTCCCTGGTATCAATGTCAGACTCATCATCGGTCACTCCTTCCCTAGACCCACCATGTCCTCCTCCTGAGGAGTCCCCCGAACTGTTTGAGCACAGTGTTGGGTACATGCTCCAGGAGGATGCCCAGCGTTTCGAAGGGTCTGATGATGAAACCCAGCTAGAGGAAGGCAGTAGCGTGAGAGCAGACAGAGGGGATGCTCAAGAAGGACACCAATCTGGCAGTCATGTTCCAGCAGCTGCAGCATACTGCCAGATTGGCTCCAGTGATGAGGAGGGAGGGGATGATGAGGTCACTGACTCCACGTGGGTGCCTAATAGGAGAGAGGAGGAGGAGGAGGATGAGGAGGAGGCACATCTCCAACGAGGCAGGATGCCCTTTGGTGGCCAGCGTAAGGGCAGTACACCGACGGAATCACACCGCAGAGCTCCGCCTGTGCAGGGCGCTGCCTCTGCCCGTCATTCAAAAAGTTCTTTGGTGTGTGCCTTTTTTGAGGCTAGTGCATCAGATCGCACAGCTGCTGTTTGCAACATATGTCTCAAGCGTATATCGCGTGGCCAAAACATCAGCCGCTTGGGTACCACATGCCTGACCAGACATATGTTGACCTGCCATGCAGCTCGTTGGCAAGCCTACCTCAAAGACCCACACCAAAGAACAAAGCGGACCTCTCCTTGCACCGCATCAGCTGGGATCTCCAACCCCACTATAACTTCAGTCCTCTCTGAAACATGCACTGAGAGGAATGAAGGTGTAGAATTAGGTGTGTCACAGCCAAGTACTTGCGGCCACTCTGCTAGCAGTACACCGACGTCCGATTCTAGCAGGCAAATTTCCCTGCCCCAGCTGCTGGACCGTCGAAAGAAGTTCACTCCCAGCCATCCACATGCCCAGCGGTTGAATGCTAGCTTGGCTAAATTGCTAGCGCTTCAACTGCTGCCTTTTCAGTTGGTAGACTCGGCCCCCTTCCGTGAGTTTGTGCAATGTGCGGTTCCTCAGTGGCAGGTTCCCAAACGCCACTTTTTCTCACGGAAGGCTATTCCGGCTCTCTACCGGCATGTGGAAGGCAATGTCTTGGCCTCGCTGGACAGGGCGGTCAGCGGTAAGGTGCATATTACCGCTGACTCATGGTCCAGCAGGCATGGACAGGGACGTTACCTTTCTTTCACGGTCCATTGGGTCACTCTTTTGGCAGCTGGGAAGGATGCAGGACAAGGTGCAGTAGTGATGGAGGTTGTTCCACCGCCACGCCTCCAAAATGCTACTACTGGTTGTGACACACCTCTCTCCTCCACCCCCTCCTCTTCTTCTTCCTCCATGGCCTCTTCCTGTGGTTTGTCCTCGGAACCAGCGGTGCTCCGTAGGCGTTCAAGGGGCTACGCAAGTACGCAGGCGAAAAGATGCCATGCCGTGCTTGCGCTGGTGTGTTTGGGGGACAGAAGCCACACTGGGGCAGAGGTCCTGTCTGCTCTGCAGGGCCAGGCCGAGAGGTGGTTGATGCCACGCCAGCTTAAGCCAGGAATGGTGGTTTGCGACAATGGCACCAACCTCCTCTCCGCCCTCCGACAGGGACAACTGACCCATGTGCCCTGTGTGGCTCACGTCCTTAACCTGGTGGTGCAGCGGTTCTTGGGCAGGTACCCGGGCTTACAGGATGTCCTGAGGCAGGCCAGGAAAGTCTGTGTGCATTTCCGCAGATCTTATAATGCCAGTGCTCGCCTGGCTGAGCTGCAAAAGGAGTTGAACCTGCCCAAGAACCGCCTTATATGTGACATGCCCACCAGGTGGAACTCAACGTTGGCCATGCTGCAGCGGCTGCACACGCAGCAGAGGGCCATCAATGAGTACCTGTGCGACTACGGCACCAGGACAGGGTCAGGGGAGCTTGGTTTTTTTTCTCCACGCCAGTGGGGCATGATCAGGGATGCATGCACTGTCCTGGCACCATTTGAGGAGGCCACGAGGATGGTGAGCAGTGACAGTGCATGCATCAGTGACACTGTACCTCTTGTCCACCTGTTGGAGCACACGCTGCGTGGAATAATGGACAGGGCACTTGAGGCAGAACAGAGGCAGGAAGAGGAGGACTTCCTTGCCTCTCAAGGCCCCCTTTACCCAGACAGTGTTCCTTCTGTCCCACCCATCGCACAGGAAGAGGACGAGGAGGAGGAGGAGGAGGATTGTGTCAGCATGGAGGTGGAGGCTGGCACTCAGCATCATCAGCAGCAGTCTTTTAGGGATGATTTACAGTCCCAAGAAACCAGTGGACTTGTACGTGGCTGGGAGGAGGTGGCTGCGGATCATGTCGTCCTTAGCGACCCAGAGGACTCCGGAGCGAATGCCTCAGCAAACCTACGCTGCATGGCCTCCCTGATCCTGCAAAGTCTGCGGAAGGATCCTCGTATTCTTCGGATCAAGGAGAGGGACCATTACTGGCTGGCCACTCTCCTTGATCCACGGTACAAGGGTAAGGTTGCGGACCTTATGTTACCGTCGCAGAGGGAGCAGAGGATGAGACAACTCCGGGAGGCCTTGCAGAAAGGTCTGTGCAACGCGTTCCCAGAGACTGGGAGGTTACAAACTCCTGGTCCTGGACAACGAGTTGCTGAGGCTTCGGCCAGTCAAAGAAGGAGCGGTGGGGAAGGTGGCCGTCTGACCGATGCATTCAGACAATTCTTTAGTCCGCAGCCCCAAAGTATGATCGGTTCCAGCAACCATCGCCAGCGTCTGATAAACATGGTGCAGGAATATCTAGGGGCAAGGTCAGACTTGGACACCTTCCCCACCGAAAATCCTCTGGCTTACTGGGTCTTGAGGATGGATCACTGGCCAGAGCTTGCACAGTATGCAATTGAGCTACTGGCCTGTCCTGCATCCAGCGTTCTTTCGGAACGCACATTCAGTGCTGCTGGAGGATTTGTCACGGATCACAGGGTGCGCCTGTCCACCGACTCGGTTGATCGACTGACTTTCATCAAGATGAACCAGTCTTGGATCACCACCAGCTACCACACACCTGATGCTGATATAACAGACTAATTGATTTTAACATGTCACATCCCTTCAAGACTGATGCTGATGCTGAGTGCCTGTGCTGTTATGTTGACTGGCTATCCTCCTCCTCCGAGTCCTCAATGATACGATTGATGATGATAGCTTGGAAGATCATTTTTGTTTATGGGTGCCGCCACCAGTGGCTAAGGCCCAATTTTTCAGCCCCTGTTTTACAGGGGCGTGTAATTACAATTTTTTTAGCAATAATTTGCCATAGGGCTCATTGCTGTGCTCCAAGTACAGTATCTGTGAGGGGTTGTAGTGTTGTGCCACCAGTGCCTAAGGCCCAATTTTTCAGCCCCTGTTCAACAGGGGCATGCAATTACAATTCTTGATCTAATAATTCACAGCAGGGCCCATTGCTGCACCCACCAAGAGTAACTCTGAGGGCTTACAGTGTTGTGGCAACGCCACCACCACCACCACCACGAAAGGCCCAATTTTTCAGCCCCTGTTCAAAAGGGGCATGTAATTACAATTCTTGATCTAATAATTCACAGCAGGGCCCATTCCTGCACCCACCAAGAGTAACTCTGAGGGCTTACAGTGTTGTGGCAACACCACCACCACCACCACGAAAGGCCCAATTTTTCAGCCCCTGTTCAACAGGGGCATGTAATTACAATTCTTGATCTAATAATTCACAGCAGGGCCCATTCCTGCACCCACCAAGAGTAACTCTGAGGGCTTACAGTGTTGTGGCAACACCACCACCACCACCACCACGAAAGTCCCAATTTTTCAGCCCCTGTTCAAAAGGGGCATGTAATTACAATTCTTGATCTAATAATTCACAGCAGGGCCCATTCCTGCACCCACCAAGAGTAACTCTGAGGGCTTACAGTGTTGTGGCAACACCACCACCACCACCACCACCACGAAAGGCCCAATTTTTCAGCCCCTGTTCAACAGGGGCATGCAATTACAATTCTTGATCTAATAATTCACAGCAGGGCCCATTGCTGCACCCACCAAGAGTAACTCTGAGGGCTTACAGTGTTGTGGCAACACCACCACCACCACCACCACGAAAGGCCCAATTTTTCAGCCCCTGTTCAAAAGGGGCATGTAATTACAATTCTTGATCTAATAATTCACAGCAGGGCCCATTCCTGCACCCACCAAGAGTAACTCTGAGGGCTTACAGTGTTGTGGCAACACCACCACCACCACCACCACCACGAAAGGCCCAATTTTTCAGCCCCTGTTCAACAGGGGCATGCAATTACAATTCTTGATCTAATAATTCACAGCAGGGCCCATTCCTGCACCCACCAAGAGTAACTCTGAGGGCTTACAGTGTTGTGGCAACACCACCACCACCACCACGAAAGGTCCAATTTTTCAGCCCCTGTTCAACAGGGGCATGCAATTACAATTCTTGATCTAATAATTCACAGCAGGGCCCATTGCTGCACCCACCAAGAGTAACTGTCAGGGCTTACAGTGTTGTGGCACCAGCACCACCATCAAAGGCCCAATTTTTACTACCACTGTTCAACAATTATATGTAATTAAAATTCCTGATATAATAGTTGACAGCAGGGCGTTCCAGCACCAACCAAGAGTAACTGTGAGTGCTTACAGTGTTGTGCCAACACCAACAACTAAGGGGCCTATTTCTGCAGAGTATATACGGCAGGTCCCTACTTTCAAACATCCAACTTACAAACGACTCCTACTTGCAAACGCAAGAAGACAACAGGAAGTGAGAGGAAATCTACCACTAGGAAGGAAAATTCTCTCCTGTAAGAATAAATATGGGAGAAAGGTGTCTCCTCTGTACTGATGCTTTATCAGCAATCCTTGTTTCAAGAAAAACACCACATTTCAAAAACAGTTGTCATTGGGACGGAAAGTGAGGTGAAATGTTCTGAACAGGGGCACAGACAGCAAAACAAATGTTACAGGGGTGATAACCCTTACCTATGTTTTCCAAAAAGTTTAAAAATAGATTTTTGGGCTGGAGCTACACTTCAACAATGTACCTGTTCAAAATTACAAACAGATTCTACATAAGAACAAACCTACAGTCCCTGTCTTGTATGCACCGCCTGTATACGGCTGTTCAGAGTATATAGGGCCTTTTTTATTTTATGTGCGGGGTTCCCCTTAATATCCATACAAGACCCAAAGGGGCTGGTAATGGGCTGGGGTTAGGGGGGGGGCTGTGATGGGGTAGCTATGCCCTTTTTCTTAAAGATTTTCATCCATATTACCGGGACCAGACATTACATTAAAGCCGCAAGCAGTTTTAAATGGCTTTTTTTCCTTTAGAAATGTAATTTTGTGCAGGGACAGTTCTAAACACGGGAAACACGTGGCACTTCACAGGCATACTTTAGACACCCCCCAGGTACGATATTTAAAGGAATATTTGACTTTTTTTTTTCACTTTATGCATCATTAAAATGACTGCTCCCGAAAAACGACCGTTTTTAAAACTTCTTTTTGCATTGATACATGTCCCCTGGTGCACCACCCGGGTTCCCAAACCCTTTTTAGGACAATAACATGCATAATAGTTGTTATAATTAGCACTTTAGAATTCGAACGTTCGCATCCATTGTATTTAATAGGGTTCTAATGTTCGTACGAACTTTCGGTCCGTTCGCGGGTTCTGGTGCGAACCGAACCCGGGGGTGTTCGGCTCATCACTACTGGTGACCCCACAATAGGGATAAAACTTTTTTGTGGAAGGGAGTTTAATAAGACACGTGGCCACTCATTAAAATTAGAAGAAAAGAGGTTTAATCTTAAATTACGTAGAGGGTTCTTTACTGTAGGAGCGGCAAGGATGTGGAATTTCCTTCCACATGCGGTGGTCTCAGTGGGGAGCATCGATGGTTTCCAGAAACTATTAGATAAGCACCTGAACGACCACAACATACAGGGATATACAAGGTAATACTGACATATAATCTCACACATAGGTTAGACTTGATCGACTGGGGTCTTTTTTCAACCTCACTTACTATGTAACTATACAGTATATTATTATTATATTATCTTTTCCACTTCTGCTGCCAAAGCCCATTATTTATTTATTTTTTCAGAATGAAGCCAGCATTGGTGCCCCATATTTCTGCTATTACAGGTGTACTTTAGGTAGTTTACTTTACCACCTCCTGTCGGTACCAATTCTGCCATTTCTTTTACATACTGTATGTAAAAACCAGCATTTTTGTTTGATAGAAAACTACTTAAAACCCCAAACAGTTGTGTGAAAAAGTATTTGCCCCTTTCTGATTTATTTATTGTTTTGCATATAAGTCACACTTAAATGACTCAAATCATCAAAAAATGTTATTACACAAAGATAACCCGAGTAAATACAAAATGCAATTTTTAAAAGATGGTTTCATTTATTAAGGCAAAAAAAGCTGGCCAAACCTGCCTGGCTTTATGTGAAAAAGTAATTTCCCCCTGAACCTAATAACTGGTAGCAACAACTGCAATCAAGCGTTTACGATAACTGGCAATGAGTCTTGTCGTGGAATTATTGGTTGCTTGCAGAGCACACATCAGATTTCATCTCTTTGCAATAATGCTATCTTTAAGTTAAGTTTGCTAAGATCCACTCACCATTCATACGTCCCATACATCCCAAGAAGGCAGCACCACAAAAGCTATGTTCTCATCTCTCAGCAGACCAGCATGATTGTCTAGCCGACGCCTAATCATCGGCTTTTATTAAACTCAAAAGATCTCACACAGGAGGTGATTGGCTGCAGCAACCAATCCCCTCCCCCATGGGCGGGGACCTCACAGGATGTCCCTTCCACACAGGAAAATGGCAATACCTGGACATTCCTTCCAACAGGAGATGCCATACATGAATCCCACTCAAGAAATATGGCTTAAAGGATTCAATACAATAATACATACAATGAATACAATAACGTATGATGGCTAAAGTTACCGTTGATAGGAATTCTTATTCTGCGCTATTCCATAGAATAACGCATATTAAGATTATACTATTATTGAATGGGGGAGGGAGGCTATCTGCAGACGCGCACTACGAATCCCAACCAATGTTGATCAGACACAGCAGAGACAAGAGCACGCATTTGCTCATAACCAATGATGTTGTTGTTGCAGAGCGAGGACATCCCCTCCTCAACGATCGTCTGTGCTAATGCACAGAGGGCCCCCCGTCGGTGGACACATCCGCACCCTGCAAACATCACACTCCAACCTCAAGACGTTTTCCCCTATCAGACGGGATTCAACCAGCCTCAGACTACCCCAATCAGCTCTTTTAGAGCGGGTTGCGGAAGTACTAACACTGGGTGACACTATGACAATACATATTAAATACATCTCCATAAAAATCTGCAGAACAGTCCTCCCTTTTTTGTCATATGCACCCCATGTGTCCCTCGATGAAAGTTGCTCTGCTTCTTACACCTGGAAATGAATCAGTCCTTAGTGCATAAAAAGGAAAACACGGCTTGACATGTAGACTCTACTCTTCAGGGGCATGACTTATAAAGGAGTACACTACATGGTGAGCTGTAGTAATCGCCGATCGGTCTGTGATTCTCTGTCTTGTATGTGGGTCCGGCTTCGGGGCGTCTCATCAAGGAAACTCTGGTCACGCGTCAAATCAGGCAACAGGAGCACCTCGTCACGACATAGAAAGAATAGAAATAAAAACGACATGAGTATATATATTTCCACTTCCTTTAACCACGATCCGCTGTAAAATAAAAATTAGATCCCCAAAGATTCCCAGACCCTTAAAATAGACTCCCAACCTTCACTTAGCTACAGCTTTGGCTTCAACAATTACATGAAGAACCCTATCCTTAACGGATGAGAATTGTTCAATCGTATCCCAAGCCCGAGCCCCCCCCCCCCTCATGCAGGACACCATGCCCAGACCTGGTCGGAGTTGGTGAACAAATCCCTTCTAGCTGTCCCTGCCATTCTTAATTTCCTGCGCCATCAGATCCTCGCGATCGGCCGCGACATAAGATGCTGGGACAGCTTCACCATCGCGCATGAACCTCTTGCTTTGCGGGAATTACCTTTATAAGCTGCAGATCCGCATAAACACCAAACTAAAGTTCAAACACACTTGTGGGCTGCCTAGATACCCAAACCGACAAGAGGCAGAGCCATTAAAACTAAAACAATTTTACCCTCTAAAAATACATCGTTAGATTCCATTGACAAGTGTCTGTTTGGAGTCTTCACTAGTTTGTCAAAACTCCTCATACCCGTAATAACATCATAAATGGCATGTACCGCTGTCATCGCTGGGGACTAAAACTTGGTGAAGACTCAGAACAGACCATCGGTCCTGTTCGCTTTCTGAGCTAGTCAGAAAATACACTTTAAATAATAACTTGGGGTGCTTTTCACCGTTACCCTTGCTAAAATTTACTAAACAACAAAAATAGAAATAAACAAAGATACTCCTCATTCTTTTGTGTGGTTGAGCGGCTTCTTGCAGTGGCTGGCGTGGTCTCATCCCTCAAGCTTCTTTACAACGACCCAGTCACCTGGTTGGAAAGAATGTAAACTGATTATTGAGTCAGGGTCCATGAGGGACTCGTGAACCCTGTGGTGGACATTTTGAAGTTCATGTCACAACGATCGCACCTCCCCCATCAGCCGAGAATATAAGTGACAGCTAATGAGGAGAGTACGACCCTGGTTTTGATTGACCTCCAAACAACCCTCATATGACAATAACCCAGACATCGGGACTGTGGTCACTGCATAACCTGTGCGTGGCTTACAATACCTGGAACCATTGACAAGGTTCTTAGCCTCTGGGATGGGAACCTACTTCACCAGACTGCTGCTTGCCGATTCAAATTCTATCAAAGAAAGACAGTCTTGGCACAAACTCGGTTAGAATTACAGAGGTTATTATTAGTTTGAAAAAAACTGTCACTCTTACATTTATCATTCCCCCCCCCCCTTTTCTTCCTCATTACAGACTGAAGAAAGAAATGCGTGGTGCAGGAAAAAAGAAACAATGAAATAACCTATGATACTTTTACCTCCCTTAGACTCGTATTTATCCATATGTACCGCTGTCTACATACACCTGTTCTCTGTGTACAAACTCCTTGGACCTGAAAAATACTTATAAGCAAAATCATTACTCTATTCTTCATATTTAACCTGCAAAGAATGGAAAACAATAATGACATTCCTGTACATTGGTAAATTGTCAATGCAATTCTTTCAAAACTGATTCAAACAAAACCCTCTGTAACCCTTACTTTTCCCGTTCCTACAAAAATACAACAGCCGCGACGCATCGAAGGATCGCCGCGGTAAGTTCGAACATATTCACGTTACTACATACAAACATTCCGATACAAACGTGGGGGAAATACTTCCCAGTTTCCAAAACCACAAATGAAAAAAACAAAAACAGACAGAATTCTCCCTTCACTCTTTCAGCAATAGAAAAAATACAATGGGAACATGAGAGCAGCTCGAGAACCTTCCATGGACCAGCCATACAAAGTTCAAACAAACGGGCATGAGAATTTAACCATCATTCCTCCTCTGAGAATCACAAAAGAGTGTACTACACTTCCATCAACACTCATCATTACGGATTTCTGAAGCCACAGCTCAACTACATCCAAGGTACCTTTATTCTGAGGTCTCGTACCTCCAGACATCAAAAGTACCTTCCAAAGGAGTACACCTCACTGTACCCTCTGACCAGATATGTCATCCTTTAAGGGGTCTCATGTCCGGAGCCCCAAACCCAGACCTCATGTGCGGTGCAGCTGTCTGACTGGTGTGGAGCCTAATTTTTTTCCTCCAACGCATGGACGGCACATTACCCATGACGATTCGAATCGCTTATGAAGTGTCCCGCGTCCAGGACTCCCTTGCACTAGTTTTCGGAGCAGTACTGCTTAGTGACCATTTTTACAGTACTGGCACCCGGCGTATTCCGATTATTTTACACGGCCTCCCGGTATGCTAGAATCTACTCCTCACATTTACATGCTCTTCAACCGATTATCGGCAGCCCTGTAAACGTGTTTGTCAGACAACCTTCAAAGCATCATGAAATCCTCCACTATTCAAAACAATATTATGGCTTCTTTCTACCTGCATCTAGATGTTACAATAATGGTGATGCCCCCGTTTGCTCTCTACCCAAAACTGTATTACAGTACAAAACTTTACAAAACTGGAACAAAATATAAAACACTTTTAAATGCCAAAATGCTTTCCATTTTCCTTCCAAACACAAATCTCACTGCCCAACCTTTCAGACAACCCCAAGCTCCTCCCACCAACTTCCCTCTGATATATAAAATGCTGAAAAGAAACTTCCGGTTATGCTCAGCTCTCAAAAAAACCAAACTGGTTTATTTACATATCAATTGTTCAGGAAGAGGGAGGGGGAGGGGAGGCCTTAGCCCTAATCGCCTTGTCTATCAAGACTTCAAAAAAATCCATGGCTACACATCATATATATTTCAACCATTTAAAACCTTGTCAAGGAAATGATGGAATAAACCCCCCTTTGCAAATGGGAGGGAATCCCCCCTGACCCACATTCCTTGGAAGTCAAACCATAAGTTGGGACTCAAAATACAAACTCCTGCCAAAAGATGGCTATACAGTACAAGTTCCAAAAACAATATGAATTGCCTTCTGGGAAACTCCCAAATATTTAAACATAAAAACACACCACTGTACAAAAACTCTGTTAGTCTTACAATCTATCAAAATTCAGTGTAAAGTGGAGTTTTTACTTAAAAACGAAATCCAATACAAAAACCGCTGCTCATATACTGCAAAGTCAACTGACCCTGCAATAGCTTACATTCACTTAAATGAAAACAGAGAAATCCCCATCCTAACACCACCTGCATGAAGTTTGCATGTCCTCCCTGTGTCTGCGTTGGCCTCCCCCCACACTCCAAATGCTGGTAGGTCAACCAGATCCCATCCATAAATAGGCCCCAGCATGTGCGTGTGTCCACAAGCACGTTGTGGTCCCTTCGTGGTCGCCATTTACTGTCGTGGAATTATTGGTTGCTTGCAGAGCACACAGCCTATAATTCCTGTGCTATCTAAGCACACATCAGATTTCATCTCTTTGCAATAATGCTATCTTTAAGTTAAGTTTGCTAAGATACACTCACCATTCATACATCCCATACATCCCAAGAAGGCAGCACCACAAAAGCTATGTTCTCATCTCTCAGCAGACCAGCATGATTGTCTAGCCGACGCCTAATCATAGGCTTTTATTAAACTCAAAAGATCTCACACAGGAGGTGATTGGCTGCAGCAACCAATCCCCTCCCCCATGGGCGGGGACCTCACAGGATGTCCCTTCCACACAGGAAAATGGCAATACCTGGACATTCCTTCCAACAGGAGATGCCATACATGAATCCCACTCAAGAAATATGGCTTAAAGGATTCAATACAATAATACATACAATGAATACAATAACGTATGATGGCTAAAGTTACCGTTGATAGGAATTCTTATTCTGCGCTATTCCATAGAATAACGTGTAGCGGCCTCACCCCGTCCTCTTTAGCTAGGGGTATGTCACGCGACAGAGTGAGGTGCGCTACGGCCCATGTCCTCCCCATAACTGTGGGTGAGGTGAAGGCCAATACCTGATGTTTCCTCGGGCCGGTGTGTCCTGGGCATGTACCGAGTCTGTTGTGCAGAAACCACCAAACCAACCTTTGCTCCCATTAACAGAGTCCATACACCGATCACAGTCCAACTGTTGGTTTATTTCGTATCTCCACATACAGGCAATGCGATGGCATGATACGGTGGGATGAGCAGGTCGAGGCACTATACTGATCTGGGTCCCTACACCCCCTGTGCTATGACCAAGGGTTGTAGGAGTCTTGACATGAATACCTCCGTTGCGTTGCGGCCCCTATCAGGGGAAGATGTCCTCCAAGGGAGTTACCGAAGGCCCATCCGTCACCGGGTTGACACTACACCGGGTCTTCGAACGGGTGACCTCCCCAGCCTCCTCACCTCAGATGCGGGTCCCCTCGCAAGGGGCGCCCTGGAACCACTTCACCCTTGCGGGACCCGGTCGAAGTCACCGGGCCCCAGGCCTCCCCAATAGTACCTCACCCCAGGCTGAAGGTGCCTGGGATGGAACCCCAACTTCATTCCGGCCAGGCCTAGGGCGCCTAGGCCGGGAACCTTGAATCGCCCGCACCCAGGCTGAAGGTGCCTGGGTGCGTGAAGAGATGATCCCCGAAGACCTCGTGGTGAGGGCGTCTCCCCCTTTTATCTCCTCCCATCGATACCACGGCGGGTTCCCCGCCCCAGCCGTACCATCTCCAGGAAGGGACAAAGAAGGGTAGCACTGTGGTAGTGATTCTACCTGAAGCCTGTAGGTACTCCGCCACCCACAGGCCAAGGAGAATATTGCACCACCCAATCCTCCACGAATAACAACAAGGGGTCTTAACCCTGTCATAATTACACACCTGGGTCACACTACCCCCAGGTGTATCCCACTAAATCTGAAGACCCCGCTACACACTCCCCCTGGTGATTTGACGCTGGTCCCCAGCGTCAGGTGCACACCCATGTCTCCCAAGGAGTGGTGACATGAAGTGGGCCCCAGAGGCTATCCCTCAAATTTTTGGATACTAAGTGTGCCAAGACCTGCTCAAAAGGGAAAGGGAAAATATAAAACGATAAACTTTTGCATAAGACATCTATTCTGTACACATGTACAATCCCTCCCATCGCTGTCTAAGAAACACCCCATTCTCAGTAGTCTTGACCGATGAATCTCCTGCAGAAGGGAAACAACAAAAAGAAAACACATCCTAACACTCTGTGTTAACTTGGCATGAGTGGGTCCGTCAGCCGAGAGACCCGCTCACTCCAATAAGTAAGTAATGCATGTGTAGCATTTCGAACAACCGTTGCACAACACTGCCACCTGGTGACAGAGCTGCGGTAATGACACTTGGTGAGATCTTCATTCTTCCTGCTTTCCTACTCTGACTCTACCCCAAAAGTCTCTGCCTTTGGCACATGAAGAAAAGGGAGAAAAAAAACAACAGCTCCCAAGTCTCCAGTGAGTAAAAGAAAAGCCCAAATCAAAACAAAAGTAGGGCACAGTTCTAGGCGTCTGGGAATGTCTCTTCCAGAAAGTTTCAACAGCAACAAGATAGGAGCTCACTTCTCCTATAAGTAGAACCTTGGATCCGGCAGAAACAGAGGCTTCAGGTGCCCGTCAAACACTTCCACCGAATACTCGACATCCTCTCCTTCCTTCCTGCAGATGAGCACCTTATCGGCATGAATATGGCGCCCAAGTCTCCAATCAGCTCTGCAGTCCTTGAACTTTTTAGACACAGGCGGCGAACATGACAGGTATCGCCTGGCATGGGGTACTTTAAGCTTTTCCCATACAAACTCGTCATACCACCTTGGTCGCAGGACCTCGAATTCATACAATAAGTCCCGAGGCAAGTAGGGGTACTCCCACCCATATTCACGGGCGACTCTCTGGGAGAAAAGTCTCTGCAACCTGGCTAGAGGCGGCATCACATCTCGCTCACCTTCTCCTGGCTGTACGATGGCCTCCGGGTGCCGAGGTACCTTCACCATCTCGGGTTGCTTTGTCTTTGGTGCCCACAACGAAGCACGCTGCGTTCCCTCCATCAGAGCGGGTGATGTAGTTGAATGAGGAAAGTTGGTCGGAGGATTAGATTTCCTCGGGAACTCCGGGGCCTGCGCCCGGAGCGTACTGTCTTCTATGGACATGGGGGAATCCTGTGGTTTACTCAGCACAGGTAGCGGGCGTCTGTCCCAGCCCTTCCGGTGAAACAGCTTGTCTATTTCCCCGTCATCCCCACAGTCTGACAGCGACTCTAGGTCGGAGGTGTCATACATCTCGGCGGGAAGGTAGTCTCTAGTAGACGGAAGGCTACCCTCCCTTTCGGGCTCCACCGACTGTGGACCCCCGACACCTCCAACCAACACCACAGTCCCAGCCCCTGGCTCACCTGGACCTTCTGAAGAACTGGGATGTCCGGGACTCTCTTCTCTACCGGCGCCATCTAGGCCAGGCAAGCGGTGGGGTGAAGCTCGACCACGACCATAGGATGCCTGTACCAGGCCGACTTTCCTCTTCGGGGGTGGGAGCAGGGAGTCTGTGGTGACCGAAGCAGTGTCCTCAGATTTTTCTCTCTCAGTCTCTGGTTGGGCAGTCACGTCGCCCTGGTCAGCGCGTACGGGGACCTCCGCAGAGGCCTGGATCTCTCCCTCCGGAGTGGCGGTTCATGTGATGCAGTTGAGGCGTAGGGCCCGGGGCCTTTCCGTGTATGGTTCAACCTCAAAAAGGAACTCCTTGCATGCCTCACATCGCCCGAATGGCTTTAGTTGGACCACCAGTCCCGAGCATCCGGGACAGATCACACCGAGGGCCTCCGTGTCTCTGCATGAATACAGAGCCAACTGTCCTCAGGGCCTAAGTCTTATCCCCGTGTCTGTCAGGGGAGCAGCAAATGCAGTCATCTTCATAGGGTAAGATACCGGCATCCACGGAGAGCTTGAATTCATTCCGACGACTCGCTGCTCCATCACGCGCTGACCACGCGCCAGAGTCTCCACGTGTATCTCCACACGTGGCCAGACTCCTCCCACGACTTGCACGTTTTCGCGGGCTTCCGCCAGCCTCCGCCCACGAATTGCACAGTCATGGGGTGCCTCGTGGCGCAGTGCATTAACAGTCCCCACATGTAGTACTTCACACGGCTGGACCTCTCCCTTTTTACGCTCCTCCGCGTGGGCCTTTCCCGACTTAGGGTCATGCCCACAACTCCGAGCAGGGATGCACTTTGGCCAATCACATGGCCGACCTGCTCGGAACTCCTCCGGGCAGCAAAGTTCAAACACAGACGTTCTCAGTTCCATCGCCAAGACACACACAATCCCGGACGAGCCCCCACGTGTAGCGGCCTCACCCCGTCCTCTTTAGCTAGGGGTATGTCACGCGACAGAGTGAGGTGCGCTACGGCCCATGTCCTCCCCATAACTGTGGGTGAGGTGAAGGCCAATACCTGATGTTTCCTCGGGCCGGTGTGTCCTGGGCATGTACCGAGTCTGTTGTGCAGAAACCACCAAACCACCCTTTGCTCCCATTAACAGAGTCCATACACCGATCACAGTCCAACTGTTGGTTTATTTCGTATCTCCACATACAGGCAATGCAATGGCATGATACGGTGGGATGAGCAGGTCGAGGCACTATACTGATCTGGGTCCCTACACCCCCTGTGCTATGACCAAGGGTTGTAGGAGTCTTGACATGAATACCTCCGTTGCGTTGCGGCCCCTATCAGGGGAAGATGTCCTCCAAGGGAGTTACCGAAGGCCCATCCGTCACCGGGTTGACACTACACCGGGTCTTCGAACGGGTGACCTCCCCAGCCTCCTCACCTCAGATGCGGGTCCCCTCGCAAGGGGCGCCCTGGAACCACTTCACCCTTGCGGGACCCGGTCGAAGTCACCGGGCCCCAGGCCTCCCCAATAGTACCTCACCCCAGGCTGAAGGTGCCTGGGATGGAACCCCAACTTCATTCCGGCCAGGCCTAGGGCGCCTAGGCCGGGAACCTTGAATCGCCCGCACCCAGGCTGAAGGTGCCTGGGTGCGTGAAGAGATGATCCCCGAAGACCTCGTGGTGAGGGCGTCTCCCCCTTTTATCTCCTCCCGTCGATAACACGGCGGGTTCCCCGCCCCAGCCGTACCATCTCCAGGAAGGGACAAAGAAGGGTAGCACTGTGGTAGTGATTCTACCTGAAGCCTGTAGGTACTCCGCCACCCACAGGCCAAGGAGAATATTGCACCACCCAATCCTCCACGAATAACAACAAGGGGTCTTAACCCTGTCATAATTACACACCTGGGTCACACTACCCCCAGGTGTATCCCACTAAATCTGAAGACCCCGCTACACACGCATATTAAGATTATACTATTATTGAATGGGGGAGGGAGGCTATCTGCAGATGCGCACTACGAATCCCAACCAATGTTGATCAGACACAGCAGAGACAAGAGCACGCATTTGCTCATAACCAATGATGTTGTTGTTGCAGAGCGAGGACATCCCCTCCTCAAAGATCGTCCGTGCTAATGCACAGAGGGCCCCCCGTCGGTGGACATATCCGCACCCTGCAAACATCACACTCCAACCTCAAGACGTTTTCCCCTATCAGACGGGATTCAACCAGCCTCAGACTACCCCAATCAGCTCTTTTAGAGCGGGTTGCGGAAGTACTAACACTGGGTGACACTATGACAATACATATTAAATACATCTCCATAAAAATCTCCACAACAGTCTTTCACATTGCTGTGGAGCAATTTTGACCCACTCTTCTTTGCAGAATTGTTTTAATTCAGCCACATTGGAGGGTTTTCCAGCATGAACGGCCTGTGTAAGGTCATGATACAGCATCTCAATTGGATTTAAGTCTGGACTTTAACTAGGTCACTCCAAAACCTAAATTTGGCTTTGTTTGAACCGTTTGGAGGTGGACTTGCTGTTGTGTTTCGGCTCATTGTCCTGCTGCATTACCCAAGTGCACTTGAGCTTGAGGTCACAAACTGATTGCCGGACATTCTCCTTTAGGATTTTCTGGTAGAGCTCAGAATTCATGGTTCCATCAATTATGGTAAGTCGTCCAGGTTCTGAAGCTGCAAAGCAGCCCCAGACCATCACGCTACCACCACCATGTCTGACTGTTGGTATGATGTTTTTGTTATGAAATTTTATTCGTTTTATGCCAGATGTAACGGGACGCACACCTTCCGAAAAGTAACATTTTTGTCTCATCAGTCCACAGAATATTTGCCTAAAAGTCTGGGGGATAATCAAGATGTTTTTTGGTTAAAGTGAGATGAGCCTTTGTGTTCTTTTAGGACAGCAGTGGCTTTGGCCTTGGAACTCTCCAATGGATGCTATTTTTGCCCAGTCTCTTTTTTATTGTTGAATCTCAAACACTGATTTTATCTGAGGCAAGTGAGGCCTGTAGTTCTTTAGATGTTGTTCTGGGTTGTTTTATGACCTCCTGGATGAGTCGTCGTCATGCTCTTGTAGTAATTTTTGTAGGCCGAGCCACTCCTGGGAAGGTTCACCACTGTTCCAAGATATCTCCATTTGTGGATAATAGCTCTCCCCATGGTTCACTAGAATTCCAACGCCTTCGAAATGGCTTTGAAACCCTTCCTAGACCGATACATGTGCATTACTTTGTTTCTAATCTGTTCTCGAATTGTTTTAGATTGTGGCAGGATGTGTGGCTTTTTGTGATCTGTTAGCGTGCTTCACTTTGTCAGACAGCTTTTTATTTATGTGATTTCTTGATTCAACAGGTCTGGCAGTAATCAAACCTGGGTGTGACAAGTGAAATTAAACTCAGCTTTCCAAACAATTGTGGTTAATCACAGTTCATTCCTGATTCAGCGTGGGAGGGGGAAATTACTTTTTCCCATAGGGCCAGGCAGGTTTTAACAGCTTTTTTCCCTTAATAAATGAAATAATAATTTAAAAACTGCATCTTGGATATACTTTATTTATCTTTGTGTAATAGTAAAATTTGTTTGATGATCTGAATCATTTAAGTGTGAGAAATATGCAAAAAAAATAAAAAATCAGGAAGGGGGCAAACACTTTTTCACAGCACTGTATACAGGGCTTAACAAATTTGCTTTGAATCTAGGAGTTTAGCTAAAAAAGTTTTTTAGCCTTTTGCCTACTGGTTACTTTAACCCACTTCATGCCCAGGCCAATTTTCAGCTTTCAGCGCTGTCGCATTTTGAATGACAATTGCGCGGTCGTGCAACACTGTACCCAAATTACATTTTTATCATTTTTTTTAGACAGATAGAGCTTTCTTTTGGTGGTATTTAATCATCACTGGGTTTTATATTTTTTGCTAAATACATAAAAAAAAGACCAATTTTTTTTTTTTAAAAACTCTCTCTTCATTTCTGTCATACAATTTTGCAAATATGTCATTTTTTTTCATTACTAATGTACGGCAATGAGGCTGCACTGATGAGCACTGATAAGACTGCACTGATAAAGCTGCACTGATAGGACACTGTTGAACACTGATAGGTGGCCACACCGGCCGTCCAGAGGGTAGCGGGCTTTTGGAGTTGGAGCCCATCTGGGAGGGGGGGGCAGGCACCAGATCCGAGAGCAGGGTGGTCCCCTGTGAGGAGGTGTCCGGCTTGGGGCCATTGCTGAGCCCGTTAAGAGCCACTGGTTCCTGCTCTGGGGAGTCTCCATAGACAGCTTGATCTAGACCCGCACCCAGAGGGAGGGAGGAGAAAGCCACACAGGGGACACTTCCTGCCTGGGGATCTGCTTCACCCTTGTCAGCTCTGCTCTTCCCCCGACATTCCTACTACCCTATAGCCCCACATTTTCCCTACCCCACCCTTCATAGTTCCGCCCCTCTACTCTTTTAACCCGCCCTCACAGTGCTGCCCCTCTCCACCCCTGGCATTAGAAAACACACGTGACACCTGCCGTCCGCCTTGCAATGTTGCACCCAGCTGCGCTCCCGCTCCCCCCCCCATGCTAGCCACTGGGGCCCACAACAGCCCAGGCGCCAGACCGCATTTTCTAGTCACCATGGCGACCTGGCATCTGGAATTTGTCGAGCCCTGTGTATATATATATATATATATTGCCTTGAAAAAGTATTCATACCCCTTTTGTCATGTTACAACCAATAACATAAATGTATTTTATTTGGATTTTATGTGATAGACCAACACAAAGTGACACATAATTGTGAAGTGGAAGGAAAATGATAAATGGTTTTCAATTTTTTTTTTTTACAAATAAATATCTGAAAAGTGTTGTGTGCATCTGTATTCAGCCCCCTTTACTCTGATACCCCTAACTAAAATCGAGTGCAACCAATTGCCTTCAGAAGTCACCTAATTAGTAAATAAAGTTCATCTGTGTGTAATTCACTCTCAGTATAAATACAGATGTTCTGTGAAGCCCTCAGAGGTTTGTTAGAGAACCTTAGTGAACAAACAGCATCATAAAGGCCAAGGAACACACCAGACAGGTCAGGAATAAAGTTGTGGAGAAGTTTAAAGCAGGGTTAGGTTATAAAAAAATATCCCAAGCTTTGAACATCTCACGGAGCACTGTTCAATCCATCATTTGAAAATGGAAAGAGTGTGGCCCAACTGCAAACCTACCAAGACATGGCCATCCACCGACAGGCCAGGCAATGAGAGCATTAATCAGAGAAGCAGCCAAGATGTCCATGGTTACTCTGGAGGAGCTGCAGAGATCCACAGCTCAGGTGGGAGAATCTGTCCACAGGACAACTATTAGTCGTGCACTCCACAAATCTGGCATTTATGGAAGAGTGGCAAGAAGAAAGCCATTGTTGAAAGAAAGCCATAAGAAGTCCCGTTTGCAGTTTGCGAGAGGCCATGTGGAGGACACAGCAAACATGTGAAAGAAGGTGCTCTGGTCAGACGAGACAAAAATTTAACTTTTTGGCCTAAAAAGCAAAATACTATGTGTGGTGAAAAACTAACACTGCACATCACTCTGATTACAAAATCCCCACCGTGAAACATGGTGGTGGCAGCATCATGTTGTGGGGATTCTTTTCTTCAGCAGGGAAGGGGAAGCTGGTCAGAGCTGATGGGAAGATGGATGGAGCGGAATACAATGAAATCTTAGAAGAAAACCTGTTAGAGTCTGCAAAAGACTTGAGACTGGGGTGGAGGTTCACCTTCCAGCAGGACAACGACCCTAAACATACAGCCAGAATGAAATGGTTTCGATCAAAGCATATTCATGTGTTAGAATGGCAAAGTTCAGACCTAAATCTAATTGAAAATCTGGGGCAAGACTTGAAAATTGCTGTTCACAGATGCTATCCATCCAGTCTGACAGAGCTTGAGCTAATTTGCAAAGAAGTGTGGGCTGGTAGAGACATTCCCAAAAAGACTGTAATTGCACCAAAAGGTGGTTCTACAAAGTATTGACTCAGGGGGGCTGAATACAAATTCACGCCACACTTTTCAGATATTTATTTGTAAAAAAAATGAAAATCATTTATCATTTTCCTTCTACTTCACAATTATGTGCCACTTTGTGTTGGTCTATCACATAAAATCCCAATAAAATACATTTACGTTTTTGGTTGTAACATGACAAAATGTGGAAAATTTCAAGGAGTGTGAATACTTTTTCAAGGCACTGTATATATTTTTTTCCGGTCTGGAACCTAAAAAGAAGGTCTTATTGTCGCAGCACCTAAATATCTTATGTGGCTTTAGACAAAGCAATGATTTATCACTCACCCTCCTAGATTCTGCACTGGGTATAATAATAAAGGTTTACTCCTTCCTGACTTTTAGATACAAGTAAAAATGGTGACCCTGGTTAAACTATAATAAAATGTCTTTACTTGCTAAATGTATCACTGCATAAAAATGAAGCATTTCTTCCTCTCTCCCAGGTGTTGGTGGCAGATGAGAGGTGCGTGCCCAATATTTAATGAAGACTGTGCAAGGCATGGAGTAGTGCCTAGACATCAGAGACCTCAGGAATCCCCAACTCATCGATCACATTCAGACTCACCGCTGAGTCCACGGCCCTTCCTCATTCAGCAGTATCAGGACTATGTTATTTGACAAAACACCTGCCCTATTGTCTAATGAAAAACTGATCATCACATTAATACAAGTAGTTATATTGCTGTATTATTTTGTTTCCCTCCTAATCCATCCTTCTCAAAAAATTAACATCTTGATTGATCCCATAGAATAAGACAGGCCCCTAATGAACTTACATTCACAGCATAATAATATGTGCATGCTTTACACTTTTTATTATATTTAAAAAATATAATATATTTCTTAATGGTGATTGTATAGTATTACAGTACAAATAAAGAAATTCTGTTAAAAGCCAGGTCAGTAACAGTAGCTTCCCTAGCTTCACAGGTTCTCTTTATTTTGGACTGTGGGGTAAAGACTTATGCCGCTTACACACGGTCGGATTTTCCGATGGAAAAAGTCAGATGGGAGTGTTTCATCAGATATTCTGACCGTGTGTATGCCCCATCGGATTTTTTTCGTCGAAAATTCCAACGGACTTACATGTTGTCTATTTTTCCGAAAATCCGTTCGTCTGCATGAAATTCCAACGCACTAAAAACCACACATGCTCAGAATCAAGTCGACGTATGCTCTGAAGCATTGAACTTAATTTTTCTCGGCTCGTCATAGTGTTGTACGTCACCGCGTTCTTGACGGTCGGAATTTGGTGTGACCGTGTGTATGCAAGACAGCTTGAGCGGAATTCCGTCGGAATTCCGTCGGAAAAACCATTGGATTTTTTCATTTTTTCCCGACGGAAATTTCGCTCGTGTGTACAGGGCATAAGGAAACCTACACAAAAACAGAAGGAACATACAAACTCTATGCAGACAGTGTCTGAAGAAGTATTAAAACCCAGCACTGCAAAGCAAGAGTGCAAGCAACCTAGTCACCATTAGGGATGAGCCAAACACCCCCAGGTTCGGTTCGCAGCAGAACATGCGAACAGGCTAAAAATTTGTTTGAACACATGAACACCCTTAAAGTCTATGGGACACGAACATGAAAAATCAAAAGTGCTCATTTTAAAGGTTAATTTGCAAGTTATTGTCATAAAAAGTGTTTGGGGACCTGGGACCTGGGTCCTGCCCCAGGGGACATGTATCAATGCAAAAAAAAGTTTTAAAAACTACAGTTTTTTCGGGAGCAGTGATTTTAATAATGCTTAAAGTGAAACAATAAAAGTGAAATATTCCTTTAAATTTCGTACCTGGGGGGGTGTCTATAGTATGCCTGTAAAGTAGCGCATGTTTCCCGTGTTTATAACAGTCCCTGCACAAAATGACATTTCTAAATGAAAAAAAGTCATTTAAAACTACTCGCGGCTATAATAATTTGTCGGGTCCCAGCAATACAGATAAAAGTCATTGAAAAAAATGGCAGGGGTCCCCCCCCAGTCCATTACCAGGCCTTTTGGATCTGGTATTAATATTAAGGGGAACCCCCAAACCAAAATAAAAAAAAAGCGTAGGAGTCTCCCCAAATTCCATATCAGGCCCTTCAGGTCTGGTGTGGATATTAAGAGGAACCCTGCGCCAATTTTCTTTTTAAAAATGGCGTAGGGGTCCCCCTCAAAATCCATACCAAACCCTTTAGGTCTGGTATGGATTTTAAGGGGAACCCCGCACCAAAATAAAAAAAATGGCGTAGGGTTCCTCCCAAAAATCCATACCAGACCCTTATCCGAGCACGCAACCTGGCAGGCCGCAAGAAAAGAGGGGGGGACGAGAGAGCACCCCCCCTCCTGAACCGTACCAGGCCACATGCCCTCAACATGGGGAGGATGTCCCCATGTTGATGGGGACAAGGGCCTCATCCCCACAACTAGGGTTGTCCCGATACTACTTTTTTAAGACCGAGTACAAGTACAGATACTTTTTTTCAAGTACTCGCTGATACTGATTACCAATACTTTTATTTAATCTCATGTGACAGTGGCACATGTGTCAGTATTTTCTATTTTTTTTTTATTTAACTTTTTTTACAATTTGTTTTTTTATTTTTAACAATTTATTTTTATTTTTTTATTTTTTACAATGCTTTCTTTTTTTAAGGGGGGGGGGGGGGATGTGGGGACAGTGTCAGTGTGTTTTTTTTATTATTATTATTTTTTTCAATTTTTTTTTTTTATTATTTATTGCATTTTTTTTTTTTTTTTATCAGCCCTGTTGGGGGACTATGGTGAGATATCAGGGGTCTTAACAGACCTCTGACATCTACCATTTGAGACAGGGACAGGGAAAGGGACTAGGGACACAGATTCCCCAGTCCCTTTCTCAGCAGCCTCCGCTGCACTGAAAATTAATGGAGAGAAGACAGCGGCTTCTCTTCATTTATTAACTGAGACATCGTAATCACAGGAGGTTACAATGTTTCAGTTATGTGAATGGACAGAGTCAGTGATCAATGACTCTGTCCATTCAGAAAACTAAGGAGCCAGGTTTACCGGCTCCTACCTCCGCTCTCCATCCTGAGATACCGAGGGGGACGGCAGCACGGAGGGGGAGGAGAGAGGGGGACAGATGCACGGAGGGGGACACGGAGGAGAGAGGGGGACAGATGCACGAAGGGGGACACGGAGAAGAGAGGGGGACACGGAGCAGCATGGAGGGGGACAGCAGCATGGAGAAGGACGGATGGGGACTGGAGGAGGATAGGGGACAGTCAGCGGTGATCATGTGTGGAAGAGAAGCACCGATCACCGCTGAAAGCCGCGGTGGGGGGGGGGGGTTTGAGAGAGAGGACCGGCTGTCAGACTTTTAAATCTAAACAGGGTGATCAGTGCTTGTAACTTCCCCACCGCACTGATCACCCTGACTGCCCAGGTATCGGGTGAAGCATTGGAGCATTTGCCCTGAGTACAAGTACTTGGGCAAATGCTCGGTATCGGTACCGATACAGATACTAGTATCTGTATCGGGACAACCCTACCCACAACCCTTTCCTGGTGGTTGTGGGGGTCTGCGGGTGGGGGGGGGCTTATCGGAATCTGGAAGCCCCCTTTAACAAAGGGGACCCCTAGATTCCGCCTATGTGAATTGGTAATGGGGAACATTGTACCCCTACCATTTCTTCAAAAAAATGTGTCAAAATGTTAAAAACCACAGTAGACAGCTTGGGACAAGTCCTTTATTAAAAAGCAAAAAAAAATTCCAGCGATGTAATCCATTCTCGAGCGATATGGAGAAATTTTTGAAAAAAGCCGACTCGATCCTCTCTCCATGGGAGGCAGCCGCAGAATGACGCTCTCCCGCCGTCACAGCTCTTTTATAGCTGAGGGCGGGGCCACCCATCACTTGCGCGGGTGACCCCGCCCCCTCTGACGCAAGGGGAAATGCCGGGGTTACCCAGTGACATTTACGGGTGACCCCGCCCCCACTGACGCATCACGGGAAACCCGCCTATCACGGGAAACCCATGCTGTAGGTGCATGAAATATCTCCTTAACCTACACGGTTAAGGAGATATTTTCATTTAAAAGCGGCGACGCTGACGTCACGAGCATGCGCATGGGGTTAACCCCATTCACAAATTCGGCTAGGTCGCAGCATTCGACGACGTAGCCGAATTCGACGGCTAATGCGCGCATGAACGGAGTCACGTCTTCGCCGCTCCGGCCAATCACAGCGCCGGAGCGGCGCTGTGATTGGCTGGAGCGGCGATAGCCGGAAGTAACCTTCCGGCTATCGCCGCAGCGATGGCTGCGGCTGAAGAGGGAGACGAGGACGGCTTCGGGGGCCCCGATCTAAGGTAAGTGATGCATAATGAGCTATTATGCTAGTCATATTAGCTCATTATGCCTTTCTCTTACAGGTAGTTTAAAAAAAAAAAATTATAAGGGTTTACAACCACTTTAAGCTAGTGCATTGTTGGTTCACTTACCTTTTCCTTTGATTTGCCTTCTAAATGTTTTTTTTCTTTGTCTGAATTTCTCACTTCCTGTTTCTCCTCACTAAACTTCACACCATCATCCGAGTGGTGTTCAGTCAGCCAGAACAGCTTACTGAACAGCTTACTGAGGAGGAACAGGAAGTGAGAAATTCAGACAAAGAAAACATATATTTAGAAGGGAAATCTAAGGAAAAGGTAAGTGAACCAACAATGCACTAGCTTAAAGGAACCTACCGGTATTTAGAAAATAAAAAAAAACCTTTACAACCCCTCTAAGTTTACTGGTAAATTATATGTGTGTTAAATTTTATACTGTATGTCTATGTAAACCAAGGTGGCTAAAGGTGACAGATAACATTCAGCTTCTGTGCATCTTATGTTGGAACTGTACGTAAAGCACCTTAAAAATGACCGGGTATTGTGATTCAAAAACAAAGCAGAAAATCACGAGCAGAAAATGACTAGGTTCTGGGACATGCTGGCAGGACTAAGATGTCATAACTCATGCCAGTGACACTGACAACACTACGTAACATACACAACCCATGTTGTACCAAGAGGAAAAAAAAAAAAGACTTTCCCACCAGCACACACATATTTCATGCAGAAGTAGAGCTTCTGACGGCCCACCGCTGTTCTCAATGAGGCTGAGCAAGGCTGGATTGCCAAATACCCAGCATGGTTCCTGCATCAGAGCCACTGAACGCGTGATGTATGCTTGCTGCAATCTTTAATAACGTACCCAGTGGACGACTTCCAATCTGGTCCGGCACTTTATTTACATATCAGCTAAGCAGAGAGATGTCGGGAACCCTGCAAAGTATGCAAAAAAATATACCTCCGAAAAAAACAAAGTCATCTGCTCGCGCCTCTGTTATGTGCTGAGGGCGGGGGGGGTGATGTGTATTTAAACATTGTGCAATAAATGTTAACATCTAGACTGGCTGTATTCTTACAGGAAAGGGAAATACAACTCTAACTACTTCATTTATCACTACTTTATTTTCTATTTATTTTTTAATTGAAATTCTTTTGTGGTAGAAAAATTATCAAAAAAATATATAGCATATACGATTGTGACTCAAGTCATATTGTAATTGAATGTTATTAAAATAACCTTTCCTATTCAATCTGCAGCTCTGTAAGTTTCTGTAAAATGCAATATGGTTACTTGGAGGTGTTCTGTTCCCAGACTAAGTACAGAACGCCCCCCAGATATGTTGTTCCTGCTTGTGATTGGCTCATGATTTTCCCAGAAGTCTACACTCAGATACAGGTCAGATTTTTGGCACCTCTGCAACAAAAATTTTATTTTTGGTGAGATACTCCCAAATGAAAACCAAGTCTAAAGGGATGCAGACCCTGCTAATTTCCTCATTATAGCCCTGCAGGTGCAGCAGCTAACTGATGATAATTATAAAACCACTCCCATACAGATTTACTTTGTACATGGACATAGACAAACAAACGGCTATTCCTTCAGAACAACAAAAGGTAGGAATCTGCAACAAAGTTTGTTAAAATCCTTGAAAAAAAAATGTATTCAACAAAAGTGGAGTTACCCTTTAACCACTTACCGACTGTATAACTTACGGTGTGCTTGTACACAGCAGGAGCTGATCGACAGGTACCGCAGACTCAATGTCTGCCGACACCTGCCGATCCTCTGGTACAGAGGGAGAACACTATGTAAACAAGGCAGATCGTCGTTCTGTCAGGAGGGAAGGCATGGATCCTGTGCTCCTGCAAAGCAGGGACACGGATCTTTGCCTTCCCTTAGTAAAAGCAGCATACAAAGTACACTAAAACATTGGTTAGGGACACATTTAACCCTTTGATCACCCCTGATGTTAAGCCCTTCCCTGCAAGTGTCATTAGTACAGTGCATATTTTTTTTAGCACTGATCACTGATTTAGTGTCACTGGACAGTTAGTGTCAGTTAGTGTCTGACTGTCTGCCGAAATATCGCAGTCCCGCTATAAGTCGCTGAACGCTGCCATTACTAATACCATTTTTATTTTTTTAAATCCCATAGTTTGTAGATGCGATAACTTTTGCGCAAACCAACCAATATACGCTTATTGGGATTTGTTTACCAAATATATGTAGCAGAATACATATTTGGCCTGAATTGAAAAGAAATTTGATGTTTTTCTATTTTTTTATTGAATATGTTTTATAGCAGAAAGTAAAAAATATTGTTTTTTATTTTCCAAATTGTTTCTTATTTATATATTTGTTTATAGTGAAAAAAAAATGCAGTGGTGATCAAATACCACCAAAAGAAAGCTCTATTTGTGAGAAAAAAAGGACATCAATTTTATTTGGGTACAGAGTCGTACGACCGCACAATTGTCAGTCAGTAACAAAGTAACACAGTGCCGTATCGCACAAAATGGCCTGATCATGAAGGGGGGTAAACCTTCCCGAGGGCAAATGGTTAACAGGATTAATTTCACTAGAAGCATAAACATTGATGTACAGTATAGTTAAATTACATTGCCTTTGCAGAATTTTTACAAAATTGCAGAACATGCCAGATATAGGCCAATACAATTATGTGGACATGTATATGGGAAAGAAGTGAATAAGAAAAAAACATGCTGCTTTAGTTGCAGGCAGTTTAATGATCCTGAAACAGGACCAATTAGTCAAAGGCAACTCACAGGCTGTTGCATGTACAGTAGTTTCAAGTACAAGTAATGATTTCTTTAGATCATTAAATTCCCCCATCCGTGCTACATAGTGTGAATGGAAGAATCTCCACTGCTGGCTATTGTATTTTGACATCCACTGCTCCAGCGCTTGTCACAATACCCATCTAACTGGCTGCAGTCCCTGTATGTTGCCCCATTACCACCTGTTTTAACCCTGAAAAGGCCAACCACCGCACTTGTTTGCTTTGGGTCGCGGGTGGTGGTGGTACTGCCCGCAGCCCGCTGAACGAGACCGGAGGTTTAATTTTTGCTGCAATCACAGCAGGCGTACAGCTTTGAGCAGCTACACGTCCTTGTTTAGGTGGGCAGTTGAGGGGACAGTAAAACCATGGCTCTTGCTTTTACACCCCCTAGCATTCCATGTAAATGAGCTGCCCCTGTACAGTAAGGTGACCAGAATTTAAAAATGAAATCCGGGGACATATTTTTTTTTTTTACTAGTAATGGCAGCAATCAGCGACTCTCTGCCTGTCGCCGCCGCCGCCCGCCTCACAGCCTGTCACGTTTTACGCTTCAGGCCCCGGCTACTACTGGGTGGGGTGCGGAGGAAGATCACTCTGCCAGGGAAGGCAAGGAGATAAGCAGGCAGGCGGCTGGCTGGGACTTGAGCCAAGGCAGAAGAACATGTGAGCGGAGCTGGATGGGCATGCACCCGAAACTGAAGAAATATTCCCTCCGCTCCGACCAGCACATGATCATCAGAAATGGAAAAAAATAGACCCCCCCCCCCCCCCCCCTAAGCTAGTAGCAGTGGCAGAGCAGGGGTGTGTAATTCAGATTTTTTTTTATTAATTCTGCACTGACTGTCTTTGAAATTGCCCCAGCCCCTGTTCAAATCCAATCCGGGGACAAAACCCGGGGACAGACTTGGTCCGGGGACAGTGTCCTCAATCCGGGGACTGTCCCCGGAAACCGGGGATGTCTGGTCACCCTACTGTACAGTGTACCTCCACAGATTTCTGTGGGGCCACCCCCTGAATGTCTTCCATCTTGGTTTAAAGTGGTATTAAACCCAAATGCAAACATGTATTATTATTGCAGATTACCAATCCCTTTTTTTTCATAGGCCAATGCTCTATTCATTGCGCCACAGAGCCATTTCCAATTCTTAAGTGTGATGGCTGCATTAGCTTCACCTGGTGATAGGGTTGCCACCTTTTCTTCAAGTCAAACCCGAACAGTTTAGCGGCACACAGCAATTTGTTTTTAAACTATAAACTATACATATATTTTGCAATTAAATAACCTTTCTAATCATATGAAGTTAATTACAAGAGTCCCCCTTTACATCTGAATCCACAGAGTTCCCCCTTTACATCTGAATCCACAGAGTTCCCCCTTTACATCTGAATCCACAGAGTTCTCCCTTTTACATATGAATCCACAGAGTTCCCCTTTTACATATAAATCCACAGAGTTCCCCTTTTACATATAAATCCACAGAGTTCCCCTTTTACATATAAATCCACAGAGTTCCCCTTTTACATATAAATCCACAGAGTTCCCCTTTTACAAATGGATCCACAGAGTTCCCCTTTTACAAATGGATCCACAGAGTTCCCCTTTTACATATGAATCCACAGAGTTCCCTTACACTGTAAGGCGGGGCTCTGCAGACTCTGATGTAGGGGAGAACTCTGGCGACTCTAACATAAGGGATGCTTTGGGAACCCTGATTTAAGGGGGAACATTGAGAACTCTGGTGTGCGGTGAGGACTCTGATCTAAGGGGGTACACTGTGGCCTCTGGTGTAAAGGGGAACTCTGATGTAAAGGGTGCTCTGAGAACCCTGATTTACCTTAGTGTACTCTCTCAGAGGCAGGAGAGAGAAGGGGGGAGACTTCAGTCACTGGGGATTGGAGTTTGGGCAGACACAGAGGGGTAGGGGCTTGAGGAAGTGTCTCCTCTCCTGTCTATGTGTGGGGGCAACTGTTAAGCCGTGTACACACGATCGGATTTCCTATGGATTCTAATCCGATGTATTTTTTTCATCGGAAATCCGATGAAGCTGACTTAAATTAGTCTTGCCTACACACCATCAGTCAAAAAACCGTGACGTAAAACACTCAAACGAGCCGAGAAAATTTAAGTTCAATGCTTCTGAGCATGCGTTGACTTGATTCTGAGCATGCGTGGGTTTTTTATCCGATGGATTTCCACACAGACCATCGGATTTTGCTATTGTTTTTTTTCCCATTGGAAAAATGTAAAACATGTTCTATTTTTTCACACCGATGGAAAAAAGACCGATGGGGCCCATACACGATCGGTTCGTCCGATGTAACAGTCCATCGGGCTGTTTTCATCGGTAAACCCGATCGTGTGTACACGGCTTTAGTGTTAGCTTTGGGCAGTGTGAAAGAGTGTGTAACAGACACTCTCATGCCGCGTACACACGACCGTTTTTAATGTCATTGAAAAAAACTGCATTTTTCTCAACGTGGTTCTTCTCAAGCCTCCCTTGCCTACACACTATCGTGGAAAAAATGCTCGAGTAAAGCGCGGTGACGTACAACACGTACGACAACACGTACGACGGCACTATAAAGGGGAAGTTCCATTCGGATGGCGCCACCCTTCATGTTAGTAATGTTTGTTGAGAGACGATTCGCGCTTTTCAGCCTTGTGCTTTTCAGTCCGTTACAGCGTGACGAATGTGCTATCTCCATTACGAACGCTAGTTTTACCAGAACGAGCGCTCCCGTCTCATAACTTGATTCTGAGCATGCGCATTTTTTTCACGTTGTTAAAGCCTACACAGGGCCGTTTTTCATGACGAGAAAGACGACGATGTGAAAAACGACGAGGAAAATTAGAGCATGTTTTAATTTTTTCATGGCCATTTTTCACGTCGTGAAAAATGCTCTGAAGCCCACACACGATCATTTTTAATGACTATTTTAACCACTTGACCACTGGGCACTTAAACCCCCTTAATAACCAGACCAATTTTCAGCTTTCGGTGCTCTCACATTTTGAATGACAATTACTCAGTCATACAACACTGTACCCATATGAAATTTTTGTCCTTTTTTTCACACAAATAGAGCTTTCTTTTGGTGGTATTTAATCACTGTTGGGTTTTTTATTTTTTGCGCTATAAGAGAAAAAAGACTGAAAATTTTGTAAAAAAATGATTTTTTTTTCGTTTCTGTTATAAAATTTTGCAAATTACTATTTTTTCTTCATAAATTTTGGCCAAAATTTATACTGCTACATATCTTTGGTAAAAATAAGTACAAATTGGTGTATATTATTTGGTCTTTGTGAAAGTTATAGAGTCCACAAGCTATGGTGCCAATATCTGAAAATTGATCACACCTGAAGTACTGACGGCCTATCTCAATTCTTGAGACCCTAACATGCCAGAAAAGTACAAATATCCCCCAAATGACCCCTTTTTGGAAAGAAGACATTCCAAGGTATTCAGAAAGAGGCATTGTGAGTTTTTTGAAGTTGTCATTTTTTCCCGCAATTCTTTGCAAAATCAAGATTTTTTTTTTCTCTTTTTTTTTTTTCACAAAATTGTCATATTAGCAGGTTATTTCTCACACACAGCATATGCATTCCACAAATTACACCCCAAAACACATTCTGCTATTACTCCCGAGTATGGCGATACCACATGTGTGAGACTTTTACACAGCGTGGCCACATACAGAGGCCCAACATGCAGGGAGCACCTTCAGGCGTTCTGGAGCACCAAGGCCAATTCTGACATTTCTCTCCTACATGTAAAAATCATCATTTATTTGCTAGAAAATTACATAGAACCCCAAAACATTATATATGTTTTTTTAGCAAAGACCTTAGAGAATATAATGGTGGTTGTTGCAACTTTTTATCTCGCACGATATTTGCGCAGCAATTTTTTTAACGCGTTTTTTACGGAAAAAAAATGTTTTGTGCTTAAAAAAAAAACAAAACAGTAAAGTTAGCCCAATGTTTTTGCATAATGTGAAAGATGAAGTTACGCCGAGTAAATAGATACCTAACATGTCGCCCTTAAAAATTGCACACACTCGTGGAATGGCGCCAAACTTCGCTACTTAAAAAATCCCCATAGGCGACGCTTTAAATATTTTTACTGGTTACATGTTTTGAGTTACAGAGGAGGTCTAGGGCCAAAATGATTGCTCTCGCTCTAACGTTCGCGGAGATACCTCACATGTGTGGTTTGAAAACCGTTTTCATATGTGGGCGGGACTTACGTATGCGTTCGCTTCTGTATGCGAGCTCACGGGGACAGGGGCGCTTTAAAAAAAAAAAAAAATGTATTCTTCATTTTACTTTATTTATTTTAGTTTGACATGTTTTTCCGCCCTAAACATTTTTTTGATCACTTTTATACCTATTACAAGGAACGTAAACATCCCTTGTAATAGGAATATGGCATGACAGGTCCTCTTTACAGTGAGATATGGGGGGGGGGGTGTCAATAAGACCCCACATCTCACCTCTAGGCTGGGAAGCCTGAAAAAAATACAAAAAAAAAAAACAACAATCCTGGCTTTGATCGTAGCGGTGAGTCGGTAGAAGCACCGGAGGGCGGCGGGGGGGGGGGACATCCCCTCTCGCCTCCCGTAAGAATGATCAAGCGGCGGAACAGCCGCTATGATTGTTCTTATGGTGTAGGGAATCGCCGGCTGAAAAAGCTAATATCTGAATGATGCCTGTAGCTGCTCCCATCATTCAGATATCCCCGCACAAAGTCAAGGACGTCATATGACGGCCGGAGGGCGGGAAGTGGTTATTGCAGAGTATTGCCGGGCATTGCGGAGTATTGCCGGGCATTGCGGAGTATTGCCGGGCATTGCGGAGTATTGCAGGGCATTGCGGAGTATTGCGGACTATGGCAGGGTATTGCGGTGTATGGCAGGGTATTGCACAGGGTATTGTGGAGGGTATTGCACAGGGTATTGTGGAGGGTATTGCACAGGGTATTGTGGAGGGTATTGCAGAGTATTGTGGAGGGTATTGCAGAGTATTGTGGCGGGTATTGCAGAGTATTGTGGCGGGTATTGCAGAGTATTGTGCAGGGTATTGCAGAGTATTGTGCAGGGTATTGCAGAGTATTTTGCAGAGTATTTTGCAGGGTATTGCAGAGTATTTTGCAGGGTATTGCAGAGTATTTTGCAGGGTATTGCAGAGTATTTTGCAGGGTATTGCAGAGTATTTTGCAGGGTATTGCAGAGTATTGTGCAGGGTATTGCAGAGTATTGCAGCAGGGTATTGCAGAGTATTGCACCAGGGTATTGCAGAGTATTGCACCAGGGTATTGCAGAGTATTGCACCAGGGTATTGCAGGGTATTGCAGAGTATTTCGCATGGTATTGCAGAGTATTTCGCAGGGTATTGCAGAGTATTGCACCAGGGTATTGCAGAGTATTGCACCAGGGTATTGCAGAGTATTGCACCAGGGTATTTTGCAGAGTATTGGCAGGGTGTATTGCAGAGTATTGGCAGGGTGTATTGCAGAGTATTGGCAGGGTATTGCACCAGGGATGGCTGAGCAGGGATGGATGGATGGCTGGATCTGTGACTGCAATTGTCACAGATCCAGCCCACAGTGCTGCTGCTGCCATCCGCTCCCTCCCCCTCCCCTCTCACACTGTACCGATCAAATGACGCCGGTCTGTTTACAAGTGATTGCTCCGTAATTTGACGGAGCGATCACGTGGTAAACGGCCGCTATCACCGATTTACCGCGATTCGTGATCCGCCGGGTCCTCTGGACCCGGCGGTCACGGGGTTTCCAGTGTGCGCGCCCGATTCTGGGAGGACGTTATATAACGTCCTCCCAGAGTTAAGCAACCACCTTGTCGACGTTATTTGTCGGCAGGTGGTTGTTAAGTGGTTAAAAAATTGCATTTTTCTCGTCATTCAAAAACGGTCGTGTGTACGCGGCATAAGAGCTGTGAAAATGTGGAATAGACTCCCTGCAGAGGGGGTTCTGGACAGCTCAGTAGATTGCTTTAAGAAAGGCCTGGATTCTTTCCTAAATGAACATAATATAACTGGGTGCTAACAATAAGGCCTCACGCCCACGGACGTTTTTACAGCCGCGTTTTTGAGCGTTTTTTACAGCTTAAAAACACCTGTCCATGTTAGTCTATAGCTTCATGCCCACCTAGACGTTTTTGAGCTGCAAATAGCATAGACGTTTTTAAGCTGTAAAAAAAACCCAGGACCAGTGCGTTCCTCAGCGTCGGCGTTAGGCATAAAAAAACGCGAAGCGTCAAAAAACGCACAAAAACGCAGCGATTGCGTTTTTAAGCTCCGACGTTTTTTTGTTTTGTTTTTTCGAAAAAAGAAAAAAAAAATTATACAATAACATGGACAGGCATTTTTAAGCTGTAAAAAACGTGGCTGTAAAAACGTCCGTGGGCATGAGGCCTTATAGGTAAATTGATCCAAGGAAAATCCGATTGCCTCTCGGGTGATCAGGAAGGAATTTTTTCCCTGCTGTAGCAAATTGGAGCATGCTCTGCTGGGGTTTTTCCCCTTGCTCTGGATCAACTGTGGGTATAGAATTGGGTATATGGGATTGTACGATATTTTTTATTTTAGTTATTTATTTTTTTATGGTTGAACTGGATGGACTTGTGTCTTTTTTCAACCTGACTAACTATGTAACTCTGTAACTTCAGATGCAAATTTTTTTAAAACCGGCGACCACCGTCGTCTTTAACATTAGCTGGTTGTTAAGGAGAGGGCCAGGAAGCCAGCTGCCTCATCCTTAACAACAGATGACTCATCAGCTGTCAGCGGAGTTCCATTGCCGGCAATAAAAAATGGTTAAACAAAACGGTGTGGGAGTCCCCTCCCCCAATCCATACCAGGCCCTTTCGGGTCTGGTACTGATTTTGCCAAAATATATATATATATATTTTTTAAGTGTTTTTATTTCTTTTTGACACTTTTTTTGGTGAATGATAGGGGGTACCCCCTACTTTTTCTCATTCACATGTGGAGGGGCGGGATCTGGGGACCCCCTTATTAAAGGTGGCTTCCAGATTATGATAAGCCCTCTGCCCGCAACAGAGACCCTCCTGCGAACAGAGCCCCTCCTGCCCCAAAGCACCCCCCTCTCCCTCAATAGGGCATGTGGCCTGGTATGGTTCTGGAGGCCTGCCAGGCTGCATGCTCAGATAAGGGTTTGGTATGGATTTTGGGTGGGACCCCATGTAATTTTTTTTTTTTTTTGGATCAAGTTTGTGTTCAAAACTGATCCGATGTGCAATTCAGATGTGTTCCCATAGAAGGCAATGAGCCTGAAATTTGCATCTGAACCGCACCGCTATGCTCAGAAAACACACACGCAGCGAATTCGCACAGCCGCTGCACCGCATATATGTGAACCGGATCCATAGAAAGCTGGTTTAATTCACATGTCATGCAAATCGGATGCTGTCAAAACGCATCCAATTTGCATATATGTGAATGTAGTCCAGGTAGTGGGAGAGAGTTAGAAGTAGGCATGTGTGGTTTGTTTCTCTCCGAATTAATATTTGGACAAATTTTTCATTATTCAGAGATTCAGATATATCCGAATACCCGAATTACAATATAAACAAATTTTACAGAATGCTTTGAATAACATAATGAAATTTGTCCGAATTTCGGAAATTCGGACTGAAATTCAAATCAAATTTTACATTGAGCTCCAGTCGATTTCTCACTACACATATCCCTGAAATCAAAGACTGTGTGTAGAGTACAGGGATGAGCCGAACACCCCCCTGTTCGGTTCGCACCAGAACCTGCGAACAGACATAATGTTCGTGTAAACTTTAGAACCCTATTAAATACAATGGACTCGAACTTTCGAAATCTAAAGTGTTAATTATAAAGGCTAATATGCAAGTTATTGTCCTAAAAAGTGTTTGGGGACCTGGGTCCTGCCCCAGGGGACATGTATCAATGCAAAAAGAAGTTTTAAAAACGGCCGTTTTTTTCGGGAGCAGTGATTTTAATAATGCTTAAAATGAAAAAATAAAAGTGAAATATTCCTTTAAATTTCGTACCTGGGGGGTGTGTATGATATGCATGTGAAGTGGCGCATGTTTCCCGTGCTTAGAACTGTCCCTGCAAAAAATGTCATTTTTGAAAGAAAAAAATGCATTTAAAACTGACTCGCGGCTATTAATGAATTGTCGGCTCCCGGCAATACATACAAAAGTCATTGATAAAAAAAAAAAAAAAAAAGCGTGGGGGTTCCCCAGAATTCAATTACCAGGCCCTTCAGGTCTGGAATGGATATTAAGGGGAACCCCGCCGCAAATTTAAAAAAAAATTGACGTGGGGTTCCCCCAAATATCCATTCCAGGCCCTTCAGATCTGGCATGGATTTTAAGGGGAACTCCACCCCAAATGTAAAAAAAAAATGGCGTGGAGTCCCACTAAAAATCCATACCAGACCCCTTATCCGAGCACGCAACCTGGCCGGCCGCAGGGGAAAAGGGGGGGACGAGAGAGCGGCCCCCCCTCCCTCCTGAACCGTACCAGGCCACATGCCCTCAACATGGGGAGGATGTCCCCATGTTGATGGGGACAAGGGCCTCATCCCCACAACCCTTGCCCGGTGGTTGTGGGGGTCTGCGGGCGGGGGGCTTATCGGAATCTGGAAGACCCCTTTAACAAAGGGGACCCCCAGATCCCGGCCCCCCCCCTATGTGAATTGGTAAGGGGTACATTGTACCCTACCATTTCACGAAGAAAGCGTAAAAAAATGTTTAAAAAAACACACAAACACCTTGAAAAAGTCCTTTATTAAAAAAAAAAAAAAACATTCCAGCGGTGAAATCCAGTGTCCCGCGGCGATCCCGATGTCCAGCGCTGTCCTTCATTGGTTGTGCCTGAGCGGGCCTGATGGGGAACTCCCTCTCAGTATTTTAAATGTATAGACCCGCCCCTTCTAAAGTTCCCCATCAGGTCCGCTCAGCGGACGAGATGCAGAACATGAGAAGGGGCGGGTCTATACACGTATTACCAAAGTGAGAGCAGTTCCCCATCAGGTCCGCCCCCTCGGTATGTCGGACCCGCCTACGTCATTGGCTTGAGCGGGGAACTTCCTTCACTATGTAAATTTAAATTACACAGTGAAGGAAGTTCCCCGCTCAAGCCAATGACGTAGGCGGGTCCGACATACCGAGGGTGCGGACCTGATGGGGAACTGCTCTCACTTTGGTAATACATGTATAGACCCGCCCCTTCTCATGTTCCGCATCTGGTCCGCTGAGCGGACCTGATGGGGAACTTTAGAAGGGGCGGGTCTATACATTTAAAATACTGAGAGGGAGTTCCCCATCAGGTCCGCTCAGGCACAACCAATGAAGGACAGCGCTGGACATCGGGATCGCCGCGGGACACTGGATTTCACCGCTGGAATGTTTTATTTTTTTTATTTTTTTAAATAAAGGACTTTTTCAAGGTGTTTGTGTGTTTTTTTAAACATTTTTTTACGCTTTCTTCGTGAAATGGTAGGGGTACAATGTACCCCTTACCAATTCACATAGGGGGGGGCGGGATCTGGGGGTCCCCTTTGTTAAAGGGGTCTTCCAGATTCCGATAAGCCCCCCGCCCGCAGACCCCCACAACCACCGGGCAAGGGTTGTGGGGATGAGGCCCTTGTCCCCATCAACATGGGGACATCCTCCCCATGTTGAGGGCATGTGGCTTGGTACGGTTCAGGAGGGAGGGGGGGCCGCTCTCTCGTCCCCCCCTTTTCCCCTGCGGCCGGCCAGGTTGCGTGCTCGGATAAGGGGTCTGGTATGGATTTTTAGGGGGACTCCACGCCATTTTTTTTTTAAATTTGGGGTGGAGTTCCTCTTAAAATCCATGCCAGATCTGAAGGGCCTGGAATGGATATTTGGGGGAACCCCACGTCAATTTTTTTTTTAATTTGCGGCGGGGTTCCCCTTAATATCCATTCCAGACCTGAAGGGCCTGGTAATTGAATTCTGGGGAACCCCCACGCTTTTTTTTTTTTTTATCAATGACTTTTGTATGTATTGCCGGGAGCCGACAATTCATTAATAGCCGCGAGTCAGTTTTAAATGCATTTTCTTCTTTCAAAAATGACATTTTTTGCAGGGACAGTTCTAAGCACGGGAAACATGCGCGACTTCACATGCATATCATACACACCTCCCAGGTACGAAATTTAAAGGAATATTTCACTTTTATTTTTTCATTTTAAGCATTATTAAAATCACTGCTCCCGAAAAAACGGTCGTTTTTAAAACTTCTTTTTGCATTGATACATGTCCCCTGGGGCAGGACCCGGGTCACCAAACACTTTTTAGGACAATAACTTGCATATCAGCCTTTATAATTAGCACTTTAGATTTCTCCCATAGATTTTTCGAATTTGCCGCGAACACCCCAATTTGTTCGCTGTTCGGCGAACGGGCGAACAGGCAATGTTCGAGTCGAACATTAGTTCGACTCGAACTCGAAGCTCATCCCTAGTAGAGTACCATTTCGAAATAATGCTGTTTTTGTTAAACCAAAGGTAATTTAAAGAGTCATTGTAATCATTTGATAAAGATTTTTCTTTTGTTTGTTCACTTTATTGGAATTTGAATTGAAAACAATATAAGATTTTTGTTTCGACCGATTTGAAAATTTATCGACTTGATTGTTTCGAATCGAAAAATTATGTGAATTCGAACAAAATTCTAAAATTCCGAATACGAATTCCGAAAACAAATTCCGAAAACGAATTGAACGAATCAACCGAATTGAACTAAACAAAATAACTAGATTACCAAATCAAAACTAAATGAAACACAATTTTTCGTCATGCACATGTCTAGTTAGAAGCTCTGTCTGCACTTAAAGTGGAGTTCCACTTGTTTTTCTGTTTATTAAAAGTCAGTAGCTACAAAAAGTGTAGCTGCTAACTTTTAATAAAAACACACTCACCTGTCCCAGGATCCACTGATTCGGCCGCCCAAAGCCTTGGTTCTTTCCCCCCCGGCGCCCGACTGTGACAACTTGCGGCTTCCCAGCCGGGTGCGCACTGCGCATGTGCGAGTCGCGCTCTGTGTCCTGAATGGCCAAGCATAATCTTATGGGACCTGTGACGTGTCCCAGAAGATTGCAGGGAGGGAGGGGGAGAGGAGGAGTCACCTAGGCGGCACAAGCGGAAGTGGGAGCTGGGTACCTGTCAAAACTAGGTACCCACTCCCCCACCCCAAAAAAATGACATGCCAAATGTGGCATGTCAGGGGGTTTGGAGTCCTTAAAGCTTTTGGATGGAACTCCGCTTTAATTGCCTGCTGTCACCCCATTGGCTTTGGCTTCTGACATATGAAGTGGATGCCATAAATACCCCATTACAGTATTATATGGGCATGGACTTCCCAAGATCTTATCAGTTTGTTTTTCCAAATCTTTTTTTTTGCATTGTCAGCATTTATTATATTATAGATTTGCAGTCTATTGGTTAAGCATGTTTCTAGTTACGACTGGTTAGCTGCCACATTTCTATTTTTGTTCTTAGGTTTTATCTACGCTCTAAAAACGAGGTCCTCATATCATAAAGCCATTTTTTTCTGCCAGTAGATGAACACACCACAAGTGTAGGAATAGGCAGAACATACATGTAGTGCATATCAGCCCCCATCCTCCATTCTCTTAGCAGGGGGCCTGTGAATGTTCTTTGCACAAGATGGCTCCAATTAACATGACACTGGTTAGCCAACCTACACAATAGGTGTACAGAATTCCTAACGTACATAAAGCTTAATAGGAGGAGCTTTTCCACACCCATCTCTAGGGATGGGCCCGGTGCTCGATTCGAACCCATGTTCGAATCGAGCACCGGGCGTTCGCTCGCTCGTCGAGCCCAGAACTATTTGGGCCGTTCGCATCACATTCGTGTGATGCGAGCGGCCCCGCAATGCATTGCGGCCGGCGCGGCCGGCGCAGTGCATTGCTGGCTGATGATTGGCCAAGCATGCACTGTGACCCCGCATGCTTGGCCAATCACAGCGCCCGAAACTCGGAGAGCAATAATTGGCTACAGGCAGGACGCCTGTAGCCAATTACAGCTCAGGGGCTTTAGTACATGCCCCACCATTTAAAAGGCCGCCACGCCATCGGCCCCGGTCACATGAGTTCCGGCTTTAGGAGAGATCAGTCTGCTGATTCTGTCTTTGCTTGATACTGAAAGATTTGCTCTTCTTTGCTAAACCATTGGCTATTTCTTTGCTAAACCATTGCTACCTAAGTCATTGATCGTTCATTGCTGCTGATTGCACAGTTAGCGTGTTATTAGCTGCTGCTGGGGATTAGTCTGGTGCGTGCTTACTGTTAGTACAGTATTGCAGTAGTACCAACCGCAGTGCTGTTAGCACAGCATTGCACCCCAACAGCACCCATAGGACTTCTAGTGTGTTAGTGGCAGCAAACAGAGCTCCTATATTTTCTTCTCAGCAGCACCCATAGGACTTCTAGTGTGTTAGTGGCAGCAAACAGAGCTCCTATATTTTCTTCTCAGCAGCACCCATAGGACTTCTAGTGTGTTAGTGGCATCACACAGAGCTCCTATATTTTCTTCTCAGCAGCACCCATAGGACTTCTAGTGTGTTAGTGGCAGCAAACAGAGCTCCTATATTTTCTTCTCAGCAGCACCCATAGGACTTCTAGTGTGTTAGTGGCAGCAAACAGAGCTCCTATATTTTCTTCTCAGCAGCACCCATAGGACTTCTAATGTGTTAGTGGCAGCAAACAGAGCTCCTATATTTTCTTCTCAGCAGCACCCATAGGACTTCTAGTGTGTTAGTGGCATCACACAGAGCTCCTATATTTTCTTCTCAGAAGCACCCATAGGACTTCTAGTGTGTTAGTGGCATCACACAGAGCTCCTATATTTTCTTCTCAGAAGCACCCATAGGACTTCTAGTGTGTTAGTGGCAGCAAACAGAGCTCCTATATTTTCTTCTTAGCAGCACCCATAGGACTTCTAATGTGTTAGTGGCATCACACAGAGTTCCTATATTTTCATCTCAGAAGCACCCATAGGACTTCTAGTGTGTTAGTGGCATCACACAGAGCTCCTATATTTTCTTCTCAGAAGCACCCATAGGACTTCTAGTGTGTTAGTGGCAGCAAACAGAGCTCCTATATTTTCTTCTTAGCAGCACCCATAGGACTTCTAGTGTGTTAGTGGCATCACACAGAGCTCCTATATTTTCTTCTCAGAAGCACCCATAGGACTTCTAGTGTGTTAGTGGCAGCAAACAGAGCTCCTATATTTTCTTCTCAGCAGCACCCATAGGACTTCTAGTGTGTTAGTGGCAGCAAACAGAGCTCCTATATTTTCTTCTCAGCAGCACCCATAGGACTTCTAGTGTGTTAGTGGCATCACACAGAGCTCCTATATTTTCATCTCAGAAGCACCCATAGGACTTCTAGTGTGTTAGTGGCATCACACAGAGCTCCTATATTTTCATCTCAGAAGCACCCATAGGACTTCTAGTGTGTTAGTGGCAGCAAACAGAGCTCCTATATTTTCTTCTCAGCAGCACCCATAGGACTTCTAGTGTGTTAGTGGCATCACACAGAGTTCCTATATTTTCATCTCAGAAGCACCCATAGGACTTCTAGTGTGTTAGTGGCATCACACAGAGCTCCTATATTTTCTTCTCAGCAGCACCCATAGGACTTCTAGTGTGTTAGTGGCATCACACAGAGCTCCTATATTTTCATCTCAGAAGCACCCATAGGACTTCTAGTGTGTTAGTGGCAGCAAACAGAGCTCCTATATTTTCTTCTCAGCAGCACCCATAGGACTTCTAGTGTGTTAGTGGCATCACACAGAGTTCCTATATTTTCATCTCAGAAGCACCCATAGGACTTCTAGTGTGTTAGTGGCATCACACAGAGCTCCTATATTTTCTTCTCAGCAGCACCCATAGGACTTCTAGTGTGTTAGTGGCATCACACAGAGCTCCTATATTTTCATCTCAGAAGCACCCATAGGACTTCTAGTGTGTTAGTGGCATCACACAGAGCTCCTATATTTTCTTCTCAGCAGCACCCATAGGACTTCTAGTGTGTTAGTGGCAGCAAACAGAGCTCCTATATTTTCTTCTCAGCAGCACCCATAGGACTTCTAGTGTGTTAGTGGCATCACACAGAGCTCCTATATTTTCTTCTCAGCAGCACCCATAGGACTTCTAGTGTGTTAGTGGCAGCAAACAGAGCTCCTATATTTTCTTCTCAGCAGCACCCATAGGACTTCTAGTGTGTTAGTGGCATCACACAGAGCTCCTATATTTTCATCTCAGAAGCACCCATAGGACTTCTAGTGTGTTAGTGGCATCACACAGAGCTCCTATATTTTCTTCTCAGCAGCACCCATAGGACTTCTAGTGTGTTAGTGGCAGCAAACAGAGCTCCTATATTTTCTTCTCAGCAGCACCCATAGGACTTCTAATGTGTTAGTGGCATCACACAGAGTTCCTATATTTTCATCTCAGAAGCACCCATAGGACTTCTAGTGTGTTAGTGGCATCACACAGAGCTCCTATATTTTCTTCTCAGAAGCACCCATAGGACTTCTAGTGTGTTAGTGGCAGCAAACAGAGCTCCTATATTTTCTTCTCAGCAGCACCCATAGGACTTCTAGTGTGTTAGTGGCATCACACAGAGCTCCTATATTTTCTTCTCAGCAGCACCCATAGGACTTCTAGTGTGTTAGTGGCAGCAAACAGAGCTCCTATATTTTCTTCTCAGCAGCACCCATAGGACTTCTAGTGTGTTAGTGGCATCACACAGAGCTCCTATATTTTCATCTCAGAAGCACCCATAGGACTTCTAGTGTGTTAGTGGCATCACACAGAGCTCCTATATTTTCTTCTCAGCAGCACCCATAGGACTTCTAGTGTGTTAGTGGCAGCAAACAGAGCTCCTATATTTTCTTCTCAGCAGCACCCATAGGACTTCTAGTGTGTTAGTGGCATCACACAGAGCTCCTATATTTTCATCTCAGAAGCACCCATAGGACTTCTAGTGTGTTAGTGGCATCACACAGAGCTCCTATATTTTCTTCTCAGCAGCACCCATAGGACTTCTAGTGTGTTAGTGGCATCACACAGAGTTCCTATATTTTCTTCTCAGCAGCACCCATAGGACTTCTAGTGTGTTAGTGGCAGCAAACAGAGCTCCTATATTTTCTTCTCAGCAGCACCCATAGGACTTCTAGTGTGTTAGTGGCATCACACAGAGCTCCTATATTTTCATCTCAGAAGCACCCATAGGACTTCTAGTGTGTTAGTGGCATCACACAGAGCTCCTATATTTTCTTCTCAGCAGCACCCATAGGACTTCTAGTGTGTTAGTGGCAGCAAACAGAGCTCCTATATTTTCTTCTCAGCAGCACCCATAGGACTTCTAGTGTGTTAGTGGCATCACACAGAGCTCCTATATTTTCTTCTCAGCAGCACCCATAGGACTTCTAGTGTGTTAGTGGCAGCAAACAGAGCTCCTATATTTTCTTCTCAGCAGCACCCATAGGACTTCTAGCGTGTTAGTGGCATCACACAGAGCTCCTATATTTTCATCTCAGAAGCACCCATAGGACTTCTAGTGTGTTAGTGGCATCACACAGAGCTCCTATATTTTCATCTCAGAAGCACCCATAGGACTTCTAGTGTGTTAGTGGCAGCAAACAGAGCTCCTATATTTTCTTCTCAGCAGCACCCATAGGACTTCTAGTGTGTTAGTGGCATCACACAGAGCTCCTATATTTTCATCTCAGAAGCACCCATAGGACTTCTAGTGTGTTAGTGGCATCACACAGAGCTCCTATATTTTCTTCTCAGCAGCACCCATAGGACTTCTAGTGTGTTAGTGGCATCACACAGAGCTCCTATATTTTCATCTCAGAAGCACCCATAGGACTTCTAGTGTGTTAGTGGCAGCAAACAGAGCTCCTACATTTTCATCTCAGAAGCACCCATAGGACTTCTAGTGTGTTAGTGGCATCACACAGAGCTCCTATATTTTCTTCTCAGCAGCACCCATAGGACTTCTAGTGTGTTAGTGGCATCACACAGAGCTCCTATATTTTCATCTCAGAAGCACCCATAGGACTTCTAGTGTGTTAGTGGCATCACACAGAGCTCCTATATTTTCTTCTCAGCAGCACCCATAGGACTTCTAGTGTGTTAGTGGCAGCAAACAGAGCTCCTATATTTTCTTCTCAGCAGCACCCATAGGACTTCTAGTGTGTTAGTGGCAGCAAACAGAGCTCCTATATTTTCTTCTCAGCAGCACCCATAGGACTTCTAGTGTGTTAGTGGCATCACACAGAGCTCCTATATTTTCATCTCAGAAGCACCCATAGGACTTCTAGTGTGTTAGTGGCATCACACAGAGCTCCTATATTTTCATCTCAGAAGCACCCATAGGACTTCTAGTGTGTTAGTGGCAGCAAACAGAGCTCCTATATTTTCTTCTCAGCAGCACCCATAGGACTTCTAGTGTGTTAGTGGCATCACACAGAGTTGCTATATTTTCATCTCAGAAGCACCCATAGGACTTCTAGTGTGTTAGTGGCATCACACAGAGCTCCTATATTTTCTTCTCAGAAGCACCCATAGGACTTCTAGTGTGTTAGTGGCAGCAAACAGAGCTCCTATATTTTCTTCTTAGCAGCACCCATAGGACTTCTAATGTGTTAGTGGCATCACACAGAGTTCCTATATTTTCATCTCAGAAGCACCCATAGGACTTCTAGTGTGTTAGTGGCATCACACAGAGCTCCTATATTTTCTTCTCAGCAGCACCCATAGGACTTCTAGTGTGTTAGTGGCATCACACAGAGCTCCTATATTTTCATCTCAGAAGCACCCATAGGACTTCTAGTGTGTTAGTGGCAGCAAACAGAGCTCCTATATTTTCTTCTCAGAAGCACCCATAGGACTTCTAGTGTGTTAGTGGCAGCAAACAGAGCTCCTATATTTTCTTCTTAGCAGCACCCATAGGACTTCTAATGTGTTAGTGGCATCACACAGAGTTCCTATATTTTCATCTCAGAAGCACCCATAGGACTTCTAGTGTGTTAGTGGCATCACACAGAGCTCCTATATTTTCTTCTCAGAAGCACCCATAGGACTTCTAATGTGTTAGTGGCATCACACAGAGTTCCTATATTTTCATCTCAGAAGCACCCATAGGACTTCTAGTGTGTTAGTGGCATCACACAGAGCTCCTATATTTTCTTCTCAGAAGCACCCATAGGACTTCTAGTGTGTTAGTGGCAGCAAACAGAGCTCCTATATTTTCTTCTTAGCAGCACCCATAGGACTTCTAATGTGTTAGTGGCATCACACAGAGCTCCTATATTTTCTTCTCAGAAGCACCCATAGGACTTCTAGTGTGTTAGTGGCAGCAAACAGAGCTCCTATATTTTCTTCTCAGCAGCACCCATAGGACTTCTAGTGTGTTAGTGGCATCACACAGAGCTCCTATATTTTCTTCTCAGCAGCACCCATAGGACTTCTAGTGTGTTAGTGGCAGCAAACAGAGCTCCTATATTTTCTTCTCAGCAGCACCCATAGGACTTCTAGTGTGTTAGTGGCATCACACAGAGCTCCTATATTTTCTTCTCAGAAGCACCCATAGGACTTCTAGTGTGTTAGTGGCAGCAAACAGAGCTCCTATATTTTCTTCTCAGCAGCACCCATAGGACTTCTAGTGTGTTAGTGGCATCACACAGAGCTCCTATATTTTCTTCTCAGCAGCACCCATAGGACTTCTAGTGTGTTAGTGGCATCACACAGAGCTCCTATATTTTCTTCTCAGCAGCACCCATAGGACTTCTAGTGTGTTAGTGGCAGCAAACAGAGCTCCTATATTTTCTTCTCAGAAGCACCCATAGGACTTCTAGTGTGTTAGTGGCAGCAAACAGAGCTCCTATATTTTCTTCTCAGCAGCACCCATAGGACTTCTAGTGTGTTAGTGGCATCACACAGAGCTCCTATATTTTCTTCTCAGCAGCACCCATAGGACTTCTAGTGTGTTAGTGGCATCACACAGAGCTCCTATATTTTCTTCTCAGAAGCACCCATAGGACTTCTAGTGTGTTAGTGGCAGCAAACAGAGCTCCTATATTTTCTTCTCAGCAGCACCCATAGGACTTCTAGTGTGTTAGTGGCATCACACAGAGCTCCTATATTTTCTTCTCAGCAGCACCCATAGGACTTCTAGTGTGTTAGTGGCATCACACAGAGCTCCTATATTTTCTTCTCAGCAGCACCCATAGGACTTCTAGTGTGTTAGTGGCAGCAAACAGAGCTCCTATATTTTCTTCTCAGCAGCACCCATAGGACTTCTAATGTGTTAGTGGCATCACACAGAGTTCCTATATTTTCATCTCAGAAGCACCCATAGGACTTCTAGTGTGTTAGTGGCATCACACAGAGCTCCTATATTTTCTTCTCAGAAGCACCCATAGGACTTCTAGTGTGTTAGTGGCAGCAAACAGAGCTCCTATATTTTCTTCTCAGCAGCACCCATAGGACTTCTAGTGTGTTAGTGGCATCACACAGAGCTCCTATATTTTCTTCTCAGCAGCACCCATAGGACTTCTAGTGTGTTAGTGGCATCACACAGAGCTCCTATATTTTCTTCTCAGAAGCACCCATAGGACTTCTAGTGTGTTAGTGGCAGCAAACAGAGCTCCTATATTTTCTTCTCAGCAGCACCCATAGGACTTCTAGTGTGTTAGTGGCATCACACAGAGCTCCTATATTTTCTTCTCAGCAGCACCCATAGGACTTCTAGTGTGTTAGTGGCATCACACAGAGCTCCTATATTTTCTTCTCAGCAGCACCCATAGGACTTCTAGTGTGTTAGTGGCAGCAAACAGAGCTCCTATATTTTCTTCTCAGCAGCACCCATAGGACTTCTAATGTGTTAGTGGCATCACACAGAGTTCCTATATTTTCATCTCAGAAGCACCCATAGGACTTCTAGTGTGTTAGTGGCATCACACAGAGCTCCTATATTTTCTTCTCAGAAGCACCCATAGGACTTCTAGTGTGTTAGTGGCAGCAAACAGAGCTCCTATATTTTCTTCTTAGCAGCACCCATAGGACTTCTAATGTGTTAGTGGCATCACACAGAGTTCCTATATTTTCATCTCAGAAGCACCCATAGGACTTCTAGTGTGTTAGTGGCATCACACAGAGCTCCTATATTTTCTTCTCAGAAGCACCCATAGGACTTCTAGTGTGTTAGTGGCAGCAAACAGAGCTCCTATATTTTCTTCTCAGCAGCACCCATAGGACTTCTAGTGTGTTAGTGGCATCACACAGAGCTCCTATATTTTCTTCTCAGCAGCACCCATAGGACTTCTAGTGTGTTAGTGGCAGCAAACAGAGCTCCTATATTTTCTTCTCAGCAGCACCCATAGGACTTCTAGTGTGTTAGTGGCATCACACAGAGCTCCTATATTTTCATCTCAGAAGCACCCATAGGACTTCTAGTGTGTTAGTGGCATCACACAGAGCTCCTATATTTTCTTCTCAGCAGCACCCATAGGACTTCTAGTGTGTTAGTGGCAGCAAACAGAGCTCCTATATTTTCTTCTCAGCAGCACCCATAGGACTTCTAGTGTGTTAGTGGCATCACACAGAGCTCCTATATTTTCATCTCAGAAGCACCCATAGGACTTCTAGTGTGTTAGTGGCATCACACAGAGCTCCTATATTTTCTTCTCAGCAGCACCCATAGGACTTCTAGTGTGTTAGTGGCATCACACAGAGTTCCTATATTTTCATCTCAGAAGCACCCATAGGACTTCTAGTGTGTTAGTGGCATCACACAGAGCTCCTATATTTTCTTCTCAGCAGCACCCATAGGACTTCTAGTGTGTTAGTGGCATCACACAGAGCTCCTATATTTTCATCTCAGAAGCACCCATAGGACTTCTAGTGTGTTAGTGGCATCACACAGAGCTCCTATATTTTCTTCTCAGAAGCACCCATAGGACTTCTAGTGTGTTAGTGGCAGCAAACAGAGCTCCTATATTTTCTTCTCAGCAGCACCCATAGGACTTCTAGTGTGTTAGTGGCATCACACAGAGCTCCTATATTTTCTTCTCAGCAGCACCCATAGGACTTCTAGTGTGTTAGTGGCAGCAAACAGAGCTCCTATATTTTCTTCTCAGCAGCACCCATAGGACTTCTAGTGTGTTAGTGGCATCACACAGAGCTCCTATATTTTCTTCTCAGAAGCACCCATAGGACTTCTAGTGTGTTAGTGGCAGCAAACAGAGCTCCTATATTTTCTTCTCAGCAGCACCCATAGGACTTCTAGTGTGTTAGTGGCATCACACAGAGCTCCTATATTTTCTTCTCAGCAGCACCCATAGGACTTCTAGTGTGTTAGTGGCATCACACAGAGCTCCTATATTTTCTTCTCAGCAGCACCCATAGGACTTCTAGTGTGTTAGTGGCAGCAAACAGAGCTCCTATATTTTCTTCTCAGAAGCACCCATAGGACTTCTAGTGTGTTAGTGGCAGCAAACAGAGCTCCTATATTTTCTTCTCAGCAGCACCCATAGGACTTCTAGTGTGTTAGTGGCATCACACAGAGCTCCTATATTTTCTTCTCAGCAGCACCCATAGGACTTCTAGTGTGTTAGTGGCATCACACAGAGCTCCTATATTTTCTTCTCAGCAGCACCCATAGGACTTCTAGTGTGTTAGTGGCAGCAAACAGAGCTCCTATATTTTCTTCTCAGAAGCACCCATAGGACTTCTAGTGTGTTAGTGGCAGCAAACAGAGCTCCTATATTTTCTTCTCAGCAGCACCCATAGGACTTCTAGTGTGTTAGTGGCATCACACAGAGCTCCTATATTTTCTTCTCAGCAGCACCCATAGGACTTCTAGTGTGTTAGTGGCATCACACAGAGCTCCTATATTTTCTTCTCAGCAGCACCCATAGGACTTCTAGTGTGTTAGTGGCAGCAAACAGAGCTCCTATATTTTCTTCTCAGCAGCACCCATAGGACTTCTAATGTGTTAGTGGCATCACACAGAGTTCCTATATTTTCATCTCAGAAGCACCCATAGGACTTCTAGTGTGTTAGTGGCATCACACAGAGCTCCTATATTTTCTTCTCAGAAGCACCCATAGGACTTCTAGTGTGTTAGTGGCAGCAAACAGAGCTCCTATATTTTCTTCTTAGCAGCACCCATAGGACTTCTAATGTGTTAGTGGCATCACACAGAGTTCCTATATTTTCATCTCAGAAGCACCCATAGGACTTCTAGTGTGTTAGTGGCATCACACAGAGCTCCTATATTTTCTTCTCAGAAGCACCCATAGGACTTCTAGTGTGTTAGTGGCAGCAAACAGAGCTCCTATATTTTCTTCTCAGCAGCACCCATAGGACTTCTAGTGTGTTAGTGGCATCACACAGAGCTCCTATATTTTCTTCTCAGCAGCACCCATAGGACTTCTAGTGTGTTAGTGGCAGCAAACAGAGCTCCTATATTTTCTTCTCAGCAGCACCCATAGGACTTCTAGTGTGTTAGTGGCATCACACAGAGCTCCTATATTTTCATCTCAGAAGCACCCATAGGACTTCTAGTGTGTTAGTGGCATCACACAGAGCTCCTATATTTTCTTCTCAGCAGCACCCATAGGACTTCTAGTGTGTTAGTGGCAGCAAACAGAGCTCCTATATTTTCTTCTCAGCAGCACCCATAGGACTTCTAGTGTGTTAGTGGCATCACACAGAGCTCCTATATTTTCATCTCAGAAGCACCCATAGGACTTCTAGTGTGTTAGTGGCATCACACAGAGCTCCTATATTTTCTTCTCAGCAGCACCCATAGGACTTCTAGTGTGTTAGTGGCATCACACAGAGTTCCTATATTTTCATCTCAGAAGCACCCATAGGACTTCTAGTGTGTTAGTGGCATCACACAGAGCTCCTATATTTTCTTCTCAGCAGCACCCATAGGACTTCTAGTGTGTTAGTGGCATCACACAGAGCTCCTATATTTTCATCTCAGAAGCACCCATAGGACTTCTAGTGTGTTAGTGGCATCACACAGAGCTCCTATATTTTCTTCTCAGCAGCACCCATAGGACTTCTAGTGTGTTAGTGGCAGCAAACAGAGCTCCTATATTTTCTTCTCAGCAGCACCCATAGGACTTCTAGTGTGTTAGTGGCATCACACAGAGCTCCTATATTTTCATCTCAGAAGCACCCATAGGACTTCTAGTGTGTTAGTGGCATCACACAGAGCTCCTATATTTTCTTCTCAGCAGCACCCATAGGACTTCTAGTGTGTTAGTGGCAGCAAACAGAGCTCCTATATTTTCTTCTCAGCAGCACCCATAGGACTTCTAGTGTGTTAGTGGCATCACACAGAGCTCCTATATTTTCATCTCAGAAGCACCCATAGGACTTCTAGTGTGTTAGTGGCATCACACAGAGCTCCTATATTTTCATCTCAGAAGCACCCATAGGACTTCTAGTGTGTTAGTGGCAGCAAACAGAGCTCCTATATTTTCTTCTCAGCAGCACCCATAGGACTTCTAGTGCGTTAGTGGCATCACACAGAGCTCCTATATTTTCATCTCAGAAGCACCCATAGGACTTCTAGTGTGTTAGTGGCATCACACAGAGCTCCTATATTTTCTTCTCAGCAGCACCCATAGGACTTCTAGTGTGTTAGTGGCATCACACAGAGCTCCTATATTTTCATCTCAGAAGCACCCATAGGACTTCTAGTGTGTTAGTGGCAGCAAACAGAGCTCCTATATTTTCTTCTCAGCAGCACCCATAGGACTTCTAGTGTGTTAGTGGCAGCAAACAGAGCTCCTATATTTTCTTCTCAGCAGCACCCATAGGACTTCTAGTGTGTTAGTGGCATCACACAGAGCTCCTATATTTTCATCTCAGAAGCACCCATAGGACTTCTAGTGTGTTAGTGGCATCACACAGAGCTCCTATATTTTCTTCTCAGCAGCACCCATAGGACTTCTAGTGTGTTAGTGGCATCACACAGAGCTCCTATATTTTCATCTCAGAAGCACCCATAGGACTTCTAGTGTGTTAGTGGCATCACACAGAGCTCCTATATTTTCTTCTCAGCAGCACCCATAGGACTTCTAGTGTGTTAGTGGCAGCAAACAGAGCTCCTATATTTTCTTCTCAGCAGCACCCATAGGACTTCTAGTGTGTTAGTGGCATCACACAGAGCTCCTATATTTTCTTCTCAGCAGCACCCATAGGACTTCTAGTGTGTTAGTGGCAGCAAACAGAGCTCCTATATTTTCTTCTCAGCAGCACCCATAGGACTTCTAGTGTGTTAGTGGCATCACACAGAGCTCCTATATTTTCATCTCAGAAGCACCCATAGGACTTCTAGTGTGTTAGTGGCATCACACAGAGCTCCTATATTTTCATCTCAGAAGCACCCATAGGACTTCTAGTGTGTTAGTGGCAGCAAACAGAGCTCCTATATTTTCTTCTTAGCAGCACCCATAGGACTTCTAATGTGTTAGTGGCATCACACAGAGTTCCTATATTTTCATCTCAGAAGCACCCATAGGACTTCTAGTGTGTTAGTGGCATCACACAGAGCTCCTATATTTTCTTCTCAGCAGCACCCATAGGACTTCTAGTGTGTTAGTGGCATCACACAGAGCTCCTATATTTTCATCTCAGAAGCACCCATAGGACTTCTAGTGTGTTAGTGGGAGCAAACAGAGCTCCTATATTTTCTTCTCAGAAGCACCCATAGGACTTCTAGTGTGTTAGTGGCAGCAAACAGAGCTCCTATATTTTCTTCTTAGCAGCACCCATAGGACTTCTAATGTGTTAGTGGCATCACACAGAGTTCCTATATTTTCATCTCAGAAGCACCCATAGGACTTCTAGTGTGTTAGTGGCATCACACAGAGCTCCTATATTTTCTTCTCAGCAGCACCCATAGGACTTCTAGTGTGTTAGTGGCATCACACAGAGCTCCTATATTTTCATCTCAGAAGCACCCATAGGACTTCTAGTGTGTTAGTGGCAGCAAACAGAGCTCCTATATTTTCTTCTCAGAAGCACCCATAGGACTTCTAGTGTGTTAGTGGCAGCAAACAGAGCTCCTATATTTTCTTCTTAGCAGCACCCATAGGACTTCTAATGTGTTAGTGGCATCACACAGAGTTCCTATATTTTCATCTCAGAAGCACCCATAGGACTTCTAGTGTGTTAGTGGCATCACACAGAGCTCCTATATTTTCTTCTCAGAAGCACCCATAGGACTTCTAGTGTGTTAGTGGCAGCAAACAGAGCTCCTATATTTTCTTCTCAGCAGCACCCATAGGACTTCTAGTGTGTTAGTGGCATCACACAGAGCTCCTATATTTTCTTCTCAGCAGCACCCATAGGACTTCTAGTGTGTTAGTGGCATCACACAGAGCTCCTATATTTTCTTCTCAGCAGCACCCATAGGACTTCTAGTGTGTTAGTGGCATCACACAGAGCTCCTATATTTTCATCTCAGAAGCACCAATAGGACTTCTAGTGTGTTAGTGGCAGCAAACAGAGCTCCTATATTTTCTTGTCAGCAGCACACATAGTACCTATAGTGTGTTAGTGTCAGCACCCATAGGACCTACAGTGTGTTGTGAGCACACATAGGAGTTCTATTTTTTATACTATATACACTACCGACTACAATGGCTGGAAGACCGCCAAGGAGAGGCAGAGCGTGCCGAGGCAAGAACACAGGGCAGGCAGGCTCTGTTTCTAGAGACAACAGTGCTGGCCGTGGACGTGGTCGTGCATCGTCATCAGCACGTGGCCATGGGACACGCTTGTCTTTGTTTTCGGCAGCTGGACATGTGGAGCCGCATCATGCCGAAGGCTTGGTAGAATGGATGACCAAGCCCTCCTCATCCTCCTCATCCTCTCTCACCCAGGCTCAGGGTACTGGCAGAGCAGCTGCCAACGCGTACTCAATGGCATCATCAGCCACCCCTTCCCTAGACCCACCATGTCCTCCTGAGGAGTCCCCCGAACTGTTTGAGCACAGTGTTGGGTACATGCTCCAGGAGGATGCCCAACGATTCGAAGGCTCGGATGATGATACCCAGCTTGAGGAAGTCAGTAGTGTGCGCGCAGAGAGAGGGGATGCTGAAGGACAGCAATCTGGCAGTAGTGTTCCACCAGCTGCAGCTTACTGCCAGGTTTGCTCGACCTGCCATGCAGCTCGTTGGCAAGCACACATAAAAGACCCACACCAAAGAACAAAGCGGACCTCTCCTTGCTCCTCATCAGCTGGGATCTCCATCCCCACTATATCTTCAGTCCTCTCTGAAAGCTGCTCTGAGAGGACTGAAGGTGTAGAATTAGGTGTGTCACAACCAAGTACTTGCAGTACACCGACGTCCGATTGTAGCAGGCAAATTTCCCTGCCCCAGCTGCTGGACCGTCGAAAGAAGTATACTCCCAGCCATCCACATGCCCAGCGGTAGGGATGAGCTTCGTGTTCGAGTCGAACATACGTTCGACTCGAACATTGGCTGTTCGATCGTTCGACGAAGATCGAACGATTTGGGCCGTTCGCGCCAAATTCGAGTGACGCGAACGGCCCACAATGCACTACGCCATCGCAGTGTCATCCAGGCGCTGTGATTGGCCAAGCATGCACTGTGACCCCGCATGCTTGGCCAATCACAGCGCCGGCAGCGAGGAGAGCAATGATTGGCCACAGGCAGGATGCCTGTGGCCAATTATTGCTGAGGGTGTTTAGTACACGCCCCACACTATAAAAGGCCGCCAGCACGGCGGCCTAGTGTAGTGTGTTCCGGAGCAGGGATAGAGTAGCATAGGCAGGGACAGTGACTGTTATTTCTTTCTTGCTTAACCTGGATTCCTTTAGTTTAGGGAAAGAGAAGGATAGGTAGGGAGAGTGTCAGTGTGTTTTGTGCTTCTGCTATAGTGTGCTTAAAAAAAAACATTTATTCTAGGGACAGAAAACTCTAGGTAGGGACAGTGTCAGTTTCTTTCACTCTGCAAGTCCTTGTTTCCAGGGACCTGGAAGGACAGTGAGTGAATTGTCCTTTTGCTATATTGTGATTAAAAAAAACATTTATTCTAGGGACAGAAAACTCTAGGTAGGGACAGTGTCAGTTTCTTTCACTCTGCAAGTCCTTGTTTCCAGGGACCTGGAAGGACAGTGAGTGAATTGTCCTTTTGCTATATTGTGATTAAAAAAAACATTTATTCTAGGGACAGAAAACTCTAGGTAGGGACAGTGTCAGTTTCTTTCACTCTGCAAGTCCTTGTTTCCAGGGACCTGGAAGGACAGTGAGTGAATTGTCCTTTTGCTATATTGTGATTAAAAAAAACATTTATTCTAGGGACAGAAAACTCTAGGTAGGGACAGTGTCAGTTTCTTTCACTCTGCAAGTCCTTGTTTCCAGGGACCTGGAAGGACAGTGAGTGAATTGTCCTTTTGCTATATTGTGATTAAAAAAAACATTTATTCTAGGGACAGAAAACTCTAGGTAGGGACAGTGTCAGTTTCTTTCACTCTGCAAGTCCTTGTTTCCAGGGACCTGTAAGGACAGTGAGTTAATTGTCCTTGTGCTATATTGTGCTGAAAAAAACATTTATTCCAGGGACAGAAAACTCTAGGTAGGGACAGTGTCAGTTTCTTTCACTCTGCAAGTCCTTGTTTCCAGGGACCTGGAAGGACAGTGAGTGAATTGTCCTTTTGCTATATTGTGATTAAAAAAAACATTTTTTTCTAGGGACAGAAAACTGTAGGTAGGGAGAGTGTTTTTTTTCTTTCACTCTGCAAGTCCTTGTTTCCAGGGACCTGTAAGGACAGTGAGTTAATTTTCCTTGTGCTATATTGTGATTAAAAAAAACATTTATTCTAGGGACAGAAAACTCTAGGTAGGGACAGTGTCAGTTTCTTTCACTCTGCAAGTCCTTGTTTCCAGGGACCTGGAAGGACAGTGAGTGAATTGTCCTTTTGCTATATTGTGATTAAAAAAAACATTTATTCTAGGGACAGAAAACTCTAGGTAGGGACAGTGTCAGTTTCTTTCACTCTGCAAGTCCTTGTTTCCAGGGACCTGGAAGGACAGTGAGTGAATTGTCCTTTTGCTATATTGTGATTAAAAAAAACATTTATTCTAGGGACAGAAAACTCTAGGTAGGGACAGTGTCAGTTTCTTTCACTCTGCAAGTCCTTGTTTCCAGGGACCTGGAAGGACAGTGAGTGAATTGTCCTTTTGCTATATTGTGATTAAAAAAAACATTTATTCTAGGGACAGAAAACTCTAGGTAGGGACAGTGTCAGTTTCTTTCACTCTGCAAGTCCTTGTTTCCAGGGACCTGGAAGGACAGTGAGTGAATTGTCCTTTTGCTATATTGTGATTAAAAAAAACATTTATTCTAGGGACAGAAAACTCTAGGTAGGGACAGTGTCAGTTTCTTTCACTCTGCAAGTCCTTGTTTCCAGGGACCTGGAAGGACAGTGAGTGAATTGTCCTTTTGCTATATTGTGATTAAAAAAAACATTTTTTTCTAGGGACAGAAAACTGTAGGTAGGGAGAGTATTTTTTTTCTTTCACTCTGCAAGTCCTTGTTTCCAGGGACCTGTAAGGACAGTGAGTTAATTGTCCTTGTGCTATATTGTGCTGAAAAAAACATTTATTCCAGGGACAGAAAACTCTAGGTAGGGACAGTGTCAGTTTCTTTCACTCTGCAAGTCCTTGTTTCCAGGGACCTGGAAGGACAGTGAGTGAATTGTCCTTTTGCTATATTGTGATTAAAAAAAACATTTTTTTCTAGGGACAGAAAACTGTAGGTAGGGAGAGTATTTTTTTTCTTTCACTCTGCAAGTCCTTGTTTCCAGGGACCTGTAAGGACAGTGAGTTAATTGTCCTTGTGCTATATTGTGCTGAAAAAAACATTTATTCCAGGGACAGAAAACTCTAGGTAGGGACAGTGTCAGTTTCTTTCACTCTGCAAGTCCTTGTTTCCAGGGACCTGGAAGGACAGTGAGTGAATTGTCCTTTTGCTATATTGTGATTAAAAAAAACATTTTTTTCTAGGGACAGAAAACTGTAGGTAGGGAGAGTGTTTTTTTTCTTTCACTCTGCAAGTCCTTGTTTCCAGGGACCTGTAAGGACAGTGAGTTAATTTTCCTTGTGCTATATTGTGATTAAAAAAAACATTTATTCTAGGGACAGAAAACTCTAGGTAGGGACAGTGTCAGTTTCTTTCACTCTGCAAGTCCTTGTTTCCAGGGACCTGGAAGGACAGTGAGTGAATTGTCCTTTTGCTATATTGTGATTAAAAAAAACATTTATTCTAGGGACAGAAAACTCTAGGTAGGGACAGTGTCAGTTTCTTTCACTCTGCAAGTCCTTGTTTCCAGGGACCTGGAAGGACAGTGAGTGAATTGTCCTTTTGCTATATTGTGATTAAAAAAAACATTTATTCTAGGGACAGAAAACTCTAGGTAGGGACAGTGTCAGTTTCTTTCACTCTGCAAGTCCTTGTTTCCAGGGACCTGGAAGGACAGTGAGTGAATTGTCCTTTTGCTATATTGTGATTAAAAAAAACATTTATTCTAGGGACAGAAAACTCTAGGTAGGGACAGTGTCAGTTTCTTTCACTCTGCAAGTCCTTGTTTCCAGGGACCTGGAAGGACAGTGAGTGAATTGTCCTTTTGCTATATTGTGATTAAAAAAAACATTTATTCTAGGGACAGAAAACTCTAGGTAGGGACAGTGTCAGTTTCTTTCACTCTGCAAGTCCTTGTTTCCAGGGACCTGGAAGGACAGTGAGTGAATTGTCCTTTTGCTATATTGTGATTAAAAGAAACATTTATTCTAGGGACAGAAAACTCTAGGTAGGGACAGTGTCAGTTTCTTTCACTCTGCAAGTCCTTGTTTCCAGGGACCTGGAAGGACAGTGAGTGAATTGTCCTTTTGCTATATTGTGATTAAAAAAAACATTTATTCTAGGGACAGAAAACTCTAGGTAGGGACAGTGTCAGTTTCTTTCACTCTGCAAGTCCTTGTTTCCAGGGACCTGGAAGGACAGTGAGTGAATTGTCCTTTTGCTATATTGTGATTAAAAAAAACATTTATTCTAGGGACAGAAAACTCTAGGTAGGGACAGTGTCAGTTTCTTTCACTCTGCAAGTCCTTGTTTCCAGGGACCTGGAAGGACAGTGAGTGAATTGTCCTTTTGCTATATTGTGATTAAAAAAAACATTTATTCTAGGGACAGAAAACTCTAGGTAGGGACAGTGTCAGTTTCTTTCACTCTGCAAGTCCTTGTTTCCAGGGACCTGGAAGGACAGTGAGTGAATTGTCCTTTTGCTATATTGTGATTAAAAAAAACATTTATTCTAGGGACAGAAAACTCTAGGTAGGGACAGTGTCAGTTTCTTTCACTCTGCAAGTCCTTGTTTCCAGGGACCTGGAAGGACAGTGAGTGAATTGTCCTTTTGCTATATTGTGATTAAAAAAAACATTTTTTTCTAGGGACAGAAAACTGTAGGTAGGGAGAGTGTTTTTTTTCTTTCACTCTGCAAGTCCTTGTTTCCAGGGACCTGTAAGGACAGTGAGTTAATTTTCCTTGTGCTATATTGTGATTAAAAAAAACATTTATTCTAGGGACAGAAAACTCTAGGTAGGGACAGTGTCAGTTTCTTTCACTCTGCAAGTCCTTGTTTCCAGGGACCTGGAAGGACAGTGAGTGAATTGTCCTTTTGCTATATTGTGATTAAAAAAAACATTTATTCTAGGGACAGAAAACTCTAGGTAGGGACAGTGTCAGTTTCTTTCACTCTGCAAGTCCTTGTTTCCAGGGACCTGGAAGGACAGTGAGTGAATTGTCCTTTTGCTATATTGTGATTAAAAAAAACATTTATTCTAGGGACAGAAAACTCTAGGTAGGGACAGTGTCAGTTTCTTTCACTCTGCAAGTCCTTGTTTCCAGGGACCTGGAAGGACAGTGAGTGAATTGTCCTTTTGCTATATTGTGATTAAAAAAAACATTTATTCCAGGGACAGAAAACTCTAGGTAGGGACAGTGTCAGTTTCTTTCACTCTGCAAGTCCTTGTTTCCAGGGACCTGGAAGGACAGTGAGTGAATTGTCCTTTTGCTATATTGTGATTAAAAAAAACATTTATTCTAGGGACAGAAAACTCTAGGTAGGGACAGTGTCAGTTTCTTTCACTCTGCAAGTCCTTGTTTCCAGGGACCTGGAAGGACAGTGAGTGAATTGTCCTTTTGCTATATTGTGATTAAAAAAAACATTTTTTTCTAGGGACAGAAAACTGTAGGTAGGGAGAGTATTTTTTTTCTTTCACTCTGCAAGTCCTTGTTTCCAGGGACCTGTAAGGACAGTGAGTTAATTGTCCTTGTGCTATATTGTGCTGAAAAAAACATTTATTCCAGGGACAGAAAACTCTAGGTAGGGACAGTGTCAGTTTCTTTCACTCTGCAAGTCCTTGTTTCCAGGGACCTGGAAGGACAGTGAGTGAATTGTCCTTTTGCTATATTGTGATTAAAAAAAACATTTTTTTCTAGGGACAGAAAACTGTAGGTAGGGAGAGTGTTTTTTTTCTTTCACTCTGCAAGTCCTTGTTTCCAGGGACAGAGAAGGACACCTGAAGGTAGCCCTTATTGCTTTTTTCCCATCTCCCTGCAGGCCATCTATTAGAATGTCTGGAAGGCAAACAAGGAGAGGCAGACAGTCAGGAGGCAATAAAAGAGGGCAAGCAGGCTCTGTGTCTGGGGGCAACAGTGCTGGTCGTGGACGCGGTGCATTGTCATCAGCACATGGCCATGGGACACGCTTGTCCTTCTTTTCGGCAGCTGGACATGTTGAGCCACATCATGCCGAAGACTTGGTAGAGTGGATGACCAAGCCCTCCTCCTCCTCCTCATCCTCTCTCACCCAGGCTCAGGGTACTGGAAAAGCAGCTGCCAAAGCGTCGTCTTCCCTGGTATCAATGTCAGACAAATCATCAGTCACTCCTTCCCTAGACCCACCATGTCCTCCTCCTGAGGAGTCCCCCGAACTGTTTCAGCACAGTGTTGGGTACATGCTCCAGGAGGATGCCCAGCGTTTCGAAGGGTCTGATGATGAAACCCAGCTAGAGGAAGGCAGTAGCGTGAGAGCAGACAGAGGGGATGCTCAAGAAGGACACCAATCTGGCAGTCATGTTCCAGCAGCTGCAGCATACTGCCAGATTGGCTCCAGTGATGAGGAGGGAGGGGATGATGAGGTCAATGACTCCACGTGGGTGCCTAATAGGAGAGAGGAGGAGGAGGAGGATGAGGAGGAGGCACATCTCCAACGAGGCAGGATGCCCTTTGGTGGCCAGCGTAAGGGCAGTACACCGACGGAATCACACCGCAGAGCTCCGCCTGTGCAGGGCGCTGCCTCTGCCCGTCATTCAAAAAGTTCTTTGGTGTGGGCCTTTTTTGAGGCTAGTGCATCAGATCGCACAGCTGCTGTTTGCAACATATGTCTCAAGCGTATATCGCGTGGCCAAAACATCAGCCGCTTGGGTACCACATGCCTGACCAGACATATGTTGACCTGCCATGCAGCTCGTTGGCAAGCCTACCTCAAAGACCCACACCAAAGAACAAAGCGGACCTCTCCTTGCACCGCATCAGCTGGGATCTCCAACCCCACTATAACTTCAGTCCTCTCTGAAACATGCACTGAGAGGAATGAAGGTGTAGAATTAGGTGTGTCACAGCCAAGTACTTGCGCCCACTCTGCTAGCAGTACACCGACGTCCGATTCTAGCAGGCAAATTTCCCTGCCCCAGCTGCTGGACCGTCGAAAGAAGTTCACTCCCAGCCATCCACATGCCCAGCGGTTGAATGCTAGCTTGGCTAAATTGCTAGCGCTTCAACTGCTGCCTTTTCAGTTGGTAGACTCGGCCCCCTTCCGTGAGTTTGTGCAATGTGCGGTTCCTCAGTGGCAGGTTCCCAAACGCCACTTTTTCTCACGGAAGGCTATTCCGGCTCTCTACCGGCATGTGGAAGGCAATGTCTTGGCCTCGCTGGACAGGGCGGTCAGCGGTAAGGTGCATATTACCGCTGACTCATGGTCCAGCAGGCATGGACAGGGACGTTACCTTTCTTTCACGGCCCATTGGGTCACTCTTTTGGCAGCTGGGAAGGATTCAGGACAAGGTGCAGTAGTGTTGGAGGTTGTCCCACCGCCACGCCTCCAAAATGCTACTACTGGTTGTGACACACCTCTCTCCTCCACCCCCTCCTCTTCTTCTTCCTCCATGGCCTCTTCCTGTGGTTTGTCCTATGAACCAGCGGTGCTCCGTAGCCGTTCACGGGGCTACGCAAGTACGCAGGCAAAAAGATGCCATGCCGTGCTTGCGCTGGTGTGTTTGGGGGACAGAAGCCACACTGGGGCAGAGGTCCTGTCTGCTCTGCAGGGCCAGGCCGAGAGGTGGTTGACGCCACGCCAGCTTAAGCCAGGAATGGTGGTTTGCGACAATGGCACCAACCTCCTCTCCGCCCTCCGACAGGGACAACTGACCCATGTGCCCTGTGTGGCTCACGTCCTTAACCTGGTGGTGCAGCGGTTCTTGGGCAGGTACCCGGGCTTACAGGATGTCCTGAGGCAGGCCAGGAAAGTCTGTGTGCATTTCCGCAGATCTTATAATGCCAGTGCTCGCCTGGCTGAGCTGCAAAAGGAGTTGAACCTGCCCAAGAACCGCCTTATATGTGACATGCCCACCAGGTGGAACTCAACGTTGGCCATGCTGCAGCGGCTGCACACGCAGCAGAGGGCCATCAATGAGTACCTGTGCGACTACGGCACCAGGACAGGGTCAGGGGAGCTTGGTTTTTTTTCTCCACGCCAGTGGGGCATGATCAGGGATGCATGCACTGTCCTGGCACCATTTGAGGAGGCCACGAGGATGGTGAGCAGTGACAGTGCATGCATCAGTGACACTGTACCTCTTGTCCACCTGTTGGAGCACACGCTGCGTGGAATAATGGACAGGGCACTTGAGGCAGAACAGAGGCAGGAAGAGGAGGACTTCCTTGCCTCTCAAGGCCCCCTTTACCCAGACAGTGTTCCTTCTGTCCCACCCATCGCACAGGAAGAGGAGGAGGAGGAGGAGGAGGAGGAGGATTGTGTCAGCATGGAGGTGGAGGCTGGCACTCAGCATCATCAGCAGCAGTCTTTTAGGGATGATTTACAGTCCCAAGAAACCAGTGGACTTGTACGTGGCTGGGAGGAGGTGGCTGCGGATCATGTCGTCCTTAGTGACCCAGAGGACTCCGGAGCGAATGCCTCAGCAAACCTACGCTGCATGGCCTCCCTGATCCTGCAAAGTCTGCGGAAGGATCCTCGTATTCTTCGGATCAAGGAGAGGGACCATTACTGGCTGGCCACTCTCCTTGATCCACGGTACAAGGGTAAGGTTGCGGACCTTATGTTACCGTCGCAGAGGGAGCAGAGGATGAGACAACTCCGGGAGGCCTTGCAGAAAGGTCTGTGCAACGCGTTCCCAGAGACTGGGAGGTTGCAAACTCCTGGTCCTGGACAACGAGTTGCTGAGGCTTCGGCCAGTCAAAGAAGGAGCGGTGGGGAAGGTGGCCGTCTGACCGATGCGTTCAGACAATTCTTTAGTCCGCAGCCCCAAAGTATGATTGGTTCCAGCAACCATCGCCAGCGTCTGATAAACATGGTGCAGGAATATCTAGGGGCAAGGTCAGACTTGGACACCTTCCCCACCGAAAATCCTCTGGCTTACTGGGTCTTGAGGATGGATCACTGGCCAGAGCTTGCACAGTATGCAATTGAGCTACTGGCCTGTCCTGCATCCAGCGTTCTTTCGGAACGCACATTCAGTGCTGCTGGAGGATTTGTCACGGATCACAGGGTGCGCCTGTCCACCGACTCGGTTGATCGACTGACTTTCATCAAGATGAACCAGTCTTGGATCACCACCAGCTACCACACACCTGATGCTGATATAACAGACTAATTGATTTTAAAATGTCACATCCCTTCAAGACTGATGCTGATGCTGAGTGCCTGTGCTGTTATGTTGACTGGCTATCCTCCTCCTCCGAGTCCTCAATGATACGATTGATGATGATAGCTTGGAAGATCATTTTTGTTTATGGGTGCCGCCACCAGTGCCTAACGCCCAATTTTTCAGCCCCTGTTTAACAGGGGCGTGTAATTACAATTTTTGAAGCAATACTTTGCAACAGGGCTCATTGCTGTGCTCCAAGTACAGTATCTGTGAGGAGTTGCAGTGTTGTGCCACCAGTGCCTAAGGCCCAATTTTTCAGCCCCTGTTTAACAGGGGCGTGTCATTACAATTTTTGAAGCAATACTTTGCAACAGGGCTCATTGCTGTGCTCCAAGTACAGTATCTGTGAGGGGTTGCAGTGTTGTGCCACCAGTGCCTAAGGCCCAATTTTTCAGCCCCTGTTCAACAGGGGCATGTAATTACAATTCTTGATCTAATAATTCACAGCAGGGCCCATTGCTGCACCCACCAAGAGTAACTGTCAGGGCTTACAGTGTTGTGGCACCAGCACCACCATCAAAGGCCCAATTTTTACTACCACTGTTCAACAATTATATGTAATTAAAATTCCTGATATAATAGTTGACAGCAGGGCGTTCCAGCACCAACCAAGAGTAACTGTGAGTGCTTACAGTGTTGTGCCAACACCAACAACTAAGGGGCCTATTTCTGCAGAGTATATACGGCAGGTCCCTACTTTCAAACATCCAACTTACAAACGACTCCTACTTGCAAACGCAAGAAGACAACAGGAAGTGAGAGGAAATCTACCACTAGGAAGGAAAATTCTCTCCTGTAAGAATAAATATGGGAGAAAGGTGTCTCCTCTGTACTGATGCTTTATCAGCAATCCTTGTTTCAAGAAAAACACCACATTTCAAAAACAGTTGTCATTGGGACGGAAAGTGAGGTGAAATGTTCTGAACAGGGGCACAGACAGCAAAACAAATGTTACAGGGGTGATAACCCTTACCTATGTTTTCCAAAAAGTTTAAAAATAGATTTTTGGGCTGGAGCTACACTTCAACAATGTACCTGTTCAAAATTACAAACAGATTCTACATAAGAACAAACCTACAGTCCCTGTCTTGTATGCACCGCCTGTATACGGCTGTTCAGAGTATATAGGGCCTTTTTTATTTTATGTGCGGGGTTCCCCTTAATATCCATACAAGACCCAAAGGGGCTGGTAATGGGCTGGGGTAGGGGGGGGGGGGGGGGTCATGGGGTAGCTATGCCATTTTTCTTAAAGAATTTCATCCATATTACCGGGACCAGACATTACATTAAAGCCGCAAGCAGTTTTAAATGGCTTTTTTTTCCTTTAGAAGTGTCATTTTGTGCAGGGACAGTTCTAAACACGGGAAACACGTGGCACTTCACAGGCATACTTTAGACACCCCCCAGGTACGATATTTAAAGGAATATTTGACTTTTTTTTTTTCACTTTATGCATCATTAAAATGACTGCTCCCGAAAAACGACCGTTTTTAAAACTTCTTTTTGCATTGATACATGTCCCCTGGTGCAGAACCCGGGTTCCCAAACCCTTTTTAGGACAATAACATGCATAATAGTTGTTATAATTAGCACTTTAGAATTCGAACGTTCGCATCCATTGTATTTAATAGGGTTCTAATGTTCGTTCGAACTTCCGGTCCGTTCGCGGGTTCTGGTGCGAACCGAACCCGGGGGTGTTCGGCTCATCACTACCCAGCGGTTGAATGCTAGCTTGGCTAAATTGCTAGCACTTCAACTGCTGCCTTTTCAGTTGATAGACTCGGCCCCCTTCCGTGAGTTTGTTCAATGTGCGGTTCCTCAGTGGCAGGTTCCCAAACGCCACTTTTTCTCACGGAAGGCGATTCCGTCTCTCTACTGGCATGTGGAAGGCAATGTCCATGCCTCGCTGGACAGGGCGGTCAGCGGTAAGGTGCATATTACCGCTGACTCATGGTCCAGCAGGCATGGACAGGGACGTTATCTTTCTTTCACGGCCCATTGGGTCACTCTATTGGCAGCTGGGAGGGATGCAGGACAAGGTGCAGTAGTGTTGGAGGTTGTTCCGCCACCACGCCTCCAAAATGCTACTACTGGTTGTGACACACCTCTCTCCTCCACCCCCTCCTCTTCTTCTTCCTCCATGTCCTCTTCGAGTGCTCTGTCCTCGGAACCAGCGGTGCTCCGTAGGCGTACAAGGGGCTACGCGAGTACGCAGGCAAAAAGATGCCATGCCGTGCTTGCGCTGGTGTGTTTGGGGGACAGGAGCCACACTGGGCCAGAGGTTCTGGCAGCTCTGCAGGGGCAGGCCGAGAGGTGGTTGACGCCACGCCAGCTTAAGCCAGGAATGGTCGTTTCTGATAATGGCACCAACCTCCTCTCCGCCCTGCGACAGGGGCAGCTCACCCATGTGCCCTGTATGGCTCACGTCCTCAACCTGGTGGTGCAGCGGTTCTTGGGCAGGTTCCCAGGCTTACAGGATGTCCTGAGGCAGGCCAGGAAAGTCTGTGTGCATTTCCGCCGATCTTATAATGCCAGTGCTCGGCTGACTGAGCTGCAAAAGGAGCTGAACCTGCCCAAGAACCGCCTAATATGTGACATGCCCACCAGGTGGAACTCAACGTTGGCCATGCTGCAGCGACTGCACACGCAGCAGAGGGCCATCAATGAGTACCTTTGCGACTACGGCACCAGGACAGGGTCAGGGGAGCTTGGCTTTTTTTCCCCACGCCAGTGGAGCATGATCAGGGATGCATGCACTGTCCTCTCACCATTTGAGGAGGCCACGAGGATGGTGAGCAGTGACAGTGCATGCATCAGTGACACTGTACCTCTTGTCCACCTGTTGGAGCATACGCTGCGTGGGATAATGGACAGGGCACTTGAGGCAGAACAGAGGCAGGAAGAGGAGGACTTCCTTGTCTCTCAAGGCCCCCTTTATCCAGACAATGTTCCTTCTGTCCCACCCATCACACAGGAAGAGGAGGAGGAGGAGGAGGAGGATTGTGTGAGCATGGAGGTGGAGCCTGGCACTCAGCATCAGCAGCAGCAGTCTTTTAGGGATGATGTACAGTCCCAACAAACCAGTGGACTTGTACGTGGCTGGGAGGAGGTGGCTGGCGATCATGTTATCCTCAGTGACCCAGAAGACTCCGGACCGAATGCCTCAGCTAACCTACGCTGCATGGCCTCCCTGATCCTGCAAAGCCTGCGGAAGGATCCTCGTGTTCTTCGGATCAAGGAGAGTGACCATTACTGGCTGGCCACTCTCCTTGATCCACGGTACAAGGGTAAGGTTGCGGACCTTATCTTGCCGTCGCAGAGGGAGCAGAGGATGAGACATCTCAGGGAGGCCTTGCAGAAAGGTCTGTGCAACGCGTTCCCAGAAACTGGGAGGTTACAAACTCCTGGTCCTGGACGACGAGTTGCTGAGGCTTCGGTCAGTAGCAGAAGGAGCGGTGGGGAAGGTGGACGTCTGACCGATGCGTTCAGACAATTTTTTAGTCCGCAGCCCCAAGGTATGATCGGTTCCAGCAACCATCGCCAGTGTCTGATATACATGGTGCAGGAATACCTAGGGGCAAGGTCAGACTTGGACACCTTTCCCACCGAAAATCCTCTGGCTTACTGGGTCCTGAGGATGGATCACTGGCCAGAGCTTGCACAGTATGCAATTGAGCTACTGGCCTGTCCTGCATCCAGCGTTCTTTCTGAACGCACATTCAGTGCTGCTGGAGGATTTGTCACCGATCATAGGGTGCGCCTGTCCACCGACTCGGTTGATCGACTGACCTTCATAAAAATGAATCAGTCTTGGATCACCACCAGCTACCAGACACCTGAAGCGGATATAACGGAATAATTTATAAAGTCACATCCCTTCAAGACTGCCTATGCTGATGCTGAGTGACTGTCCTGTTATGTTCACTGTCTATCCTCTTCCTCCTCCTCAATGATCCATGCCACCACACCAGTGCCTAAGGCACAATTTTTCAGCCCCTGTATAACAGGGGCGTGTAATTACAATTTTTTAAAAAGATGCTTCGCAACAGGTGTGACTGCTGTGCTCAGAGTACAGTATCTGTGAGGGGTTGCAGTGTTGTGGCACCAGCACCAGTGCCTAAGGCACAATTTTTCAGCCCCTGTTGGGGCGTGTAATTACAATTTTTAGGCAATGCTTTGCAACAGGTCTCATTGCTGTGCTCAGAGTACAGTATCTGTGAGGGGTTGCAGTGTTGTGGCACCAGCACCAGTGCCTAAGGCACAATTTTTCAGCCCCTGTATAACAGGGGCGTGTAATTACAATTTTTTAAAAAGATGCTTCGCAACAGGTGTGACTGCTGTGCTCCAAGTACAGTATCTGTGAGGGGTTGCAGTGTTGTGGCACCAGCACCAATGCCTAAGGCACAATTTTTCAGCCCCTGTTTAACAGGGGCGTGTAATTACAAATCTTGATCTAATAGTTCACAGCAGGGCCCATTCCTGCGCCCACCAAGAGTAACTATGAGGGCCTACAGTCTTGTGGCAACACCGTCCACCACCACCACCACCACCAAAGGCCCAATTTTTCTGCCCTGTTCAACAGGTGCATGCAATTACAAATCTTGATCTAATAACTCACAGCAGGGCCCATTCCTGCACCCACCAAGAGTAACTGTGAGGGCTTACAGTCTTGTGGCAACACCGTCCACCACCACCACCACCACCACCAAAGGCCCAATTTTTCTGCCCGGTTCAACAGGTGCATGCAAGTACAAATCTTGATCTATTAACTCACAGCAGGGCCCATTCCTGTGCCCACCAGTCTTGTGGCTACACCAACATCTAATAGGGCAAATTTCTGCAGCGTATATACGGCAGGCCCCTACTTTCAAACATCCAACTTACAAACGACTCCTACTTGCAAACGGCAAGAGAAAACAGGAAGTGAGAGGAAATCTACCCCTAGGAAGGAAAATTCTATCCTGTTAGATTTAATTTGGGAAAAAGGTATCTCCTCTCTACTGATGCTTTATCACCAATCCTTGTTTCAATTAAAACCCCACTTTTCCAAAAACATTTGTCATTGGGACGGAAAGTGAGGTGACATGTTCTGAACAGATGTGCAAAGACAGCAAATGTTACAGGGGTGATAACCCCTCCCTATGTTCTCCAAAAAGCTTAAAAATAGATTTTTTTGGGATGTAGCTACACTTCATAATGTACCTGTTCAGATTCTACTTAAGAACAAACCTACAGTCCATGTCTTGTTTGCACCACCTATATACTGCTGTTCAGAGTATATAGGGTTGTAGGTATAGGGTTTTATTTTGGGTGCGGGGTCCCCCTTAGTATCCATACAAGACCCAAAGGGGCTGGGGTGGGGGGGGGGGGATGGGGTAGCCATGCCATTTTTCTCAAGGATTTTCAGCCATATGGCGGCCAGGACAAGACATGACATTAAAGCCGCAAGTGGTTTTAAATGGCTTCTTTTTTTCCTTTACAAATGTCATTTTGTGCAAGGACAGTTCTAAACACGGGAAACACATGCCACTTCACAGGCATACTTTAGACACCCCCCAGGTACCATATTTAAAGGAAAATTTCACTTTTTTTTTTTTCACTTTATGCATCATTAAAATTACTGCTCCCGAAAAAACTTTAGTTTTTAAAATTTCTATTTGCATTGATATATGTCCCCTGGGGCAGGACCCGGGCCCCCAAACCTGTTTTATGACATTAACATGCATATTGGCCGTTGTAATTATCAATTTTGATTTCGAACGTTCGCGTCCATTATAAGGAATAGGGTTCGAAAATTCGCGTGAACTTTCGGTCCGTTCGAAGGTTCTGGTGCGAACCGAACCCGGGGGTGTTCGGCTCATCCCTACCCATCTCTTATATAATTTACATGTACCGAGAGAGGATTTAAACCTATTTCATGCACTAATTGGCCAAACACATACTGAGACCACACGTCAAAATTGCTACATATACCTATAATAACCCCATGGTCTACATCCTTCTCTTACCTTCTTTTACAGATATGTAGACAATCACAACAAGCAGCCCATAATCAATCTCCTCAACTGTCTACAAAAAAAAGAACAAAACAATATTTAAAAACTTGTATAGGATTAACCATAAACTCATAAACTTAGGTCATTCTTTAAATGCAGCTATTTTGTTGCATGTCACATGTGTCCTTAACCACTTGCCTACTGGGCACTTTTACCCCTTCCTGCCCAGGCCAATTTTCAGCTTTCAGCGCTGTCGCACTTTGAATGACAATTGCGCAATCATACAACACTGTACCCAAACTAAATTTTTTTTAAAAAAAATTCACACAAGTAGAGCTTTCTTTTGGTGGTATTTAATCACCACTGGGGTTTTTTTTTTTGCTAAATAAACGAAAAATTACCAAAAATGTAAAAACAAAAAAAAATGTTTTCATGGTTTGTTATAAAATTTTTCAAACAGGTAATTTTTCTCCTTCACTGATGTGCACTTAGGAGGCTGCACTGATGGACACTGATTGGCTGCACTGATGAGGCGGCATTGATGAGGCTGCACTGATAGGCGACACTGAGGGGCACTGGTAGGCGGCACCAATACTGTAGGTGACACTGATGCGGAGGCACTGGTGGGCACTAATTGACAGCACTGGTGGGCACTGTTGGGACTGCACTGATAATAAGTGCCCTGATTATTAGTGTACATGTCCCTTTTACACAAGCCGGTTATCGACTCTCTTCTCCCCTCCTCATGCTGTCAGCATGAGGAAAGGAATGCCGATAACGGGCTTCTCCTAAACCTGTTCCAGTGAAAACTATAACATCTCCCTTCATTGACAGCAGTCATCAGGACAAACAAAGATAGTGGAACCTCACAAACAGGAATAAAAACCGAACAGGACCAGAACTACCGCTAGGCGAACTACGCAGCCCCATAGGGCATACTGCCGCCTTGGGCGCAGCCACGTTTGCTGGTCCGCCAATGTTCCCCACCAGGGCCCCTGATGTTCCCCACCAGGGCCGCCATCAGGGGAGGACAGCCCATACACATGTAGGGGACTCGTGCATCCAGTTGCTGTTGGGTCCACACCCCCCCCCCGAGCATCAGAGCTGTCCCTGAATGTACAGCAGCTGACAGCATCCACCACTGCCGACCGCTGTTCTCGGTGCTAGTGTTTGGTTTTTAGGGCCACCAATGTCCTAACAACCAATAACGTGCTTGCCCCTCCCCCAGGACCCACCCTTCAGAGGAGAAGGGGGATGAAGTTCTTCCTCCAAACCTATGCGGTCCCAGTGTCCAGCCTTCCAGCTTATACCTGCCCTGTAGCCGACTGGTGCAATGAGAAGGAACGGATCCTCATGTAAGCTGGGGTCTTTACAAAACTCCCTTGTCCCCTTCCACTGCCCCAACTATTCGCCTAAACCTCTTTACTCGAGGGGCGTGGCCAAGATGGAGACCTGAACAGTCGCACTTAACGGAGCTCTGCTGGCTACCTTGCCTTTTATCCTGTCCAGGCGGGTTTAAACTCCGTTCGTGGCTCCTATTCCCTGGCAGATGAGACGCCGCACACGGCGGGGAGGCTCAGGTGGAGGTAGGACGCTTCGGTTTCTTCCGCTGTCCGAGATCCCTGCGGACTCTCCCCCGGCCTGTGTGCGGCCTCGTGGTGTGCGACCTTCCAGGATGGCGTCACAAGCAGTGCGGGCGGAGGAGCCCCCGTCCCAGCCCAGCTATGTAGCCGACATCATGGCAGCCATAGCGACTTGCCAAGCAACACTCACCTCTAAGATTGAGGCTGTGCAGCTGGAGATGGGGATCATGCGGCAGGATATGGACAAGATGAGGTCCCGAGTCTCTGAGGCTGAGCGGCGGGTGGGGGATGTGGAGGACGTAGTGACAAGCCACTCCACTGACCTCCAAGCCATGCACAACCGGATCAAGGCACTGGAATATAAGGCCGACGACGCCAAAAACCGAAATAGGAGGAACAACCTCCGGATTGTTGGACTCCCGGAGGGTGCGGAGGGACGGTCCCCAACTGGATTTGTGGAGGGCCTTCTGCGTGATCTCCTCCCAGAGGCTCACTTCTCTCCCTTCTATGCGGTGGAGCGAGCGCACCGGATCCCTCCGCGGCCGAATCCTGCCGGGGGCCCTCCCCGCACGTTCATTCTCCGGTTCCTGAATTTTCGGGACAGGGATGAGGTGCTGAGAGCCACAAGGGGTAAGGGAGAGCTTCGGTACGAGAACGCTAAAGTTCTCATCTTCCCGGATTATTCGATGGAGACCCAGAAGTTGCGGAAGTCATTCGACCAGGTCAAGGCCCAGCTCCGCACCCGTGATATTCGATACAATATGATGTTCCCTGCACGTCTCCGGGTACAAGATGGTGAAACCATACGCATCTTCATGTCACCAAGGGAAGCTTTCTCCTGGATCGACACACTACCACCTCGTCACTGAGTTGCCAACTACCTTCCTTCTATGCATGAGAAGACATATCTGCCTTTTATCTGGTGCCACCCTGGCTGCGGTGGGGCCCACCTTGCTGCCTTCAATTCTGCCGGGACCCTCCAGATGTTTGGGTTCTGCTGCTGCCTGGGGACACCAGTGCTGTTATGGGGTATGTACTATGCCCTTTTGAATGCCCCGAGTGCAGTTACTCTCAAGTAATGTGCCCCTGCTTGCAGGAGATGTTTCTTTGACTGACTTACCACCTGTTGTCCTTATTCCTGGTGACCTGGTAGAACCCCTTTTTTTTTTTTTTTTGCTCCTGTACTTTGCCATGGACTGCCGTGGGATTTTGGGGTTGCTACCTGCATTAAATAGGTACTTTCATGTGGTGGCCAGCGGCTCTGGTGCTGAACTAGCACCTGGACTGCTGTGTGGTCTCCTCCGGTCCATGGCCCGTTACACTAGTACCTTGTTCTAACAGACCTGTTGTCTGGGGTTAAGGGATTATGCTCTCCATGATTGGGATGGGGTGGCGGGGTGGGGGGGTAGGGAACTGTTGGGAACTGGTCGTTATACTGCTGTTGCAGGGGGAGGGGAAGATTTTTGTTTTGTTTCTTTGTGACATTACATGCCTAATAATTTCTTTTTGTAGGTTCGGTGATGGAGATGTTCTGGGGGGGAGGGGGGTCCCTGTGCCCTTTTTTGGATCTTGGGTGCTCTGTGTCTGTGGGGGGTGGGGATATATATGTTCGTCACTCGTCCTGATGGCTCAGGTTAGAGTTGTTTCCTGGAACGTCCGGGGTCTCGGCTCTGCGGTTAAGAGATCCCTGGTGTTCCGGTACCTTCAGAAGATTAGCCCCCACATCTGTATTCTATTGGAGACTCACTTGACGGGCTCACGAATTCTAGCTTTGCGTAGGGCCTGGGTTGGAGCAGCTTACCACTCCACCTACTCCTGCTATGCCCGGGGAGTAAGTATCCTGATTAGGAAATCTCTGCCGTTCCGGATCATAGACGTCCGTACGGACCCCGGGGGCAGATTTGTGGTTCTCCATGCGTGTATTTTTGATAAGCGGGTGGTCTTGGCTGGGGTGTACTTGCCCCCCCCCGGCCTCGATACAACTGCTATATGATCTTATGGGGATAATTCTTGAATTTGATGCACCAGTTCTTTACGTTTTTGGAGACTTTAATTTGGTCCCCTCCCAGGGCATGGACAGGCTGCATTCCGTGTCTCGACCCTCCTCGGACCTCCCGCGATGGGTGGATGCATATGGATTGACGGACGTGTGGAGACATTTTCACCCTCATACTAGGGAGTACACGTGCCACTCTGCCACGTATAAGACTCTGTCTCGTATTGATCTAGTATATGCCACTACTGCGGCCCTAAATTGGGTTCGAGATGCTAGTCATCTATCTAGGGGTATATCGGATCACGCGCCCGTCTGTCTGGATCTATCGCCTGCGGACCCTGGGGGTGCGAGGCTGTGGCGCCTTTCCAGGTACTGGGCCATGGACGACAGGATTCAGGAAGATATGGCGGAGTCTATCTGTAATTATTGGTCTGCTAACAGGGACTCGGCTGGCTCTGGTGTGCAGTGGGATGCTTTTAAGGCCTGGGTTAGGGGGGAATATATCTCCCGGATATCCTCATTGCAAAGGGAGGGTGAGAAGGAGTTGCTTGACAGGGAGGAGGAGGCTAGTGGATGTGAGAGATCCTATGTTGCGGCCCCTACGGAGGCAACATATTCTACATGGCAGCAGGCCCTTCGGAAGCTTTCCCTGTGCCGGATTGATCAGACTAAGAAATCTATGTTATATTCTGCCCAACGAGTTTTTGAACATGGAAACAAGAATGGACACTTGCTGGCATGGCTATCCAGGGGTTCGACTCAGTCTACACATATAGTGGGGGTACGGGACGAGGGAGGGACGGTGCTTACTTCCCCGGACAATATTAATACTAGATTCTCCCAATTCTTTCAAGGGGTCTACTCCTCGAGGGTTCAGTATTCGCCCTCTGACCTGCAGGCCTTTTTGGACTCGGTCCCATTCCCCACACTTGATGAGACTATGCGGGCAGACCTCGAGACAGACATTACCCTGGAGGAAGTTCAGGGGGCCATAAGGGGGTTTCAGGGAGGTAAGACCCCTGGGATTGACGGACTCCCGACAGAATTCTACTCACAGAACTTGGAGACCCTTGCCCCAAAACTGACAATGCTTCTTTCAGAATTCAGCAGACATGGTGCCCTGCCTAAATCTATAGCGGAGGCGGTTATTGTGTTGGTGCCCAAGCCCGGTAAGGATCCTCTAGACTGTGCCTCCTACAGGCCCATCTCCCTACTGAACGTGGACGCTAAAGTCCTTGCCAAGATCATTGCGAACCGCCTATCGGGAGTGATTACTGAGCTGATTCACATGGATCAGACTGGATTTATGCCGGGTAAGGGCACCGACATCAATATTCGGAGACTCTTTTTGAATCTCTCTGTAACGCATGACCGTGTCGGATCCCGGGTGGTGGCTTCTCTGGACGCGGAGAAAGCCTTCGACTCGGTGGAATGGGGGTATTTGTGGGAGGTCTTGGCCAGGTTTGGCTTTGGCCCCCGTTTTATACACTGGATTCGGATGCTGTATGGGAGGCCGGTGGCGAGGGTTCGCACCAATGGGTGGGTCTCGGAGCCCTTTCCGCTTTCCAGGGGGACTCGTCAGGGGTGCCCCCTCTCCCCCGGCCTATTTGCCCTTGCATTGGAACCCCTGGCGATCGCTGTCCGGGAGTCCCGGGCGATTTCCGGGCTATCGGTGGGGAGGCTGGAGGAGAAGATATCCCTCTACGCGGACGACACCCTCCTGTACCTCAATGACGCTGGTCCCTCGCTGCTGGCAGCTCTGGAGACGTTTGACGTTTTTGGGACGTTCTCTGGAGTTAGAATAAACTGGTCCAAATCGGTGCTCTTCCCGCTGGATGCCCGGGCTCCCTCTCTGGCTAGCCCGTCCCCCTTAAAGTGGGTCACTGAATTCAAATACTTGGGAATAATGGTGACAAGGGAGGCAGCCCAATATTATACACAAAATGTTCTCCCCCTATTGAATGTAGTAAAGGAGAAGTGCCTGGCTTGGTCTGGTCTCCCCCTGAACCTCATAGGACGCATCAACATTATTAAGATGGTTCTGCTACCAAAGTTTAATTATATATTTCGGAACGCCCCGGTCTGGATCCCGGCCTCCTTCTTTAGAGCTGTTAATGGGTGCATTACCTCGTTTCTGTGGAATGGGAGGGTCCCCAGACTGGCTAGGTCTACCCTTCATCTTCCTACGCGGCTGGGGGGGCTCGCTTTACCAGATCTGCTGGTCTACTTCTGGGCAGCTGTCCTGGTGACGGCACACTGGTGGGTGGCGGGAGATAGGTCAAATGCAGCAGTGTGCCTCGAGGCAGCCTGTTTGGGTTCCTTGATGGACCTGCATAACCTGATATACAGAGGGGCAGGGGCATATTCTATGGTTCCGGCCCCCACCAAAATTACCCTTAAGGTTTGGGCGGCTGCTAGGAAAAGGTTCTCCCTGCCCAATAGATGGGCCCCGGCTCAGCCATTGTGGGGCAATCCTGGGCTGCCGCACTTTAGATCAATTCCTGATCCACAGGTCTGGGCCAGATTCGGGGTTAAAACACTGCAGGACATTATGCCAAATGGGGTACTTTTAACCTTTGCACAGCTTAGCAGGCAGTTTCAGGTGCCGCGATGGATGCTCTTCCGATATTTCCAACTACGCCACACTGCTAGGGCACAATTTTCCACTAGACCCCTGTTAGAATTTGACCCTGTTGAGTCGCTCTTGATACAGGAGGGCCTCAAAAAGCCACTCTCTGTACTATATGGGACACTGCTCAAACCAGATACCCCGAGACTGGACAGGCTTTGGGATAGGTGGAAGGCGGACGTCCCATCCCTGGGGAAAGAGGAGTGGGAGGACGCGTTGGAGGAATGTCCCAAGCTGGTGATTTCCTCCCGGGACAAACTGACACAAATCAAAATGCTGCACAGGGTGTATTATACACCGGTTAGGCTCCATAGGATATACCCTGACAGAGACCCCTGCTGCGCAAGATGTCGGACTCACCCTGGCACCCTTATACATCTACTTTGGGAATGCCCTAAGATACAGGTATTCTGGAGAGGGGTGTTTGAGTTGATCAATCTGAAACTGGACTTGGAGCTTCCCGTGTCGCCAGAGCTAGCCTTGTTTGGGGTCCAAGATGATGAGCAGAGACCCCGCCATAGGAAACAGTTGATTGCATACTTGTTATTTTATGCCAAAAAGTCTATCATTTGCAAGTGGATGTCCCCTAGCTCTCCGTCAGTGTCCTCCTGGCTGGCCATGGTTGATGCTGCAATACCAATGTACAGGCTGACGTATATCAGCAGGGGATGCCCCTGGAAGTTTGACAAGGTGTGGTTGCCCTGGATATCGCCTTGATTGGTCCTACGGCCCCCTTCTAGACTTTTGCGCCCGGTTGAGAATGGGATGGCCGGGCCCCCCCCCCCCCCAGAAGTTCTATTCTTTTCATTATCCCTTATATGTCGCTGTTGCCTGCTGAATACACTGATTTATATGTCACAAGTTGTAATGTCATATTCCTCGGCTATGTTGGCCGAGCTCTGTTTATATGTTCATGTATATATAACTGCTCAATAAACACAACCTGATTGTAAAAAAAAAAAAAACCTCTTTACTCTCCATACCCCACTCTGCTCTTCCCTTCTAACTTTGGGGACCCTATTGAAATGGAATGGGCTCTAGGGACCATGATGTAAGGGGGTTTTGGGGACACTGATGAAAGGTCGCTTCAGGTACCCTGATGTAAGGGGGCTTTAGGGACCCTGATGTAAGGGGGCTCTGGGGACCCAGATGTAAGGGGGGCTCTGGGGACCCTGATGTAAGTAGGGTGTGTTTGGGGATCCTAATGAAAGGGGGACTCTGACGTAAGGGGGAACTCTGGAGTCCCTGATTTAAAGAGGGGGGACTCTAGGGTCCCTAATGTAAGGAAGGTCTCTGGGGACCCTGATTTAAGGAGGAGGCTTTGAGGGACCCTGATGTAAGGTGTGACTTTGGGGACCCTAATGAAAATGGAGTCTCTGATGTAAGGGCGAACTCTGGAAACCCTGATTTAAGGAGGGAGAACTCTGGGGACCCTGATGTAAGGGGGGGACTCTGGGGACTCTAATTTATAGAAAGGGGACTCTTGGGACCCTGATGTAAGGGGGGTGACTCTGGGGACCCTGATGTAAGGGGAGGACTTTGGGAACCCTAATAACAGGGGTAAACTCTGATGTAAGGGGGTCAGGCCCAGGCCTAAAGCCATGTAAGGTGCCCCAAAATTTCTGATGGCTGCCCTGTTCCCAAGGAAACACTGCACCAACGTTCCGCATACCGCTGCAGGATTGGCTGATGTTAGTTGGAAACAAAGCACTCCTGCAAACTACAGCCAATCCGTGAAGAAGAAGTATCCTGCCAATAAGGTGCCGCGCGAGCCGTGCTGCATGCAACATCACTCCCCCCCCCCCCCCCCCCCCAGCTCCCCAGTCACTCTCCATACAGAGCTAATGTTGGCAAGGAGGTGAGAAAGCATCCCTGCACAGGCTGCATTTGTAGCAATAATTTATTTATTTTGGGGGGGGTGCAAGTTACGCCTAGGGCGGAAGATAATCTAGCACCAGCCCTGCTTATCAGAGGTTTTAACCCTTTACTATTCTTTTCAAAACTGACCCAAAAAATTCACTTATAGGGATACACTTTACGTGTAAAAGTTAGGAAGTAGAGCAACCCTTCTAGACCAGGGCTCCTCCACAGGTTTCTAGGGGATTCTTGCGCAAATTCTGCCTCTCAGGTAAGTAACCTCTGTCACTATTGATCTTTTTAGCTTTTTTGTAAGGGGAGGATTCTTCCAAATGATCACAAATATAAGGAGCTATTTCCTCACTGAGCATTAATGTATCATGAGCTGTAGATATAATTATTAGAGATTCAGCAAAATTTCAGAGGCCGAAACATATCAGCCGAAAATGGTGTTACTGGCATTTTGCCGATAGGAAAAAAAGGTGCCGCGATTTTACCATGATTTTACTATGCTTATGGTGTGTTTTTCATAGGTCATTTGACTCAAAAACTGCATCAAAGATTTAACACGGGTGCGTTATTGATGCGTTTTCAATGTATTTCAGCGGGGTGGTGCGTTTTTTTTAACTGACCAAAAATGTAGCAAGCAGGACTTTTAACACCACAACGGAGCATTGTGAAGACATACATAGAATTTAAAGGGATGTTTGTTGAACTTTTCTTGCGCCAAAGGTGCCAATAATCGCTGACAATAAATGAATATTAATGATGTTAATTAAAAAGTTAAATATAATACAATTATACATAAAAATATATGTATATTTTTTTAAAACTGTCATTTTCAGTTTCGGCTTCAGTTTTCGGCCAAGTGCATCCTGCATTTTTGGTTTCGGTTTCAGCACCAAAATATCAATTTGGTGCACCTCTTAATTACTAGGGGGTTCCCTGAGCCCAGATTGTGTTATCAAGAGTTCCTTTATGGTAAAAGGTTTGAGAAGGGCTGAAGTAGTGTTTGGCCGGCCATAGACGGAGCAGATTTTCTTTCGGGCCAAGTTTTTTGGAATAGAAGATTTGCTCACATATGGACTGTTATGGACTTTCATATGTTTGTTTAATCTATAGAATATAGCGCTGCGTTTTTGTTACTCTATGCCCATAGGGCAGGGAAACTAGAGAGGGCAAATCTCCCTAACAGGGGCACTGACAGCAATAAAAACTGAGGGGTGTTCTAATCCCTCTCTACATCCAAAAAAAGTTTTGTCAAACATGATTTAAACGCTATAGGCGCATTTATGGCACGTTACCATAGACTTGAATGAAATTTGAAAAGATTCAGCTTATCCCCAGACCCAACATGTAGCTTCACTTTTGCTGCACATCGCCGTGAAGCAACGCAAACGCTACATGTTTTTCAAATGTAAACAGCTCTGTCCGCTGCCCATATTATTCATTGCAGGCTGCTTTAACCCCTTCCCGCCCGGCCTACTGTAAAATGATGGCCAGACGGGAGCACTGTTGATCTGGGAGGATGTCATATGATGCCCTCCAAGGGCCACGCTCCTGCACGATCTGTCACCCACCTTGTCCATCGGACACGGCCGATGACAGATCACTGTACCGGCCCGGTGCTGGTACCATGTGACCGCTGTGACCAATCACAGCAGGTCACATGACAGTTGTACACAATGAAAAGATTTGATTCATGCCTTTCATTGTGTACTGTTGTGATGAGCTCTGTGATTGGTCACAGTCATCACATTTTACAGACAGGGCTAATCACAGCCCATTTGTACCATGTGATTTCTTGTGGCCAATCACAGCTAATCATAATAGTAAACATTGAATGAGTAGTTTTCATTCAGAAAAAATGGTTGCGCTTATATTTGTAAAATTCACCGTTATAAGCAACCATAGTGTGTAAAAAAAGTAGTTCAGTGTTGTAAAACTGTAAAAATGAAAATAACAAATGTAAAAAAAAGAAATAAAAAAAAGTTAAATATTTTAAAAAAATTGTTATTATTAATTTTTTTACATACTGTCATCAGTCAGTGTCCCTGATAACACCAGTTATACTATGACGCTGTACTGCTCTGGTGCCAGTATGTAAAAAAATAAAAAAATAAAATGACTTTATTTTCCAAACAAAGTGACAAAAAATTACAACTTTAAAGAACTTGCCATGCCTCTTACTAAATACATTGGACTGTCTACTTTCCAAAAAGGGGTCATTTGGGGGGTATTTGTACTGTTCTGACATTTTAGGCCCTCAAGAAATGAGTGAGTACATCAGGATTGATTGATTTTTAGATATACTGTGTATATATATATATATATACACACGATAGCTTGTAGACTTGTGGACTAAGTTCCTACAGATAAATAATATACACTGATTTGGGTTATTTTCATCAAAGAAATGTAGCAGAATACATTTTGGCCTAAATTTATGAAGAAAGAATTTATCTTTGCAAAATTGTATAACGGTCTTTTTTTGTTTGCTTTGCAAAAAAAAAAATTGGTGATTAAGGCCTCATGCCCACTGGCGTTTTTACAGCTGCGTTTTTGAGCGTTTTTTACAGCTTAAAAACGCCTGTCCATGTTATTGTAAATATTTATTTTTTTTTTTTGAAAAAAAAAAAAAAAAAAAAAAAAAAAAAACGTCGGAGCTAAAAACGCGACCGCGCGTTAGTGCGCGTTTTTTGCGCGTTAGTGCGCGTTAGTGCGCGTTTTTGCGCGTTTTTTGACGCTCGCGTTTTTTCCTGCCTAGTTCTGACGCTGAGGAACGCACTGGCCCTGGGTTTTTTTTACAGCTTACAAACGCCTATGCTCTTTACAGCTCAAAAACGCCTAGGTGGGCATGAAGCTATAGACTAACATGGACAGGCGTTTTTAAGCTGTAAAAAACGCTCAAAAACGCGGCTGAAAAAACGCCCGTGGGCATGAGGCCTAAATATCACCAAAAGAAAGCACTGTTTGTGTGAAAAAAAAAAGATAAACATTTAATTTAGGTACAGTGTTGCATTACCGTGCAATTGTCCTTCAAAGTGCGAAAGCGGTGAAAGCTGAAAATTGGCCTAGACAGGAAGGGGGTGAAAGTGTCCAGTATGGAAGCGGTTAACCGCTTGCCGACCAGCTGCCGTCATTATACTGCTGCAGGTTGGCACGGCTGCACGAATCGTCGTAGGTGTACGTGGGCCGCTTTTTAAACGATAGGGGGCAGGCTCGTGGCGCAAAGCCGGAGCCGATGCGCGTAGCTGGTGGCCGCAATGTCAACCGGCCACCCACCATCACTCCTCAGAGAGCTAGAACAGGGATCTGTCAATGTAAACAAACATCCCCATTCTGACAGGGGAGGAGAGAGAGATCTGCTGTTCATAGTGATCAGGAACAGCGATCTCTCTCCTCCTCCAGTCACTACACTCCCCCCACTGCTTAGTAACACCTCCCAGGGAACACTTCACCCCTTGATCGCCCCCTGGTGTTAACCCCTTCCCTGCCAGTGACATTTATACAGTAATCAGTGCATTTTTATAGCACTGATCAGCGGCTATTTTTAGCACTGATCGCTGTATAAATGCCAATGGTCCCAAAAAAGTGTCAAAAGTGTCCCATCTGTCCGCCGCAATGTCACAGTCCTGCTAAAAATCACAGCTCACTGCCATTACTAGTAAAAAATAAACTGGGCAGGTTGGAACTGAGATAAATTATCTACAACATGCCCTTAGCCCTCTGCAAATCCCTTTGGAAATTATCCCATTGCTCCCTCTGGACTAAAATTACACGTTCTTACACATAAGTACAACAATTTCAGTCATTATTTTTCCTTCCCTTTTTATTTTTATATTTTTTTGTTGTTTATTCTTTATTTTTATATTTTTGTTTTTATTTTATTCCTATTTTATATCTTATTTTGTTATACTTTATCATACTCTAAAATACTCTAAATTACTTAGTTAGAATGGGTTTTTGACAAGGAATCTAAAAAAAAATAAAAAAATTGTAAAATGGTCCAACACTTCATCCATGCTTATCATAATTACATAATTAACAATTACTATTACGTTAAGAGTACAAAATATTATTATCAGATGAATCGCACATACTGTATTTTCCATTCTTCCAATATAAGCGTTATTTGACAAATGCTGTATGATAACCTCTTGTTTGTACAAATTATCCAGAAAACAATAAAAATTATGTGAAAATAAATAAATAATAAAAATGCCATAAATCTATCCCCTATTTTGTAGACGCTATAACTTTTGCGCAAACCAATCAATATACGTTTATTGCAATTAATTTTTTACAAAAAATATGTAGAAGAATACATATTGGCTAAACTGATGAAGAAATTTTTATTTATTTTTTGGATGTTTATTATATATAGCAAAAAGGAAAAAATATAGTTATTTTTTTTATTTTATTTTTAATTGTCAGTCTTTTTTTTTGTTTATAGCGCAAAAAATAAAAACCGCAGAGGTGATCAAATACCACCAAAAGAAAGCTCTATTTGTGGGGAAAAAGAACATAAATTTTGTTTGTGTACAACATCGCACGACCGTGCAATTGTCAGTTAAAGCGACGCAGTGCCGTATCGCAAAAAATGGCCTGGTCATTAAGGGGGCAAATTCTTCCGGTCCTTAAGTGGTTAATAGGCATTCGAAGAGCGGCAAAAGGTACCTCAAATGCCTGTTTCTAATGCCAGTGTGACAGGGGGAACAGACTACTCTTCCAGTTATCACATTAACCAGTTTTCGTAATCCGTAGAACATACTCAGGCTGTCCGTGTGCACGTTGTGGGTATATGAGGTAAACACTGAAGAGGCCCAATATGTTTTCTAGAACCTTCCTCAGGACACATCTGACAGAACAAGTAGAATCAATTTCTCACAATTGTTTTCTTAAAGCATACATTCAGGAGCTCAGATAGCCGATGTTCCCAAAGACTGAGCAGAAAAATAAGTCCTAACATGAGAACATTGAGCCACACAAAGTTCCTCCACGGAGCAATACGGGGCCATTCAGGGGGAATTTCAGTCAGTCACAGAACAAAAATAATTTTGCCACAACAGGCACTGCTCTGGACAGCCTGTGTTTGTTATCTGCAGTACCTCGGAGGCAGTGATTGGGACCTACACTAGGACAGAGGACCCGCAGGCAGTAGTGAGGGCAGTCCCTTGGGGCAGAGGGTGTGACAGGCTGAGAATTGAGTAGTACTGACAATTCTTTGACTGCAGAGCCACACAGTGGGCGGCCATTTTTGTCATCCATGTGCTGATATCATTATTAGGACAAATATGGAAAATGAAGAGGGCTCAGTATGAAAAGTGCATGTGAAATAAAGCTGATACTATAAAACAGTGCCCCTACCAGGTTTTTATTGCAATGTGTGTCCCCACTGGGTAAATGTATCCTCTTTATTTGTCTTGGTGATTATTGTCACTGGGACAGTAGGTGAGGAAAAATCCTAACCTTGATAACTGTCAGCAGAACAGGAGGTACGGGGGGCATATTTTGATAGGGACACCTGTTCTGGTAACAATTATCTAATAGTAAGGCAGAAGGTGGGCAGAGAGGGGCATGTAGATGTAAGCAGGGGGAGGGGTGCAGAGCTGAACAGGGGGGGTTTGGGGGGGGGCAGAAGTTAGTGGGGGGGGGGGGTTAAGATGCAAAGGCAAGCTGAGAAGGGTGAGTAAGGATGACAACATTTGTTGCACATTCCTACCTTTTGCTATTCTGAAGAAATCCCTGTGTGTTTGTCTGTGTCCCTGTTCTGAGTCAGTCTAATGGGAGTGGTTTCATAACTATCAATCAACTGCTGCACCTGCAGGGCTCTAATGAGGAAAGTTGCATGGTCTGCCACCTTTTATGCCCCGAACACATGACCGGTTTTCCCGTCGGAAAAAGTTCGATGAGAGCTTTTCATCGAGAATCCCGACCGTGTGTATGCTCCATCTGACTTTTTCCCACAGGAAAACTGCCGAAAAAAAAGAGAGCAGGATCTTTTTTCCCGTCAGGAAAAAATCCTAGTGGGAAAATCGTTAGTCTGTATGTTTTTCCGACGGGAAAAAAAACATGCATGCAATTCACGGAAACAATTTGACGCATGCTCGGAAGCATAGAACTTCATTTTGTCGGCTCGTCGTAGTCTTTTACGTCACCGCGTTCTTGGCAGTCAAAAGTTCACCGGAACTTTTGTGTGACCGTGTGTATGCAAGGCAGGCTTGAGCGGAATTCCGTCTGGAAAACCATTGTTTTTTTTTTTTTGACGGGAAAACCGGTCGTGTGTACAGGGCATCAGACATGATTTCCTATTGGGGGTATCTTGCCAAAAATGAAATTTTTGTTGCAGGGGATGCCTGAAATCTTACTTGTATCTTAGTGCAGACTTCTGGGAAAATCAGTGAGCCAATCACACAAGCAGGAAATTACATATCTAAGGGGAGGGTACAGAACACCTCCAGGTAGTTATATTGCATTGCATTTCACAGGAAATTACAGAGCTGCAGATGGAAAAGGAAAGATAATTTTTAAAAACATTCAATTACAATATGACTTGTGTCACAATTGTATATGATATATTATTATTTGTTTTATTTGCTATTCTTTTTCCCACGAAAGTGGAGTTACACTTTAACCGCTTAAGGACCGCCGCACGCAGATTTACGTCGACTCGTCACTCGTAGCTACGCCCCCTAACAGTTCGAATCACTCCCTTGGACACACGTAACCCCTTCAGCCCCCCTACAGGTTAACCCCTTCACTGTCAGTGTAATTTTTACAGTAATCAGTGCATTTTTATAGCACTGATCGCTGTAAAAATGCCAATGTGGTGTCAACAGTGTCCGATGTGTCCGCCATAATGTCGCAGTCACAATAAAAATCACTGATCGCCGCCATTACTAGTAAAAAAAAAAGATTAATAAAAATGCCATAAAACTATCCCCTATTTTGTAGACGCTATAACTTTTGCGCAAACCAATCAATAAACGCTTATTGCGATTTTTTTACCAAAAATATGTAGAAGAATACGTATTGGCCTAAACTGAGGAAAAAAATTGTATCTTATAAATTTTTTCGGGATATTTTTTATAGCAAAAAGTATTTTTGTTTATAGCGTAAAAAATAAAAACTGCAGGGGCGATCAAATAGCACCAAAAGAAAGCTTTATTTGTGGGAAAAAAAAGTACATCAATTTTATTTGGGAGTCACGTCGCACGACCGTGCAATTGTCAGTTAAAGCGACGCAGTGCGGAATCGCAAAAAGTGGCCTGGTCTTTGGCCAGCCAAATGGTCCGGAGCTTAAGTGGTTAATCGCTTCCAGACCGCTCCACATACATTTACTGCGGCAGGGCAGCCCGGGTGTGCAAAATCACGTACCTGTATGTGATTTCATGCACACAATTTAGAGGGTGCTCGAGCGCCACTGTGCTTGGACACAGCGGGAGCCAATCAGCGGGTCCAGCGGTCACGATGGCTGCCGCGATCCACCGATCGGCTCACAGGAGAGACGGATCAGCAGTGTGCCGATGTAAACAAAGCACACTGCTGATCTGTCAGGGAGGAAAAGTGAGAGATCGTGTTTCAGCTAAGCCTCCAGTGAATCCACCCCCCCCCCCCAGTTAGAAACACCTCCCTAGGACACACTTAACCATTTGATTGCCACCTAGTGTTAACCCCGGTCCCTGTCAGTGTCATTTATACAGGGATCAGTGCATTTTTTTAGCGCTGATCACTGTATTGGTGTCACTGGTCCCCAAAAAGTGTCACTTTGAGTCAGATTTGTCCGCCGCAATGTGGCAGGCCCGCTAAAAATCGCAGATCGCCGCCATTACATAATAAATAAATAAAAGTCCCTAAATCTATCCTGTGATTTGTAGACGCTATAACTTTTGCGCAAACCAATCAATATACGCTTATTGGGATTTTTGTTTACCAAAAATATGTAGCAGAATACATATCGGCCTAAATTGATGAAGAAGTTCGTTTTTTTACATTTTTTGGGGATATGTTTTATAGCAGAAAGTAAAACATATTGTTATTTTTTTCCCAAAATTGTCGGTCCTTTTTTGTTTATAGTGAAAAAAATAAAAACTGCAGAGGTGATCAAATACCACCAAAGGAAAGCTCTATTTGTGGGAAAAAAAGGACATCACTTTTATTTGAGTACAACGTCGCACGACCGCGCAATTGTTAGTTAAAGTGACCCAGTGCCGTATCGCAAAAAATGGCCTGGTCAGGAAGTTGGTAAAACCTTCCGAGGCTGAAGTGGTTAATAACTTCCTGAAAAAAGACCCCATTTAGACTTGAGCATAGGAATTTTCAGCGTTTTTTTTTTCTGCCCGTTTGTACACACATTTTTTAGGTGCACTGAAGTCTATAGGGGCCAAAAAATGTGCAACTCTGCCCCAAAGACACTCGTGTACATTTTGAGATTTGCATGACAAGCTTCAAGCAACACAATGTTCAGGTGTGAACAGGTACCTCTAAATCAGGTGGCATCGGAAGTCGTGTTGACTTAGAAAAAGGTCCCTGCACTACTGTTGGTGCGACCTTAATACGACTTGTTTAGACTTCTGTTAACCACTTGCCTCCCAACCCAATTCTGACACTTCTCTCTGACATGTAAGACCCCTTTCACACTGGGGCGCTTTGCAGGCACTATAACGCTAAAAATAGCGCCTGCAAAGCGCCCTGAAACAGCCGCTACTGTCTCTCCAGTGTGAAACCCCCGAGGGCTTTCACACTGGAGCGGTGCGCAAGCAGGACGGTAAAAACAGTCCTGCTAGCAGCATCTTTGGAGCGGTGAAGGAGCGGTGTGTATACCGCTCCACCACCGCTCCTGCTATACCGCCGGCAAAGCACTGCTGCAGAGGCGCTTTGCTGTGGTTTTAACCCTTTCTCGGCCACTAGCGTGGGGGGTAAAAGCACCCCGCTATCGGCCGAATAGCGCCGCAAAATTGACGGTAAATCTGCGCTAAAAAAAAACGCCGCTTTGCCGCCGACGCACCCACCGCCCCAGTGTGAAAGGGGCCTAAAAATCATCATGTTTTTGCTAGAAAGTTACTCAGGACCCCCAAACATTGTATATATATATATATTTTTTAGCAGAGACCCTAGGGAATAAAATGGCAGTCGTTGCAACCTTTTATGTCACACAGTATTTGCGCAGCAATTTTTTAAACACGATTTTTATTGGAAAAGGAAACATATTCAAAAAAACAAAAACACAATATTTACCCAATTTTTTTATATACTGTAAAAGATGATGTTACGCCGAGTAAATAAATACCTAACATGTCACACTTGAAAATTGCGCACACTCGTGGAATGGCGCCAAATTATGGTACTTAAAAATCTCCATAGGCTACGCTTTCATTTTTTTTTATAGTTTACCTGTTTATAGTTACAGAGGAGGTCTAGTGCTAGAAATATTGCTCTCACATTAACGTTCATTGCAATACCTCACATATGTGGTTTGAATGTCGTTTACATATGCGGGAGCGACCTACGTATGTGTTCGCTTCTGTGCGCGAGCACACGGGGACGGGGTTGCTTTAAATTTATTTATTTTTTCTTTCTCTTGAATTTTTTACTTTTTGATCACTTTTATTCCTATTACAAGAAATGTAAGCATCCCTTGTAATAGGAATAGGGCATGACAGGTCCTCTTTATGGAGAGTGTTTACATCTGCCGGCGCCGGAAGTGACGTCATGACATTGCTTCTGGCCTCCGAGGGCCATAGAGATGGCCGGGGACCATTTGGTCCTCGGTCAGCTCTATGGTAAAGTTCCGCCGCCGGCGGGCTAGTTCTCTGGTTCGCCGATCGCACTGGGCGAGACTGAAGAAGCGCTGGAGGGTGGCAATCAAGCGATGAAACAGACGCTATGATTGTTTTTACTGTGCAGGGAATCGCCGGCTGAAAACAAAGATATCTGGATGATGCCTGCAGCTGCACCCATAATTCAGATATTGCCACTTCAAGTCCCTGATGTCATATGACGGCGACCTGAGGGAAGTGGTTAAAGAGGTTGTATGCAAGCCAAGATGAAGTCACGCAGGGATGTCGGATTTGAAGTCGTGGCAGCGTGAACCCAGGCTTAGTGGTGGTACCAGTAATGAAGCATGTTGCACTGAGGATGCATTCACTCTACTGGCACTGGCACTCTCTTTTTCTTTTTTTTTTAATGTAATCTTTATTTATTTATGACAATAAAAGAAAGACAAAACATGTGGATACACATAACAACCAATGTTTCAAACCTTCGATAAGGAAGGATCCAGATACATAACACAATTCAAACAGTAGTCAGACATGAACATCCTTCCATTGCTATACTAACTGTCCCCCGAGGGGGGGTGTGCAACTCCCCCAGTATAGGGGCTTCCTATGCTTGTGGCAGGTGAGTAGGCAAGTACATATTGTTTCCCAAAACAGGTGACCCTTCAATTTGTCTGGATTCACGAAAAAGCCCACTCTCGCACGCCCCCCCCATGGAGAGGGGGGTTTAAAGGACCTCCATCTGACCCTCTCCAGCCGGAATCCAGCCCGACGACATGCAAGAGAAGGGCAACCAACCAATATGCGGCCCGCCTCTCATACATCAAGGAGAGGGGGAAGCCCACACCATAGATAATGACTCCAGTCCCAGTACTGTGCCTAATATCCACTAGGAAACATGGTCCAGGCAACCTTATGCGAATCCAAAACAAAACACAAAAACAAAAAAATAAAAAATAAAAACGCAAAAGTAAAAAGAATAGTGGGGGTAAGAGAAGAGAAGGGGGTGGGAGGAAGAGGGACTCCCTCCCCACGGCACGCACCCATGCTCCTACATAGAGGATATCTGTGGTTGCTCCCAACCGACAATCTGAGGCTTAACTAGGACAAAGGCGTCTCGGGAGTGGCGGGTCTGTCAGCACCAAGGTCTCCTAGGGGGTTGAACTGTGCTGACCCGCGCGTCCCCTAAGGGAGGGTTCCGCGAGCTCCAACAAGGCAATATCCAGGCTGGAGGGAACAAACCCCACACCGGATGTGTGTTGTAGCCAGGGTGCCCAGATAACGTCAAACCATTCCCTAGTGCCCCTACAGGTAGCCATCCAATCTTCCGCCTCCCTAATCTCCTTCACCTTCCGAGTTCACTCCTCCCTCTCGTGTACTGGCACTCTCTTTTGTTGACCGCTGTCCTAAATCCATTCAGTTAAGGAAAAAGACTATAAAAAAGCAAGGTAACTCTAGCTGGAATTCTCCACACACAAAGTATTTGCTGAAGTGGTGCTTATTAGCCATAACGTAGGTTTTATATTATTCTTCCGATTTCACACATACATACCTTTGCATAGAAACTTAATTGAACTTTGTGCATAGTCTCCCTGCGGCCCTTATATGTTATATATATGCTTCAGTAGTTCAGGTACATGGCATATTGGTTTGGCAATGACCTTTGGAATCAGAGCTTGTGACCTTTGCTGTAATAGCCAGAGGCAGAGAATAGTGTGACCCCTAACTCAGCAATAATGATACACCATGATTACTGTGTGGACGTAGGGTCACACACTTGACACCTCTCTTAGAGCATGCAAGCAACTGTTCATTTCAGGGAGCGAGACATTATCAATATGCATAATCAACTCCATTTAAAAGGGAACTCTAGGCAAAACATAATGTGGCTATACACCGATCAGCCATAACTTTATGAATAACATTGATTATCGTGTTGCAAGCGACTTTGACAAGGGCCAAATTGTAATGGTTAGATGACTGGGTCAGAGCAACTTCAAAATTGCAGCTCTTGTGGGATGTTCCTAGTCTGCAGTGGCCAGGAACTACCAAAAGTGGTCCAAAGAAGGAAAACAAACAAACCTGCAACGGGGTCATGGATGGTCAGAGCCATGGGCGTCCGCTGAACTTTTTTCAGGGGGGGGGCATCATTTTAAGGTCATCCATGCCTGGTCCCTTTTTTGACAATGTCATGAAGGGGAGGGGCTTAGTCATTATCACATAAAGCGCAGGCATGCAAAGGTTTGAGAAACCTGATGCAACTATCAAGCAACTAGCAGCGCCCCTGCTCCATTTACCAGAGAACTCGGCAGCGGCGCCGTGACAGGGAGAGGAGAGCTGCGGGCTGTCTGTATATCTCCCCCAATCGCCCCCCTCCCCCTTTCTGTTAGCCGAAAAGAGAGAGAGCGGCTCTAATTGAATTTGCCATGCCGCCGCCTTGCTTCCTGCCCGCTGCATGTTTTCCTCCCCGAGAATCACAGCACTGGATTCCGGGGGGGGGGGGGGGAATGCCCTCCCTTGCCCTATGGAATAGACGCCCATGGTCAGAGCTCATTGTTGCACATGGGGAGCGAAGGCTGGACTGTGTAGTCAGAACCAATAGAAGAGATACTGTAGCTCAGATTGCTGAAAAAGTTAATGCTGGTTCTGATAGAAAGGTGTCAGAACACACAGTGCTTTACAAGTTGTGTATGGGGCTGTGTATCTGCAGACCGGTCAGGGCGCCCATGCTGGCTCGTGTCCACAGCCAAAAGTGCCTACATAGGGCACGTGAGCATCAGAACTGGACCACAGCGCAATGGGAGAAGGTGGCCTGGTCTAATGAATACAAGAATGCTTTGAGGAACACAACAAGCTCAATGTGTTGACCTGGCTTGCAAATTCTCCAGGTCTCAATCCAAGCAAGCATCTGTGGGATGTGCTGGAAAAATAAGTCCAATGCATGGAGACATCACCTTGTAAATTCCAGGATGAAAGGATCTGCTATTGACAGCTTGGTGCCAGATACCACAGCATACCTTCAGAGGTCTAGTGGTGTCCATGCCTGGACTGGTTCTGTCGGGTGGTCATAACGGTATGGCTGACCGGTGTATATCAAAACACCTATAATTTCAGCGCATCATGCTGCAGAGTTCATGCTGCTAGAAACTTAATTCATATCTGCACCACTGTACACTCAAAATGTATCTAGTCAAAATGTAAAATCATATATTTAAAATATTTCCAGCCTACGTCGCCTTTTTAATCTGAACAATCTTAAAGTTTGTAAACTTACGTTGTGACGATCCCCACACATTTACTTCCCCGAATTCTGTGACACGTAGTTACTATGCCCTGTGAGAAGGCACTGCTGTGTCAAACATTTCACAGAGCCTGCCTTCTGATCTACAGAAGTGCTGAGAGGAGGAGTTTCAGGAGGTGGAGTCAATCCAGGAATCACTGCTTGCAGGCAGCAAGGTACCATGGGATATGTAGTCCTTAGAAATCAAAAGTAAACAGCAGAGGAGAAGCTGCAAAGAATGCAGGGAATCCACAAAGTTGTAAAAAGAGATGGCCAGCAGACAGGCAGAACTCACATTTTTCTCTTTTCTTTGGAGTTGGGCTCAACCATGTATAGCAAAAGTGTCTCTACAAGCTTCCAAATCTGATGGTGGTTTAGCCTGCCCCAATCTTAGGATACATTTTTTGGCATCACAGCCCACCTTTGTCAACGACAAAGGATCCCTGTACCACTCTTCTGAAGCCTCGTACACACGACCGAGTTTCTCGTCCAAAACCGGCAAGAAAAGTGCCGCGAGAGCTTTTTTGTCGAGAAAACCGTTCGTGTGTATGGTTTTACGACGAGAAAACTGCCGTGAATCTCGACGAGAAAATAGAGAACCTGCTCTCTATTTTCTCGTCAGGATTCCAGATTTCCTCGTCGTGTTTCTCGTCGGCCTGTTTTGTGACGAGAAAATGGTTCGTGTGTATGCTTTTACGACTCTTCCAAAAGCGCGCATGCTCACAAGCAACTATGAGACGGGAGCGCATCTTCTGGTAAAACAAGCCTTCGTAATGGAGATAGCACATTGGTCACGCTCAAAATTTTTGCATCCTTTAAATGTTGTGCATTGAAATCTTCGTTAGAATGTGACATTAATCCAAACAAATGAACTTCTTTTGCTGCTGATATTCACACAGAGTTATGACTATCTTTTTTTAACCTTTTTCATGCTGCTCTTAAGAAGATTTATGTGTATTATATCGTGCAAGTTTTTAGGAATATTTAAAAATTAGTTATTTTTCTAACTGATGTTAATTGTAATTTCGCAATGTTTTGGTAGTGATCTCCCATTGAATCTTTTAATATATATGATTTAAATTTACACACTTTTTTGGGAAACACGATTTATTTATTTTTTGGGGGGGTTGTTATCTGTCCCTTTTTTTGTCAGTCAAATGTATCTGCTTACTCCAAAGCTAGATTTTACATTTTTACAAATACACATAGTCAAGTATGAACTTAAACAAAAATAACATTTATTCATGTTTCAAATAAAATAAAGAGAAGGCAGCGCTGGAGAACATGCTGCCATTTGTGCATCCCAGGGACCCCAGAGCACACAGCAACCCTGTGTGGACACTAAAATTTGGAGCTTGAGAAGGCCAACATTTCTGAACACAATCTGATGCTGGCCTCCCAGAGGTCAGGAACAGCAGCAGGTGATAAATATGTCCCAAGTGTGTGGTACTACAACAGGCTGCCTTCTGTCCGACCACAATGAAGCAAGGCCATCACTTCCTCGTCTTCCTTGCAACCTTCCCTGCAACCTTTCCTGTAGCCTTCCCTGCAGCCTTCCTTCTTCGTTTGGCTGGAGGCTGGGCCACTGGAGGGGTACTCCTGTCAGGAGGAGGAGGAGGTGGAGGAGAAGGGGGTGGCGCAGAAGAACAAGGTGGAGGTGGAGGAGAAGGGGGTGGGGCGGAAGAACAAGGTGGAGGTGGAGGAGAAGGGGGTGGGGCAGAAGAAGAATGTGGAGGTGGAGGAGGAGGTTGAGGTTGGGACAGTTGTGCCACCTCACAAATGGCAGTATTGGGGGTAATTTTTCCAATCACCCCCTTGTTGAGCAAGGTGATGAGCAGGGGCTCGCATAGGAGGCATTGCTCCATGCTCATCACCTTGAACTTTGCCTCCACTAGGCCGGCAATGGCCTCTTCAGGGGATGTGGGCTCTTTGAGGGTGGCATGGGCCTCTTTAATAAGGGCCATTGCTGCCTCACTGGTGGTCCTGTCCCTCCTGCCTCTTTTGGGAAGCCGGATGGGAGGCACCTGGGATCTGGTGCTTCTCCTTTGCCCTGCCACCTCCTGCCTGCCACTGGGCCCTGCCACCTCCTGGCTGCCACTGGGCCCTGCCACCTCCTGCCTGCCACTGGGCCCTGCCACCTCCTGCCTGCCACTGGGCCCTGCCACCTCCTGGCTGCCACTGGGCCCTGCCACCTCCTGGCTGCCACTGGGCCCTGCCACCTCCTGGCTGCCACTGGGCCCTTCCTCCTCCTGCCTGACAGTTTCCAGACCCTCCTCCTGGCTGATTTCATCCTGTGTATGAAAAAGGGACATAGTTTAATATGTTGTTTTAATCTTTGCATCAAACTTTATAAACATGATTGAAGCAATTAGAATGTAAATCCAGAAATAATTTTTTAGAATTTACACCTACATCAGATTGACTATTTAGCACCCAATTAAGTGCAGACTAATGTCTCGAGATCTTGATTTCACTTGTGGAACCCAAAATATTGTATGTTTCTCATCTTGACATATTTGTCAAACATTAATTTTAGCCCAATACATTTTCATTTAATACTATACCTGGCTCCAGATGGCCAAATCAGGATCATCCAGGATGGCTGCCTCCTCTTGCTCCAGAGAAGGCTCAGGTTGGCTGCAGGGAAGTCTGGGGGGAAGAGTGGAGAGTGATGGCCTTGCCTCAATGTGGTCATCCAGGAAGGACATCCTGCTGTAGTACCACAAAATCGGGACATACACATCATCTGCTGCTGCTCCTGACCTCTGAGAAGCCAGGACCTTAGAGCGTTCAGTCCTGTAGGTGCCTCTAAAGCTCCCAATTTTAGTGTCCACTTGTTTTGCTGTGGCTGTGGGCACCTTGGTCTGCACAAATGGGAGCAGCTTCTCCAGCGCTGCTTTTCTCACCCCTCTTTTTTTATGGATGGGGTTTTTCGTCTCCCACAGAGCGGGCAGCTCCCTTACCCGGTCAATAAATTCCGCCAGGAACTCTTTGTCGCTAATAAAGACATTCATATTGTATCTGCAAGTTTAAGAAATAATATATAACTAATGTGAGGCAAACAGTCTAACCTCCTTAACATCGTAGTCACCATATATATCCTACAACATTCTCAAAACAGTATAGGCCAACAATTTGTACAAGTCACAAAATCACATACCTTCGTTCGCACGTCCGTCACTTGAACTCCTCTCTCCGCACACCGAACGTACTATAATCACATGTGTGTTTGCTATATACACACCACGCATGCGTCAAAATTCGAACACGTCGCGCCGCACACGTCGCCCGCCCATGACGTTCTAACTAACATCTTTTCCCCGCCCCTTCTCTTTCGGCGCGCAGACAGATATGGCGGAGTTACAGCAGGTGTCTGATAATTCTGCAACTAACGAGGAGGAGACAAGCCCGGAGACCGAGGAAACGTCACGATCAAGGAGGAGATTCAAGGCATCGAATATGTCTTTTGCGGAGATGGCGGAGATGGTGGACATCTTGCTCAAGTCTGATTATGACGCAAAGCATGGGCCGTATAGCAAACCAAATAGGAGGAAGGCCAAAATCCTCACTAAAGTCGTGAAGAGTCTGAAGACGAATTTCGGGGTGAAACGCTCAAATGAGCAGCTCAGAAAGAGGTGGTCAGACCTCAAACTGAGGGAGCCAGAGCAGTTAAGGAGCATTAAGAGAATGCTCGCAAAAAGTAAGTAAAATGTACACTTTTATGCTATTAATCCTTTTCTAAACTGACATGTTGCTGGTTTTTTTTGTTTTTCTTATTGGACTCCCCCTTGGTTGGGCACAGTAATCATTCGTAACGTTACAGACACTTCGTTCGGCCACTATCCGCTGTTTTGGATTATTTTACAGCCACAAAAGTAATTAGACATCTGCCATTTTTTGGGAAATTTGGGGCACAAAGTTTTAGGCTAGATGATGTGTTTGTAAAGAGAATGAAATGCAAACTTTTGTCAGTGTAAAGGAGAGGACACTCAGCAGCTGCTTCCACATCTGTACTTTGGAGCACTATAGTGTGGGCCACCAGACCCGCCTTTTTTGGGTGTCCCACACAGGTGCTTCAGAGAATTTTTGTGTTGCCTACATGTCTAAAAAATGACAGACAAAGGTGAATACTAAGCATATTCTTGGTCAGAAATAATGCATTCATCTTTAACTTCCGCCCAAACACACACTTGTACCCCACTTCCAAGCAATTTAGCCTGTTTTTTTTTTTACATAGAGATTTTCTGTGTGATAACTCTACCTTTTGTTTGATTCTCATAGGGGAGAGAAGACTGGGAGGAGGACACTCCAGGGAGCACAAGAACCCCACAGCTTCACAACAACCCCAAACTCCCAAAGACCCACAAACGAAGGATGTAGAGGAAGTTGAGGTGGAGGAAGGAGAAGTGCAGGAAGGAGAGGTGGATGACGTTGTGGAACTGGTCACCACAACAGGTCAGTATCTGTCACCACAGCTTCAGGTAAGAGAGGTAGGCCTGCAGAGTTATAATACCTTTTTATTTTGTTTTTAGGGGATGTGAATGTTGGGGTGAAGGATAGTACAGGTTTCCCTGCTGACCGTGCCCTCCGCCTCATCCAGCAAGTGATGGAATGTAGCACGGAACTGGACAAAATTAAAGAAAGAATACATGTGATGGATCAAACATTTAAAGACATTCTCGATGTATTGGGGAGAATTCAATAAGGCATCCCAACCCCCTTTTTTCTCATGTTTGTTTTGCAACTTTTAAAACACTTTTTGACAATCAAACCAGCCAAAAATTGAATATGCACACAGTGTGTCAACATGTGCTATCTGCCATCAGGGGATATCCATGTACGTCTTTTGGGGGTGCAACCCCTTCCTCGTATCTAAAGTAGGTGAACTGAGGAAGGGGTTGCACCCCCAAAACACGTCCATTGATCACCCCTGATGGCAGATAGCACATGTTGACAATAGGGATCAGGAGTCTAAAATCCCTATAGGAAAATAATCCCAATTGTGTGCATATTCAATTTTTGGCTGGGCAAGGGGTGGCAGGACCCCATATTAGGACGGGCACATAGAGACATATAGTTTGTGTAAGTGAATGTCTCAGATTGCTCCGAGGTATCCAATTTTGTAATTTTTGGAATGCAACTGTTGTTTTTGTATTTTCCTAAGAAAACAATTGCCGGTTTGTGGCCAGGCAAACAAAAAATATAAAATTAAAAAAAAAATAGGTGTGTGAATTTGCACATAGTAAAAGATTTGAACACAAACAACGTGTAGCTTCTTTTTCTAATATGCTCTAACCTTATTTGGAAATTTTTTAAAGGAGGTTACATAGTGAAATGGTTGGTATTTACTAAAGGAAAATACACTTGGCACTACAAATGCACTAAGACAAACTAGGAGACAGGAAACCAACAAAAGTTAGAAGTTTAAACAAGATTTTTATTTGGATCGTTAGACAGCAATCTTTAGACATAGCCTGGCATAGGAATTGCCCCCCTACCCGTGAAATAGTCCATGTATTTGTCCCGAACCTCACGGGCATTTTGGGGGGGCAAGCCAGCACGGGCAGATTCCAGGCCCGGCAGGGGATTATCAGGGGAAAGTCCAGCCTCAGGCAAAACTGAGGCCATATAGGAATTAGATTTGCGGCAAAGAAAATTGTGTAGCACACAGCAGCATAACACTACATAGTTTATTTTGTAGTCCGCCAAGTGGATGGAAGTCATAAAAAGGCGGAACCGGCTGGCCATTATGCCGAAGGCATTTTCAACGACTCTTCGGCCCCTGGCCAGCCGGTAATTGAACACCCTCTTCTCTGGGGTCAGGGTCCTCTGAGGAAATGGCCTCATAAGATGTGGTCCGAGCCCGAAGGCTTCATCAGCCAAAAAAACAAAGGGGAGTCCTTCAATATTCCCTGCATCCGGTGGCAATGCAAGGTCGTCACTCTGGAGACGGAGGGCAAACTCCGTCTGGATGAAGGATCCCCCATCGGACATCCGGCCATTCTTCCCTACATCAACATAGAGGAATTCATACCGTGCTGACACCACCGCCATCAGCACAATGCTATGAAACCCCTTGTAGTTGTAGTAGTAGGACCCAGAACGGGGTGGCGGCACGATGCGGACGTGCTTCCCGTCTATAGCACCACCGCAGTTGGGGAAGTCCCACCGCGTGGCAAACTCTGATGCCACAGTCTGCCATTCCTGTGGCGTGGAAGGAAGCTGTGGAGTCAAACAAGATGAAAAAATATTATAATACACAGATAAAACATTACAAGTATATTCTACGAAAATACATTAGAGGCCAACATCAAGCAAAGTCTACGTTTATTAAGGTGTTTCAAATAAGTATAATGGAAGGCTCATGTATCATATTCATCACCCCCTATGATGGTCCATTAAAAAATTCTAATGGGGAGGGGGGGGGGGAGATGTGTTTGGTCACAGGATAGCATTGCAGTGGCGGTGCGTCCAGAGTGGGCGCTGGAGCACTGCCCCCTCTCTCCTGTGCCCGTCACTCAGAACAATACATAGGTTTATGCCTTGCATTAACCTATGTATTGTCAATGCCGCCCACTATTCAGGTGGATGCCCCCCTGTTAAGCGACCGACATATGAAGAACTGCGGCATTTTTTGGGCTTAAAATTTCATATCAGAAACAGTAAGGAAAATTGTCTTGCACATTACAGCCTGAGGGATGTAATTGGCTTCAGAAAAGTTAAATAGGGGACGCAGGGGGGGGGGGGGGCATTCCTTGGGTAAACACTGACAGGCTGCTCTGCCAATCATGTTCACCAAGTCTGTTTAATGGTAACATGATTGGCTGATGCAACATCAAGGGAAGGAGAAGACATCAAGGACAGAAGAAGGATGGCGCTGACCACAAGAAGGTAAGTGCAGGGCTGGGGGGGAACTGGCTGCATTGGAGGGAACAAAATGGCTGCATTGGAGGGGACAAATGGGGGCGTTTAATAGGCACCAGAGCAAAAAAGGAGGAAGTTTAATTCCTAAATTGGGGTTTGAACCCCCAAACATTTGGAGCAACAGGCGCCCCTGCTGAAAAGGTTAGTGAAGGAAAATATGCATGGAGGAGAAAAAAGGGGCATTTAAAAACTTCCAACATGCATGGGGACAAAGGGGACATTCTCAGCATATTACAATCATGGTAATTAGGGAAGAATGAAAGAAATACAATACATTAGCATACATGTAATACATAAAATGTGATGTTAATGGAGAAAACTTACCCTAATATAGTCCTCCTGCAGGACTTGTATAATGGCAGAACAGGTGTCTGGGATTATGAGGCCCAGAGCCTGGGGGGAGATGCCTGTCGTGAACTTCAAGTCCTGAAGACTTCTCCCTGTCGCCAGGTACCGTAAGGTGGCGATGAGCCTCTGCTCAGCACTGATGGCTTCCCGCATAACAGTGTCCTTCCTGGTAATATAGGGGGACACCAAAGCCAACAGTTCCTGAAAAACGGGGTCAGACATCCGCAGAAAATTCCTGTAGTCCTCAGGATTATTCTCGACGATCTCCCGCAGCAGAGGCATGTGGCAGAATTGGTCCCGCTGGAGCAACCAATTCTTGGTCCATGAACTCCTCCTCACACCATTCATGGACTGGTCTTGGTCCAAAACAAGCAGACCAACACCAAGCGCACGCACAGCACGAACTGGCTAGGAAACGGTCGTCTTATCAGAACGTACTAAACAGAACGCACTTTAGAACAGCAAGGCCTATGAATAACGAACTGAAAATCAGAAACGAACAGGCAAGAACGCACTGTAAAACAGATACGACCTGCCTAGACGCCCTGAAAGTCAAGATACGAACCCACAAGCACAAACTGAACCGCAGAAAACGATCTGAAAAGTACGAAGACTAAAAAGCGCGAATCGTCTCTTCCCAAACTTTTACTTCACACGCGGTAACACGAGATCAACAAAAGCAGCCCAAGGGGTGGCGCCAAGAAAAAAGATCTTCCCCTTTATAGTGCCGTCGTACGTGATGGACGTGACCGCGGAGAACGACGAGGAAATTGGGAAATGTCAGTGTGTACGCATGGAAAGCTTGACGAGAAAATCGACAAGCTTAACAAGAATCTCGTCGAAAAAAACGACGTGTTTTTTACGACGAGAAACTCGGTCGTGTGTATGAGGCTTTACTGCTTTTTATGGGTCTAAGCTTTCCTTAAAGTATAACTAAAGGCAAAACTTTTGTTTTAGTTTTGTATAGAGCGCAGAGGGATTAAAAAGCTTGCCAGTTTTTATTGCTGTCTGTGCCCTGTTAAAGGGGAGTTCCAGCCTTTTTTTTATGTTTATTAAAAGTCAGCAGCTACAAAAAGTGTAGCTGCTGGCTTTTAATAAACATACACTTACCTGTTCCACTGTCAAGCGACGCGACGCCCGGAGCTTCGCTCCTCTCCCCGCCTTCTCCGCCGGCGCCTCCATTCATAGTGTGGACACCCTGCCGTGACAGCTTTCGGCTTCACGGCCGGGCACTCACTGCGCATGCGCGAACGGCGCAGCGCTCTCTGAGTGGACAGGCGATCGCCTGGAACCTGTCACGTGTCCCAGGTGATCGCCTACAGGGAGGGGCCGCCTTAGGCGATATGACGAGTCGCCTAGGCGGCCCCTGGGCGGAAGGACGAAGTGGGACAGGAAGTCCCACTCCTACTGAAGCCCCCACTCCCCCCCAAAAAAATTACATGCCAAATGTGGCATGTAAGGGGGTGAGGAGTGGCATGTAATTTGGGTGGAACTCCGCTTTAAGAGGGTTCACCCTTTCCATTTGTCCTGTTTACCATTATCATTGAAAGTGAAACTAAAATAAAATCCCAAATTTTGTGTTGTCCCCAGAAAAGTAATAGAGGGAAAATCTTCCAATGGGGAAACTAGTTCTGGTGACCTGGGGGTCCCCAAGGAATTCCTTTAATTTGTAAGGATTTCCTCTCACTTCCTGTTTGGCTATGGGACAGGAAGTGAAGAGAAATCTCCACAATGGGACACGTGGCAAAAAAAAATCGGACAGGGGTCATTACCCCTCTCTTGCTCTATCCAAAATGAAAAAAAAAGTTTTACCTATAGTTCTACTTCAAGGGATGCACTCCACAGATCTGTTGTTACACGCTGCTCACGTAGCTCCCCGGTTGATGTCAGTTGGTTGGCCTGGTGTGAGGGGGGAAAAGTGTTATCCTAGACATCTGGAGTGTCCCCTCATGACCCACTGTGACATAATCCAAATTTCCCATCTCCTGGGTCACCCTGTCTCCCTTTGGTGGAGACGGTTGGACATCACCCATGCCTTTCATATTTTTGTGAATAACTTTTTTTGTTTCGTTTGAGGATCTGAAGTCCTACCACGAGGTGGCTAACAAATTATTTTATTAAATACTTATTGTTACGCTACGCTGTTCGGGCACAATGTGGAGGTTTGACCCTGGAGCTCTCAGAATCACCACTAGAGGTATTGTTATTAGACCCTGATATTACTAAAAATTTTACGACTGTTTACTCTCGTTTCCAGTCGGCCGGGCTAACCCCTTCTAACTTTCTCAATATAGATGGATGGTGTTGGTTCCTGGGCTATGTGAGAAGGGCTGGGAGGAGGCTTCAGACGTTTGTTTTTAAGATCTCTTATGCCCCGGACACACGACCGGGTTTTCCGACGGGAAAACTGCGAGGAGAGCTTTTGGCCGGGAATCCCGGCCGTGTGTATGCTCCCTCGCAGTTTTTCCGACGGGAAAACTGCCAAACCCGCCGGACAAAAAAAAGAGAACCAGCTTTCTTTTTCCCGCCGGGATTCCCGACTGACTTTTATCCGTCAGAAAACCCTGGCCGTGTGTAGCAGAAACCGACCATTTTGACAGTTTTCCTGTGGGGAAAAACTCAGATGGAGCATAAAACACGGTCGGGATTCCCGAGGAAAAGCTCTCATCAGAGTTTTCCCGACAGAAAAACCGAGCGTCTGTACGGGGGAAAAGTAGAGAGCAGGCTCTCGGTTTTCCCCTCGGGATTTCCGACAGGTCTTTTCCTGTCAGGAATCCTGGTCGTGTGTACTAGGCATTAAGCTCCAATGACAGATACATACAATTCAAGTTCATACACCATCTACACTATACACCTGATAAGTTAGCCCGCACAGGATTTGAATCTGCAGCTGTTTGTCCTTGATGTGACTTTATGGGAGCAGATCTTTTACATACAGTATCTCACAAAAGTGAGTACACCCCTCACATTTTGTAAATATTTTATTCTATCTTTTCATGTGACAACACTGAAGAAATGACACTTTACTACAATGTAAAGTAGTGAGTGTACAGCTTGTATAACAGTGTAAATTTGCTGTCCCCTCAAAATAACTCAACACACAGCCATTAATGTCTAAACCGTTGGCAACAAAAGTGAGTACACCCCTAAGTGAAAATGTCCAAATTGGGCCCAAAGTGTCAATATTTTGTGTGGCCACCATTATTTTCCAGCACTGCCTTAACCCTCTTCGGCATGGAATTCCCCAGAGCTTCAGAGGTTGCCACTGGAGTCCTCTTCCACTCCTCCATGAAGACATCAGCTGGTGGATGTTAGAGACCTTGCGCTCCTCCACCTTCCGTTTGAGGACGCCCAACAGATGCTGAAAAGGGTTTAGGTCTGGAGACATGCTTGGCCAGTCCATCACCTTTACCCTCAGCTTCTTTAGCAAGACAGTGGTCGACTTGGAGGTGTGTTTGGGGTCGTTATCATGTTGAAATACTGCCCTGCGGCCCAGTTTCTGAAGGGAAGGGGATCATGCTCTGCTTCAGTATGTCACAGTAATGTTGGCATTCATGGTTCCCTCAATGAACTGTAGCTCCCCAGTGCCGGCAGCATTTATGCAGCCCCAGACCATGACACTCTCACCACCATGCTTTACTGTAGGTAAGACACACTTGTCTTTGTACTCCTCACCTGGTTGCCGCCACACATGTTTGACACCATCTGAACCCAATAAGTTTATCTTGGTCTGATCAGACCACAGGACATGGTTCCAGTAATCCATGTCCTTAGTCTGCTTGTTTTCAGCAAACTGTTTGCGGGGGCTTTCTTGTGCATCATCTTGAGAAGAGGCTTTCTTCTGGGACGACAGCCATGCAGATCAATTTGATGCAGTGTGTGGCGTATGGTCTGAGCACTGACAGGCTGACCCCCCTCCCCTTCAACCTCTTTAGCAATGCTGGCAGCACTCCTACGTATTTCCCAAAGACAACCTCTGGATATGACGATGAGTACATGCACTCAACTTCTTTGGTCGACCACAACGAGGCCTGCTCTGAGTGGAACCTGTCCTGTTAAACTGCCGTATGGTCTTGGCCACCGTGCTGCAGCTCAGTTTTAGGGTCTTGGCAATCTTCTTATAGCTTAGGCCATCTTTATATAGAGCAACAATTCTTTTTTTCAGAGAGGTCTTTGCCATGAGGGGCCATGTTGAACTTCCAGTGACCAGTATGTGAGAGTGAGAGTGATAACACCAGATTTAACACACCTGCTCCCCATTCACACCTGAGACCTTGAAACACTAACGAGTCACATGACAGCGGGGAAGGTAAATGGCTAATTGGGTCCAAATTGGACATTTTCACTTAGGGGTGTACTTACTTTTGTTGCCAGCGGTTTAGACATTAATGGCTGTGTGTTGAGTTATTTTGAGGGGACAGCAAATTTACACTGTTATACAAGCTGTACACTGGCTACTTTACATTGTAGCAAAGTGTCATTTATTCAGTGTTGTCACATAAAAAGATATAATAAAATATTTACAAAAATGTGAAATACTTTTGGGAGATACTGTATATGTTTCTATCGCTCCTTCTGAGAATAATTTTGGTATGTGACTATTTCTTTTTTTTCTGGTACAATGTATGTGATTATTTTGTAATGCATTTAAGAAACTAAGCAAAATTGAATCAATAAACACCATTAAAAAAAAAAGGAGAAAAATAAGTAAAGAAATAGTAACATTTTATGCTATGCAATGCTTAAAGAGGAAGTAAACCCTGATGGGTTTTACTTCCTCTTCGTTTCCCTGCAAAGGTAAAGCATAATGGGCTACTATGCATCGCATAGAAGCCCATTATGTGTCACTTACCTGAAACCAAAGCCTGCGATGTCCCCGATTTCCTTGCTGGCTCGAAACGTCCATTCTTCACCCCTCTTCTTTCCGGGGGCGCGAACTTGGCTCTGTGACTGTCCGGAGTCGCGTGACGTCGCGGGAGCCGCCAGTCACGGCATGACCCCACAGCGTGCCCTTTCTAGAGTGCGCATGCGTTGAATACATCAGCGCATGCGCATTAGAAATGATTGTACTGGGAATTGTAAATATCTCCTAAATCGTGTAGGTTTAGAAGATATTTCAAGCCTTAATCTAGGCTTAACTGTAGGTGAAAGTGGTCTGTAAGGCTTTACAACCACTTTAAAGTGTTGCTTAACCCACAACAGTAAAAATCAGTCTATATATGCAGTAAAGCATGCTTGTTATATCCACTCCACTGTGGAACCTAAGGGGTTAATTCTTTGCATTGTGTATAAAGGCTGTTTGATTCTGTCTCTCTGATCCCCCTCTTCTTCCACTGTCTCCCAAAAAATAACCTGATATTTACAGAGCCAGGGGACGGGCTGCACATGCTCAGTTTGGTGTGTATTGCTAGAGAGTTTTTTTTTTCTTAGGGGAGTGCATGTGATTAGCACAGGGCCAATAAGCACTGTCCAGACATGTCCAGACAGAGGTTCGGGGAGAATGAAAACTCCTCCTACAAGCTTTACTAGGAATGATAAGTCACAATACTGCTTTATACTGCTGATGAGAAAAGGTATTTATTAGTTCATATTTACTGAAATAATTGCCTTTCCATGTTCTGTGTACTGTGGGAGACCAGATATAGTGAATGCAGGTTCTGGGTTTAGTAACACTTTAAGTTAGGGTTTACATCTATTTGAATAAACGAATAAATAGCATTAAGAAGAAGGCAGATAACCCATAGCAATCAGGCTTCCTTCGTCCATTTAGAATAGTCCATGCTGTGAAAGATGATTGGTTGCTGCAGACTGGTATATACTGTATCCAAAAATAAGTTGTGTGTCACAGACAGAAATTTCTGTATACAGTACATGGCTGGCATGGATACTTTTGTGAACGTACATAAAAGCAATCGTCAGCTAAACCATCCACAGAGAAAGTAATGCCTGTTTTATAATGGTCATCCTCCACCAACTTCCCTCTTCTATTGTGCCAAGCTTTCTCTTCCCTCTTTTCGCTATCCTCAATCTCTCTTCCTCGTTTCCCTTGGGAGCTGTGAAATGAAACAGGGGAGGAGATTCTCTGTGAGCTGCTTTTTTTTGTGTAGCCCATTAATTCACCCTAATGTTCTTCGATTCATGTATTTTATGCTTTATTTTTTGATTGCTTTTGTTTTTAATTGTGCCCGGCTATGAAGAAATCCTCCACAATGAGCCCGCTGGCAAATTAAGAGGAAGAACTTAAAAGGGCCATAGACCCCGGGAAAGGATTAACCGTTTTGGAGCCATTATGCCCACAGCTCTGCATCTATATTGCTTGGTGCACACTCTTATTTACCAGGTATACTTCTTTCTTTTATTTTATTTTTTTCCAGTATCATTTCTGATTTATAACAATACTATTGAGATATATATTTTTCTACGATCTTAGTAAAGGGAACCTAAATTGAAAAAGGGAGGGGTTGCACCGTTGTAGAATACATCTAGAAGTGTCAATTGTGCCTAAGCAGTAGCCTGAAAAATGTACCTTTTTCATTGTCATACTTACCTGCTCTGTGCAATGGTTTTGTACAGAGCAGCCCAGATCCTTCTCTTCCCGGGTCCCCCGCTGGCACTCCTGGCTCCTCCTCCCGCCAAGTGCCCACCATACAAGCCACTTGCTATGGGGCGTATCCATAAAACACACAAAGCAGGCTCGGTGCTGCTCCCCTGTCGCTGGTTATGATTGAAAGCAGCAAGAGCCAATGGCTCTTGCTGCTGTATCTGAGCCAATGAGGAGGGAGATAGCCTAGAGAGCTTCTTCTGTTGTGCACACCGCTGGATCGAGATAAATCTCAAGTATGTATTAAGGGAGGGTTGCGGGGGGAACTGTGTGCAGAAGGTTTTTTACCTTACTGCATGGAATGCCTTTACAACCACTTTAACCACTTCCCTACCCAGCCATAGTCAAATGACGTCCACAGATGGGATCTCCCATCCTGGGTGGACGTCATATGACGTCCTGGGTTTGAAGGGGGATATCTGAATGATGCCTGCAGCTAGAGGCATCATTCAGATATCCTTTTGACGTGCCGGCGATTCTGTGCACCATAAGAATGATCATAGCGGAATGATCGTTCTTATAGGCGGCGGGAGGGGACACCCCCCCCCTCCCACCGCCATCCGGTGCTTCTCCGGGCTCTCCCGTGCGATCGGGGACCCGGAGAGAATCTTCCGGCGCCGGTGGTGGGTCACGTGATGAGCATAGAGATGACTGGTGACCAGATGGTCACCAGTCATCTCTATGATCGGCGGAGGCCCGGGCGCGATGTGACATCACGCCGGGGCCTCAAATGTAAACAAAGCCGCCATTGCGGCTAGTAAGTATGAGATCAGTGAAAAAAATGTTCACGATCTCATGCTTTCCAGCCTGGAGGAGAGATGTGAGGACCCTTCACACACATTCCTATTACAAGGGATGTTTACATTCCTTGTAATAGGAATAAAAGTGATAAAAAAAAAAAAAAGTAAAATAAGTGTAAACAAATAAAGTAAAAAAAAAAAAAATAATAAAAAAAAAAAAATTAAAACGCCCCTGTCCCCGGTAGCTCACGATCAGAAGCGAATGCACACGTAAGTCGCCCACATATGTAAACGCCATTCAAACCACATATGTGAGGTATTGCCGCGTGCGTTAGAGCACGTGCAACAATTCTAGCACTAGACCTCCTCTGTAATTCTAACCTGGTAACCTGTAAAAAAAATTAAAGCGTCGCCTATGAAGATTTTTAAGTACCGAAGTTTGGCGCCATTCCATGAGTGTGCGCAATTTTAAAGCGTGACATGTTAGGTATCTATTTACTCTGCGTAACATCATCTTTCATATTTTCCCAAAAAATTGGGCTAACTTTACAGTTTTGTTATTTTTTAATTCATGAAACTATTTTTTTTTTAAAAAGGCGTTTGAAAAATTATTGCGCAAATACCGTGCAAGAAAAAAAGTTGCAATGACCGTCATTTTATTCCCTAGGGTATCTGCTAAAAAAACATATATAATGTTTCGGGGTTCTGAGTAATTTTCTAGCAAAAGAATGATGATTTGTACATGTAGGAGAGAAGTGCCAGAATAGGCCCGGTATGGAAGTGGTATAAAAAGCCCGGTATTGAAGTGGTTAAGGGTCCTTTCACACGCTGGTGCTCTGCTCCATTCAGGTTGTGTGCAAATCCCCTGCCAAATCAGTGCTGAAAGAGATGGATGTCAGTTTTGTGACATCTCAGCCGATACAATTTTTATCTGCATTTTGACAACAGACTGTGATGGGCCCATGGTGGCTCTATGTGTCCATTTACAGGATACTTGTGATCTACCACATTTAGGTCCTTGAAAAACAGAAAATGATGCTATCCTTTCCTGTTTTTGTTTTCCAGATCTGGATGAACTCTAAGGTAGGCGCAGGTAATCAGTCAAGTCTGTTTACATCCACCTGCTCATAGACCTGCATGGAGCTCCTAATCAGGTCCACCTAAAAAACTGACAGTCCCCTGCAGTACCTTGCCCTCCCCTTTCTCCCCTGCTGCTCCGTTTAACAATGGGAGCCAACGAAATAAGCCTTCAGTTAAGCAGGCCATATACTGTAGAGCTGGCCACCACTTCCAGAAGATGTCGTGATTGGTAGAAATGCATTTGGGTGGAGTCTCTGTGACATCATGTCTGGATTATAGGTGTGCACAGCTTATGGCATTAGGGTGTACACTCCAAAGCTCAAACACACATGCATGTAAAATAATGCATTTGGGTGGCAAAAATACAAATGCAATTTATACACTGGGGGGGAGAACCTCTGATGGAATCTAGGGTGGAAAAGGACCTGGGGGTCCTAGTAGATGATAGCCTCAGCAATGGCATGCAATGCCAAGCTGCTGCTAACAAAGCAAACAAAATATTGGCATGCATTAAAAAGGGGATTAACTCCAGAGATAAAATAATAATTCTTCCGCTCTACAAGACTCTGGTCCGGACGCACCTGGAGTATGCTGTCCAGTTTTGGGCACCAGTCCTCAGGAAGGATGTACTGGAAATGGAGAGAGTGCAAAGAAGGGCAAAAAAGCTAATAAAGGGTCTGGAGCATATTAGTTATGAGGAAAGGTTGCGAGCACTGAACGTATTCTCTCTGGAGAAGAGACGCTTGAGAGGGGATATGATTTCAATTTACAAATACCATACTGGTGACCCCACAATAGGGATAAAACTTTTTCACGGAAGGGAGTTTAACAAGACACGTGACCACTCATTAAAATTAGAAGAAAAGCATTTTAACCTTAAACTACATAGAGGGTTCTTTACTGTAAGAGCGGCCAGGATGTGGAATTCCCTTCCACAGGCGGTGGTCTCAGCGGGGAGCATTGATACTTTCAAAAAACTATTAGATAAGCACCTGAACAACCACAAATACAGGGATATACAATGTAATACTGACATATAATCACACACATAGGTTGGACCTGATGGACTTGTGTCTTTTTTCAACCTCACCTACTATGTAACTATGTAACTATGTGTATGTGTCTACATCCATATGGCCCCGGCACATTGATTTCCCTGCCAGCACAGTGAAAGAGAAGTGCATTAGCACTTCTCTTATGGCTGATTTGGTAAGAGGGAGATCTTTCCCATCTCCCCGCCTGCACACAGAATGATAATGCTAATGCGCACAAGGTGATTAGGGTGTGCCCATGCACACCCTGTGCACATGCCTATGGTCCGGATCCAGTCTGGAACAAATACCAGCTCTCTAATGAGCTTGTGGAGCGGCGGCACTCCCTTTAGTGTAAGGTGACCAGATTTTTAAAATGAAATGCGGGGACATATTTTTTTTTTTACTAATAATGGCAGCAATTAGCGACTCTCTGCCCGTTGCCGCCCACCTCACAGCCTCTCAAGTCTGAAGCCTCGTACACACGGCCGAGATTCTTGTCGAAAAAAACATGTCGTTTTTTTTGACGAGATTCTTGGACAAGAAACTTGTTCCGGCCGAGTGTACACACGCTCCATTCAAAGAACCCGCGGTTCTTTGAATGGAGCGAACGCGGTGACGTCATCGAATACGACGAGCATGCGCTCGTCACATTCGATGCCGTCGCCGCCATCTTGGTTCACCCTATCCTATGCCTAGGAAGCTACCGCGCATGCGTCAAAGTCATTTCTAGCATGCGCGGGCTTCCCGGCGAAAAGGTAAGTGTACACACACACCATTTTCTTGTCGAGAAACAGGCTGACGAGAATCTCGACGAGAAAATAGAGAGCAGGTTCTCTATTTTCTCGTCGAGATTCTAGTCGGTTTTCTTGATGAGAAACCATACACACGAACGAATTTCTCAGCAAGAAATCTCTGCCAGCAAGTTTCTTGCTGGTTCTTGCCGAGAAACTCGTTCGTGTGTACGAGGCATGACTCTCCGGGTCCCGGCTACTACTGGGTGGGGAGCGGAGGAAGATCACTCCGCCAGGGAAGTCCAGGGAAGTCAAGTCAAGAAGATAAGCAGACAGGCGACTGACCGGGACTTGAGCCAAGGCAGAAGAACATGCGAGCGGAGCTGAATGGGCACCCGAAACTGAAGAAATATTCCCTCCGCTCCGTCCAGCACATGATCATCGGAAAGGGGCACAGATATTGGAAAGAAATACACCCCCCCTAAGCTAGTAGGAGCGGCGGAGCGGGGGGGTGTAATTCAGAATTTTTTCTTTTAATTCTGCACTGACTGTCTTTGAAATTGCCCCAGCCCCTGTTCAAATCCAATCCGGGGACAAAACCGGGGACAGACTTGGTCCGGGGACAGTGTCCTCAATCCGGGGACTGTCCCCTGAAACCGGGGATGTCTGGTCACCCTACTTTAGTGGCTAAACATTTAAAACTTTTCAATGTGACTTTGCACTTTGTTTTTAAAACACACATTTTAAATAAATGGTTTTATGCAATGGGACACCCCCCCGTCTGGTCTATATTTCTTTTTGGCTCGGAGATGTGGAGTGCACGTTAACTAAAATCCAGGAAGCTGTAGGTGGTTGGAGAAAGAAGGAAGATCTGGAGGGCTGAGAAGGAAATTAAGGAGTGACGTGAATTCTAAAGCTAGTGGCCCACCCCAATAAAAGCGATTTTGGACCTTTTACATTTGAAAGGTCCCAAAGATTCTGGTGAGTGTCTAGTGAAGTGGGTGGTCACCAGAGCACTAATTTTCATTGTGGATTTACACCTTTGTGACTGCACAGTGGAATGATGGTGGATACCTCCTTGATCTATTGAACTTTATTTTATCCATTTGATGAACTTCTCTATTTATTGGCCTTTATACTTATCACATATATGAAATGTGCATGAGACTTTTTTGTGATGTTTGCATAGAATCCATATCAGACTGTGATGCTAGCACATTTTAGCACTATTATTGGCAGTTTTGTTGAAAAATAGTACTGCTGTTTTATTTGTTTTATTTATTAGTGTAATTATTTTTGATATTTGTATTTTTGCACACATTTTTAGTAGTTTGGGGGGTATAGCATTTTTTTTGCACATTTTTGGTATAGTATATTCACACAGATTCGTGTTGATTAGCACAATTGGTTTTCGGAATATGCACTTTTGGGCACTTTAAGGCCCCTTTCACACTGGCACGTTTTTCAGGCGGTTTAGCGCTAATATTAGCGCTGTTATACCGCCTGAAAAATCGTGCCCTGTATTCTTCAATGTGAAAGCCCGAAGGCTTTCACACTGAAGCGGTGCGCTAGCAGGACCGCTCCAAAAGTCCTGCTAGCCGCATCTTTACAGCGGTGAAGGAGCGGTGTGTTCACCGCTCCTTTACCGCGGCTGCCCATTGAAATCAATGGGACACCGCGGTAATACCGCCAGCAAACCGCGGCAATAGCCGCGGTTTGCGGGCGGTGTTAACCCTTTTTCGGCCGCTAGCGGGGGTTAAATTCACCCCGCTAGCGGCCGCATACCGCGGTGATAACGACGGTATAGCGGCGCTGAAAATCGCGCCGCTATACCGCCACCGCACCTGCCCGCCCCAGTGTGAAAGGGGCCTAATGGTCATGTCTTCAGTTTTGCCTTGTATTTGTATACCTTTGTATACTCTGTTAGTGTATGTTTATTTTAAAATATTTTTCTGAAAATAATAAATCTAGCACCCTGATGTTTAGGCAGGGTTGCTATTAAATGTATTTGCCAACCACCACATTTACGGATTAGTAAACTGTGATATATTACATTTTTGTTTTCAAGTTAGATATGCTTTAACCACTTCCCGCCCAGTCAATAGGAGATTGACGTCCGGGAAGTGGTTCTGTTATCCACATTGGACGTCTATTGACGTCCTGCAGGATAACAGCCGCCGCACGCCCGGGGGGGCGCGCATCGCGGTGATCGGTGGAGCGGTGTGTCAGTCTGACCCACCGCTACACTGATCTCCGTAAAGAGCCTCCAGCGGAGGCTTTTTACCACGTGATCAGCCATGTCCAATCACGGCTGATCACGATGTAAACAGGAAGAGCCGTTGATCGGCTCTTCCTCACTCGCGTCTGACAGACGCGAGTAGAGGAGAGCCGATCGGCGGCTCTCCTGACAGGGGGGGTTTGTGCTGATTGTTTATCAGCGCAGCCCCCCCCTCGGATACCCACACTAGACCACCAGGATGCCGCCCAGGACCACCAGGGAAGCCCCAAGCATGTGGATGGCCAGGTAAGTCCCCCATGGCCATCCACATGTACTAAAACATAAAAAACATATGCCAATCAGTGCCCACAAATGGGCACTGACTGGCACCATCATGGCACGACCACAATGTGTGGTGGCTGGCATTGCTGGGCATCAGTGTCATCAGTGCCACCTACTAGTGTCCATCAGTGCCACCTATCAGTGCCCATCCGTGCCCATCTGTGCCCATAAGTGCCCACCTATCAGTGCCCGTCCGTGCCACCTATCAGTGCCACCCATAAGTGCCCATCAGTGCCGCCTATAAGTGCCCATCAGTGCCGCCTATGAGTGCCCATCAGTGCCGCCTATGAGTGCCAATCAGTGCCGCCTATTAATGCCCATCAGTGCCGCATACCAGTGCCACATATCAGTGCCCATCAGTGCCGCCTATCAGTGCCCATCAGTGCCGCCTATCAGTGCCCATCATCAGTGCCCATCAGTGCCACCTCATCAGTGCCACCTCATCGGTGCCCATCAGTGTCGCCTTATCAGTGCCCGTCAGTGCCCCCTTATCAGTGCCCGTAATTGAAGTAGAAAGGGTACTTATTTACAAAAAAAATTTCTCTTTTTTTTAATTTGTTGTGCAAAAAATAAAAATCGCAGAGGCGATCAAATACCACCGAAAGAAAGCTCTATTTGTGGGAACAAAATGATAAAAAATTTGTTTGGGTACAGTGTAGCATGACCGCGCAATTGTCATTCAAATTGCGACAGCACTGAAAGCTCAAAATTGGCTTGGGCAGGAAGGTGTATAAGTGCCTGGTATTGAAGTGGTTAATCACAATGAGATTTCTATGGACCTTAACATTACATTGATCTGATTAATATGTGATACAACTTTCAACAAACTATATAAAAATATTTTCATTGATGCAAAGAAAGATGCAGATTGCAATTACCGTAGGTGCATTTTGCTACTGTGAATTATATCCTTTTTTTAAAGTTTGGGTTTTTAGCCAAACAAACTGACATTCCATCAGTTTTATTTTTATTTTAGATTATTATTTATTTATTACAGGTACTTATATAGCGCCATCAGGTTATGCTGCGCTTTACAATCTACATGGTTTAAGGGTTGAGGTCCAGATACTTTTCTTTTCTTTATTTTTAACCACTTACAGACCACCCGCCGTCATTATATGGCGGCTCTTTGAAGTGGAATATCGTTGTTATGGCAGCAGCTAGCTGCCATAACCCCGGTATTCACTTCTTCAGCAGGCGGTCCGTTTTCAGATAAAAGTGGTCTTAGCGGTGGATTCGCCACAAGATCACTTTTATCAGTGGCAGGAGAGGGGCCCCCCTCCCGCCGCTCTAAGGTGCCCTCCGCCACTTACTGGAGCCACCGGCGGAGGCGATCGGGTCCTTTCCCCTGCTTGGCATGGAGCTAAGTGAGGGGAAGATGGCCCCCACCCGGCTCCATACTATTGCAGGGCAGAAGCGACGTCAAAGCGTCACTTCGGTCCATAGCTCTTAAAGGGACATCTGGTTTTTTTTTATTTATTTTTTTTAAACAACAATTTTATTTATTTTATTTTTTTATTGCATTTTAGTGTAAATATGAGATCTGAGGTCTTTTTGACCCCAGATCTCATATTCAAGAGGTCCTGCCATGCTATTTTTCTATTACCAGGGATGTTTACATTTATTGTAATAGGAATAAAAGTGAAAGAATTTTATTTTTTAACAGAACAGTGTAAAAATAAAAAAGTAAAATAAATTTAAAAAAAAATAAAAACATTTTTAGCTTGCCCTGTCCCGACGAGCTCGCATGCAGAAGCGAACGCATACGTGAGTAGCGCCTGCATATGAAAACGGTGTTCAAACCACACATGTGAGGTATCACCGCTATTGATAGAGCGAGAGCAATAATTCCTCCTCTGTAACTCAAAACATGCAAGCTGTAGAATTTTTTAAACGTCACCTATGGAGATTTTTAAGGGAAAAAGTTTGTCGCCATTCCACGAGCGGGCGCAATTTTGAAGCATGACATGTTGGGTATCAATTTACTCAGCGTAACATTATCTTTCACAATATAAAAAGAAATTAGGCTAACTTTACTGTTGTCTTATTTTTTTATTAAAAAATATGTATTTTTTCCCACAAAAAGTGAGCTTGTAAGACCACTGCACAAATACGGTGTGACAGAAAGTATTGCAATGACTGCCATTTTATTCTCTAGGGTGTTAGAAAAAATATATATATAATGTTTGGGGGTTCTAAGTAATTTTCTAGCAAAAATAAATAAATATTTTAACTTGTAAATAAAAAGTTTGAAAAATATGCCCGGTCCTTAAGTGGTTAATTTAATTCCTATTTTTTATGTCTTCGTCAAACTGTTTTTTTTTTTTTTTAAAGAAAGTTTTTCTGGTTTATTTCTATTTTTTTCTTGCCGATGATTGGAGTATACTGCCTGTTAGCAGTATGTTAACTCACTATAAAACAGAAAGCCATGTCTTAGCTAAAGTGTAATTTATCTTATTACACTGTCTAATCTATCTTAACTAGGAGGTGGAGAACATAGGAAAACGGATTGTGAGACCCTTTCAGGACACATCTTATTGATTAGAGAAGAATAGTTAACAGGGTGGTGTATAATGGGGATACTGGTGAGAGGACTTGAGTGTCTGCAGGATTCTCAGGCTACTGTAAGGCTCATAGGGATCAGTTAAAGTTTAACTCTCTGCAGGATGCAGGCCCAGCAGGGGGCAGAATACAGGACAAAAAGGTGTAAATGTGTCCCCTCTCATAACTAACAGGTCCTAGTGATGAATGATTTTCATGTCAACCTTAAAGATTTATAGTAATCAACCATTGATGTCTGAGACTGGTACAAGGCATGAATTAAATAGAATCTGTCACATATAAAAGAACACTGGAACATGCAGCAGTTCACTAATTAGACCAAGTAACTTTTATGCCAAGTCTGAGTACTCGTTGAATAATTAGCTGTGCCAAAAACCTCTGAATTTCCACTGCTGATTACTTACCATAAGATGTGCAAATTTAAAAGTTAAGCCCCATACACACGGTCTGACTTTTGCCCAACAAACTTCGTTTTGAGCAAGTTGGACCAACAATCCGACCGTGTGTACGCTCCATCGGACAAACTTTTTTTGCTTTTTTCTTGTTTTCATCAGACAAAAGTTGGGTCTGCAAACGGACAAACTTTTGCCCAACAAAAGTCCGATGGAGCAAAGTCCGACCGTGTGTACAGAAAACCATCAGACTTTTGTCCGATGGACAAAACAACTAATGTTAAAATCAACCAACAATAGCAGAAGTTGACCAAAGGGTGGCGGTAAAGAGCAGAAAAGAACAGAAAAACCACGTGATGTTGCAAAAAGTTTTGGGAAAGTTTTCAGAAAAGTCAGAGCGTGTGTATGCTATGGGTGTTCCCGACCAACTCCGTACGGACAAAAAAACACTTTAAAAGTCCGATGGAAGTCCGACCGTGTGTACGGGGCTTAAAACTATATACAACCAAACAGGATTTGTGGACATTTTAGGCACCGCACGCGAAAAATTCTATACAAAATCTTTTTTTTTATTGTTCACATTAATTCATTAAAAAACACATGTAGCAAGGTATTATTATAGACTGTATCTTAACAGACTGCAATTAATGCCTAAAGAGGAACTTGGCTCCCTCTGGTGCTCGTTTGTGTTATAGTTGGAAAGTTGTTTGGTTCTGTCATATAAGAACAAAGCATGGTGGGCATTGTAGTGCAGGAGACAGAGACTCTATTGCCATGGGTTGGATTGAAACTACAATACCCACAAATCCCATTGTGCTACCAAAGTGCAGTTCGCCATGCACAGCCTGCTGGGAGAACTGATTTAAGGCAGAGGCGGGGCCTCAGCCCGCTCTCTCTGGACGCCATCTTTCAACAGGCAAGAGGCCTGCTGTGAGCGTGCCTAGGCCGTAGAAGCCTGGGCCTAAAGTTGGAGAGCGGATCGCCGATGGAGGGATCCTTGTGGACAGCATCGCTGACTGAGACAGAGAGTGGACTGTCCTACGCTCCATCGCATCTGACGCCATCCATCTACCTGCACCTTGTAAGCGGCCGCGCGGTGGACCGGCGACATCTTGCTTGACGGTGATACCAGTGAGGAGAGGACTCCGGGTGGTGAGAAGGCACTTGCCTACCAGCATAATTAACTGAGTTATAGAAGAGTGGTCCCTATAGTCCCACTTATACTTGCTGACACTTGCAGTGCCACATAGAGGGATCCTTTGCACCCGAGAGTGGGACAGCAGATTGGGAGAACTAGCGCTTTCTTTATTTCTACTCTACATTCACAGAGTGATTACTTTCCCTCTTCACCTACTGTTTGGAATACAATTTAAGTGCACCAACAGAGCTAGCAGAAGACAAGTTACATAGTTACATAGTTAGTCAGGTTGAAAAAAGACAAAGTCCATCAAGTTCAACCATAAAAAAAAAAAAAAAAATATATCATACAATCCCATATACCCAATCCTATACCCACAGTTGATCCAGAGGAAGGCAAAAAAAAACAGCAGAGCATGATCCAATTTGCTACAGCAGGGGAAAAAATTTGTTCCTGATCCCCCGAGAGGCAACCGGATTTACCCTGGATCAACTTTACCTATAAATGTTAGTACCCAGTGATATTGTGTACTTTTAGGAAAGTGAACTTAAAGGAACAGTCATCACTTTATTTCTCTGCAACGTTTACTGTGAAGGGATACGCACCAGTTTGAACTGTCCACTAGACGGAGTCATATAGCCATAAGAACTCTTATGTTTGATATAACTGTTTATATTGCCTCTGTTGTGCTGCTGTTATAGTAAGTGTGTGTGAGAATTAGTGGGGAAGTGTCCCAGCGTCGGTGTCATAGCGTTGGGAGATTCCTCCACCATACACTTACTCACATTTGACCCAGGTTATAGTAATTGGGTCTTGTAATATAGAAACCTTGAACCAGTTGTATTTCATTGACTTTTCAGGGAGCTGTGTACAGTCAATTATATCTGTATAACCATTTTTCTACTTTCTCCAAGTAAACACTTTACAACTGGTTAAGTTACATCTTGTGTGGAACTCTATCTGTTGCAGCTGAGAGTCAGGTGACCAGTGCCAAGGTAACGGTGACTATACATATTACAGTGTGGTGTTGTTGTGGTCCTCTTTGCCATTGGGTCCCACATACATATTGTTGTCCAGTTGTGCCAAGGGGGGTTTGAGACAAATTTCTGGGGTTGACAGGCAGAGTTCAGACCCAAAATAATAACCAGCAGCTCCTACGGGGGTAGTGCTACACACAATTTTAAAAACAGCAGCTGATCAACCACGAAATAGTTTCACCGAGGCCATCTTGTAACCTATGGGTAGTAATGACCACACGTAAACAGGTACATTTCACCATGTTTAAATGTTTCAAACAAATCATCAGGGGGAAATGATGTTCGGTCTGAACTGTAAATCCAAAACTACAATAACATCCTCATAAACAGAGAAAAACGAGAAAAATAAAAGAGATAAAGATCATCATCACAAAAATATTATTATAGTATAGTAGTAGAGCCCTTGAGAAAGTCACGTGCCTGTGACGCAACGCGTCGCGAGGAGCCATGTGACGTCACTTCTGGTGACACCGGAAGTTCGGAACTTGTAGCGATTTTGACCCTACGGTTCTTCACACTTGCTGTTGAGTGTTAATTTTAAAGAGGAAGTAAACCCTGGTGGGTTTTACGTCCTCTTTTTTCCCCTGCAAAGTGAAAGCATAATGGGCTACTATGCATCGCCATATTGCCAGCACCCACTCCTTCGTTAGCAACTGGTGACAGCAGTAAGCTGTTATATATAGAAGCACCCAGTTCAGGTGTTCATCCGAATGACTGAACAGTCAAAGTTCAGTCTGAACTATTGGCTCATCCCTAGTAGCAGTTTAAACTATATGCATTTAAGAACACAATGAGTCCTTCTGAAACATTATACGGAATAACAGAGTTCCAGCTCCTGAGGAATACTATTTCAAGTATTCACAGCTCTCTGAGTTAGGAATCCCTACTGTATGTGGTGGTTAAACCCCTTTTCCACTAGAAGCAAAAGTAAGTAAGTACCCAGATAGCAAGGATAACTTGCCACAAATTTGTGGCAGTGTTGAATTGTAAATCTTGTTAACTTGCTGCACATTTTCACTGACAAGTTGTACACTCGCAGAGCACTTGAAGTACAAGTTCTAGTTGACACTTTTCCAATTGGTAGCAAATTTGCGTGGCAAGTCTCTAGCAAGAGCAAAGTTGCAGTGGTTAGTCTACAGCAAGAGCTCTGCAAGTCTATACCATGAAAATTCAGTCACAGTGACCCCTGTGGTGGGATGACTATTGCACAACATAACTGAACCAGAACTCGCAGCAGACTTGCAGAATGTTTGCAAAGACAGATGATCTGGAGTCATGCGATGTGGACTTGCTGCAGTTGTGCAACAAACTTGTGAAGCTTGGCAAGTCTAGCAATAGCTTAGCAAGTCATTTTCAAACTTGCAGCTCACTTGCTTGCTATCTGGTCAGCCACATTTTCGTATAAAATGTAAAATTTGGAGAATATCAAGGTTTCTCATGCCATGTTACATTTTAGAATAAAAACGTAATTAAAATATCACTGTTCCTGCCCCCATGGACGTGGAGCTGCCCGTGGCACCCAATACATTTTTACCTTTCAAGTGAAACAAAGAATATGCTCTCTATGAGCATCTTGTGCTCTAGTTTTGTTAAATCTACTTTTTGGTTTATGTTTTAGACAGAACAACATAAGCACTGTATTTGAATTACAGTCAATACAGGGTGCGTGTCATATTTTACTGTATTGCCGAAGGAATGTATCTGTATCGCACATAAAGCATGGCGTATACAGGTCATCGCAGGGGTTAATCATTGCCTCACTCCTTTCTGCAGCTAAATGACCACCGTTAATTCTCAGCTCTATTTGATATCACGCTGAGTGCATAACCTTCATTTTTCTGTCCCCGGAGCCTCATGTATCAAGCAGTGAGAACTGTCTCCCTAATTCTGAGTTATAGAGGCGCTCAGAGCCCCTGGGGAAGACAGTAACGGAGGGCAGGGAGGTTGCATTTCAGAGTGGCTCTTGACTTATCTTCGAAGAGGCCAGAATAGACAGCAAAAGGATTGCTGTTACTAGAGAAAGGTGGAGTCTGGCCGAACCTTACAGTGGCCAATAACTTTAAATAATTTTGTACCTAAGTTAAAGTGAATAGAGTAGTAATAGAAAACAACTATAATTTATTACTTTGTCTTGTGCTTTTTTTTTTTTTTTTTATTGATTTGCATTTTTATTTTTCCAGCTTTTGCCTTATGTATTTACTTTGTGGAGGGATGCAAGTAATGCCGCGTACACACGGTCGGAATTTCCAACAAGAAAAGTTCGATATGATCTTTTCGTCGGAAATTCCGACCGTGTGTAGGCTCCATTGGACTTTTGCTGTCGGAATTTCTGCCAACAAAAGATTGAGAGCAGGTTCTCTATTTTTTCCCAACGGAAATTCCGTTCGTCTGTATGCAATTCTGACGTGCAAAAAAACATGCATGCTCGGAAACAATTTGACGCATGCTCGGAAGCATTGAACTTAATTCTCTCGGCTCGTCGTAGTTGTTGTTCTTGACGGTCGAAAGTTCAGAGAACTTTTGTGTGACCGTGTGTATGCAAGCCAGGCTTGAGCGGAATTCTGTCGGAAAAACCATCCAAGGATTTTCCGAAGGAAATTCCGACAGTGTGTACAGGGCATAAGAAGAATATTTGTTTTTAAATTAAATCTTTAGTCATTTCATTGTTTATTTTAGATATATGTATGAATAGGATCAGATTAAAGCAGCATTTCTTGACCTTTTCAACAGAGGAACCCCTCAAATAACTTTCCGGTCTCAGGGAACTCCTGTAAAAAATTACTATATCTACAACTCATAATAAATGAGTGTGATGGTCAGTTGAAAGAATGCTCCTTATACTTGTGGTCATTGGGAAGAATCCCTTCCCCCTTAAATATAGCTAAAATGATCAATGGTGTCAGTGGGAACTTATCCGTGAGGCAGAAATTGTTCATTGCTCCAACTCCTAGCAACCTCTGGAGAAACCTAATGCCGCGTACACACTATCGGAAATTCCGACAACAAAACCGTGGATTTTTTTCCGACGGAATGTTGGCTCAAACTTGTGTTGCATACACACGGTCACACAAATCTTGTCGGAAATTCCGACCGTCAAGAACGCGTGACGTACAAGACGTACGACGAGCCGAGATCAATGAAGTTCAATAGGCAGTTCGGCTCTTCTGCTTGATTCTGAGCATGCGTGTTTTTTTGCGTGTCGGAATTGCATACAGATAATCAGAATTTCCGACAAGAGCTTTTCTTGGTGGAAAATATGAGAACCAGGTCTCAAATTTTTGTGGAAATTCCGACAGAAAAAGTCAGATGGAGCCTACACACGGTCGGAATTTCCGACCAAAAGCTCACATCGAACTTTTCTTGTCGGAATTTCCGATCGTGTGTACGCGGCATTAGAGTTCCATGGAAGCTTGAAAGGTTGAAAGCTTGGAAGCTTGAAAAATCATGATTGAAAGCGAGCCTGTGTTTTGCCCATGCAGAGCATAGCAACAGGTTAATTTACGTATTGCCATCCTCCAGCTGCTTATACTTGCCTTCTCTTCAATCTTTTTGCTGTTCTATTCACCTGTGGGAGTAAGAAGAAGACCTGTTTAAACTCCAGGTTACAGAGGACTTAGGAAAAAAGAGAAAGGTGGCCACCACATGGTGAAAACAGTACGTCCCCTGTGGACAACCAAGCAGTTAATATGGCAGAAAACTGGACTTGCTGGCTTATTGTAAAAATATACTTTATTAAATAGATGGCATAATGATAAATATCAAAAATCAAAACACACGGTGCTGACAATTGCCCTCCACCACAGTAAAACAATGTCACAATGAAGTCACCCGGCCCGAATGTCCATGCGAATGCACATTTCTATTGCGGTACCCCACAATCGTATTCAATTCCAAGTGTGCATCTCACATGTGCCTCAAGGCTACCTAAATACCCCCTTTTATCAAGAGTCTCAAGCTGGAGACTCAAAAATTAGATTTTAGATATTTATCATTATACCATCCATTTAATAAAGTATATTTTTACAATAAGCCAGCAAGTCCAGTTTTCTGCCATATTAACTGCTTGGTTGTCAACATAGGACGTACTGTTTCCACCATGTGGTGACAACCTTCCTTTTTTCCCCATATATGCTTAGTTACAAGGCAGTTCATCTTATTTTAGGTGTTTGGGCACTGGATGTGAACTATAACTACAATAACAGTATCCCAACCCCTTTTGTTCTATACTACACAGGGCTTAGGACTCATGACATCCATTCAATGTCACAGCACTAACCATAGGCTGGATAGGCAATAACAGTGGCAAATAGTAGTCATGGGAAGCAGAACGGGTAGGCCCAGATGCTTCAATCTACATGCAGATTGAAGGGGAGTAGGAGGTAGTGGCAGTCTCTGACACTAACTGGAAAGATTAATACCTATGAAGCCTCCATGACACTAAAGGTTGGGTTTATCTAACTAGAACAGGTTGGTTCCACAACTTTAACACCTCCCATCCCATTCTTGGACAATCAACATTTGCCTTCTGTGGTGATTGGATTAAGGTGTTGGTCCTACCTGTTTGGATATAAATACTGGGGTATTTTCCTGACTTTCATTAGGACTGAAGTCTTGGATGAGCTATGAAATGTCTTCAACGTTTCAGAACAGGTCCAGTTCAATGTGACCAACTACTATTAGCTATACCATGATCTGGATAAATGAGAACCTTCACAGACATGTCCTGAAGTCTATGTACTAGGAGGAGTGGAGGGTGGGGTACATTTTTCAATGTCTATGTATTAGGAGGAGGTGAGGGTGAGGTATATGTCCTAAAATATGTGTATAATGCCCTGTACACACGATCGGATTTCCGATGGAATTTTCCGTCGTAATTCCGATGAAGCTGACTTTCATCAGTCTTGCCTACGCACCATCAGACAAAATTCTGACCATCCAAAACGCCGTGATGTAAAACATTCAGACGAGCCGAGAAAAATTAAGTTCAATGCTTCTGAGAATGCGTCGACTTGATTCTGAGCATGCATGGGTTTTTTCTCCATTGGAGTTCCACTCAGACGATCAGAACTTCCTATTCGTTTTTTTCCATCGGAAAAATTTAAAACATGTTCTATTTTTTAACACAGATGGAAAAAAGTCCAATGGGGCCCACACACGATCGTTTTTTCCGATGAAAAAAGTCCATCAGACTTTTTTCATCGGAAAAACCGACCGCGTGTACAGGGCATTAGGTGTAAGTAAAAATGGAATTTGTGCTTTTATGCCTGTGTATTGGGAAGATACAAAGGTAGGGTATGTGTCCTGAGGTCTATGTATTGAAAGAGGTGAGGGTAGGGTACATATCCCGGTGTGTATTGTGTTGGGTGAGGTAAGGTTTGTACCCAGATGTCTATCTACCAAGAAAAGGTGAGGATGGGATATGTTTCCAGATGTCTAGGTATTCGTAGGAGATGGGAATGGGGTATATTTCCTGATATTTTTTGTATTGGGGGAGTGGTGAAGGTTAGAAGGTATATTTAACGTATGTGTACTGGAAGGACGTGAGATACATATTATAAGATCTGCATATGAGGAGAAAAGAATGCGGTCCATACTTTATAATCAATTTACCAAATAAGAGAGGCAGCTATTACTGTCTATCGGGATTAGTCAGGAGATGTATGTCTTGATGTCTCTGTAATAAAATTAGGGAAGATGGGGCAGCCAGGGTACCAGTATATTAAATGAAATCTGTACTTGCCCCATGTCTTATGCTAATTTCAGAAAAACATGTTCAATAGCTGTAGTGTCGATGGTCATTAAATCCTTAGAACAACTTCCCCCACAATTTAAAGATATTATACATTGCCGGAATGTACAGCAGATGCCTTAGAATATATTATCACATGAACAGGAAATGCTGAGCATCCACCAGTGCTCATAAAAGTGACACTTAACTTGTGTGCTTCTGTGATGTTTAACACTGCCAGCTACGTAAATGTTGAAGAGATAGCAACATTACAAGCAGATCCGTCATGTAATCTCTAATACCCTGGGGGGGGGGGGGGGGGTACATTTTAAAATAAGGATTTTTCCCCCTCACTTGAATCGAAAAGGATGTAAATGTATGAGAAATGACATGTAGAATCATTGGGTTGCCACAAGTTGGATGATTACAAGACAATAAATCTTTAATGCAGACCTTAAGCTTTAAAATATTCTCATTTCAGCACTGTGTGCCAAGTGCTTATAGAATCCGAACTCCACTGACTTCAATAGAAAGCCTATACACTGCCCACCAACTTCTCGACAGGTCTTATCAAGTGGAGTTCTGTCTGCACATGTGCCACCGGAGTAGTGGACAACCAAGAAGGTTTTGAAACTAGACTGTGTGGCACCGAAAAGGCCAGTAAGGCCAATTCACACCTGAGTATTTTCTAGCTAGAAGCTCCAAAATGCTCAGCATCTATTATCCCATCTATAACAATGGTGACTGGTCATGTATGAGAACTCAGGTGACCAAAGCTACAAAAGTTGCATCAGCCACTTTAGAGGAAGAATTAAACATTTTTGGCACCACAGACTTGAATGGGAACACGTAAATTAAGCAATTTATTTCGGCTTTTTTTTAAGCATATTTCAGGCATTCTGAGACTGAGAACTGGTCTCCACCCCTAGTGCTATCCCTTGGCTAAAACAAAAACTTCTGAAGCTTGAATACAAATACAAATACACTTCTGAAACACTTGTATACTCACGCAAAAACGTGAAAAAAAATCCTGAAAATTGCTCTGCCTAATGCCGCGTACACACGACCGTTTTTAATGTCATTGAAAAAAACGGCATTTTTCTCAACGTGATTTTTCGTGTTTCCTCTCAAGCCTGCCTTGCCTACACACTATCGTGGAAAAAAATGTTCGCGTAAAGCGCGGTGACGTACAACACGTACGACGGCACTATAAAGGGGAAGTTCCATTCGGATGGTGCCACCCTTTATGTTAGTAAAGTTTGGTGAGAGACGATTCGCGCTTTTCAGCCTCGTGCTTTTCAGTCCGTTACAGCGTGACGAATGTGCTATCTCCATTACGAACGCTAGTTTTACCAGAACGAGCGCTCCCGTCTCATACTTGATTCTGAGCATGCGCATTTTTTTTCACGTCATTAAAGCCCACACACGGCCGTTTTTCATGACGAGAAAAACGACGATGTAAAAAACGACGTGAAAAATTAAAGCATGTTCCAATTTTTTCATGCCCGTTTTTCACGTCGTGAAAAATGCTCTGAAGCCCACACACGATCATTTTTAATGACCATTTTAATATTATTTTTTTTTCTCGGCATTAAAAACGGTCGTGTGTACGCGGCATTAGACTGCATTGACACCCGAGGGTCAAGTTTTTGAGCGTTTTTCAAGCATTTGCATGCGCATTTTTAAGCGTTTGTGTACAGCGTTTTTTTTTTAATTTGAGCTTTGCCATTTTTTAATTGGCCAATAGAGAAAAATATCTTCTGTTTCATCATTTGCTGCTATGTTTTTCAGCTTTTTCATCCACTTTTATTTATTATTTATTTATTATTATTATTATTTATTTATAGATTTAAAAAAAAAAAAAATTGTAAGGAGTTAAGGGTTAGGGTTTAAATGTTAGGGGTTTATTTATTTATTATTTATTTATTTATTTTGTTGAGTTAAGGGTTAATATTAGGAGTAAAAAAATTGGATCCTGTTACTATAAAGCATGTTATACAGCACAGTGCTTGTGCTGTGTAATTTGGCCCCCTGTATCACCTGAAATACCTGCCTGATTCTGCCCTCCCCCCTGTAAACTGACTACGGTTTATCATGTCAGCTGAGCCCTGACACCCTGGTCAGTTTACGTGCCTCCGTCATCCGCTACCTGCTCTCTGCTCTCCCCGTCCTCTCCCGCCTCCCCTCCCTGCCTGTCAGCTAGTGACAGTGCCTTCCCCCCTCCTGCTACTGAAATTACAGTGTAAGTTACATGCAATCCCCTCTGTTAGAAAGTGTCCTATGCTGCAGTGTATGCGCTTTGAAAAAACATACATTACATTACATTACTACCTAAATTCACAGCGCCGCTCGGTACTCATGTGACTCCTCGCTGCTCCCGTCCTCCCCGACTTGTAGTGGAGATGTGAGCCAACGCCATAGAGAATTATTTATTTTTTCTCCTCCAGTGTTTTGGAACTTCAGGCTCCAAAACACTGAGGTGTGACTAGGGCCTTAAGCCCTGTACACACGATCGGTTTTACCAATGAAAACAATCCGATGCACTTTTTTCTTCGGACAAACCGGTCGTGTATGGACCCCATCGTTTTTTTTCCATCGGTGTAAAAAAATAGAACATGTTTTTAATTTATCCAATGGAAAAAAAAACGATAGTAAATTACTATCGTCTGTGGGGAACTCCATCGGATAAAAAACCCACGCATGCTCAGAATCAAGTCGACGCATGCTCAGAAGCATTGAACTTCCTTTTTCTCGGCTTGTCTGAGTGTTTTACATCACAGCGCTTGGAACGGTCGGTTTTTTGACTGATGGTGTGTAGGCAAGACTGATGTAAGTCAGCTTCATCGGATTTCCGATGGAAAAATCCATCGGATTATAATCCATAGGAAATCCGATCGTGTGTACAGGGCTTTAAAGTACACTTCTACTTTAAAGTAGCCCTGTATATTGGCCACAACTTAAGGTACTGTTCACAAACTGAATTTACTTCTAGGTATGGGGGAAAGTATGGGCACTTTTTCCCCTTCCCATAATTCAGTGTTCAGTGACTTATTATGACACCAAACCAATGTCACATAGGACATTAAAAAATATATTTTGCCAGCACATGATTGGACGATGGAAGTCAGCAGAGCTTTAACCTCTCTAAGCTCCGAGACAAATTCAGTTACAAAGTGCAACTTCACCTTGCAAAGCAAACAGTCTATTTGCCTTTAGTAAATCAAGCCCATAGACTCATGACCCTGTACAAGCAGCCAGCTCTGTATAGTTAAAGTGTTCGTTTACTTTTACAGAAAAAATGTAAAGGTAAACTAACACCGTACGCCTTCACCTCCCTCTCGGTCCCCACTGTACTTACCTCTGTTGGTGCTGAGCTGTCAGTGCCCACAGAGCTGATGCAGCAGTCCAGGGATTTGAAATCCCCCACTCTTCTCCCTCTTAAAGGACAGACCAGAGCGATTTACTGTGACTGCGCTGACCAATTATAATCGTTCTGGTTCATTCCAGAAGGACTGAACAGAGAAATCCCTGGTCCACTGGACTGGCTCTGTGGGCACTGACAGCACAGCTTCCCTGGAGGTAAGTACAGCAGGGACCCGGTGTGGCGAATGCGTATGATGCTTGTTCACCTTTAAATATTTTCTGTAAAGTTGAACTAACACTGTAAATCTTCCATGCAAGTAGATGTTATGTTATAAATAGAGGGAATAATAATAAAAGACGCCATTTTTTTTCCACCATGTGACAGTTAACTACTCTTGGTTGCTCACTTTCTTAATTTTCTTTGACTTTCTTACCCCTGATGAAGCTCTAGAAGAGTGATACATGTTAGGTTTGGGTAATTTTATTTTGGGAGCACCTTTTGACTATATTTTTATTTAGGTTTGCGTGAATACATTTTTGTACTGACACATTCCCCCCTCCCTTTTTTTTTCATTTTTGTGGGGTGAGATATGCCTTGTGTCAATGCATTCTTGAATATTAGAGATGGTATATGGGGCTAGTCCATTAGTGATGGTTTGCGTCCAAATGAATGAATGTACCCGTATTACATATCTGAGAGATATGCGTGCCAGGCTTTCTCGTCCAACTTCAGTGCCTGACCTCATAGTTGCGCTTCTGGAAGAATGGTCAAACATTCTCATAGACACACTCCTAAACCTTGTGGACAGCCTTCCCAGAAGAGTTGAAGCTGTTATTGCTGCAAAGGGTGGGCCAACTCAATATTGAATCCTACGGACTAAGACTGGGATGCCATTAAAGTTCATGTGCATGTAAAGGCAGGTGTCCCAATACTTTTGGTAATATAGTGTATATATAGATATATATATATATATAGAATATCTATATATAAAACAATTGGGGTAGATTACACACTCCTTATTGCTAGTCAGCACTTGTTTATAACATGCACAATACAAATGCCTTTTTTTCTGCTGAACAACATAATTGCCCTAATTCAGACAATCCTGTCTTGCTCGTAGCCTCTGTCCTCTTCTTTTTATCCACCCACTCACTTGTTCCTCTGTCCATTCTTTCTCCTTTCAATGTTGCTGTCACCAAAAAACAGATGGGGACAAGATGTTTGGGTCCTGCTCAGTCTGGAGGGCCCTGTTAATGTCTCACACAGGGGCCGGTAGAAGTTTAACTAGCCTGTTATTGATGTGCTGGCTGGACCCTGTGTCTTAGTCCGAGGACAGATTGGCCCCTATGTGGAGAACATGAATGGTGAAGTTGAGAAGCAGGTGACATTGTGCAGTCCTCCCACTCATACACCCACAGAGCTGTCACCAGTGCACATCAGCTCTCTATGGGTCAGGAATTAATGTGCTCTTTATCACTAACCCCCTTGAGCATTTTTTTTTTTACAGTGATTTAGACGTGATCAACAACCCTATGAAGACATCTATACATTGAATGATGGACATAGCAAAGATATCGGTACTGCATGATTACACTTGTGACATACTGTCTAATAAATCAAAGAATCGACAAACTCTTATTGAACACGCTGTATAATAATAACACTATCAATCATAATAGTAATATTGAGTAGATATAGAGAAAGTTTAATATACTGCTGGTATTTCTTTAATAACCCATATATATGTATAATGACATCACACAGATAACAATAAAGGTTAACTTGCTACTGAGTAAAGTTACTGCAGATCCATATGTCAGCTTACTCTTAAAGCGGTGTTCCAGCCGCGATTTTTTTTATTTTTACAGTCAGCAGCTACAAACATTGTAACAAACGAAAAGAAAAGAAAAAGAACAAGGGCGCACCAGCCTAGTGTATTTTCGTTAGGATAAATTTATTTAAAAGCAATATAAAAAACTACTCCCAAAAGAAGTAAAAAGGTTCGCAATGAACAAGAGGTTCAATAGGTGGCTGCAGCATGTAGGACCCGAACTGCACTCCAACCGATCATGAAGGACGTGATAGGAGTCACTGCCGGCTAACGCGTTTTGAAGTGCAAAGCTTCTTCATCAGAGCCAAGCAGTATATTGCCCTCATACCAACCCTTAAGTAGGTACACGTGCTTAAGGGTTGGTATGAGGGCAATATACTGCTTGGCTCTGATGAAGAAGCTTTGCGCTTCGAAACGCATTAGCTGGCAGTGACTCCTATCACGTCCTTCATGATCGGATGGAGTGCGGTTCGGGTCCTACATGCTGCAGCCACCTATTGAACCTCTTGTTCATTGCAAACCTTTTTACTTCTTTTGTGAGTCGTTTTCTATATTGCTTTTAAATAAATTTATCCTAACGATAATACACTAGGCTGGTGCGCCCTTGTTCTTTTCGTTTGTTACCAGGACACCCCTATCCATGAAGGGCAGCAAAGCCAGTGCCATCGTTACAAACTATTGATTGCTAGACGATCAACTCGTGCGCAGGAGTCCCGGCGCCGCCATCCTCACTAAGGGAAACAGGCAGTGGAGTCTTGCAGTTTCAATGCCCGTTTCCTACTGCGCATGCGCGAGTCGCGCAGTGTTTTCTGAATGGGCGACTGTTCTCTGGGATACACACAGTTCCCAGAAGACACCGCGCCCCATTCCCCAGCAGACAAGAGGATGGCAGGAGGATGAGGAAGAAGACCAGCCGCGGACTAGGAAGAGGCAGATTAGGAAAATCTGCCTAGCAACCACAATTTCTGGTAAGTAAATTTTTTTTTTTTTCAATTTATATTTTTGGAGCATTTTTATGTAATTTTTTTTATTTTTTTTTTATTTAGGGTGGACCTCCACTTTAAGTTACTGGCAGTGTTTAAATGATCATTTTATTGAAGCAAAAACAGTATATAACTGACCTGTATAAGGCTAGGTTCATATCTGTACAGGTAAGGGAATGTGTGCAAATCGCAGGCTTTCCCGCAGCCGCACACAAAATGTGGTGCTTTAAAGAAAACATGTGGGGGTGCCATTAGCTTCATGGCACACCACACACTGAGAAAATGCTGTGCGGTTTCCTGCACATGGAAATGCATAGAAATGCATGGTGCTGGAAACAAAGGCACAGCAGGCCATTTAAACGCACATAGCCTGCACTCAAAATATGAATGTCTCTAAAGCCATGTTACATAGTTACATAGTTGGTGAGGTTGGAAAAGGACACAAGTCCATCAAGTCCAACCTATGTGTGCGCTTTTATGTCAGTATTACATTGTATATCTCTGTATGTTGTGGTCGTTTAGGTGCCTATCTAAAAGTTTTTTGAAATTATTGATGCTCTCTGCTGAAACCACTGCTTGTGGAAGAGAATTCCACATTCCTACCGCTCTTACTGTAAAGAACCCTCTACGCAGTTTCCGGTTAAATCGCTTTTCCTCTAATTTTAGTGAATGTCCGAGAGTCTTTTTAAATGCCCTTTCGCAGAAAAGTTTAATCCCTATTGTGGGGTCACCAGTACAGTATTTGTACATTGAAATCATATCCCCTCTCAAGCGTCTCTTCTCCAGAGAGAATAAGTTCAGTGCTTGTAATCTTTCCTCATAACAAATGTCCTCCAGTCCCTTTATAAGCTTTGTTGTCCTTCTCTGGACTCTCTCCAGTTCCAGCACATCCTTCCTGAGGACTGGTGCCCAGAACTGGACAGTATACCCCAGGTGCGGCCGGACCAGAGTCTTGTAGAGCGGGAGAATTATCGTTTTATCTCTGGAGTTAATCCCCTTTTTAATGCATGCCAATATTCTATTGGCTTTGCTTGCAGCAGCTTGGTATTGCATGCAGTTGCTGAGCCTATCATCTACTAGGACCCCCAGGTCCTTTTCCATCCTAGATTTCCCCAGAAGTTCACCCCCTAGTGAGTAGATTGCATTCCTGTTTTTGCCACCTAAATTCCTTATTTCACACCTAGGCATTTGCAATCACTGTGATTCTGCCCACGATCCCAAAATGCTCTGCAAAACTGTCAAATCGCACTGTGCTTGTTCAGGTGCCATTCATTTTCAATGGCACTTAAACGCTGGTGCAATTCTGCGCAATTGTCGCACGATAAATCGCATGAAGCATGTCGCCCAAAAGAAGCTCCTGCTTTTTTTTTTTGAGTGGCAAGCTTTGCGCGATGCGGTTTGCCATGATTGCAGCGCAACAATCACAGAAGAATTGCACCCATCTTTAGGTGCCATTGAAAACGAAGGGCACCTGAACAAGCGTAGTGTGATTTGTCAGTTTTTGCAGAGTTTTGGGATCGCGGGCAGAATGCAGAGATTCTGCCCACGAGCGCAAATGCCTAGGTGGGAATGGGGCATTAAAGGGGTTGTAAAGGTTTATTTATTTATTTTTTTAAATAACAAACATGTCATACTTACCTCCACTGTGCAGCTCGTTTTGCACAGAGTGGCCCCGATCTTCATCTTCTGGGGTCCCTCGGCGGCTGTCTCGGCTCCTCCCCACAAGAGCTAACCCCCCTCTGGGAAGCGCTCTCCCAAGGGGGTTAGCTTGCGGGCGCGCTCCCATGATACAGTCGGCAGCCATAGCCGCAGACTGTATCACTCGGCCCCGCGGCGCGTCACTGATTTGATTGACAGCAGCGGGAGCCAATGGCTGTGCTGCTATCAATCATCCCATGAAGAGCCGAGAAGCCCAGGCCGAGAAGCCAGCGCATTCACGACGTGGGACTTTCAAGGGCTCAGGTAAGTAAACGGGGGCCTGGGGGGGCCTGTAAGCATCCAATGTTTTTCCACCTTAATGCATAGGATGCATTAAGGTGAAAAAACACAAAGCTTTACAACCCCTTTAAGTATGTTTAAACCCATTCACTAAAATGGCTATCTGTAAAACAATAATTTAATTAATAATTAAGTAATTTACAATGAGCTTTCCATAAACATTGTTGCTTTAATATTTAAATTTTTTTGTAAACATTCTTGTGACAGCAATAGACAGCGACAGGTACTCTTTATGGAGAGATCTGGGGTCTATAAGACTCCAAATCCCTCCTCTGCCTTTAAAACCATTCAAAACACCAAAATCTGTGTTTGTGAATACTTTAGATTTTTCAAAACTGGCGCCAATGGTTTTTGATTAAACCAGAAGTGATGTCATGTCATTGCTTCTGGTTTACTGTTACGAACAGCCGAGCAGGCCCATACGACGGGTGAGCCCGAGAGAGCCGCGGAAGGCGGGACATCCCCTCCTGCTGCTTGTAATAGCAATCAATCGGCTAGTAAGCCGCTCCAATTGCTATTACAAGAGAGTCGACCGCCGGCTCTAAAAAAAAACGATACCGGGGTAATGCCTACAGCTGCAGGCATCATCCATGTACAGACGCTGCCCCCCCACCGGCAAACGCTTTGTTTGCCTCGTGGTAAACCATGGACACCGGTCGCTGTTTGTATTACAAACCATGTTGTTTTTAGAGGATACCAGACTCTTGAGGGCATTGGAAGTGCCAGTCTAGCTCTATGAATGTTTAACATAATAGGTAATCAACCAAATGATGAGACAGGGAGTAACTATACCTTGCAGTTTACTAAACAGTTGCAAAGTTAGAAGCAAAAATGCAAAACAGGTTCAGGATGGCAAAAAGCATGCATACACTGCAGAATAATACAAATCAGATTATGAAAGCTGCACAAACATGGACTCCTCAAGTGCATGACAGTGACACTTCTCCATGTGTATCCCATTCTTAGTTCGCACTTGGTCACAATATCACGACCCTGCTCCCAGGCTACTTAGTACAGTACCACTCTGCTGGAACCATCTGCATTATAATGAGTGTAGTTTAAGCAGATCTTCACCCTGGGAATAAATTTCCCTCCAATCCACTCCTCCTCCCCTTCAATAGAATTGTTTTTTTGTTTTGTTTTTTACCTCTTTTTAAATAAAAAATTTGCAGACTCACTCCCCTCCCCCCTTGTACATCACTCGCCTAGGCGAAAGACGTGCACAGTGCTTGCTGTGCCTACTGGGAGATGCACGTTGCATATGTAGCGGGGTCTCAAAATTTATGTGGGACACCCAGGTGTGGAAGTATAGGGATAGTGGACCACTTGTGTTCGTGGAGGATTATATGGTGTAATAATCCCCTTGGCCTCTGGGTGGCGGGGTACCTGGAGGCTCAAGGTAGATTTGCCATTACAGTGCTACCCTTTTTGTCCCTTTCCGGAGATGGTACGGCGAGGGCGGGGAACCTGCCGTGGTGTCGATGGGAGGAGATAAAAGGGGGAGACGCCCTAACCACGGGTTCTTCTGGAGGAAGTTCTTCACGCGCCCAGGCACCTTAGGCCTGGGTGCGGGCGGGTTCTGGGTTCCGGCTCAGGTGCCCTAGGCCTGACCGGAATGGAGTTGGAGTCCATCCCAGGCACCTTCAGCCTGGGGTGAGGTACTGAACTAGGAGGCCTGGGGTCCAGTGACTTCGACTGGATCCCGCGAGGGTGGAGACGTCCGAGGGTCCATAAGGTGGATGGGGCCCATGTCTGAGGTGAGGAGGCCAGGGAGGTTACCCGTCCGGAGAGTCTGGAGCAGCATCAACCCAGTGACGGATGGGCCTCTGGTAACTCCCTTGGAGGGACATCTTCCCCTGATAGGGGCCGCAGCGCAGCGAAGGTACTCCTATCTACGTTCTCTTGAGTCGCTGGTAGAGAATCTCAGATTCTAAGTCCTTTCTAGCTGAATGCTATAGTAACTGCTGGCGAGATCGCAGTGGTTTAGTTGATAACCAGGACAGTGCCTCGACCTGCTCACCCCCGTATCAAAATGTTATCAAGTCGCAACCAGATGGCTACTGAAGCACTGTTTATTGTGAGATGTACAATAAAGCAAGAGTTGGACTGTGATCGGTGTGTGGAACTCTGGTTAATGGGAGCAGAGGGAAGTGTTGACACAGCAGGACTGTATTCTAGAACAAAGCACATAGGCCCAAGGAAATATCTGGTACTGGCCTTCACCTCACCCACAGCTATGGGGAGGACATGGGCTGTAGCGCATCTCACCCTGTCGTGTGACATACCCCTAGACAAAGGAGATGGGGTGAGGCCGCTACACGTGGGGGCTCGTGAGTCCGGGATGATATGTGTTTTAACTTTGGAAGAAAGAATGGCTGTGTCTGGACTTTGCTGCCCGGAGGAGTTCCGAGCAGGTCGGCCATGTGATTGTAAAACGTACATGTACCAGGAAGGAGGATTATCTTGCTCAGAGTGAGCTCCTTATAAAGAAATTTCAGGAGAAAGAATATGATCCCATACTCATAGAGACCGCATATAAAAAATATGCCGATCTCTATGACAATCCATCAGAGGGTACTCGACAGTCAGCCCTGGCTTTAAGTCCTGACACTTCCCATGCTCGCTTCTCTACGCAATATACAAACAAGGCTTTTGAAATACAGAATATCCTTAAGAAGAATTGGAGTATTCTGAAACATGATCCCGTGCTGTGTGATCATCTTCCTGACAGACCCAATATAGTGTTCAGGAGGCCGCGGGATCTGAGAAGTATAGTTGCTCCAAGCAGGGTTAAAAAGCCCACTAGCGTCACTACCAATGCTTGGTCAACAATTTTTGATCAAAAAGGAAGCTATAAATGCAGTGTTAAGAACTGTGGCACTTGTTTATTCATGTGTCATAGGAAGAAAACAGTGGTCGGTATAGATGGTAAGGTACACAAGCTCAAGCAATTCATCAACTGTGGGACGGAATTTGTTGTCTATGGAATCATGTGCCCTTGTGGGCGTCTCTATGTAGGCCGCACCTCTCGTCCTATGAGAGTACGGATAGGCGAACATGAGTGCGGCATTATTAATACTAGAACGAAATATCCGATCCCTAGGCACTTTGAAGAAGCTCACCATGGTGATCCATCTGGTATGAAAGTCTTTGGGATTGAGTCCATTGGAGGAGATCTTGATAGGGGGAGGAGACACCAGAGGCTCTGTAAACGTGAGGCCTACTGGATCTTCACCCTTGGAAGTCTCACCCCTGGGGGGTTGAATGAGGACCCTGAGATACATAAAATTAACTAATAGACTGGTTTGGTCATTGTTCTAAAATTGTCAATTCGGTCACCTACCCCCCGAAAAATCTTCTCACTATTCCATTTCTTTAGGTAATCCCGGGCCCCCTCCCCCATCCCTTTGCATTATGTACCCTTCTCTAGTCCCTAGTTTTAGCGTAATGGCAGTGATTTAGTATGCCTTTAGGCCGCTCTGGCCCTTCTTAGTCCATGTCCTTAGTCTATATTCAACATGGTTCATGTTATCCGTCCATTTAAGTCTATTTAATTTTAATATTGTTTTTAATCGATTATGCATCGAAGCGTTATATGTGACAATTGACGTCTGTTATAATCCTCCCGTTTTACATGTTTGACTATGTAAAGTATCTCTTTCTATATAGTCTGGCTACATGTATGCCGTTTTGTATAATATGGTTTTTCAATATTCAGTTCCATTGCGGTTACGATCTTTGCAATGGCCTAGGTAGAACGGGTTGGTATCTCTATTGTGTAGCGCTTAGGTGTCGACACTGTATTCTGCACCAGCAGGTCAGCTGGTGTGTGGATATGTGTGAGGGAGGCTATGATGGTACCGAGGGGGTCTGCTAATATGACCAATTTCTGTATCATCTTTTATATACTTTTGTATGTGATTTTCATAATGCAGTTTGCCTTTATGCATATACATATTTTATATTTTATATGTTTTTATGTATGTATATATTTATATACCATATGTCTATATGGGTATATGCTTTTATCTATTTACCATCACTTTTATATACTGCTTTGAATCCATTGTGATAACAATGCGTTCAGTACGCATGTGCAGACGCCGCAAGTCCCGCGGCTGCATCTGTCCTCCCTCTACTGTCCACATGTGAATTTCTGGGCGCAGGGACGTGAGCAGCTTCAGCGCTATTGGTGGCGGGCCCTCTTTCCCAGTGGATTAATGGTTAGTTTGATTAAGTATTAGGGCCCCAAGCAGTTTGTTGTGATTATGTTTATTTAATCAATTTATTTTTATTTATTATTAATAATTTATTATTATTTTATTATTTTTTCATTTTTACTGATATTACTTTTTATCCAACTATATCACTTGTTCCTAATGGTCTGATGGTTGACTGTCCCCTCTATAACCCGATACTTTTACTTTTATATTACTATTGATGTTATTAATGCTACGCTTCCTCTTGTCCAATGATGGCCGGGGTCATCAAGCGGCCTCTTCGTTGGGACTCCCCCTCAATGTCGGCGTCACGTCTTGGCCACGGAGCCAATAGCAGAGTGACGGCCGACGCACAGGAAGTGACTGAGTCCGTCCACTTCCGGTTCTTGTGGAACGCAGACAGGTCTGTTTGCGCTCCACCCGCGGCCTGTCAGTGGGAGGGGTACTATCGTGCGAGCGAGCGGCAAGCACTACAGCGCCACCAGCCCCGTGAAACAGTAAGTGCCTGGAGGTGACCTTTTGTCACTTGGCCGCATCGCCTGCTGGTTACACCCAGACTACATCTTGTGCCCACATTTTGTGCCCATGCTCTTTATGTGTATGCCATCTAGTGGTCCCAAGTACTGATTTGAGCTGTGTTGACAAATGGAAGTATGGCCTGGATAGTAGCTCTAGTTTGAGTGCATGATTCATGAGTACCCTGTGGTAGCACCCGATGTATGCAACATGGCCCCAGTTCTCAGTTATTGATGGGGTCATCAATACCCAGTGTATGAGTACCGTGTTTGGACAGCCCCTTTGCTACCTCATTGTTGGTTTAGTCTTTCAGCTGTGTAAGTTACCTGTAGTGGGGTGGGAGGGGTTTGTTTTCCTGGCCCCGGGTGCCTGTGCTGGAGCTCTCATGTCCATGTGTCTATAAATAGAGTGCTACATGAGGTGTAAGCACTGCTGGGCTCTGAGGAAGAAGTGTATGACTTTGAAACGCGTAAGCCGGCAGTGGCTCCATTCTTATGCGCGGTGCCTCTGTGGAGTATGGTTTTGAACTCATGGTTCAGCTGCCATCTATTTGTAATATCATTGCACTGCGAGTTTTTTCCTGCTACACTTGTAAGTAGTATTTATGCTTTTTCATTAAAATCTATCCTAAACGATAATACACTAGGCTGGTGCACCCTTGTTTCTTTTCTTCTATTCTGGCCAAAGGGCATCCCTGCTCAAAGTCGTGGAAATGACCCTAGGACGGGAAAGGCCCATGCAGAGGAGCGAGAAGAGGGAAGAGTCCAGCCGTGTGAAGTACTACATGTGGGGGCTTTTATTGCACTGCGCCACGAGGCACCCCGTGACTGTACGGTTCTTGGGCGGAGCTTGAAGGAAGCCCACGAAAACATGCAAGCCATGGGAGGAGTTTGGCCATGTGGAGGAACTCACGTGGAGACTTTGGCGTGTGGTCAGTGCGTGATGGAGCAGCAGATAGTCGGGATGGCCTCAAGCTCCCCGTGGATTCCGGTTCCCTACCCCACGAAGATGACTACGTTCGCTGCTCCCCTTACAGACACGGGGATAAGACTCAGGCCCCGAGGACAGTTGGCTTTGTACTCATGCAGAGACACAGAGGCCCTCGGCGTGATCTGTCCCGGATGCTCGGGACTGGTGGTCCACCTGAAGCCATTCGGGCGTTGCGAGGCATGCAAAGAGTTCTTGTTCAAGGTGGAGCCATCCACAGTAAGGCCCTGGGCCCTTCGCCTCAACAGCCTCACAGGTACCGCTACTCTAGAAGGAGAGATCCAGGCCTTTGCGGAGGTTCCCGTACGCACTGACCAGGGCGATGTGACTGCCCAATCAGAGACTGAGAGAGAAAAATCCGAGGATGCTGCTTCGGTCACCACAGATTCTCTGCTCCCACCTCTGAAGAGGAAGGTTGGCCTGGTGCAGGCCTCCTGTGGTCGTGGTCGAGCTTCACCCCGTCGCTTGCCTGGCCTGGATGGATCCGGTTGGAAGAGTCCTGGACATCCCAGTTCTACAAAAGGTCAAGGTGAGCCAGGGGCTGGGACTGTGGTGGTGGTTGGAGGTGTCGGGGGTCCACAGTCGGTGGAGCCCGCAAGGGAGGGTAGTACCACGTCTACCAGAGACTACCTTCCCGCCGAGATGTATGACACTTCCGACCTAAAGTCGCTGTCAGATTGTGGAGATGACGGGGAGATTGATGAACTGTTTCATCGGAAGGGCTGGGACAAACGCCCATTGCCTGTGTTACGTGTACCGCAGGATTCCCCTATGTCAATAGGAGACAGCACGCCCCGGGTACAAGCCCCGGAGTCTACGAGGAAGTCTAGTCCTCAGAATGTCTTCCCACAATCTACAACATCGCCCGTCTTGGTGGTGGGGATGCAACGCGCCTCACTACGAGCACCGAGAGAAAAGCCATCAGAGGTAGTGAAAGTACCTCGGCACCCGGAGGCCATCGTTCAACCCGGAGAAGGTGAGCGGGAAGCCATGCCTCCTTTGGCCAGATTGCAACGACTTTTCTCACAGAGAGTCGCCCGTGAGTATGGGTGGGAATATCCCTACTTGCCTCGGGACTTGCTTTTTGAAGTTGAGGTCATACGCCAGAGATGGTATGACGAATTTGTTTGGGAAAAACTCAAAGTACCCCATGCACGAAGATATTTGTCCTGCACGCCATCCGTGTCGAAAAAGTTTCGGGACTGCAGAGCAGACTGGATGTGGGGCCGCCATATCCACGCAGACAAGGTGCGCATCTGTAGGAAGGATGGAGAGGATGCTGACTAATCGATTGAAGTTTTTGATAAACATCTGAGGCCCTTGTTCTTGCCTGACCCGAAGTTCTACTTGTGAGAAGAGACTCACTTGTTGTTCCTTTCCTACAATCTTCTAGAAGTGTTTCTGCCGGAGCATCCGAACTGTGCCCTAGTTTTTTTTATTTGGGCTTTTGTTTTCTACTCTTCCGGAGGACTGAGAGAAGTTTTTTTTTGTTGTTGTTCTCTCTTCCTCACAGTTCAAAGACAGACTTTGGGGTAGAATTAGTGTAGGGACGCAGGAAGAATGAAGATTGCACCAAGTGTCATTACCGCGGCACTGTCACCAGGTGGCAGTGTTGTGCAACGGCTGTTTGTTTTTTTCTCACACGTGCATCACTTTACTCATTGGAGCGAGTGGGTCTCTCGGCTGATAGACCCATTCATTCCAAAATAACACCAAATGTCAGGATGTGATTTTATTTGTGTGTTGTGTTTTTTTTTCGTCTGCAGGAGATTCGTCTGTCAAGACTGCTGAGTATGGGGTGGTTCTTAGACAGTGGAGGGAGGGATTGTATATGTGTATATGATAGATGTTTTAAGGAAAAGTTTTATTGTTTTATATTCCCTTTCCCTTTGAGCAGGTCTTGGTATGGTTGAGGTTTAAAATTTTAGGGATAGCCTCTGGGGCTAAGCTTGTGTCCTCACTCCATGGGAGACATGGGTTCGCACCAGATGCTGGGGACCAGCGTCAAATCACAGGGGGGAGTATGTAGCGGGGTCTCTAAATTTATGTGGGACACCCAGGTGTGGAAGTATAGGGATAGTGGACCACTTGTGTTCGTGGAGGATTGGATGGTGTAATAATCTCCTTGGCCTCTGGGTGGCGGGGTACCTGGAGGCTCAAGGTAGATTTGCCATTACAGTGCTACCCTTTTTGTCCCTTTCCGGAGATGGTACGACGAGGGCGGGGAACCTGCCGTGGTGTCGATGGGAGGAGATAAAAGGGGGAGACGCCCTAACCACGGGTTCTTCTGGAGGAAGTTCTTCACGCGCCCAGGCACCTTAGGCCTGGGTGCGGGCGGGTTCTGGGTTCCGGCTCAGGTGCCCTAGGCCTGACCGGAATGGAGTTGGAGTCCATCCCGGGCACCTTCAGCCTGGGGTGAGGTACTGAACTAGGAGGCCTGGGGTCCAGTGACTTCGACTGGATCCCGCGAGGGTGGAGACGTCCGAGGGTCCCTGAGGTGGATGGGGCCCGTGTCTGAGGTGAGGAGGCCGGGGAGGTTACCCGTCCGGAGAGTCTGGAGCAGCATCAACCCAGTGACGGATGGGCCTCTGGTAACTCCCTTGGAGGGACATCTTCCCCTGATAGGGGCCGCAGCGCAGCGAGGGTACTCCTATCTACGTTTTCTTGAGTCGCTGGTAGAGACTCTCAGATTCTAAGTCCTTTCTAGCTGAATGCTATAGTAACCGCTGGCGAGATCGCAGTGGTTTAGTTGATAACCAGGACAGTGCCTCGACCTGCTCACCCCCGTATCAAAATGTTATCAAGTCGCAACCAGATGGCTACTGAAGCACTGTTTATTGTGAGATGTACAATAAAGCAAGAGTTGGACTGTGATCGGTGTGTGGAACTCTGGTTAATGGGAGCAGAGGTAAGTGTTGACACAGCAGGACTGTATTCTAGAACAAAGCACATAGGCCCGAGGAAATATCTGGTACTGGCCTTCACCTCACCCACAGCTATGGGGAGGACATGGGCCGTAGCACATCTCACCCTGTCGTGTGACATACCCCTAGACAAAGGAGATGGGGTGAGGCCACTACACATATACCAGTGATGGCAGAAGACAAGGGGAGCACAGCGGGACAATGCTGGATCCTCTGGGTGGAAAAGAAATGGGGGCAGGGACGGGTGAAGAGCCAATTTAAAGCGGTTGTAAACACCCCTTGGTCATTTTTACCTACAGGTAAACCTATAATAAGGCTTACCTGTAGGTAAATGAATATCTCCTAAACGGTGAACGTTTAGGAGATATTCATTTAACCTACAGGTAAGCCTTATTATAGTATACAAGTAAAATGCGCAAAGGCCAGAGCAACAAATATCTTAGTCAGTATTACGTTTCTAGATGTATGTAGCGCCCTGCCCCCAATGATCGGAGCGCTATTGTAAATTTAGGGGGTGTCTGAGCCAATAGTTGGGCTCAGACTTATGATTATATCTAAATTGCCTCTGCTCTGGCTATGGTGGTGCCTGGTAGTGTTTTCCCTTGTTGCCTGAAGTTACCACCTCAGGCCCATGTTGGAATACAGGCAGACCATGGTGTATTGGGTGCCCTTTCTCGGCAGCGGTACAGTGGGAGTGGTGCCCCGCTGTGCATGCTGGGGAGGGATACCTAATGGGCAGATGCCATTGTTCGGGGTTGGTTTTCGCCTCGCTGCCCTCCTGGCGCGAGGTGTGTGTGTGTGATTCTGGCCTCGGAGGCCATGTTGGCCTGAGGCTGCATCGCTGTATGGTAGGCCCAGCTAGTCTGGCTGAGGCCTACAATCGTAAAGGGGATCCCAGGCTGTCCACCAAGAGGGAGGAAGCTGCCTAATGAAGGAAACCGGAGGAGGACCTGCCCTGGAGGAGACCAGCAAAGTGCTAATGTCTCGGGAGAGGCCTGGTGACCTTGTTAAGCAGGGATCCACTACTTTAAAAGCCAAGCAGTTCGCCGGATCGGCTTAAAGGTTCTTTAACTGCACGGCTGGAAGTTCCGGATTGAAATCCTGTGGCAGAGGATTCCTGGCTGTCCACATTTGTTCTCAAACGGTCTGTGGCAGAGACTGTCCTGATACTGGTTCGTGCATCATCCCGGCTGCTAGGCCAGGTGAGAGGGGTCTATCCGGGTGAGCAATACCCACTCAACAGTGAGAGTGGGGGATGACTTTAGACATTTGTGTGTTCTACAATGTGTACCTGAACCTTCCCCTCTCTTCTCCTACCTTCTACTTTTTATACGAGTTACTGCAGCAAAAATAAAACCAACAGCTGAAGGTTTTACATCCTGTGTGGACATTTCATTTACTACAGACTTTCTCACCCTGACAACACAGCTGAAGAGGTAACGTGCAAACCCAAAAACAAACCAGCAGCTCCTACGGTAGGGTGACCAGACATCCCCGGTTTCAGGGGACAGTCCCCGGATTGGGGACACTGTCCCCGGATCAAGTCTGTCCCCGGTTTTGTCCCCGGATTGGATTTGAACAGGGGCTGGGGCAATTTCAAAGACAGTCAGTGCAGAATAAAATAAAAAAAATTCAGAATTACACCCCCCGCTCCGCTGCTCCTACTAGCTTAGGGGGGTGTATTTTTTTTCTATTATCTGTGCCCCTTTTTGATGATCATGTGCTGGTCGGAGTGGAGGGAATATTTCTTCAGTTTCGGGTGCATGCCCATTCAGCTCCACTCTCATGTTCTTCTGCCTTGGCTCAAGTCCCGGCCAGCCGCCTGCCTGCTTATCTCCTTGCCTTCCCCGGTGGAGTGATCTTCCTCCGCTCCCCACCCAGTAGTAGCCGGGACCCAGGGAGTAAGACTTGACAGGCTGTGTGGCGGGCGGCGACAGGCAGAGAGTCGCTGATTGCCGCCATTACTAGTAAAAAAAAAATATATGTCCCCGGATTTCATTTTAAAAATCTGGTCACCTTATCCTACATGGGTAGTGCTACATGTACATATATGTACAGTCAATGAGGGGAAGAGAGTCAAAGCTCTGGGGATATGTAATAAAAAGTCCTGGGGCCGTGGAGAAATGGTATTGCAGGGGTTACATTTACATTCTCAGGGCTGCCATCAGTGGGGAACAGAAACCATGTTCCAGTTCTGCAGAAGAAAACAAGGGGAGAGGCGCCTCTGGGTGTAGATGTTTAAAACACATTAATAGCACAATAGTAAACACAGGCAACTCACATTTGCAAGGTAAAAGATAGGCATTGAAAGGGTCCCAAACATGGGGAAGATCATCAGGTCAGTCAATCCGTTCCTATTCCTGCTGGGACGCTGTGCTCCTGGAAATCGACATGCACCACTGACAGAAGAAGGAGGAAGAACTTCAGAGCGAGGCCTGTAGCGCTGTTGGTATGGGCAGGCGAGGAATGGTGACGTCACTGGTGCATGCGCTCTGAAGGTCCAGCATACCTTGCCGAAACTTCAGAGCTTTGTTCCGGAACCGAGGGCTCCCGCACGCATGAGCAGGAGTGACATCATTGCGGGTCCAGCCAATCACATACATAGTTGTCAACAGTCCCGTTTTTCCCGGGACAATCACGGATTTGGGACCCTCGTCCCGTATTTATTTTGTCCCGCCTATTTTCCCGGATTTTTGCCTTCGTCCCGGCCGCCGGGAAAATCGTGAATGTTTGGGTAAACGGCGGGCTATAAAAAGATGGCCGCCGCTGCAGACACGAGGATTATTTACTCTTGTGTTCAGTGGCAAGGGGAGGAGCAGCCAATCAGCTTCTTCCCCACTAGCGTTGCTAGCCAGGGGCGGGGGGGGCGGGCCGAACCCGGGTGACACCCACCAGAGGGGTGACACCCGTGGGTAGCGCAGCGGCCACACTGACATCGCCCGCCCGCTGCCCTGTGCCTTAGGCTCACGCTGCGGCTGTGTCCCTCAGCGGAGCGGAAGGAAGCCGCCCTCCCCTCTGCCTCCTCTCTGTTTACATCCACAGAGGAGGAGGAGGAGCCCGCGCTCGAGAGACACACCGCTGTGTGTATCTGCCGCTCTGTTCTGAGGTCTGTAAGGTAAGGGGGGCATCTTTACTGATGGGGGGAGGGGGTGTCTGTACTGCTGGGGTCTGCACAAGGGGGAGTTTGCACCAAGGGGGGGGCTGTAACTGAGGGGGGTGTCTGTACTGAGGGGGTTGTCTGTACTGAGGGGGGTGTCTGTACTGAGGGGGGTGTCTGTACTGAGGGGGGTGTCTGTACTGAGGGGGGTGTCTGTACTGAGGGGGGATCTGTAACTGAGGGGTGTCTGTTACTAAGGGGGGTGTCTTTAACTGAGGGGGTGTCTGTACTGAGGGGGGGTCTGTACTGAGGGGGGGTCTGTAACTGAGGGGGATCTGTAACTGAGGGGTGTCTGTACTGAGGGGGGTGTCTGTACTGAGGGGGGTGTCTGTACTGAGGGGGGGGGTCTGTAACTGAGGGGGGATCTGTAACTGAGGGGGGATCTGTAACTGAGGGGGGGATCTGTAACTGAGGGGGATCTGTAACTGAGGGGGGGTCTGTAACTGAGGGGGGATCTGTAACTGAGGGGGGATCTGTAACTGAGGGGTGTCTGTTACTGAGGGGGGTGTCTGTAACGGAGGGGGTGTCTGTAACTGAGGGGGTCTGCACTGAGGTGGGGGTGTCTGTACTGATGGAGCGGTCTGCACTGAGGTGGGGGTGTCTGTACTGAGGGGGAGATTCATACTGAGGGAGGCGGGTCTATATTGATGGCGGGAAGTCTGTACTTAGTGGAGCGGGTTTGTACTGAGGGAGGGGATCTATACTGTGGGAGTGGGGTCTGTAGTTAGTGGAGGGGGGTCTGTACTGAGGGGGGACTATAGTTGTTGGGGGGTGACACCATTTTTTTCGCACCGGGTGACACCAACCCTAGTGACGCCACTGTTCTCCCCTCTCTGTGTTCACACATGAGAAAGCGAGGCGGGGCGGTATTAGGAGCATCGTGAGGGAGCGGCAATGTACAGGGCTGGGGAGGCAGAGTTTCGATAGGAGCCGAGAGCCAGGGGGAACAGAATCCGGCGGGGGAACCATTCTCGGCACGACACCGGGAAATGATCATGGACCGTGGAGCTGCCACTGCCGCTGCCTCTGCCTCCAGCACACACACACGAAGACGCCGGTAGGTGAGAGCATCTGCTCCCCGGGGCCAGTAAAAGATTCTGTGTAAATATGGCACTCAGCATAGATATCCCCCTGAACTCCGCTGTTCTTGTGTCGCTCTCTACTCCTGCCCAGTGGCTGCCGCTGCTAGGGGACACAGTCAGACCTGTAAGGAGGGCTCCGCTGCTGGGGGACACAGTCAGGCCTGTAAGGAGGGCTCCGCTGCTGGGGGACACAGGCCTGTAAGGAGGGCTCCGCTGCTGGGGGACACAGACCTGTAAGGAGGGCTCCGCTGCTGGGAGACACCAGATGTAAAGGAGGGCTCCGCTGCTGGGGACACCAGATGTAAAGGAGGGCTCCGCTGCTGGGGACACCAAAGGAGGGCTCCGCTGTTGGGGGACACCAGATGTAAAGGAGGGCTCCGCTGCTGGGGACACCAGATGTAAATGAGAGCTCTGCTGCCGGGGACACCGAATGTAAAGGAGGGCTCCGCTGCTGCCAGCTGCTGGGGACACTGAAGTAAGGAGGGCTCTGTTGCTGGGGGACACAGATCTGTAAAGAGGGACTCTGCTTCTAGGGGCACCTGATGTAAGGACGGACTGCTGGGGAGGCACCTGATGCAAGGACGGACTGCTGGGGAGGCATCTGGTGACAGGCGACGTGACAGGTGACACGCTTCCACTGATTCGGCATTATGGTGAGTTGAATGATTTAATTTTATATTACAATGTAATAATAGAAATAATGCGCTTCAATCACCCTGACACCATAACAAACATGGTGTCGGGATGATTGAAGTGCCAACAGGTGTTTTGGAGTATCCTTATCTGCCAATTTTGTTACACATTACTATTGTGGTGTAGGATCTGGCTTCTTTCTTTCTATTTCTTTCTCTCTCTTTCTCTCACCTCGGACTGTAGCCACACCCCTTTGAACCACGCCCATTTAAGCCACACCCACTATCGTGCGTAAACCACGTGCATTTTTCATTTCAGCATGACACGCCTACAAACGAATGCCCCGCCCCCTAATTAAAGCAAGGCTCCGCCTCAATACAAAAAAAGTGTCCCAGATGTTTTTTTTGCAATGTTGGCAACTATGCACATAGCCGGAGCTTGCGAACCCAGAAGACAGACAGGGCGAACATGTCAGCCCCCTCAGCGCTGGAGGGCTTTGTTCCAAGGTGAGTATTTAATAATGTGTTGGATACGATCATACGATCATACCTCCCAACTTGGTGAAGTCCCACTGCGGGACATTGTTGATCTCCCCTCTCTCCCCTGCAATCGAAAGTTGTTGAGCGGGGGGGGGGGGGGCGCGGGACATTGCCTTGAAATATTTTTTCTTCTTCAGAACGAAAGTTGTTGACCGGGGGGGGGGGGGGGTAGGCATCGAATTTTTATCATTCGTCCTCAGAACGAAAATTGTTGAGGGGGGGGCCGCGGGACATCGAATTTTTTTTCCAATTTTTCGACCATAAAACGAAAGTGGCTGAGGGAGGGGCGGGGGAAAAGGACATTTTACTGCTGTGATGGATGTGTGGGAAAAACACAGCTCTCGCGGGTATGCGGGAAGAAGGGCCCTGTGCGGGAGAAACCCGTGGAATCCGTGCCTGTTGGGAGGTATGTACGATGCATACTAGCACATTATGCCATTGCCCTGCAGGTTTTTTTTTTTTTTTTTTTATATCCACGGTTTATAACCGCTTTAAAGGGGAGTTCCAGCCTTTTTTTATGTTTATTAAAAGTCAGCAGCTACAAAAAGTGTAGCTGCTGGCTTTTAATAAACATACACTTACCTGTTCCACTGTCCAGCGCCGCGCCGCCTGGAGCTCCTCTCCGCTCCCCCCCTTCTCCGCTGGCGCCTCCATTCATTGTGTGGGCACCCGGCCGTGACAGCTTTCGGCTTCACGGCCGGGCACTCACTGCGCATGCGCGAACGGCGCAGCGCTCTCTGAATGGACAGGTGATCGCCTGGGACCTGTCACGTTTCAGGTGATCGCCTACAGGGAGGGGCCGCCACAAGTGGATATGAAGTATCGCCTAGGCGAGCCCAGGGCAAAAGGAAGTCCCACTCCTACTGAAGCCCCCACTCCCCCCCCCAAAAAAATTACATGCCAAATGTGTCATGTAAGGGGGCGAGGAGTGGATAAAGCGGAAGTTCCAAATTTGGGTGGAACTCCGCTTTAAGTGTAGCCCAGCAAATAGGATGGCCAGCACCAGATGGCAAATTACAGGCTTTTCATTATTCTCTATGATAGAAAGTTGCATACAGTATATGCACTAGCTTATAGCCTTCTACTGCAGCAAGTTAAAATGCCACCCAGCTTGGTGGATATACGATTTTGATACTATCACACTGCATCATGGATTAAATTGTGGTAATAACTGAAGTCCCTGTGCAGATAATGAACACGGTGCTGAGAGTATTTACAGACTGTAAACATGCTATGCTGTTTATTAGCGCTGAGTATTTATGCAGGCAATGATAACGAACACACCACAATGCATAATTAATTTCTATCTCCTCTTCAGCAATAGGGATCAATGTGCAGGTCAGATGTTCCCCTTTAAAATGTAAAGATAAAGAGCAATGATTTAATGACTCTGTGATGTTAATTTGTTGTCATGAGCATTATTTTTAGCTAAATGCTCCTTCTTTATGCAATGGGGAGGTGAGTATGACAGGGCTTTATCCAATAAAGTGTAATTTATGGGTAATAAACATTGCCAGCAAAAATGTATCTACGGCAGCGCATTTTTTCAGCGGTAACGCAGTTCCGGCACCTCTAGCACTGAGTATATGTAATGGCAAAGGGTGCTGGGATATAGTGGAGGATCTATTGATGCTAGCTGCTGGATAGGGTTTTTAGTTGGGAGGGTCTGTTTTTGCTGGTGGGGGATCTATTGTTGAGGGAGGTGTCTATTGTTGTTTGGGGGGATCCACTGTTGAGGGAAGGGTCTATTGCTGCTGTGATGAATCTACTGTTGATGGAGGGGTCTATTGATGTTGGCTGCTAGGAAATATATTTTTGCTGGAGGGGGTCTATTGTTGCTGAAGTGGGTCTATTGTTTTAGTGGGGGCATCTATTGTTGCTGGGGGATCTAATGTTGGTGTTGGGGTCTGTAATTGCTGCAGATATCTATTTGACTGCTTTTCTTGTTATAATTAACACATTCCATACAAATTACTTGGCACCAAAAAAAAGATACTTGGTTCTGTATTTTCTAAAAGGGACGGACTGGAAGGTGGCTAGGGGGTGGTACCAAGGGATGTGCTCAAAGGTGGGTAGGGGCGAAGACAAGGGGTGACTCAAAAGGGGGGAGTACCTGCACCTATTCTCTGAGAAAAAAAAGCCCTGATCTAAGGTATATATATCAAATATATTAAAAGATAAACTCCTTATATGCACCCAGTGCTATAATTATCCTTTCTAGGGGATAAAAAGTTTAGGCCCCTTTTGCCCCTCAAAGCACAGCTGATTTCAAGTGATTTTAGAGGGTTATTTATTGTATTTTAATAATAATAAACATGTTATACTTACCTGCTCTGTGCAATGGTTTTGCACAGAGCAGCCCTAATCCAGCTCTTCTATGGTCCCCCACTGGCGTTCTTGGCTCCTCCTCTTCTCCATGTGCCACCATAGCAAGCCGCTTCCTATTGCGTTACACCTGCAGGCTCGCCACGCTGCCTGTGTCTATAGACACAGGCAGTGTGGCTCGCCCCACCCCTGTCCTCCCAGATAATGCAGTAAGGTAAAAGAACGTCTGCCTTTAGAACCACTTTAAACTCTATTATGCCCCCGACTGCTCCTCCTTAAGCTGCAAAGGCAGTGGATGGGGGTGTACATATGCTGTGGCTGTAGTGCTTTGTTATGTGCAAGAATTAAGCCCCCTGTTGTGTTTGGTGGGAAGTTCAACCCACCTAACTCACCGCATTCAACTGAACGGGGCAGTGCTGCATCCTCCCCACAACTACAACTATTGCATCCTCCCCTACAACTACACAATTAAGGGACAGTGGTGCAGGCTTTTAGAGGTTAAAACAGGTGGTGAGGAGGCAACTGCCTGTCAAACGCCCTCCAAAAAGCAAACCACCACGCGATTTTGCATGCTTTCCCGGCATGCAGTAATGTTAACCAGAGCCTAATTTATGAGATGGTCATCACCCAATCCAATAAGAACCCTGACTACGCAGGCAAGCTGCTATTTTTAAAACCTGCACCAGTCTCAATAAATCAATTTTCATAGGGCAGAACATTCATATTTTTAAAAGTTATTTGGGTAGATCTTGCTTATCCATCCACCTATGGATGTCTATGGGCACCATTAGTCTAACATTGAGGCTCTGAAAGAGAAAGGGGACAAAATTTTAGCTTTGAAGAAAGGATTTGTTGCTTGAGGCACCAGAGGTATGTGAGTAACCATGATGCAACTTAGTACATTGGTATCCACCAATTTGGAACTGAGGTTGGTGGAATTTAATGTCTACATTGAGGACCTCCTATACAATCAGGCATACCATCACCCAATCCAGTTAGCCCCCTGACTACGCAGGCAAGCTGCTATTTGGGAGTGCAGTTGATAGCAATAGGGCAGGTTAGAAAACCTGTGCCAATCTCCATTAATCAATTTTTGTAGAGCAGAACATTCATGTTTATAAAAGTTAGTTAGGTAGATCTTGCTTATCCAACCACCTATTGAAGTCTACGGGCACCATTTTTTTAACATTGAGGCTGTGAGAGAAAAAGGTGACAACATTTGAGCTTTGAAGAAAGGATTTGTTGTTTGAGGCAGATATGTGAGTAGCCCAGGGGCAGATCCAGAGTCTAGTCTCGGGACGGGCACTACCAGAAAATATTTTTTTTTGGGGGCAATTTATCAGGGAAATTACTGGTGTTAGCGCTTCAATGATCACGGCACCGTGGTTGGTATGGTGTCAGGATGATTGAAGCGCATTATTTATATTATTACATTGTAATATAAAATTAAATGGTTCATCTAACCATAATGCAGAATTAGTGGGAGCCCCGAGTGTGTCACTTGCCACGTCACCTGCCACCAGATGCAGCTTGTCACTTGCCACGTCACCTGCCACACGTTGCGGATTGTCACTTGCCACACGTTGCGGATTGTCACTTGCCACATCACCTGCCACACGTTGCAGATTGTCACTTGCCACATCACCTGCCACAAGTTGCGGAATGTCACTTGCCTGCCACCAGATGCAGATTGTCACTTGCCACAAGTTGCGGATTGTCACTTGCCACGTCACTTGCCACAAGTTGCGGATTGTCACTTGCCACGTCACCTGCCACAAGTTGTGGATTGTCACTTGCCACGTCACCTGCCACACGTTGCAGATTGTCACTTGCCACATCACCTGCCACAAGTTGTGGAATGTCACTTGCCTGCCACCAGATGCAGATTGTCACTTGCCACGTCACCTGCCACAAGTTGCGGATTGTCACTTGCCACGTCACCTGCCACACGTTGCAGATTGTCACTTGCCACAAGTTGCGGATCTGTCACTTGCCACGTCACCTGCCACACGTTGCAGATTGTCACTTGCCACATGACCTGCCACAAGTTGCGGATCTGTCACTTGCCACGTCACCTGCCACACGTTGCAGATTGTCACTTGCCACATGACCTGCCACAAGTTGCCGATTGTCACTTGCCATGTCACCTGCCACATGTTGCGGATTGTCACTTGACACGTCACCTGCCACATGTTGTGGATTGTCACTTGCCACATCACCTGCCACATGTTGCAGATTGTCACTTGCCACATCACCTGCCACCAGATGCAGATTGTCACTTGCCACCTCACCTGCCACACCTTGCAGATTGTTACTTGCTAAGGTGGTGTTTTGCTTGTCAGAGTCAGGCAGCAGAGAGATGATGTAATCTCTCTGCTGCCTGCACGGTGAGGGCTGAAGTTACTGCAGGGATGCAGGGCGGGCGTGGGGCGGTGAGAGATGATGTCCGCCCGCTCAGACTCCCCGGCACCCGCAAGTTCCGCAACTAAAACTAATTTCTCTCTCTTGTTTAAAACAAATTTCTCGGGGGGGGGTGTCAATTGCCCCATTGCCCCCCCCCCCTGGATCCGCCCCTGGAGTAGCCATGATGCAACTTAGTATATTGGCATCCACCAATTTGGAACTGAGGTTGGTGGAATTTAATGTCTACATTGAGGACCTCCTATACAATCAGGCATACCATCAAAACGTTAGTCACTGTTTCCTTTCCACAGAGAAATCACTTCTGCTTTCAAAAAGAGAGGTTTATCACAGTAGGCCTAATTTCGGTATTTCACAACTGACACGAGTTCTTTGGAATAATGTGATTCAGTCTAAATCAATTGTTCTTTTGTATGTTCACCAGAAGGAATGTGTCATTCATGAGCCCATGATGCTACTTTATTATTTCTGGTAATGCTTTATCCTGAATGGGGTGGGGGTTTACTCTGTAAATTTGTTAGTCATAATGTTGAATCTACAAATATATCTTTTGATCATTATTCTGGTTGATCTTGTAGAATGTAAAGCCCTGTACACACGATCGGATTTCCTATGGATTTTAAACCGATGGAATTTTCCATTGGAAAACCAATGAAGCTGACTTCCATCAGTCTTGCCTACACACCATCAGTCAAAAAACCGATCGTCACAAACACCGTGATGTAAAACACTCCGACGAGCCAAGAAAAATTAAGTTCTATGCTTCTGAGCATGCGTCGACTTGATTCTGAGCATGCATGGGTTTTTTATCCGATGGAGTTCCCCACAAACAATAGTAATTTGCTATCGTTTTTTTTCCCATCGGATAAATTTAAAACATGTTCTATTTTTTAACACCGATGGAAAAAAGACCCATGGGGCCCATACACGATCGGTTTGTCCGATTAAAAAAGTCCATCGGACTGTTTTCATCGGTAAAACCGATCGTGTGTACAGGGCTTAAGTGTTAAAATAAAACATGTGCTATTTAAATAAAGCCTCTGGGTTTTATTTTTTTTATTTTAACACAAGCCCACTTAATAATCACATTTTATTCCCATTCTCAATTTACAGCCTTCAGTTTCCCACATGTGACTTTCTGAACTTCCATTCGGGGGCGTGCACTCTTATTGGAAACAGAAGTTTCTGATTACCCTCCTCAGGACTACATGTCCCATCATTTCTTGCACGTCGATCATGCCCACCCTGGTCGTGGTGGCACTGCTTTCTATTCCTCTGGACTGTCTGACCATATCCAGTATGCACATAACCATGGCTCCATAGGACCCTGCAAGCCTAGGAGCCACCCTTAAAATTTTAAATCAGAACCTGCAATTAGGGACAAAAGGAGAAACTTCAGAAGAAGCCAACCTACTATCAGCAGCTTATAGTGAAAAACGAATGACCTGTACACACGATCGGATTTTCCGATGGGATAAAATCCGATGGAATTTTCCGTCGGAATTCCATTCAAGCTGTCTTCCATCAGTCTTGCATACACACTGTCTGCCAAAATTCCGACCATCAAGAACGCGGTGACGTACAACACTACGACGAGCCGAGAAAAATTAAGTTCAATGCTTCCGAGCATGCGTCGACTTGATTCTGAGCATGCGACGACTTGATTCTGAGCATGCGTGGGTTTTTTTCTCCGTCGGAGTTCCACACAGACGATAGGAATTTCCTATCGTTTTTTTTTTTCCATTGGAAAAAAATAAAACATGTTCTATTTCTAAACACCGACGGAAAAAAAATCCGATGGGGCCCACACACGGTGGAATTTTTTCATCGGAAAATCCGATCGTGTGTACAAAGCATAAGGGTTAATATCACTTTAAAGGGTGTCAAATCGCACAGTGTGAAGGGGGGGGGGGCTAAGGGCCCTTTCACACTGCTCTGTAGCAAAATCGTGGTAAAAACACATATACATTTTAACGCGATTTTGCTGTGTTTCAGATGCGTTTTTTGTGCATTTGTGGACATCTGACTCTAAAACGCACCAAAAATTAGGTGCGGTTTTACCACGATTTTACCACAAATTCCTTTTATTTCAATGTGGAGCTGTGTTTTTGGTGTGGTTTTCAAAACTGCACCAAAGATGCAGCATGCAGGACTTTTCAAAATGCACCGCACCTGTAGCGCAGTGGTATGAAGAGTTCCATAGGATTTAAAGGGAAACATTTTTCTTGCAAGGTGAAAAAACACAGGAAAAACGTATCAGTGTAAAAGGGCCCTAAGATAAAGCCTTGTATTTTTATCATTTTTTGATTGGACAAGGTGAGCATTGTGATGTCATCCACCCCTCCTCTTCATCTCATCCAATCAGAGGATGCCTTGTATTCATTGACAAAAAAAAAAATTCAAGGCTTCCCCTAAATGCCAAGCGAACAACTCCATGTTTAGACTGCAGAGGGAAAGTCGCTGGGACATCACCCGGAAAATTACGGCAATCACAGCTGTAAGTTTGCAAAAAATATAATTCCTGAAACTCCACCTTAATCATTTCACATAGACACCAGAACCTTAATAGTGATTTATCTAACGCCTTGCAATTTTTAAGTAGTATTAAAGCCCAAACCAAAAATGTAATACATTGAAGCTTATCAATCATTAGTTCTGGTGGCTTCTCGCCCCTGTTTCCATCTGGTAATCTGGCCAGCAACACACCTCCTGTAGTAGAGTGCCATAACTCTGGATGAAGGAGCACAGGTGGCACCTTTGGAAAGCAGCATTGTTAATCTGGTGAAGGGGAGCATTAGGTATACTAGCAGATTTAGATACACTAACAAATTGAAGACAAATTCCAGCTAACAGTTTAAAATTAGTTACAGCAGTGGCGGCTGGTGCTCCATTTTTTGGGGGGTGGCCTACAAACCACCCGCCACCCCCGGTTCGGTCAGTCCATCAATCAAACCCCCCTAACCCCGTTCGGTACGTCCGTCCATCAATACGGGATGGAGGCACATCTTTTGATGAGCCTCATTCAAAGTCCCAAACCCTTCCCCCTCCAGGGATGGAAGCGGTTGACTGTTATTTGGCAGTGTTCCCCTGCCAGCTTTGTGTGGGGTTTGCCATGGTAGTGTGTGTACCAATCATGTATTACACACACAGACCATTATAATGCACCACTATTCCAAAAACGTCACAGCATACCCTGAGCATTGGTGAACCATTGTGGCTCACTCTGGGCCGTTTCAATGTCCAAGACCCGGGACTGCGATGCTCTCTCCGTGCCCGCCCCTCCCTCCCCCACTCACGGCCAGTCAGGGCGGTGGCGTGCTTCGGGGGGCTGGGCGGGTACTCACAGCGCATCGGCACCATGCACCGCCCCACTGTGTGACGTCACTTATGGGCGTCACACTGTGGGCGTGTTCTTCCATCTGAACCGACATGGCGGGTTGCGCGGCGTCAGTGTTGGCGCGGTTGCTTCCGCATCCGCCCTGACTGAGGCCCCGCCCCATGCCTCTTTGGTACCTGCGTGACGCTGGTGGTAATTTCCCTCACGTATGGGACGCATATAAGGCGTCTCCCCAGATTTCAAGCTCACTGCCTTACACGTGCAAACACTACAGCCCTGAGAGACCCTGCTTCTAAGCACAACACAAGGTAAATATCCTGCAACCCCAGTACTTCGTCTTTATGTTACTATGTGCATTTCCCATTACCATGAGCAATCTTTGATGGACTTATCCATCCATTACAGACATTTACACACTACCAAGACCGGATACCTGCTCTCTATGACTACAATGGTGGTTTGCTTTCTGGTGTTGATGCCTCGCATCTTGTCGTGTTTTGGAATACTTGCCACCTCAGTTCCGGGGACGGACAGTCCCTACGGCCCATTTCCCACATACACCATAGCTCGATACATCTCGTAAGTATCCAACATTGACACATTGTCCTTTCTGATGGCACTGAGTCAATCATCTGATTTGACCACACCCTGTCTTTTCAGATATCCTGTAGCATCCCCCCTGAGGAAGTGTGCATCCACACGAAACGCATCGGGCAACAAAGGATGTAACTACATGCGACTATAGTGATGTGATTCAGACATGCCAATTTTATGACTCTTTTCAATTTTATTATATTTGCGTTACAGTATGTTTGTGCTGTTTGGTTTATATGTGGTCACAGATATTGTATGTTACGCATTGTTACTTTTTATGAAAATATCATGTATATGGACCATACTATGTGCCTATGTACACATTACCTGTATATATGTGGATCATTATTACAATACATGTATACTATACCAATGTGTCCAATATCTTTTTTCAAACCCCCACCAGTCTACCGCTTTATCTAAAGTCCCAAACCTCCCTTTGCTTTGTTTCATCAATCAGTCAAAATCCCCCCACCCCCGTCGCTCGCCCGTCCGCCCACCAGACCCGCACCTACCCGTTCTAGGTCGCGGAAATCTTCAGCGGCTTCCCCTGCATCTCCTCCTCAGCGGCCAATACGGCCGCTTCTCCTCTCTGCCAATCGGGTCTTAAAGTGGTTGTAAACCCTTACAGACCACTTATACCTACAGGTAAGCCTAGATTAAGGCTTACCTGTAGGTGCAACAAATATCTCCTAAATCTACACGGTTTAGGAGATATTTGCAAAAATTACAGCACTGATGTCTACGGCGCATGCACGCCGTAGACAACGGCGCAGGCGCACTGAGCGTGCCGTTTTGTGAATGGGGTAGTGCCGTGAAAGAAGGCTCCCGCACGCATGTGCGGGAGTGACGTCACACGACTCCGGCCAGTCACAGAGCCGGAGTTTGCGGACCCCGGAAGAAGAGGGGTGAAGATGACGTCTCTGTACTATCGAGGAAATCGGGGACATTGCGGGCTTCTCCTGCAGGTAAGTGATACATAATGGGCTACTATGCGATGCATAGTAGCCCATTATGCTTTAACTTTGCAGGGAAACAAAGAGGAAGTAAACCCATCAGGGTTTACTTCCTCTTTAAGACCCGCTTCCTGATTGGCTGGGAGGAGAACCAGGAAGACAATTGCAAATATTAATTCGCTATTGTCACACAACTGGGTAGGCTCAGGGCACAGTGCTCTGCGCCCCGAGCCCACCCTTTTTTTAAGCCAATTAGACTCAGAGCCTCAGGCTGTAATCATGTGCTTAAAAAAAAAAGACCCCATTGAAATCCATGCGTCCGGTGCCCTGCATGTAGATTAGGGGCCGGGCGCATGGATTAGGGGGGCGGCGCCCCTGCGCCCCTAATGGGGTGGCCGCCACTGATTTACAGCAACAGTTTTTTTTTCCTTTTGGGATAAAGTTTTAAAGCTGATCATTGTAAGTACCTCTGCAAGAGAGCTTGCTCTTTTGAAAAACAACAGACATACTGGCCAGATCGCCAGGTAAAAATACGGGAAAGAATGCCTAAAAATGAAAAACAAATGCAGCCATTGCATGTAAAAAGTGGTAAGCTGCAATATAATAAATGTTTAAATATTACGGCTTTAGGATCGTGTCCGATCCTTTCATCCTTGCAGAATCTTGTCTTATTTAATTACAACAAGAAATTTGTATTTTCTTTCTCTGTCATGATAGTAGCTCTGTTTGTCTTTCTCTACATTTAACATTTTTAACTAAATGCAAAACCTACCTGCACCACCACTGTGTATATCTGTAAAGAGAAGGGGGGGGGGGGGGGGTGATACTGCTTTTTAATGATATTTTACTTTTGTAAAAAGCAAAGATTTACAGGAAGGATGTATATTTCACAAGGAGATGAATGCCAGCTCACAAGCGGGAGGCAATAGGAGCAGAGTAATTTGAAGTGCTGCTTTACAGTAAGAGTAGTCAATCTTTGGAATTTCCTGTCAAAATTTGTGATACAATCCACAGTCATAACCAGAAGCTTCTGGGCAATAGAAGCAAAGGTTCATGCTTTGCCGTTAAAGGGTCAGTCCACCTTAAACTGAGATTTCGATTTTTGGTCATTGTTGGGGACTTAAAGAGGAACTGCAGTCTGCTCACATAATTTGTACTAAAAACATCTTTGCCATTCTGAAGCTTCCCTCCAACCACTTTGCATATTATTTTATATATACTGTGATTCTGTACTTGCCAAATATGCTGCAGAAATCTCCCTCCACTGAGTCTGGCTGCAGCCATTTTAACTGTGGGCAGCTGAAGCTGCTGCCTGTTCACTTCCTGGATTTACACAGACACACAGAGGCACACCTCCAGCTCTGCCGCTCTCATTGGCCCTTTTATGACTCACCCCACGAGAGTGAGAGAGAGAGAGCTGTGCATGATGTCATAAGCCTAGGCTAATGACCAGACAAGAAACAGTAAGTGGGCTGTATAAGGTATTTACTGGCAGAAAAAAAAAATGTTTTACTATCCAAAGCTAAAACAACAAGAGCAGAAGATTTAATAGATGGAAAGTTGAAAAAATTATCTGAAGTTTTGCTTTAAAGTTGCCCAGCATCAGAATATTTTTTTTTATATTGAAGCTGAACTCTGGTTGTCCTGTAAATAAGAATTGTGAATAAGTGTTAAATGCTCCTTCAGTCTACAGTGGCCCCCAACCTTTTTGGCACCGGGGACCAGCTTTGTGGAAGAAAATTGTGGCAAGGACCGGGGGGTCAGGATGATTGAAGCACATTATTTCTATTATTACATTGTAATTTAAGATGAATATGTTCAAATCACCATAATGCAGAATCAATGGGAGCGCTGAGTGTGTCATTTGCCACGTCACATGCCACCAGATGCCGATTGTCACTTGCCACGTCACCTGCCATCAGATGCGGATTTTGTCACTTGCCACGTCACCTGCCACCAGATGCAGATTGTCACTTGCCACGTCACCTGCCACCAGATGCAGATTGTCACTTGCCACGTCACCTGCCACCAGATGCCGATTGTCACTTGCCACGTCACCTGCCATCAGATGCGGATTTTGTCACTTGCCACGTCACCTGCCACCAGATACAGATTGTCACTTGCCACGTCACCTGCCACCAGATGCAGATTGTCACTTGCCACGTCACCTGCCACCAGATGCCGATTGTCACTTGCCACTTCACCTGCCACCAAATGCAGCTCGTCACTTGCCACGTCACCTGCCACCAGATGCGGATTGCCACTTGGCACGTCACCTGCCACCAGATGCAGATTGTCACTTGCCACGTCACCTGCCACCAAATGCAGATTGTCACTTGCCACGTCACCTGCCACCAGATGCAGATTGTCACTTGCCACGTCACCTGCCACCAAATGCAGCCTGTCACTTGCCACGTCACCTGCCACCAGATGCGGATTGTCACTTCCCACGTCACCTGCCACCAGAAGCAGATTGTCACTTGCCGCGTCACCTGCCATCAGATGCAGATTGTCACTTGCCACGTTGCCTGCCACCAAATGCAGCTTATCATTTGCCACGTCACTTGCCATCAGATGCAGATTGTCACTTGCGCCACATCGCCTGCCACCAGATGCAGCTTATCATTTGCCACGTCACTTGCCATCAGATGCAGATTGTCACTTGCGCCACATCGCCTGCCACCAGATGCAGCTTATCATTTGCCACGTCACCTGCCATCAGATGCAGATTGTCACTTGCCACGTCACCTGCCATCAGATGCAGATTGTCACTTGCCACGTCACCTGCCATCAGATGCAGATTGTCACTTGCCACATCACCTGCCACCAGATGCGGATTGTCACTTGCCACATCACCTGCCACCAGATGCAGATTGTCACTTTCCACATCACCTGCCATCAGATGCAGATTGTCACTTGCCACATCACCTGCCACCAGATTGCCGATTGTCACTTGCCACGTCACCTGCCAACAGATGCGGATTGTCACTTGCCACGTCACCTGCCAACAGATGCGGATTGTCACTTGCCACGTCACCTGCCACCAGATGCGGATTGTCACTTGCCACGTCACCTGCCACCAGATGCGGCTTTTCACTTACCACGTTGCCTGCCATTGCTGAAGTAGCGCAATTTCAAAGATGCATCTGTGTGAACCAGGGATAAGAAGCTGATTGGTTACCATGTACAGCTGCACCAGATTTTGCACTCTCCGGTGAAAACACAAACGAGTATTTGACCCTTACTACAAGAAAGGTGGGGAATGCCACACAATAATTATTTTTAAAGGCTAACTGCAAAATGGTGCCCTTGGCAGGAATAGTGCCCCATTGTTGGTGTCAAAGGGAGAAATGGTGCCCTGTTTTTGGTGTCAAAGGGAGAAATGGTGCCCCATTATTAGTGTCAAAGGGAGAAATGGTGCCCCATTATTAGTGTCAAAGGGAGAAATGGTGCCCCATTGTTGGTGTCAAAGTGAGAAAGGGTGCCCCATTGTCTGTGTCAAAGTGAGTAATAGTGCCCCATTGTTGGTGTCAAAGGGAGAAATGGTGCCCTGTTTTTGGTGTCAAAGGGAGAAATGGTGCCCCATTATTAGTGTCAAAGGGAGAAATGGTGCCCCATTATTAGTGTCAAAGGGAGAAATGGTGCCCCATTGTTGGTGTCAAAGTGAGAAAGGGTGCCCCATTGTCTGTGTCAAAGTGAGTAATGGTGCCCCATTGTTGGTGTCAAAGGGAGAAATGGTGCCCCATTATTGTTGTCAATGGGAGAAATTGTGCCCCATTGTTGGTTTTAATGGGAGAAATAGCGCCATATTGTTGATGTCAGTTGGCAGAATCGCATCTCATATGAGTGAGAGGAATAGTGCCCCAAGGACCGGATAAAGGCAAGCAACGGGCCGCATCTGGCCCCCGGGCCGCAGTTTGGAGACCACTGGGCTATAGGAAGGTGGAGTTGGGATAACGGTCCGATGAGAAATGATATGTGGGTGACCTCCGATTAATCCTGGACAAGTTACACCCTTGGCCAAGTAATGTTTCTATGACTGTAGTGGAGAAATTTAAATTGCCAGGACCTGGCTACAGTGTCTGGTAAGGTTGTCTGGATTAGAAAATAGGTTGAAAAAATTGAAAATCCTTTGGCAAGTAACAATGTGTACACATATGTATTTAATCTCTGCATTTAGCTGTTTACCTTTAATTACACTTTTAGCCATATAGTAGACTGAATAAAATATGATGGAATGGTATTCTTACTACTTTCAGTAGTCCGAATTATTATAACACCGCCTCTTCCTAGTTATAAGTGATGACATCACAACGTGACAATAATTATAGCCACAGCCATAAAATACTTAACAATAAATAAGTAAACTATATTTAGCTCTCTTTCTACTGCATTTTCTTAAATCAAGAAAACTGTAAAGTAAATTTAGAAAAAAATAAAAATGAGCAATTGAATTCCTTTTTGCATCTGGCAAGCTGCAAGAATATTAAAATTCGAACACAGAAATGTAAAAGTCCTGGAGTGTTACAGGTAGTAGAAAAGCCATAAAAAATAAGGTATAAGCGTTTAATTTGCTATTCCCTTTCTAACAAAATGAGTGGAACTTGTGATGTGACATAAATATAGTTTGTTTAAGGCCCAAACAGCATCATTTATCTTTTGAGATGTCAGCTCTCAAAATGTTACCCAGTTTCACTGTCACACTAAATGCCAGGAATTGGCTGGGATGCCCGGGAAGAAAAAGGAATAATTAGCTGTGCTACACTTTCTGAGATGGCTAATTAATGTTCAGGGCTGTCAAAGAGAGTCCTAAAATTAACCGTTACATAACTGAAAGGCACTTACCAAGGTGTCTGTTAATAAGGTATTGTTACAATTAGTACCAGGCATTCCTTAAAGAGACTCTGTCTGCAGAATATTCATTTTAACACCAACCTTTCCATAAAATCATATGAGCATTTCACATATTTTACAGTATGCATGCTATTTACTTGTAAAAGCCTCCCTTGTGTATATCAGTGTTAATTTAGTCAACTAAAATGACTAAAACATTTTAGTCGACTAAATGAATACTATTTTAGTCAACTAAAATATGACTAAAACTAAAACAATTGAGATGACTAAAATACGACTAAAACTAAAATGGCATTTTAGTCAAAAGACTAAAATGGGACTAAAACTAAAATGTAATTTTAGTCAAAAGACTAAGGCCCCTTTCACACTGAGGCGCTTTGCAGGCGCTATGGCGCTAAAAATAGCGCCTGCAATGCGCCCCGAAAAAGCCGCTCCATTGTATCCAGTGTGAAAGCCTGAGGGCTTTCACACTGGAGCGATACGCTTGCAGGAGGGTAAAAAAACTCCTGCAAGCCGCATCTTTGAGGCGCGATAGGAGCGGTAAAAATACCGCTCCTATAGCGCCCCTGCCCATTGAAATCAATGGGGTAGCGCCTCCAAAACGCCCGCAAAACGCCGCAAAGAGGCATTTTAGCGGGCGTTTTTAACCCTTTTTTGGCCACTAGCGGGTGTTAAAATCACCCCGCTACGCCTGCAATTCGCCACAAAAACGACGGTATAGCGGCGTAAAAATAGCGCTGCTATACCACCAGCGCATCCAGCGCTTCAGTGTGAAAGTAGCCTAAGACTAAAACTAAATTGAAATTTGACTTCAAAATTAACACTGGTCTGTAGTGCATGTTCATAATGATAATGGACGTTTTCCCCAATGGAGCTTTGGACAGCAATATAGTTTGTCGAATTGAAAGTATAAAACATATTTATTAGAAAGTTGTCAAAAGACACAGTTGGGTTACAATAAATAAAACACGTAAAACGGTCTGGCCAGATAAATTCCTGCATAATCCAATATTACCATACATGCAAAATGTGAAACAAGATTGCATAACAAATGTATGTGGGTGTAAATCCCCGACGCGTTTTGACCATTCGGTGGTCATCTTCAGGGGAATTGTTGACTCTAAGAGAAAATAACTTCAAATATTGGAAAAATATATAATCATACATCACAGTACAAGTATGGTAATGGTGTGATGTATGATTATATATTTTTCCAATATTTGAAGTTATTTTATATGTCTCTTAGAGTCAACGATCCCCCTGAAGATGACCACCGAATGGTCGAAACGTGTCGGGGATTTACACCCACATACATTTGTTATGCAATCTTGTTTCACATTTTGCATGTATGGTAATATTGGATTATGCAGGAATTTATCTGGCCAGACCGTTTTACGTGTTTTATTTATTGTAACCCAACTGTGACTTTTGACAACTTTCTAATAAATATGTTTTATACATTCAATTCGACAAACTATATTGCTGTCCAAAGCCCCATTGGGGAAAACGTCCATTATCATATATACCGGGGTTTGCAGCGCTCACATCTCTCTCATGTGTGTTTCCATTTTCCTGTAGTGCATGTTCATACCTCAATAACATAAATAATAACATATTCGATTCTTCACTCCAGCAGTTTATAATGAGTTTGGAAATTGTAGAGAAATGTTAACTAATGCATTACAATTTAATTACACCCATTAGATTTTAGACGACTAAAATTAGTTTTAGTCGACTAAAATGTACTGGAGACTAAATATGACTAAAACTAAAACAATTGCAGAAGACTAAAATGGGACTAAAACTAAAATGCCATTTTAGTCCTAAGACTAAAACTAAATCGAAATTTGCTGCCAAAATTAACACTGGTGTATATATCCAGAGGACCTAGGACTGCATGGTGGATACTGTCATCTTGGATGAGGTTGAAGTAGTAGACTAATGGCGCTGGATCCTTAGGTGGATATTATTAGGTGCTAGTAATATACTTAGCAAAAAACACACTGGGGGAATCCCGATGTGGCATCTAGGTGATAGGTACAGTTGTGCTCATAAGTTTACATACCCTGGCAGAATTGATGATTTCTTATCTATTTTTCAGAGAATACGAATGATAACACAAAAACTTTTCTTTCACTCATGGTTAGTGTTTGGCTGAAGCCATTTATTATCAATCAACTGTGTTTACTCTTTTTAAATCATAATCACAACAGAAACTACCCAAATCACCCTGATCAAAAGTTTACATACCCCAGTTCTTAACCACTTCAATACAGGGCATTTTCACCCCCTTCCTGCCCAGGCCAATTTTCAGCTTTCAGCTCTGTCACACTTTGAATGAGAATTGTGTGGTCATACGACATTGTACCCAAATAAAATTTTGATCATTTTTTACCCCCCACAAATAGAGCTTTCTTTTGGTGGTATTTAATCACCCCTGCGGTTTTTATTTTTTGCGCTATAAACAAAAAAAGACCGACAATTTTGAAAAAAAAAACACAATATTTATTATTTTTTTGCTATAATAAATATCCCAAGTTTTTAAAAAAATATGTATTTTTTCCTTTAGTTTAGGCCGATATGTATTCTTCTACATATTTTTGTTAAAAAAAAAAAAATTGCAATAAGCATATATTGATTGGATTGCGCAAAAGTTATAGCGTCTACAAAATAGGGGATAGAATTATGGCATTTTTATTATTATTATTTTTTTTACTAGTAATGGCGGCGATCTGCGATTTTTATCGGGAGTGCCACATTGCGGCGGACAGAACGGACACTTTTGACACTATTTTGGGACAGTTGGCATTTATACAGCGATCAGTGCTATAAAAATGCACTGATTACTGTATAAATGTCATTGGCAGGGAAGGGGTTAACACTAGGGGGCGATCAATGGGGTTAAATATGTTACCTAGGGAGTGATTCTAACTGTGGGGGGAGGGGACTCACAAGGGGAGGAGACCGATCGGTGTTCCTCTGTACTGGGAATACACGGATCGGTCTCTTCTCACCTGACAGGACGTGGATCTGTGTGTTTACACACACAGATCCACGTCCCTGCTCTGTGATGAGCAATCACGGCCACCGGGCACGCGCATCGGTTCCCCAGTGATGCGTCGCGCGCGCGCTCTCCACAATGCTGGGAATCCCAGGATGTCATATGACGGTCGCCCGGAGGGACAAAGGGTTCCTGCGGCCGTCATTTTACCATGGTGCAGTAGGGAAGTGGTTAATAAAGTTTATTTCCCCCTTTAACATCAATGACAGCTTGAAGTCTTTTGTGGTATTTGTGGATGAGGCTCTTTATCTTCTCAGATGGTAAAGCTGCCCATTCCTCTTGGCAAAAAGCCTCCAGTTCCTGTAAATTCTTCCCCTGTCTTGCATGAACGGCACGTTTGAGATCTCCCCGGAGTGGCTCAATGATATTGAGGTCAGGAGACTGAGATGGTCACTCCAGAACCTTCACTTTATTCTGCTGTAGCCAATGACAGGTCCACTTGGCCTTGTGTTTTGGATAATTGTCATGTTGGAATGTCCAAGTACGTCCCGTGTGCAGCTTCCTGGCTGATGAATGCAAATGTTCCTCCAGTATTTTTTGATAACATACTGCATTCATCTTGCCAACATATTTGACCAAATTTCCTGCCTTTTGTAGCTCACACATCCCCAAAACATCAGTGATCCACCTCCGTGTTTCACAGTAGGAATGGTGCACCTTTCATCATAGGTCTTGTTGAAGCTAAATTTTGGTCTCATCACTCAGAATGACTTTGTGCCAGAAGGTTTGAGGCTTGTCTCTGTGCTGTTTGGCATATTGTAAGCGGGATACTTTGTGACATTTGCGTAGTATTGGCTTTCTTCTGGCGACTCGACCATGCAGCCCATCTTTCTTCAAGTGCCTTCTTATTGTGCATCTGAAACAGCCACACCACATGTTTTCAGAGAGTCTTGTATTATATGTATTTCACCTGAAGTTATTTGTGGGATTTTCTTTGCATCCTAAACAATTTCCTGGCAGTTGTGGCTGAAATTTTAGTTGGTCTACCTGACCGTGGTTTGGTTTTAACAGAACCCCTCATTTTCCACTTCTTGATTAGAGTTTGAACAGGCTTTATTTCATGTTTAACTACTTGCCCATATTTTATGGGCGGCTCATACAGGCACAATCATGTACCTGTACATCATCAGTGGCTTCCAGGTTCAGGGTGCACCCCCCCTCCCCCCGGCTGACCAATCACAGCATGATTTTTTCAACAGGTTTCAGCCAATGATTCATACCCAGAGCCCTGTGTTGACAAACAACACAGGGCTCCGTACAGAGGGAATAAACAGATATTTAGTAAAAAGCAGCACACATTACACACATTATGCATTGTTAGGCACACAGTTAAACCTTTGATCACCCCAGATGTTAACTCCTTCCCAGCCAGTGTCATTAGTACAGTGACACTGCATACCGTGTTTCCCTGAAAATAAGACCTAGCTTTATTTTCCAGGAGGGATGCAATATAAGCCCTACCCCAAAAATAAGCCCGAATTTAAAATGCTTGTAAAATCCTATAATCCAATCTATTACAGTAGTATATATTGTACAATGTGTGTCTTTCTGTAATCTAATTGTGTCAAATAACTTTGGTACAGCACCGCTCGGCGCTCAGCTGACCTCCTGCTGCTCTCCTCCTGCCAGCAGGGGATCTCACCCCCCTCTGCAGTGCTTGGAACGGGGAACAGAGCTCCAGTGGGTCACGGAAGCAGCGCGGCACTATAACGAAGGTATTTGGCACAAGTATGTTACAGAAACACACACATTTTACATTATATACTAGTCTAAAGGCAAATGGGTAATATTGTGGTCACTGATTCCAATGCTAGGGGTTATTTTTGTGGTCGTTGACACCAATGCCGGTGTTTTTTTTTTGCAGTCATTGGCTTCAATGGTGGGGTTTTTCCAGTATATCCAATGACACCAGTACTGACACCACTGGCTGAACTTGTCAAGACACTGACAGGTTCTCTCAAAAGTGAAAATCAAGGCATTTAAATAAAGGCACACTGCAACTAGAAAATTAACTGTACAATTACCATAACACCATGGTGGGTGGGTGGAGGGTGAAGAGGCACTATGCCTCTGAAAGGTTACATCTCCAGTACTCATTCTGAACCATAGGCGTGCACACAGGGTGTGCCAGATGTGCCCAGGCACACCCTAATCACCCTGTGCAGAACAGATTCCCCCTACTGACCTGGCTCCCCCTCCTTCCCCCACAGCACTACTGTCTTCCCTCCTCTCCCCCGGTTGTTGCTGGGGATGTTTTAGGATGAGTGGGGGAAAGGGCCAGTAAATATTTCATTTACCAGCCCCTTCCTTTTCTGAATGAACATCGTGAGTGATCGGTAGAGTGTGTTTGAGCTTTGGGGTGCACACCCTAATGCCAAAGACACATGTTCTGAACCAAGGCAGCACCAGAAGTTACAACATCCCAGCCCTTTAATTGTGATACACCATCACCACCTATAGCATGGATATGCAATTAGCGGACCTCCAGCTGTTGCAAAACTACAAGTCCCATCATGCCTCTGCCTCTGGGTGTCATGCTTGCTGCTGTCAGAGTCTTGCTATGCCTCATGGGACTTGTAGTTTGGCAACAGCTGGAGGTCCGCTAATTGCATATCCCTGATCTATAGGAACTGTTATCCAAATTTCAGATAATCAAGAAAGCCTTCTCCAAAATAATAAAGTAACATATAAAGTGCACAGATTAATCGTAATGATTGCTACATCTAAAAAAAAATCTATTTGCATTTACGTTCTTTTTTTACAGATTTTTATTGGATTTTTTTTCACATTATACAACAAAAGAAAACGTAAAACACATTTACCAATACCATCACATTACCCCACCCAACTTTGGTGCAGAGTACAAAACAAAATAAAACAAAAGGGAACCTCCCCTGCCTTTATTTTCAATGTAACATATTAAAACTGCTTCACTAAGAGCAACATTATTATTATTATTATAATTTTTTTAGGTACTTATATAGCGCCGTCAATTTACGCAGCGCTTTACATATACATTGTACATTCACATCGGTCCCTACCCTCAAGGAGCTTACAATCTAAGGTCCCTAACTCGCATTCATATACTAGGGCCAATTTAGACAGAAGCCAATTAACCTATCAACATTGTTTCGAACCTGACAAAATAGCATAATCCCTGACTAGTTGTAGAAAAAAGTACAATCTTTTTTCTGTAAATAATTTTTTATTTTTTGTGTCCCAAGCCTGTCTCTTCCAAGAACGTGTGTAAAGATTTACATTTCTACGCGTTGTCATTAGATCTGTGTGAGATTGCACTGTTAGCCATTGTGATGTATTAGATGGTATGAGCAGACATGTAGTTTGTGAGAATGACTAACTAGTGCTTTCCCGTTGAAATGGAAAAATGTAATACTTTAACCACTTCAGCCCTGGAAGGTTTTACCCCCTTCCTGACCAGGCCATTTTTTGCGATACGGCACTGTGTTGCTTTAACTGACAATTGCGCGGTCGTGTGGCGCTATACCCAAATAAACTTGACGTGTTTTTGTCCCACAAATAGAGCTTTCTTTTGGTGGTATTTGATCACCTCTGCGGTTTTTATTTTTTGCCCTATAAACAAAAAAAGAGTGACAATTTAAAAAAATATATATATTTTTTACTTTTTGCTATAAAACATATCCAGTAAAAAAATTAAAAAATCGAATTTCTTCATCAGTTTAGGCCAATATGTTTTTGGTAAAAAAAAAATCGCAATAAGTGTGTATTGATTGGTTTGCGCAAAAGTTATAGCTTCTACAAACTATGGAATATTTTTATGGACTTTTTTTTATTTTTTAACTAGTAACGGCGGCAATCATGGACTGCGACATTGTGGCGGACATATCTGACAATAAGTGACAGTTTTTGGGGACCAGTGACACCAATACAGCGAACAGTGCTAAAAAAAAAAATGCACTGACACTGTATAAATGACACTGGCATGAAAGGGGTTAACATCAGGGGCGATCAAAGGGTTAAGGGTGCTTCTAGGGAGTGCTTGACAGAAGCACTCCCTTCTGCTTAACAGAAACACAAGATCTCCATTTTCCTCCCTCACAGAACGGCGGTCTGCCTTGTTTACAAAGGTAGACCGCTGTTCTGCCTCTCCTGTGAACGATCGGCGGGACCCAGCAGCCATAGCAGCTGCCGGACCTGCTGATTGTCTCCCACTGTGTCTTATCACAGTGGGAGTGGGTCACCAGCAGCGCGCGCATTCGCCCCAGACCACATGCACAAAATCACGTACAGGACCGGGATTTCGCACAGCCGGGCCGCTCTGCCACAGTATATATGCGGTGGGCGGTCCAGAAGTGGTTAAGGTATGATTTGTGATTTCAATGGCTGCTCATTTTAAAGTGACATCCTGTTATTTAATGTTCATAAGAATTAAATTCTTGAATTACCGAAAATCAGTGCTTTGAAAAACAGGCTTGCTTTTAAAGCAAAGATTGGGAAAAACTGGCAACACACACACATCAATTTTCCAGTAATCGGTTCAGTATTTCCCCAGTATAGGAGCAGGTACATTCTTTATACTGTATGATCCACAGAGGACTTAAAATTCTCAGAGCTCCCTGAGCAGAGAGCCGGTACCTGTCAGTCACCGGCTCTCTGCTCTGCCCCCCTCCCCCACGCTAATTGGGGCACTGGGCTGTGGAGGGGGTGAGAGCGACCATCTCAGGCATTCAGTGGCTCCCTGAGAGGCTGAGCCAGGTGCCGGTCCAGGCATGTGGGCGGATCCCAACCATATGGTCGCAATCTTTTCTAGAGTCTGCATCGGCTCTGATGTCAGCCGACAGCAGGCTTCAGCCCACTGTCTGCTGAAAACGGGTTACAGAAGTACAGAACGAACTGCACTCCTGTGATCCATAGGAGAAGTATAGCCAAACGAGGCCCCTGTCCTGACACGCCCCCTCTGCACAGCCTTTCACTGGGAAGCTCAGTATGCTGCTGTTTCTCCTCCCCCAGCTCTTATGCAGTTGAGAACAGAGGGTATGTGATCACTTATAAAAAAGGGGGGGAAAAGGTATTTATTTATGTATTTTATATATATATATATATATATATATATATATATATATATATATATATATATATACACACACACAAATGTTTTGCCTTTCATTTCTATTTTAAAATGAATAGGTTGTTTTAGAAGGTGAGGGTTTACAAACACTTTAATTGTTAAAGTAGAAGAAAATTGTTAAAGCCTAATTAATGCACAAATTACTTTGAATGGCAGCCCAACCACAATGCCCAGATTGTGGTGCACTGCGATAAAAAAAAAGGTGTCAGTCCATTAAAATATATGTTATGGTGCATGGGCAGCCCACACAAAATATTGCAGGTTGCAAGCATGCAGTAATGCAGAGCTTGCATCGGCACAATCAAAATGATTGACATTTAGTTTGCTAAAGCACTGTGCATCATAAAAGAAAATCAATTTTTTAAGAAAAAAGTTATCATTTTCATTTTTTTCTCTTTTGTTGAATCTCCTGCAACCACTTTGCATCCACTTTCTGATTACATGCACTCTGCATGCACATGCATTTCTCAGAACAGGTCTCAAACATGCTTATACCATGTGTGTCAACTCCTTGTAGTCTCTATTGGGAGGGCTTGTGACAAAGCAGGAGAACAATGGGAGACAGGGACAGAATGTTGTTACCCTACATGGCAGGATTATTTTAAAGTTTATCTAAACCCAGGAATAGATTTTTTTAACATATTGCAGTTTACCAGTTCTTAGACATGGAGGCTGAAGCTTAAGTGCTGTCACAATGGGGGGAAAGGGGAGGGCATAGCACTGTGCTGATATCAACCATTGGGTACAATTGATATTTGGGATCTGGGCAGTGGGCAGCAGCGATAATAGTAAGTGGGGAGGTATATTATGGTGACAGGCAGGTTTGCTTTAAATGCAGAATAAGGAAAGGGATGGTGGGCACGCAGGATGACATCAAAAATAGTATTCCTTTATTAAATACATGTACAGAGCTGTAAAACAGTCTACGCGTTTCAGACGTTAGTCCTTAGTCATGGGAAAAGTTGCAGCACCTATACACTTGTTTTCCTTGCTTTAAATGCAAGTATGTGGCTAAGTGTTAAGGCATCCTTTTATGATTAAACATAGGGGTTGTTTGTTACTGCTGACATTTTATTTTGAAAATGCTAGCTGCCTGGATGTCATGCTGATCCTCTGGTTCCAATGCTCTGAATCATTGATCTGGAACAAAAATACAGACATGAACTTCTGACTTTTCTCTTCCTTTCTGATCTGAATACTGGTTTCAGGTCAGTGAACTAAAGCCAATAGATCACCATAATAGTGCAACTAGCGTAAGGTTACCAGATTTGAAAAATAAAATCTGGAGACATGCCCATTTTTAATTATATCCACAAACCACACACCCAATTTATTGCCAAACCCACAAAATTTTTAACATGCCCTGACACAATTGGTCACAGAAATTTGGTAGACATTGAAGGTAAAAAGATAAAATGCATTTGGCACTTTGAGTGTGCCGCAATAACTTTTGGGTGTGGCAAAAATTGCGATATGTGGCATAGTGTTGAGTGCACGGATCAGGAATACTTGAGTACTTGAGTATGTAACCCACGAAGTGCACAAGCGGCAAAAGTCAGGAGCGTGTAATGTATGAAGTGCAGGGGTCAGGAGTATGTGATGCATGAACTGCAGGGGTTAGGAGTGGGTAACATACAGAGTGCAGGGGTCAGGAGTGTGTAACATACAGAGTGCAGGGGTCAGGAGTGTGTAACATACAAAGTGCAGGGGTCAGGAGTGTGTAACATACAGAGTGCAGGGGTCAGGAGTGTGTAACATACAGAGTGCAGGAGTCAGGAGTGTGTAATACACAGAGTGCAGGGATCAGGAGTGTGTAACATACAGGGTGCAGGGGTCAGGAGTGTGTAATGCATGGAATGCAGTGGTCAGGGGTGTGTAATACACAGAGTGCAGCGATCAGGAGTTCGTAATGAAAAGATTGCTGGGGTCAGGGTTGTATAATACAAGTCAGCTTTTCAAATCACCCCTGGGAGTCTGGATCCATCAGGTGCCTGGACTGACACCCAGCTCGGCCTCTCAGTGAGCTGCTGAGAGCCTGAGCTGGCTGCCCCCTCCACAGCTCAGCGCCCCAGTGAGCAAGGAGGGGGAAAAGCAGAGAGCTGTGACTGACAGTCTACAGCTCTCTGCTCACGGAGCTCTGAAAACCGAGTGATGGGTGGTGTTCGATCACTCGGTTCACAGTGCAGGAGACAGATGCAGCATCGGACCCATGCTGCCTCCATGAGGTAATTATGATTCAGAAAAAAAAAATCCTTTACTTCTCTTTTAAGCACAATTAAAATTTCTAGATATTCCCTATAAGATAGCAAATCTTCACTTGTCAAGTTCAACTCTACTTTAGGGGAAGCTCACAGACACCCCCTCCCTGGAGACCTCTCAGCATGAATTTTACTTTTATATAATTACCCTTTTCATGTGTCTTCAAGCCAGCCATGTGACATGTAGGATCCTCGTCACCTCTTCTGTTCCTGGCTAGTCTCCAATCATATAGAGAGAAGTTCTCACATAATGAAATTAGCAGAGCTCTCTGCGATATTGTATGTGAGTGTCCATGATGCCCTTTACTCTCAGGATGTCCATAATTTTATGGATTGAATTTTTTTGGATTTGTATGTTTTATATTACGAAAATCATAAACAAGGACACCCAAAGCTCCTAGAGGGAAAAAAAGAGTTAGAAATTATGGCCACAAAACCTCACTATTTAAGTATACCTGATATTTTTTTTACAAACATTCTTTTACTCTTAAGCCCTGTACACACGATCAGATTTCCTATGGATTCGAATCCGATGGATTTTTCCATCAGAAATCCGATGAAGCTGACTTCCATCAGTCTTGCCTACACCGACACCATCAGTCAAAAATCCGACCGTCCCAAACGCTGTGACGTAAAACACTCCGACAAGCCGAGAAAAATGAAGTTCAATGCTTCTGAGCATGCGTCAACTTGATTCTGAGCATGCGTGGGTTTTTTGTCCGATGGAGTTCCACACAGACGATCGGAATTTGCTATCGTTTTTTTCCCCATCGGATAAATTTAAAACTTGTTCTATTTTTTCTCACCGATGGAAAAAAGACCGATGGGGCCCATACATGATTGGTTTGTCCGATGAAAAAAGTCTATCCGACTGTTGTCATCGGTAAAAAAACGATTGTGTGTACACGGCATAACACATCTTCTTATAGCTTCCTTTTCTTGATAACTCCCTCACTTATAACCATTAATATTAACCCTAATTTCATTAATTTCCTGCTGTACACTTATTGTTTCTTTATGAAGCCAGCATTGACAACGTCTTTGAAGATTAGAATAACACCGATAACATGGAAAATAAAGGTAGACTTAATAAAGTGTAGATATGGTAAATTTCAGCCTAACATGATTCTTTTTCCCCCCTGCTATAAATCTGGTGCTGTTTGCTCCGAAGACATTGACAAATAGTCAAGTCTGCCAGGAATCTCCCAGAATTCCTTTCTCTGCAGATCAGGTTCATTTCGTAAAAATTAGTTGGGAAATGGGAAAAAAGAAAGAAATTAAAAGAAGGTTCTATGATGCGCAGTCTATTAACGCTCCATTATTTCCCCCAGAACGTGATAAATGGCCCTGGAGAGACCAGTGGGCTCGGCCCCCAGAGTTCGTGCTTCACTCTCCCCCCTCGTCCCCTGGTGATTGATTGGAAGGAAGGTGGCTGCTGAGTGGTGCTGGATGAAGACTGATGTTTCCTCCACTTAACACCCCTTCCAAAAAGTTTCTATTACCAAGGGAAGAAGCAGTGTGTATGTGAGCCTGCAAAGCAACCGTCGTTACATGTATACCACTCGGAACAACGCATGCTGATAATTAGGTCAGAGATGCATGCAGATAAATTAAACTGTCAAATATGTTAGATAGGCTATCCATTTGTTTAGGGACATCTTCCTCGATTTGATTATTTTACCTCCTAGTAATAGGGGCTTCCATCAGTAGACCAGCCATACGCTACCCTACTACTAATAATAAAATTGATTCATGGACTGCTAGTCATAACTGAGTAGAAGCTAACTTTTGACCAGGGCTGAGCATTCGGAAAAGTCTGTTGTACTGGTTTTAGATATTTCTGGTGTCTTGGAAAATTGATGCTTAAGGCCATTTCAAAATAAAAATTTTAAAATCGAAAGCATTCATTAAAGCCATACATGGTGTTCCTGTCATGAAGGTCCATGCTCAGGCGCTTCCTCTTATAGGGTGACAACCCTTTGTCTGTGGTAGAGACAAACATTGCCCAAGCATGTTCCACCATTGTCAGTATCAGAAAGCCACCCCAGAGCAATGCTGCTCAGCTGATACTAGAGGGAGTAAATTTAGACAGGATGGAGCTGAAAGAAGCTGGAAGAGATCAGCAGCATTGAGATGCAAAAAATATAAAAAAAAAAATTATTATATGAAAAAAGGCAATATTTGTGTTTTAAAAAACAAAATGTGAAAAAGTTTTACTGTTTCTACTTTGATGTTGATTTTATTTTCGAAAGAAACTAAAAATTTGGGCCAAGAGTAGAAGTGCTTGCACATGCTAATAAAATTACAGTCAAGAAGCAGAGCCGGACTGACATTATATATTCAGCTCTGCTTTTGCCATGTTTTATTCATTGTCTTCAGTGGTGTAGACATTTAGAAAACATGGAGGTCACACAATATTCAAGCATGCTTAGAAGATATAATTTCTATAAAAATAGACTATCCGACTGTCTTCACTGCCATAGATCAGGTGGGAGAGATGGAGGAACTGGTACACACAAGCAAAAAAACATGTCATCCTATTTCGCCACTTGGACACGTTGGTTCCTGTTTAAAGCATAAATACAGCCAAAGCTCATTTGGCTCTACTTCTCTTGTGGGTCACAGGAGTGCAGTTCGTTCTGCACTCCTGTGACCCGTTTTCAGCAGACAGCGGGCTGAAGCCCGCTGTGGGCTGACATCACAGAGCCGGTCCAGGCTCAGGAAAGATCACGGCCATATGGTCGGGATTCGCCCACATGCCTGGACCGCCACCTGGCTCAGCTTCTCAGCGATCCGCTCAGGGACTGAGCCGGCCACTCCTGCCCCCTCCACAGCCCAGCACTCCAGTGAACACAGGGAGGGGGGGCAGAGCAAAGAGCCAGTGACTGATAGTCACCAGCTCTCTGCTCAGTAAGCTCTGAGAACAGAGCAATTAGTGCTGTTTGATTTCTCGGTTCTCAGTGTTAGAGCCGGCTGGGGACAGCATCGGACCATCCATCTAGGTAAGTATGATTCTGAAAGAAGCTCAATTCCCATACTTCTTTTTCAAATATTCAGATCTATATAAACAGCACTGCCCTTCCTGAATGACATGCCTTGCTTTCATTTCGCAGGCTTCCATCTTTGACTCACTGGCAGGCAGGCAGGCCGGCCGACCAATACTCCCCAGGCCTCTTACTCCTCTTTCCCCTTTCTCCCTTCCCCTACACCCCCCCTTTTTTTTCTCTTTTCCCTTCACCTTATGATCCCTACCTGACTTTTGCCGGACATTATCCCAATACGACATGCTCATCCTCTCACCCAGTTAGTCACATGGGCACCATTTCTGCACTTCTGATACACATTTTGAATTATTTTCATAAAATTTTACCGTGCCTACTTGCCCGTTTCTACTATTATTGTTTAAAGGGTAACTCCACTTTTGTGGGGGGGGGGGGGGAATTGCAAATAAAGAAAAAATTATATAGCGTGTACAATTGCAATACAAGTCATATTGTAATTAAATGTTAATAAAAATTACCTTTCCTTTTCAATCTGCAGCTGCTGTGATTTTCTATAAATGCAAAGCAATATGGCTACATGGAGTTGTTCTGTACACAGAGTGTGTGCTGACCACTCCCCAGAGACATAATTTCCTGCTTGTGTGATTGGCTCACCAATTTTCCCAGAAGTCTGCCTAAGATACAAGTCAGATTTCAGGCATTCCCTGCAACAAAAATTTCATTTTTGTTGAGATATTTCCAATAGGAACACTTTTAATGGAATGCAGGCCCAGCAGCTTTCCTCATTAGTGCCCTGTAACTGCCAGAGCTGACTGATAATTATGAAACCACTCCCATTAGACCCACTGTGCCCAGAGGCACAGACAAACACACATGGATTTCTTCAGAATAACAAAAGGTAGGAATCTGCAACAAATGTTGTTATAATCCTTGCAATGTACATAGATCACCCAGGAGGAAATGTTTTTTTCTCAACAAAAGTGGAGTCAGGCTTTAAGTTTTTGCTGCCACCAATCTCTGGATTTGTATTTTTGCCTTTTGCTTCTTTTTTTTCCTTTTTTTTAAAATGTTTTGTCCACTCCATCGAGTTGCTTTCACTGATAGAAACTATTCACGCCGGAGGGTCTTTGCACTTTTCTTTATGTATTTTAATAAAAATGTATTTTTATACTTAGAATTAGGGATGGGCCCGGTGCTCGATTCGAACCCATGTTCGAATCGAGCATCGGGCGTTCGCTCGCTCGTCGAGCCCAGAACTATTTGGGCCGTTCGCATCACATTCGTGTGATGCGAGCGGCCCCGCAATGCATTGCGGCCGGCGCGGCCGGCGCAGTGCATTGCTGGCTGATGATTGGCCAAGCATGCACTGTGACCCCGCATGCTTGGCCAATCACAGCGCCCGAAACTCGGAGAGCAATAATTGGCTACAGGCAGGACGCCTGTAGCCAATTACAGCTCAGGGGCTTTAGTACACGCCCCACCATTTAAAAGGCCGCCACGCCATCGGCCCCGGTCACATGAGTTCCGGCTTTAGGAGAGATTAGTCTGCTGATTCAGTCTTTGCTTGATACTGAAAGATTTGCTCTTCTTTGCTAAACCATTGGCTATTTCTTTGCTAAACCATTGCTACCTAAGTCATTGATCGTTCATTGCTGCTGATTGCACAGTTAGTGTGTTATTAGCTGCTGCTGGGGATTAGTCTGGTGCGTGCTTACTGTTAGTACAGTATTGCAGTAGTACCAACCGCAGTGCTGTTAGCACAGCATTGCACCCCAACAGCACCCATAGGACTTCTAGTGTGTTAGTGGCAGCAAACAGAGCTCCTATATTTTCTTCTCAGCAGCACCCATAGGACTTCTAGTGTGTTAGTGGCAGCAAACAGAGCTCCTATATTTTCTTCTCAGCAGCACCCATAGGACTTCTAGTGTGTTAGTGGCAGCAAACAGAGCTCCTATATTTTCTTCTCAGCAGCACCCATAGGACTTCTAGTGTGTTAGTGGCAGCAAACAGAGCTCCTATATTTTCTTCTCAGCAGCACCCATAGGACTTCTAGTGTGTTAGTGGCAGAAAACAGAGCTCCTATATTTTCTTCTCAGCAGCACCCATAGGACTTCTAGTGTGTTAGTGGCAGCAAACAGAGCTCCTATATTTTCTTCTCAGCAGCACCCATAGGAATTCTAGTGTGTTAGTGGCATCACACAGAGCTCCTATATTTTCTTCTCAGCAGCACCCATAGGACTTCTAGTGTGTTAGTGGCAGCAAACAGAGCTCCTATATTTTCTTCTCAGCAGCACCCATAGGACTTCTAGTGTGTTAGTGGCAGCAAACAGAGCTCCTATATTTTCTTCTCAGCAGCACCCATAGGACTTCTAGTGTGTTAGTGGCATCACACAGAGCTCCTATATTTTCTTCTCAGCAGCACCCATAGGACTTCTAGTGTGTTAGTGGCAGCAAACAGAGCTCCTATATTTTCTTCTCAGCAGCACCCATAGGACTTCTAGTGTGTTAGTGGCAGCAAACAGAGCTCCTATATTTTCTTGTCAGCAGCACACATAGTACCTATAGTGTGTTAGTGTCAGCACCCATAGGACCTACAGTGTGTTGTGAGCACACATAGGAGTTCTATTTTTTATACTATATACACTACCGACTACAATGGCTGGAAGACCGCCAAGGAGAGGCAGAGCGTGCCGAGGCAAGAACACAGGGCAGGCAGGCTCTGTTTCTAGAGACAACAGTGCTGGCCGTGGACGTGGTCGTGCATCGTCATCAGCACGTGGCCATGGGACACGCTTGTCTTTGTTTTCGGCAGCTGGACATGTGGAGCCGCATCATGCCGAAGGCTTGGTAGAATGGATGACCAAGCCCTCCTCATCCTCCTCATCCTCTCTCACCCAGGCTCAGGGTACTGGCAGAGCAGCTGCCAACGCGTACTCAATGGCATCATCAGCCACCCCTTCCCTAGACCCACCATGTCCTCCTGAGGAGTCCCCCGAACTGTTTGAGCACAGTGTTGGGTACATGCTCCAGGAGGATGCCCAACGATTCGAAGGCTCGGATGATGATACCCAGCTTGAGGAAGTCAGTAGTGTGCGCGCAGAGAAAGGGGATGCTGAAGGACAGCAATCTGGCAGTAGTGTTCCACCAGCTGCAGCTTACTGCCAGGTTTGCTCTAGTGGTGAAGAGGGAGGGGATGATGAGGTCACTGACTCCACGTGGGTGCCTGAAGGGAGAGAGGAGGAGGAGGAGGAGGATGCAGCGTCACATGTCCAACGAGGCAGGATGCCCCCTGGAGGCCAGCTAGAGGCCAGCACAGCAACTGTACCACACCGCAGAGCTCCGCCTGTGCAGGGCGCTGCCTCTGCACGTTATCACAAAAGTTCTTTGGTGTGGGCCTTTTTTGAGATGAGTGCATCAGATCGCACCACTGCTATTTGCAATATTTGTCTCAAGCGTATCTCGCGTGGCCAAAACATCAGCCGCTTGGGCACCACAAGCATGAGCAGACATATGTCGACCTGCCATGCAGCTCGTTGGCAAGCACACATAAAAGACCCACACCAAAGAACAAAGCGGACCTCTCCTTGCTCCTCATCAGCTGGGATCTCCATCCCCACTATATCTTCAGTCCTCTCTGAAAGCTGCTCTGAGAGGACTGAAGGTGTAGAATTAGGTGTGTCACAACCAAGTACTTGCAGTACACCGACGTCCGATTGTAGCAGGCAAATTTCCCTGCCCCAGCTGCTGGACCGTCGAAAGAAGTATACTCCCAGCCATCCACATGCCCAGCGGTTGAATGCTAGCTTGGCTAAATTGCTAGCACTTCAACTGCTGCCTTTTCAGTTGATAGACTCGGCCCCCTTCCGTGAGTTTGTTCAATGTGCGGTTCCTCAGTGGCAGGTTCCCAAACGCCACTTTTTCTCACGGAAGGCAATTCCGTCTCTCTACTGGCATGTGGAAGGCAATGTCCATGCCTCGCTGGACAGGGCGGTCAGCGGTAAGGTGCATATTACCGCTGACTCATGGTCCAGCAGGCATGGACAGGGACGTTATCTTTCTTTCACGGCCCATTGGGTCACTCTATTGGTAGCTGGGAGGGATGCAGGACAAGGTGCAGTAGTGTTGGAGGTTGTTCCGCCACCACGCCTCCAAAATGCTACTACTGGTTGTGACACACCTCTCTCCTCCACCCCCTCCTCTTCTTCTTCCTCCATGTCCTCTTCGAGTGCTCTGTCCTCGGAACCAGCGGTGCTCCGTAGGCGTACAAGGGGCTACGCGAGTACGCAGGCAAAAAGATGCCATGCCGTGCTTGCGCTGGTGTGTTTGGGGGACAGGAGCCACACTGGGCCAGAGGTTCTGGCAGCTCTGCAGGGGCAGGCCGAGAGGTGGTTGACGCCACGCCAGCTTAAGCCAGGAATGGTCGTTTCTGATAATGGCACCAACCTCCTCTCCGCCCTGCGACAGGGGCAGCTCACCCATGTGCCCTGTATGGCTCACGTCCTCAACCTGGTGGTGCAGCGGTTCTTGGGCAGGTTCCCAGGCTTACAGGATGTCCTGAGGCAGGCCAGGAAAGTCTGTGTGCATTTCCGCCGATCTTATAATGCCAGTGCTCGGCTGACTGAGCTGCAAAAGGAGCTGAACCTGCCCAAGAACCGCCTAATATGTGACATGCCCACCAGGTGGAACTCAACGTTGGCCATGCTGCAGCGACTGCACACGCAGCAGAGGGCCATCAATGAGTACCTTTGCGACTACGGCACCAGGACAGGGTCAGGGGAGCTTGGCTTTTTTTCCCCACGCCAGTGGAGCATGATCAGGGATGCATGCACTGTCCTCTCACCATTTGAGGAGGCCACGAGGATGGTGAGCAGTGACAGTGCATGCATCAGTGACACTGTACCTCTTGTCCACCTGTTGGAGCATACGCTGCGTGGGATAATGGACAGGGCACTTGAGGCAGAACAGAGGCAGGAAGAGGAGGACTTCCTTGTCTCTCAAGGCCCCCTTTATCCAGACAATGTTCCTTCTGTCCCACCCATCACACAGGAAGAGGAGGAGGAGGAGGAGGAGGAGGAGGATTGTGTGAGCATGGAGGTGGAGCCTGGCACTCAGCATCAGCAGCAGCAGTCTTTTAGGGATGATGTACAGTCCCAACAAACCAGTGGACTTGTACGTGGCTGGGAGGAGGTGGCTGGCGATCATGTCATCCTCAGTGACCCAGAAGACTCCGGACCGAATGCCTCAGCTAACCTACGCTGCATGGCCTCCCTGATCCTGCAAAGCCTGCGGAAGGATCCTCGTGTTCTTCGGATCAAGGAGAGTGACCATTACTGGCTGGCCACTCTCCTTGATCCACGGTACAAGGGTAAGGTTGCGGACCTTATCTTGCCGTCGCAGAGGGAGCAGAGGATGAGACATCTCAGGGAGGCCTTGCAGAAAGGTCTGTGCAACGCGTTCCCAGAAACTGGGAGGTTACAAACTCCTGGTCCTGGACGACGAGTTGCTGAGGCTTCGGTCAGTAGCAGAAGGAGCGGTGGGGAAGGTGGACGTCTGACCGATGCGTTCAGACAATTTTTTAGTCCGCAGCCCCAAGGTATGATCGGTTCCAGCAACCATCGCCAGCGTCTGATATACATGGTGCAGGAATACCTAGGGGCAAGGTCAGACTTGGACACCTTTCCCACCGAAAATCCTCTGGCTTACTGGGTCCTGAGGATGGATCACTGGCCAGAGCTTGCACAGTATGCAATTGAGCTACTGGCCTGTCCTGCATCCAGCGTTCTTTCCGAACGCACATTCAGTGCTGCTGGAGGATTTGTCACCGATCATAGGGTGCGCCTGTCCACCGACTCGGTTGATCGACTGACCTTCATAAAAATGAATCAGTCTTGGATCACCACCAGCTACCAGACACCTGAAGCGGATATAACGGAATAATTTATAATGTCACATCCCTTCAAGACTGCCTATGCTGATGCTGAGTGACTGTCCTGTTATGTTCACTGACTATCCTCTTCCTCCTCCTCAATGATCCATGCCACCACACCAGTGCCTAAGGCACAATTTTTCAGCCCCTGTATAACAGGGGCGTGTAATTACAATTTTTTAAAAAGATGCTTCGCAACAGGTGTGACTGCTGTGCTCAGAGTACAGTATCTGTGAGGGGTTGCAGTGTTGTGGCACCAGCACCAGTGCCTAAGGCACAATTTTTCAGCCCCTGTTGGGGCGTGTAATTACAATTTTTAGGCAATGCTTTGCAACAGGTCTCATTGCTGTGCTCAGAGTACAGTATCTGTGAGGGGTTGCAGTGTTGTGGCACCAGCACCAGTGCCTAAGGCACAATTTTTCAGCCCCTGTATAACAGGGGCGTGTAATTACAATTTTTTAAAAAGATGCTTCGCAACAGGTGTGACTGCTGTGCTCCAAGTACAGTATCTGTGAGGGGTTGCAGTGTTGTGGCACCAGCACCAATGCCTAAGGCACAATTTTTCAGCCCCTGTTTAACAGGGGCGTGTAATTACAAATCTTGATCTAATAGTTCACAGCAGGGCCCATTCCTGCTCCCACCAAGAGTAACTATGAGGGCCTAAAGTCTTGTGGCAACACCGTCCACCACCACCACCACCACCAAAGGCCCAATTTTTCTGCCCTGTTCAACAGGTGCATGCAATTACAAATCTTGATCTAATAACTCACAGCAGGGCCCATTCCTGCACCCACCAAGAGTAACTGTGAGGGCTTACAGTCTTGTGGCAACACCGTCCACCACCACCACCACCACCACCAAAGGCCCAATTTTTCTGCCCGGTTCAACAGGTGCATGCAAGTACAAATCTTGATCTATTAACTCACAGCAGGGCCCATTCCTGTGCCCACCAGTCTTGTGGCTACACCAATATCTAATAGGGAAAATTTCTGCAGAGTATATACGGCAGGCCCCTACTTTCAAACATCCAACTTACAAACGACTCCTACTTGCAAACGGCAAGAGAAAACAGGAAGTGAGAGGAAATCTACCCCTAGGAAGGAAAATTCTATCCTGTTAGATTTAATTTGGGAAAAAGGTATCTCCTCTCTACTGATGCTTTATCACCAATCCTTGTTTCAATTAAAACCCCACTTTTCCAAAAACATTTGTCATTGGGACGGAAAGTGAGGTGACATGTTCTGAACAGATGTGCAAAGACAGCAAATGTTACAGGGGTGATAACCCCTCCCTATGTTCTCCAAAAAGCTTAAAAATTGATTTTTTTGGGATGTAGCTACACTTCATAATGTACCTGTTCAGATTCTACTTAAGAACAAACCTACAGTCCATGTCTTGTTTGCACCACCTATATACTGCTGTTCAGAGTATATAGGGTTGTAGGTATAGGGTTTTATTTTGGGTGCGGGGTCCCCCTTAGTATCCATACAAGACCCAAAGGGGCTGGGGTGGGGGGGGGGTGATGGGGTAGCCATGCCATTTTTCTCAAGGATTTACAGCCATATGGCGGCCAGGACAAGACATGACATTAAAGCCGCAAGTGGTTTTAAATGGCTTCTTTTTTTCCTTTACAAATGTCATTTTGTGCAAGGACAGTTCTAAACACGGGAAACACATGCCACTTCACAGGCATACTTTAGACACCCCCCAGGTACCGTATTTAAAGGAAAATTTCACTTTTTTTTTTTTCACTTTATGCATGATTAAAATGACTGCTCCCGAAAAAACTTTAGTTTTTAAAATTTCTTTTTGCATTGATATATGTCCCCTGGGGCAGGACCCGGGTCCCCAAACCTGTTTTATAACATTAACATGCATATTGGCCGTTGTAATTAGCAATTTTGATTTCGAACGTTCGTGTCCATTATAACGAATAGGGTTCGAAAATTCGCGCGAACTTTCGGTCCGTTCGAAGGTTCTGGTGCGAACCGAACCCGGGGGTGTTCGGCTCATCCCTACTTAGAATTAATATGTTGGCTGTGTCCATGAACTGCCTAAAAAGAGGTTTGGTTGTTGGTCCTGAAATTGAAAGAGTTGAAAAAAAGAAGAAAACAGTTTATTTTAGGGGTAAACATTTTCCCTTATTATAATTTGCTTGAATTTATTATTTACCAATATTTTTTTCACCTTTGATCTATGAAATGCCCTTTAAAAAAGTAGTTTACTGTTTACTGTATTACTGTATACTGAGGGACTGTTTCTTTTTTTCGAACCAAATCCCACTGTCTGTCTTTCTTCCTCAGTTGGCCCTCTTTGTGGTCAGCTGTATAAACCTCTATAAAAAAATATGCTATTTACTGTAACGACCAAAAATTTTATACTACATGTAGCACACCCCCCGCAGGAGCTGCTGGTTTAATTTTGGGCCTGCGCGTTACCTCAGTATTCGTTGTCTAGAGGAAGAAAGTCTGTAGAAACTCCAATGTCCACACAAGATGTAAAACCTTAAGCAGTTAGGTTTTATTTTCCTTTTTTGCATAAACATATAGAAAGGTGAAGGGAAAAGGGTAGGTTCAGGCACACGGTACAGATTACTGGGGAGAACTCCTCAAGTATACAATCTATATTGCTGAACCCAAGAGGAGGCATGGATGTTATGCTTGTCCGATTGGCGACGTACACTTTTGTGTGTGTGGGGGAGGACCCTGTGACGTGGACCTGACGTTGGCGATGCGTGTGCTGGTCTGCGGTTGCGCTGCGGCACGAGCACATTTCCATCTGCCGGGGTTCACTGCGCATGCGGTACCTCCCCCATTCGCGGTATCAATGACTCTATACCTCCGTCACCATCCAGCGCCCGTAGTACGCCGTTTGACGTAATTACGTCATATACGGCGCCGCCAGCACAACGCACACAGGAGATATAAATAGGACCCATTTAGGTATGATACCGTTATGGGACCTCATCTGGGAGCCACGCCATCGACACTCGGCAAGCCGGTATGTTTTTTACCACAGTAGTATGACCCATTCATTGGGTCATTCTTACCATATAACTAATTGGCCTCTATCCATACAGACCTTACCGGTCCGCTGATTCATGACTAGTCTGTCAGACTTATCTCTGTGTTGACCACCTGGAGGCCTCTCTAATTTAAATTTGAGGTAAATATTTTGTTTGAACGTACTGTGCGGCTCCACATTCTTTTGTCTGGCCTTGCAGAGCTTTCGTTTTGAATTTTTTGCTAAAGTTTTTACTCATTTTTTCCTTTTCTCTGTGTCATTGTTTGATATAGAGTGCATATGAGATTTATCTATTTTTCTGAGAGCGGTATTGTGATTCTTCAGGCTCCCAGAGTATGCACCTACAATTATAACAACATGTAAGCCTATTAAAATAATTTTTATTGTTTTTCATATAATATTTGATTAGACAGCTTAAGAGGCATGACTCATTTATATTTTTATATATATTTTTCAAGGCCACATTAGAGTAGGTGCTAGAAGTATTCTCCCCATTGGAATCTCTGGAATCGACATGTGGGGATGATTGAACTTGAACACGTGCTAGCGCGGATGCTCTTTTTTCCATAAAATCGTTCCCAGTTAAGTTGACTTATTACTGGGACATCTCCACAGTTTTAAGGCAACCAGGATTCTTTGAGGTATTGTTTCAATACGCACGCGTCACCTCCTGGGTTCGGACACTCTGTCTTTGTTGGCTGTCATTTGCTATTTTTGGAATAAAATCATTAGAACGTTCCTGTGGTGTGCAGCCGTTCTTTTCTTCCTAGGAAAAGAAGCACAACACACACAACTTTGAGGATCTTAGGTAGTCACAGATAGATCTGCATCAAAAATATCAGGAAGTAAGATGTTTTCCAACATCTCAAAAATTCTTTGCATGCAATATAAAAATGTTACAGCAGTCCTTGTGTGAAAATGTAATGCCTACCTATTTGGGAGCCCTTACTTCCTGCTTAAAATATGCTAGGTGAAAACCATAAAAGAAAGCATTCAAAGAAAAATGTGAAAATACTTAAAGAGGAAGTAAACCCTGATGGGTTTTACTTCCTCTTTTGCTCCCTATATAGCCTGTAAATGAAAAGCTGAATGGGCTAGTATGCATCGCATACTAGCCCATTATGTACCACTTACCTGCAAAAGAATCCAGCGCTGTCATCTGTGTAGGCAGCGTCCATCTTCTGTCCCCTCTTCCTTCCTGGCTGCTGACTCTGGCGCTGTGATTCGCCGAAGCCGTGTGACATCACTCCCGCACATGCGCACGGGAGCCGCGATTCACGGCACAGGCTGGGGAAGAAACGGCACTTAGTTTTGTTTCTTCCCCGCGCATGCGCAGTGACGTTTTTCGGCGGACTACAAGTGAAATATTTCCAAAACGGCGCATGTTTAGGAGATATTTTCACTATCTACATTGGGGCAAAAAAGTATTTAGTCAGCCACCAATTGTGCAAGTTTTCCCACTTAAAAAGATGAGAGAGGCCTGTAATTGTCATCATAGGTATACCTCAACTATGAGAGACAAAATGTGGAAACAAATCCAGACAATCACATTGTCTGATTTTGAAAGAATTTATTTGCAAATTATGGTGGAAAATAAATATTTGGTCACCTACAAACAAGCAAGATTTCTGGCTCTCACAGACCTGTATCTTCTTCTTTAAGAGGCTCCTCTGTCCTCCACTCATTACCTGTATTAATGGCACCTGTTTGAACTTGTTATCTGTATAAAAGACACCTGTCCACAACCTCAAACAGTCACACTCCAAACTCCACTATGGTGAAGACCAAAGAGCTGTCGAAGGATACCAGAAACAAAAATGTAGACCTGCACCAGGCTGGGAAGACTGAATCTGCAATAGGCAAGCAGCTTAGTGTGAAGAAATCAACTGTGGGAGAAATAATTAGAAAATGGAAGAAATACAAGACCACTGATAATCTCCCACGATCTGGGGCTCCACGCAAGATCTCACCCCGTGGGGTCAAAATGATCACAAGAACGGTGAGCAAAAATCCCAGAACCACACGGGGGGACCTAGTGAATGAGCTGCAGAGAGCTGGGACCAATGTAACAAAGGCTACCATCAGTAACACACTACGCCACCAGGGACTCAAATCCTGCAGTGCTAGACGTGTCCCCCTGCTTAAGCCAGTACATGTCCGGGCCCGTCAGATGTTTGCTAGAGAGCATTTGGATGATCCAGAAAAGGATTGGGAGAATGTCATATGGTCAGATGAAACCAAAGTAGAACTGTTTGGTAGAAACACAACTCGTCGTGTTTGGAGGAGAGAGAATGCTGAGTTGCAACCAAAGAACACCATACCTACTGTGAAGCATGGGGGTGGCAACATCATGCTTTGGGGCTGTTTCTCTGCAAAGAGAACAGGACGACTGATCCGTGTACATGAAAGAATGAATGGGGCATGTATCGTGAGATTTTGAGTGAAAACCTCCTCCCATCAGCAAGGGCATTGAAGATGAAACGTGGCTGGGTCTTTCAGCATGACAATGATCCCAAACACACCGACAGTGTGATTGTCTGGATTTGTTTCCACATTTTGTCTCTCATAGTTGAGTTATACCTATGATGACAATTACAGGCCTCTCTCATCTTTTTAAGTGGGAGAACTTGCACAATTGGTGGCTGACTAAATACTTTTTTGCCCCACTGTATAGGTAAGCCTTATTCTAGGCTTACCTATAGGTAGAAGTCCAACAAGTGGCTTTACAACCACTTTAACCTTCTGCTTCCCCGTGCTACCTGTGAGTACTAGTGACATCACTGGGCCTTCTTGCTAGATCCTCAGAAAGCTGAGGAATTAACTTGTTGCAATTTGGGATCCTTAGCTTAGCCAGTGACTTACAGTGGAACCTCGGATTACGAGCATAATCCGTTCCAGGAGAATGCTCGTAATCCAAAGTACTCACATATCAAAGCGAGTTTCCCCATTGAAATCAATGGAAACAAAATTAATTTGTTCCGCATTGACTTCAATGGCATGCAATCCCGAATGCGGCCAGAGGTGGGGGGCGCCGTAGAGCCTCGGAAACAGCCAGAAAGGCCCGAGGACAGTTCGGCTGACCTCGGCAAAACCTCGGAAAGACTCGATTCCCGAGCCTTTCCGAGGTTTGCTGAGGTCAGCCGAGCTATCCTCGGGCCTTTCCGTGCATTTCCGAACGGCGCCCCCCCACCTCAGGCCAAATGCGGTACTACACACCGATATGGCCTGAATCCTGCTCGTTTTGCGAGACAACACTCGCAAACTGAGTTAGGATATTTTAAAATACAGTGCTCGTATTGCGAAATGCTCGTTAACCGCGTTACTTGCAATCCGAGGTTTGACTGTATAGGGTAGAGGTCAGAAGCTGGGTGTAAAGTTTTTTTACATTTTCCTTTCAATTTTTTTTCAATGGCGGCATGTAATTTTTGAGTTTTTTTCCTCACTTCCTTACTGCTCAAACGCTGTTTATACTGGGTTTCAGCACCATGGGGGAACTATTGCCAGTAGATTTTCCTACAGGCTGACTCTTCACTGATACTGTACATGTAGGATTTGAAGGCGATTAATTTTTGCTAGTCCTATTGTCGACTGTGGAATGCAAAGTGAATCCCTTTGAATCTCACTTGGGTGAATACCTATTAAAGCCCATTTTGGGAAAAAAAACTTTAACCCACTCCTAATCTCCTTCCTGCCCCCTGTAACCCATTCAGCATTTATTTATAAGATACCTTGTGAAGCACTTGGAATCCCATTTCCACTTCTACTGTGACTATTCCATCTCTACTCCTACTGTGGCCGTCTCATCTTCAATTCTACATGGCCATCCTATCATCACTTCCAATGTGAGCATTCCATCTCCACTTCTACTGTGGCCATCCTATCTCCATACCTACTGTGACTACCGCATCTCCCCTCCTATTGTGGCCATTACTTTTCCTCTCCTGCTGTAGTCATCCCACGACCACTTCTAAGGTGGTCATCCATCTTCACTCTTCGCATACTGTGGCTATCCAATTTCCACTCCCACTGTGGCCATCTCATCTATACCCCTACTGTGACCAACCCAACTCCACTCTTTCTATGGTCCTCCTATCTCTACTTCTACTGTTACATTCCTATCTCCACCCCTACTTTGATTATCACATCTCCAAGCCTACTGTGGCCAGTCTTTCTCTACTCTTACTTTACTCATCCCATCTACCCTCCTACTGTGGCTATCTCATCTTCAATTCTACATGGCCATCCCATCATTATTAAAGTGAGCATATTATCTCCACTCCTCCTGTGGCCATCATATCTCCACTCCTACAGTGACTTTTGCATCTCCACTCCGATTGTTGCCATTCCTTCTCCTTTCTTACTGTAGTCATCCCATGTCCACTCCTACTGTGGTCATTCATCTTCACTCCTACTATGGCCATCCATTTTCTACTCCCACTGTGGCCATCTCATCTACACCCCTACCATGATAATCCCAACTCCACTTTTTCTATGGTCCTCCCATCTCCACTCCTACTGCTACTTTCCCGTCTCCACGCCTACTTTGACTTTTGCATCGCTAAGCCTACTGTGGCCAATTTTTCTCTTGCCCATTTTTGCTTTACTCTTACTCTGTGGACATCCATCTTTACCCCTACAGTAGTCATCCATCTTCAATCGTACTATGGTCATCCAATTTCCACTCCCAGTGTGGCCAAATCGTTTTTATCCCTCATTTTTATTCCTCCAGTGACCATTCCATCTCAAGGTAAGTGACATGGTTGTGCTACTTAGCATTAGTCCTTGGGTCACAGAACTGGCTGAACAGAGCTAAAATCCGTCCAAATCTGGGAATTAAAATAGAGATCAGCTTGAGAATGAAAGAAGCCAGCTAGGTATTTCTGTTGCAAAAAAAAAAATTAAATCAGTTTTAGGTAGACTTATGCCCTGTACACTCGATCAGTTTTACCAATGAAAACAGTCCGATGGACTTTTTTCATCGGACAAACCGATCATGTATGGGCCCCATCTGCCTTTTTTCCATCGGTGAGAAAAAATAGAACATGTTTTACATTTATCCGATGGAAAAAAAACGATAGCAAATTCCGATCGTCTGTGTGGAACTCCATCGGAGAAAAAACCCACACATGCTCAGAATCAAGTCAACGCATGCTCAGAAGCATTGAACTTAATTTTTCTCGGCTCGTCTGAGTGTTTTACGTGTTTTACGCGTTTGGGACGGTCGGATTTTTGACTGATGGTGTGTAGGCAAGACTTATGGAAGTCAGCTTCATCGGAATTCCGATGGAAAAATCCATAGGAAATCCGATCATGTGTACGGGGCTTTACAGTGCCAAAGTTAGGAAAAAATTAAAGTAAGGAAAAAATTAAAGTAAGGAAAAAATTAAAGTTTGACGTATCAGTTACTCCGAGAGCTGGTTCCTAGCACAAACAAGCCAATGTCAGCAGTCAGCACAAATCAGTTACTTATGGGTAATGTTAATTACCATTCCAAATCCAATATGCCATGAATTAACAATGATATATCGATGTGTGGAATTGGAAGAACAAGTTTAGATTCAGTAGGTTAATCATTAGAGAAATGTGAAGAATTTGGGGGGGAACCATCACAGAACTTGTGTTTGGAGCATTTTGGGATAAGGCTTGAGAAAGTGCTGTGCTTGTACTTTCTATTTCCAAAATGATACAATGGGAAGAGAGGGCCAGGTGCTTTCAGAATAACCCTGCCAAGTACGCAAATAAAACATCACATAGGCATTGGAACAAAGAAGAGGTTAACCCTTTGTATCAGGCACTGAGAGCAGAGCAGGAGGTTGGTCGTATAACAGATATTTAAGCACACATTCAGATATTACTACTTAAAGGAAAACACTATTTTTGCTATCAGAAGAATACAACATATAAAAAAAAAAAAACGATTTTCTTTCACTTTCACTTTTGGTGAAAAGGAAAGATATAGAGAGGGTGAATGTACCTAATGGGGGCACATACAGCAATAAAAACCCGACAGGTGTTCTAATCCCTCGCCACTCCACCTAAAACGAAAGAAAAAAAAATTGCCTTTAGTTATGCTTTAAGAAATGAGCCAATTCATTTTTTGGGCTTAAGGGCCCTTTCACATTGCTCTGTTGAAAAAACACGCATGTGTTTTTACTGTGTTTTTGATGCATTATTGATGTGTTTTCTGGTTCCCTGACTCCGATCATCCACCTGTGAAACATGGATATGTGACTTAAAGAGCCAGTTCATACCAGAGCGAAGTACTGGAAACCCGCGTTCCATGTGCATTTCCCGTACCGCGTTCAGAACGCACTTAACTTGCGGTCTGCAGAGAGTGTCAGTTTTAACTTCTCGACACCCCAAAATGCAGGTCGCAACCGCATGGCTTTTGCCTGCTACAGATCGCATGGTTTTGTACTATCATGCTGGGAGTTTTTTTAAAGTAGTGCACGCATTCCTGTGCGATTCATGGTATGAACTGGCCCAAAAACGCTAATGCTGTGTTTTTGATGTGTTTTTGGTGCACTTTTTAAGCATGCACCAGGACTTTCCCTATATGCATATGACCTCTTGGTATACAATACCAATCCCCTCTCTATTCCATCTCTTATTTGGAGGTTTGAGGAATTTGGCAGTTTGAGCAATTTCAAGGTAAACTATGATAAGACGGAAGCCCTAAATATCTTCTTACTTCCATCTTCTGTATCTCACCTTCGACGTAACTTTGGCAACATACAGCTATCAAAGATCTAGGTATTGAAAAACCATCTCTATTGCCCACCATGGTGGACCATGGTGGACCTTTGAAGCCACTGATCCAAATGGTGCGTACTTGTCTTAAATTTCTATGACAAACCACATATCTTGTGGTTTGGTCACATCAATACCATCAAAATGGACATCTTACCGAAACTACTGTACACTTTTCAGGCCATTCCTGTTCCCCTTTCTCCTGTTTTTTTTTCTTATCTCTCAATAGGGCTATCTGTAATTTTATATGGCGACATAAAAAGTCCAGAATTCGACAAACCATCCTTTCCTTTCCTAAGTGCAGAGGTGGGTGGCTCTTCTCAATTTGTCCATATATTCTCATGCAGCTTCTTTGCTCAGAGTGGTTGACTGGTATCATGGCCGCTCCACTAAGTTGTGGACTCGTTTGGAGAATTGGACCTTACATCCTTACCCTGGTTAAAACCAGATCAGACCCCCAAGAGACTTACTACCCCTTACAGTGTGCACTACTCTGCAGTTGTGGGATACTTACCTACGTAAAGGCTTACTCTCTTCCAGACCGAGTCCCTTGACCCCGCTTTTTGGACTAGCATCTTTTTCCCCTACCGCTACCAGTTCTAAATTTCCCCCTTGGCATTGCAGAGACAGTCTTCTTTTGAGCCATACCCTGACTGGCCACACTCTTATTCCTCTCTCCCAGATACTCCCCTCTTGCCATAGCTCATCCCGTGCATGGTTGGAATAATACACAGTTGAAACATTATGTAGGTACCCAGTCCTTTACGGATCTCCTGGTACCCAGTCCATTACGGATCTTCTGATGCAACCTTGTACTGCTTTTGAATTACTGCTATCCCAATCCTCTAGACCAGACCACACACTTTCACAGATACATCAGATCTTGTTAAGGGAGTCCTACCCAAACCCACAGCCATTTCTTTTAAAATGGGAGCAGAAATTGCAAATATCGGCGGATGATATGGAGTGGGACAAAATACTGGCTGTTGCATATAAACAATCTATATCCTCTCATGGGCAAGAGCGTAAATATCGGATCTTATCCAGATAGTACCGCTGCCCTGCACTTTTACATAAAATTGATCCATCTATCCCTGATACTTGATTAAAGGAAAAAGGTGGGACTTTAAATGGAGCACCTGGGAGAAGGTGCCTTCATCCCTGTTCATTGGCAAATAAAGGGGAGGTTTTGGAACTTTAGATGAGGCACATGAAAGGAACCGAATATAAGAGTAAAAATCATATTTATTGATCAGGTACATATGACAAAACATATCCATTTGACATAAACAACAATATGAAAAATTGGTAAAACGTACACACGCATGACTCAATGCAGTACATCAATATACCGGAATGTCAACATGACACTTATGCAGTGTATGGTATCATGAGCCACTATTGCTCCATACCAAGGATCCTTAAAAAAGGCAATACATGACATAAAATACATCATATTGTAAGAACATAGTTGCATCTTGAGTATCTCGCTGCATTTCTGGGATTATACCACATCATCAGAAGCAGATGCATAAACCATATCTATAAAGAAAATAAAGGCCAGTATAATCTAATGTTGAACCTTGGTGTTAAAAAGAGTATAAAAATAAAAAAAAGGAACCAGGAGGAAGGCAAATGTCCATCCCCCTACTTATATGTGGGCTCAAAATGTAAACATATGGTACTGAGTGGATGGGGGCCATCTCAAGTGTCCATTCCGGGAGCTGTGGTGGTGTGGTCCCCCAGACAAAGCACGGGCCTAAAACTCCCCAGAGGGAAAAGAATGTCCATGCTTTTGTCGCTGATAGTATGCAGTAATAACTCCAAAGTGTCTGTAAAAAAATATAATATACATGTATAACTATGCTTTAAAAAACTGTGAATACCATATTGAAGTAGACCCATAGTGATAAGTGGCTAAACACAAGGAGCAAGGAAAAAGAAAGAACGTGAGTGAGTGGGAGCAGCTGAAAGGAGAGCAAAATAAGAGAATAAATGAGTAAGGGATCCCGGGGTCCTCCCACCAGCGTCATGCTGGCATGATTCCAAAGGATGAGCGCCCTCGCCGGATGCCCATAAACACCCTCAATCGAACTCAACGCTCCAGATGACGTCAGATCAGACGAAACCGGTAGAGCGGACAAGCTGAATGTCACAAACACTTCCGGATCTGTCAGCATGATAGTTTACATGCCTGTTTGATACAGCTCAAATGTGAGTAATTATTGCTAAAAGTTTAATAAAAGTGAAAAAAAAATTATGGAATTACACTATTTGGGATTCCTTTCCTCTCCTTCTTACTCAGGAGATAATACTGGGATTACCACAAGGAGACCAGGGAGACGATACACCGCCAGATTTCTGCACAGTGGCATACAAGAGGGGTGAACATCTGGTGAGTGCGGTCTTTATTGGAGCACGGTTTGCTGTGGTCACCAGTCTTGAAGCTAATAAAAGGTCACATCACTAGGCACTGGGCACCTAGCATCTGAAAACTACAAGATCAAATCATTGGACAATCACATTGTTTAATCAAATTGCACGTGTTTGCATTTGCACTTTATTGGATAGTCGCAGGACATTTTGTATGCAAGTTTTTATTTTATATTTATTAATTTTATATTGTTTTTTATATACAATTACCGTATATATATATGGTTTATTCTTTTACACTGTTACCACCAATTAATTGTTCACAGTATATTTTATATTTTTTATATCCGCATCAACTGGCACAACTTAATTAGCACTCATTTATATATTTCAGTTAATCATTTAGGAGTGAGCATTATTGCACCAATTGGCATTAGTATAACATAGGGGTATTGATTTATTTATTATTCATATTTAATCCAAATTTAATTTACTTGTACTTTATAGCAAGGAAGTCCATGAATTGTAATTAGCGCCAATTCTACACCTTTTTTCAATCTTGTCAGTCCTGTTGTCTGTTGTCTGTGGGTCGGCTGCATACCACCCTAGTACCAGATCTCCCCCTTTGGGGAACACACAGGTATACTTATTGGGAGCTTGTTTCTATTTCGTTTTTAGCGGTCTTGTAACTTCACTCTCTTTTTCACATTTCTTTCATTGTTTTATACAATATCCCTGGAATATCGCATGGTGGGTTCCATGAAAACACCTTACTCATTTAAATTGAGGATAAATCGGAATTATACAAAATTATGTGGACAGTTTGGTCTCATTTCAGATATTCTTCTGACTTTGACTCCTTTATCTCCAATATCATTTGAGGTTCCACATTGATCCGGGATTCCTCCATGGCATTCCAAGCCCCCAACCCCCCACTTTTTTTTTTCTCCCTCTTTTTTGTCTCTTCCTCCTCTGCTTCTCTTTTTTCTTCCCTTCTTATTACAATTACAATTGTTATTACTTTTCCTGTATATTGAAATAGAAAGCTAGCATTTTTGTGTTGCCTGATGTTGCTTGCTATGTTTCCAGCTGAACCAGATGTTTCTATCAGATACTCCTCAGGGTACTTACCCCCAAAAAAATTCTGTTCTACAATGTATGTTGCTCATCATACAGGGGATGTACGATTACGGATGTATTTGTTCAGTCATAATTTGTATTTGCATAGCACACTTGTATTTTCTACAAATACTTAACAAAAAAGATTAAACATAAAATAATCCATACACATCCAATACTTAATGGTCCTGTAATCTATCTTACAAGAAAGTGGTTCTAAAGGCTGAAGTGTTTTTTTTTGTTTTTTTTTAAGTTCCTTCTCTGCATTTAGGTAAAAAAAAAAAACTACTGTCAGTAACCCCTCCTCCCCATGCTTACCCGATGCTCCCCTCTGTGTACGGGAGCCCAGGCTAAAGAATCCAGAGAGGCTAAAGCTCAGTTTCAGGTCTTGGCAATCTTCATCTTCATGTAGAGCAACAATTATTTTTTTCAGATCCTCAGAGAGTTCTTTAGCATGAGGTGTCATGTTGAACTTCCAGTGACCACTATGAGAGAGTGAGAGCGATAACACCAAATTTAACACACCTGCTCCCCATTCACACCTGAGACCTTGTAACACTAACGAGTCACATGACATTAATGGCTGTTGAGTTATTTTGAGGAGACAGCAAATTAACACTGTTATACAAGCTATACACTCACTACTTTACATTGTAGCAAAGTTTTATTTCTTCAGTGTTGAAAAGATATAATAAAATATTTACAAAAATGTGAGGGGTGTACTCACTTTTGTGAGAAACTGTATATATATTTAGGTGTACAATCATATTACAACCGTCCTCTGTGAGTTCCCGAACCTCTCCTTTTTCCACTCACTACCTTTTGTTTGGAATGAGCAGGGCATGTAAAGCCCCATACACACGGTCGGACTTCCATCTGACTTTTCCGTTGTTTGTCCGAACGGAGTTGGTCGGGAACACCCATAGCATACACACGCTCTGACTTTTCTGCAAACTTTCCCAAAACTTTTTGCAACATCACACGGTTTTTCTGCTCTTTTCTGCTCTTTACCGCCACCCTTTGGACAACTTCTGCTATTGTTGGTTGATTTTAACATTAGTTGTTTTGTCCATCGGACAAAAGTCCGATGGTTTTCTGTACACATGGTCGGACTTTGCTCCATCTGACTTTTGTTGGGCAAAAGTTTGTCCTTTTGCAGACCCAACTTTTGTCAAGAAAAAAGCAAAAAAAGTTTGTCCGATGGAGCGTACACACGGTCGGATTGTTGGTCCAACTTGCTCAAAATGAAGTTTGTTGGCCAAAAGTCCGACCGTGTGTATGGGGTTTTAGTTGCAGTCGTGTGCACTGCTCTATGCATACTACAAATCCCATGGTACATGGTCCATCTTGGGAGCAACCACAAGAGGGATGGCTATGTTCCTACATACAGCCGGACTATTGAGAAGGAACATAGCCATCCTCTAATAGGAAGTCAGATCACAGCAAGAAGAAAAAAAGGACATTTTGGAGAAGCTGAGTGCAACAGAAGGGACTTTTTTGAGTTAAGAGTACATCTTTGAAAAGATTTTTTTAACTCAGGGTTTACTGGCAAATATCTGTGCTGATACTCAAAATACAAATAACCATAGCAGCCAATCAAATCTCGCCTTTCATCAGGAAAGTTAAAACAGATTGCCGATTGGCTTTTTTTAATTACTGTGCTTATCTAATGATTTTGTTTTGCCTTATTAAATTGTAAACCATGGAAAAAACAAAGCCTGAGAACTTAACAAAGAGCATTGAAATATTCCCGGCCAGAACAAACAGACTGAAGAGCTTGTTGTGTAATCTCAGCCAGTGAAAATGCTTCCCGAACAGTAAGGATGGTACGCATCCTCTAATCCATCTTCCTGGAACAGCTCTGTTAAATTTTACACACGGTAAGGACCACAAGCAGCAATAAAAATGTTAAAGAGGAAATCTGCAAACAGTAGAATGAGGAAACGGATTGTAGGAGAGAAGAGAGTGGACAATGGGGGCAGGTGGCACGGCTTCATGGGTGCCTGACAGACAGTGACAGTACAGACAAGAGATGACTTCCTAAACATGTAGAGACATTCTCTGTGCGGTTATACAGTAACCACATCACATCCATACAGAATCTGAGTACAGGCACACTGGTCTCTATCCATCATTCCCTATGACTTCCTTCATCAGTCATACCAGCCCTTTACACAGATCATTTTTCAAAGTCTCTGGCCTATGTTATATTATCCCCTCCTCATAGACTTCACTGTATTTATTTTCATTCATATCTGTAGAGTTACTGGTGAGGATTTTTGCAATATGTTTGCAATGTGTATATACAGTACACATCGAGAATTTTTGCAATAGTTGCTGCATATTTCTTCTGCCTCCATACATATGAAGTTATAGGCCTTTTTTTTTTTTTTATCATGAATTTTTATTGAGTTTTCAGATAAACAACACAAGTTAGGATTTAGGGCTCTTTCACACGGAGGTCCGTTCAGGTCCGCCTGTCAGTTTTTTAGGCGGACCTGAAACGGATCCTCCATGTACCCCTATGGAGGCACGGATGTCAGCGGAGACATGTCCGCTGACATCCGCTCCGCTCCGCCAAAGTGTGACGGAGGAAAACCCTATTTTTCCTTCCGTCGGCGGAGCGGATCGGATGACGACGGACTCTACGGTCCGTCGTCATCCGATTCCCCATAGGGGAGAGCGGCGCTCTGACAGGGCGGTCCCTGCACAGTGTGCGGGGACCGCCCAGTCATCCGTCGGCTCAGCGGGGATCAATGGAGCGATCCCCGCTGAGCAAGCGGAGCTTCACGGGGCGGATCTGCACGGATCCGCCCCGTGTGAAAGGGGCCTTACAATTTAATTCGAAAAAAAGTTGCACTGTGAAGCATCCAAGAAACCATCCAACACAAGATTCTACTCATAGTCTGATGTAAGTAGGTCACAAACCTTAGTAGGAAGTCACTAGCTTCCAACAACTGAGATCCTGGATCAATTGATATTTGTAGGGCCCATTACCGCTGTTGCGTTTTATTTGCACAGGTTGCAAAACATTAAAGCGGAGGTTCACCCTAATCACAATACTGTCTTCTCCGCTTCATTGCACAACAAGGATTCACAATTGACCCCAAAAATGTTTGATGACATGTACATACCTTAATATTTAAGAGTTCCTTGGTTTCCCTCCTGCGGGAGTAGGCGTGTCCCCGGCGCCGCAGTGATGTGTGGGAGTTCGCCGCATTGCTCTCTGGGAGCTAACCGCAGTGTGTGCTTCCCAACATACTACGCAAACGGCTTCCTTCATAATCCCGCAAGATTTTCTACTAAGGAGAGACCCGTGACGCCGGTCACGTGACGGGGGCGTAGCTGAAATCGCCATTTTAGAAGAGGGCATTCAGGTAAATATCGGCATTACTCACCTGTACACACGAGGTAAAGGACGTTGAAAATACGGAGTGCAACAAATCTTTGCAATCCAATATGTTCCCGTTCTATGTCCTCATGCTCGAGAAGGAGCGGTGAATGCCGGGAGCCGTGCATTCAACGCTTCCAGGAAGTCAGGGCAGGACGTCAGTGCTTGTGGGCTTCACAATGCCCACAAGCAAAATGGGAAATCCCTAGAGCGATTTTTAAATGTTTATCTTTTAAACGAAAACGGACGGGGGATGGTTCTAGTCACCAAACAAGTGAGTACTAACTGGTGATGTTAAACCACATTGAATACAGCAAAAAAAAGAAAAAACAATCGGCCGCAGAACCTCCGCTTTAAGCCCTGTACACACGGGCGGGAATCCCGTCTATTTGAAAACCGTTGGTTTTCCTGACGGGATTCCTGGCAAGCTTGTCTTGCCAAGTCCTGTGTACAGACAGCCACTTCAAAAAAACGCTTTTCTTTTGAATGGCAAGAACGCGGTGACGTCATCCACTACGACGAGCCGGCACTCGTCGCATTCGATGCCGTCGCCGCCATCTTGCTACACCCCACACTAACCTTGTATGCGACCGCGCATGCGTCAAAGTCTTTTCGAGCATGCGCTGGTTTACCTGGACAGGTAAGCATACAGACGACCGGTTTTCTCGGCAGGAAACACTTTTTTCTGAGAATCACGACGAGAAAAATAGAGAGCAGGTTCTCTATTTTTCTCGTCGAGATTCCCGGCAGTTTTCCTGTCGAGAAACCATACACACGAACGGTTTTCACGGCAAAAAGCTCTCCCAGCAGTTTTCTTGCCGAGAAAACCGGTCGTGTGTACGAGGCTTTAGAGTTGGAACTGTTCTCTTAGAGAAAGTATAATTGGTTGGATTGTTGGGGAACATTGCAAAAATAGCACTGGACCAGTAAGGTTATCTTATCAGTATCGGTAGCTTAAAGTATTTTTTATTGGAATTTCATTGGAATATTGACTTTTATTGAGATAAAGTCAGTTCAGTATCAGTGGCAGCCGGTCCACAAGGGGCGCAGGGGCGCCGGACCCCCCAGCCCGCACAATCCGCCCCCAATCAAACATCAAAATGATCCATTTCTAAAAAGCGAATAATATGACCAACACCCTTCACATTTCAAAGTTAAAATGTTAGTCATACCATCATTCATTCAAAAATCAATCACTCCATGTGTGTGGCCGTGCACTGTGTGGGGCGCCGGACCAATAGGTCTCCAACAGGTCCATCACCCCCTCAATTGGCCCGTTTCATGTTGTCCTCCCACTCTGCAATACCAGCGAATCAACACTCGCTATCGGCTTCCGGCTTCCCGCCCCGGCCAATCAGGACAGGAGGCCTGAAGACCCAGAACCTGGAAAGAAGACTGGGTCAACACAGAAGCAGTAGCGCCGGGCACCAGGGGAGCCATGAGCACTCGAGGGCTCCGCCCGTAGGGTGAGTGCGGCCCACCAGCGCCCCCCCCAAAATCCCCCAACACCAGTATGTTCCAATCTCAGAGCTGCAGTGCTGTGCATTTTTAAAAATACATGTCCATATTTTTCTGCATTATAGTGCATTGGGAGGCCCATAGGAGTCAATGAAAATGCATCAAAATTTTATATGTGTTTTTTCGTGCTTTGGCAACCAATAATGCACCAATATTTTTTGGAGGGGAGAGCCGGTACCTGGTTTTGACAGGTTCCCGCTCACACTTCTGGTTGAATTACTGCGGTGGTTCCACTGGTGGTTCTCTCCCTCCCCCCCCCCCACTCCACCGCCCACAACCTTCTGGGACACGTCACAGGTTCCAGAAGGCTGCAGGACATTGCACAGTGGGCAACAGGCTGTGAAGCCGCAAGGAAGGCAACGCTTGTGTAAAAGAGCCCTCACAGGCACAAAGATGAATGGGTTTACTAGCAGCTTACCTGTGGCTTGTTCTCATACCAATTTGCCTAAATATATACACTCACCGGCCTCTTTATTAGGTACACCTTTCTAGTACCGGGTTGGACCCCCTTTTGCCTTCAGAACTGCCTTAATTCTTCGTGGCATAGATTTAACAAGGTATTGGAAACATTGCGCAGAGATTTTGGTCCATATTGACATGATAGCATCACGCAGTTGCTGCAGATTTGTCGACTGGACATCCATGATGCAAATCTCCCTTTCCACCACATCCCAAAGGTTCTCTATTGGATGGAGATCTGGTGGCTGTGGAGACCATTGGAGTACAGTGACCTCATTGTCATGTTCAAGAAACCAGTAGTGAGATGATTTGAGTTTTGTGACATGGTGCATTATCCTGCTGGAAGGAGCCATCAGAAGATGGGGACACTGTAGTCATAAAGGGATGGACATGATCAGCAACAATACTCAGGTAGGCCGTAGCATTTAAACGATTCTCAATTGGTACTAAGTGGCCCAAAGTGTGCCAAGAAAATATCCCCCATACCATTACACCACCACCAGCCTTAACCATTGATACAAGGCAGGATGGATCCATACTTTCATGTTGTTTACGCCAAATTCTGACCCTACCATCTGAATGTCACAGCTGATACAGACTCATCAGACCAGGCAGCCTTTTGGCAATCTTCTGTTGTCTAATTTTTGTGAGCCTGTGCGAATTGTAGTCTCAGTTTCCTGTTCTTAGCTGACAGGAGTGGCATCCAGTGTGGTCTTCTGCTGCTGTAGCCCATCTGCTTTAAGCTTCGATGTGTTGTGCATTCAAAGATGGTATTCTGCATACCTTGGTTGTATCGAGTGGTTATTTGAGTTACTGTTGCCTTTCTATCACCTTGAACCATTCTGCTTATTCTCCACTGACATCAAGAAGGCATTTTGGTCCACACAAGCACCGTTCACTGGATATTTTCTCTTTTTTCTCTGTAGACCCTAGAAATGGTTGTGCGTGAAAATCCCATTAGATCAGCAGTTTTTGAAATACTCAGATCAGCCCATCTGGCTCCAACAACCATGCCACCTTCAAAGTCACTCAAATCCCCTTTCTTCCTCATTCTGATGCTCACATCTAGATGCCTAAATGCATTGAGTTGCTACCTTGTGATTGGCTGATTAGCAATTTGTGTTGCCAAGCTTTTGAACAGGTGTACCTAATAAAGAGGCCTGTATATGTCCAAGCCCTGGCACACTATCCAATTTTTTTTTATTATCAGCAACCCCCATTGCCAAAGCATCATACTTCTTAGCAGACATCTTGGCATAAGCTGGTATACAATAAGGCCCATTGTCAGCTTCAATGATGTAACAAAACGCAGAACGAAAAACACGTGCCAACAGTAATGCATGTGGGTGCAAACATTTGTTTCATATATATGGATATCTTTGGAAAAATCCAAATGAGTGGGTTTCACAAAGGCAACGGCAAAGCAAGAGTTACAGAAACCCCTTCAATCCGTCAAGCATTAGTAATGGCCATTGTCCTCCTTTGATGTCACTGTCGATATCTCTTTTTATACAGAGCAACAAGCCATCTTCCTGTCCTGCTCATCACTTGCCAATCATTCTTTGGAGAAGCGGATAAAATATTAACCAGTAGCCAGTGAATCAGATTGCTGACTAGTACATAAAGATATCACAGAGCTGCCATGTACCCGCCACAGCTATAGACGCTGCACACAATGACACACAATCCCATTAACATGGTTGTTTGACTCTACGGATGGGCTGCTACTTCACTGGCAGATGGAGGAGATACGTGACAAGCTGTGATAAAAGTGCACCCTTTCCTCAATTCCATTTATTCTCTTTCATGGCAAACTTTCTCCGATACAATAAAAAAAATGTTTTTTAAATGTTTTTCTACTTTTGTAACCATGAGTATGTTAAAAACGACATTTCACTGTGAAAAAAAAAAATGGTTTAATTGACATCCAGAACCCATGTGCCATATTAATCAGGCCTAATGAAGAATACCCAGTGGGATTATCTATCCCTAATTACACTAATCAGTTAATAAAGAATTTCAGCTACTAAAGAGCAACACCAGGCAACAAGTGAAATCAATCTGTAACCAGCTAATGTCTTGCAGCGTGAATTACAGCTGTGCTGAAATCAGAACATTTACTCCGTTTATATTGAGACCTCATGTAGACTGGGAGTTTAGCCCCATTGCATGAGACTCCCAGCATTTAGGTACAGACCGTGGGCATGCGCACCGGGTGTGCCAGGGCACACCCTAATCACCTTGTGCAGCGCAGATTCCCACTGCCATCCCTCCCCTCTTCCCCTGCACTGCTGCTGGCTACCTCTCCTGCCGGCTGCTGCGGCGGATGATTCAGGATGGAGAGCAGCAGAAGGGGATTGTAAATATGTAATCTACAGACCCCTTCCTTTTCTGAATGAACGATCGGTACTGGTCACTCAGCCGCTCAGCACAGAACACTTCGCATTCTTTCACTGTTCAGTGCAGCTGAGGCTGCAGGGAAAGGGACTGAGGAATCTCTGTCCTCAGTCCCGTTCTCTGTTTCAAAGGAGAGACATCAGTGGTCTCTTTAGATCCCTCAATTTTCAGCAAAGCTCCTAAAAAAAATGTTTTTTTAATAACAAAAAATAATATTGTAAAAAATTATTTAAATATGAACAAAAAAAAAACTACTGACACCATCCACTGTCCTGCTGACACCACCCACTGCCCTACTCACACAGTCCACTGCCCTACTCACACAGTCCACTGCCCTACTTACACCATCCACTGTCCTACTGACACCACCCACTGCCCTACTCACACAGTCCACTGCCCTACTCACACAGTCCACTGCCCTACTGACACCACCCACTGCCCTACTCACACTGTCCACTGCCCTACTGACACCGCCCACTGCTCTACTGACACCACCCACTGCCCTACTCACACTGTCCACTGCCCTACTGATACCACCCACTGCCCTACTGATACCACCCACTGCCCTACTGATACCGTTCACTGCCCTACTCACAGAGTCCACTGCCCTACTCACACAGTCCACTGCCCTACTGATACTGTTCACTGCCCTACTCACACTGTCCACTGCCCTCCTGACACCATCCACTGCCCTACTCACACAGTCCACTGCTCTACTGACACCGTCCACTGCCCTACTGACACCGTCCACTGCCCTACTGACACAATCCACTGCCCTACTGACACAGTCCACTGCTCTACTGACACCGTCCACTGCTCTACTGACACCGTCCACTGCCCTACTGACACCGTCCACTGCCCTACTGACACCATCCACTGCCCTACTCACACAGTCCACTGCTCTACTGACACCGTCCACTGCCCTACTGACACTGTCCACTGCCCTACTGACACCATCCACTGCCCTACTAATACCGTCCACTATTCTAATGACACCATCCACTGCCCTAGTGACACCATCTACTGCTCTACTCACACCGTCCACTGCCCTACTCACACTGTCCACTGCCCTACTGACACCACAGACTGCCCTACTCACACTGTCCACTGCCCTACTGATACCACCCACTGCCCTACTCACACAGTCCACTGCCCTACTCACACAGTCCACTGCCCTACTGATACTGTTCACTGCCCTACTCACACTGTCCACTGCCCTACTGACACCATCCACTGCCCTACTCACACAGTCCACTGCTCTACTGACACCGTCCACTGCCCTACTGACACCGTCCACTGCTCTACTGACACCGTCCACTGCCCTACGGATACCATCCACTGCCCTACTGATACCATCCACTATTCTAATGACACCATCCACTGCCCTACTGACACCATCTACTGCTCTACTCACACCGTCCACTGCCTTACTACTCACACTGTCCACTGCCCTACTGACACCACCCACTGCCCTACTCACACCGTCCACTGCCTTATTCACACTATTCACTGCCTTAATTACACTGTGCACTGCCCACCGTCCAGCCACAGTAGGTTCAAGTTTAAAGCAGTTGTAAAGGTAAATTTTTTTACCTAAAATAACAAACATGGTATAGTTACCTTCTCTGTGCAATGGTAGTGCACAGAGTGGTCATGCACCTCCTCTTCTGGGGCCCCCGCTAGTGCCCTAGGCTTCTCCTCCTATCTTCATAATGATTGCTATGGGGGCAGACATACGGGCTTGATCCCGAGCCGGGTGTGTGTGTCTATTGAGACACACAGTGCGGTTCAATCCCGCCCCCACTCCCTCCTCACAGGATTTGATTGACAGCAGCAGGAGGTCCCGCTCAAGCCTTCATGTCCTAAGAGGAAAAGCAGAGCTGCTGCAGACATGCACAGTATTTGGGGGGCGTGGGGGAGCTGACATTGAAAAGTTTTATACCCTAATGCAGAGAATGCATTAGGGTAAAAAAATGTTTGCCTACAGTGGCATGTGCCTTCCTTCTGCACCTAAACGCTGGAGTCTCATACACCGGGACTCAATGTGCATGAGCCTAAAGCCTGGTACACCCTAATAGTTTTTTTTTTTCATGCAAACGAAAAAAAAAATGACAGCTCCGGTCTGAGCCACTGTACTAATGATCCGATGTTAGTAAAGCCATCTCCCCCGCTGAGCTGTTGATCGGGAGCTGGTCGGCTGCTGGTTTCCCAGTATGCTTGTCTGACAGAAGCCGGCCAAACGGGCTAGCAACACCTCTTAAAGGGCCAGAAAAAAGGACCTGTCCCTGCAGTGAACCCCTATTTGCAAGGTGCATTGGGGTGCCTTAAGTAAAAATGGCACTGTATCACATCAATTCAAGTAGAGTGCAGTGCCATGCATTGTGGTAACGTGCATAGGAATGCACACACTAGGTTTTTTTGACAGGGGGATGGCCCCCCACCAAAAAATTCTGAACAGCGCTCTCAGCCATTGGGAGCCAGGCGGCTATTGGTTTTCCAACATGCTCATCCAACAGAAGCCGTCCTGGCAATGCTCCTGGGCTGGTTTCTCATAATTGGGGTCATCATTTCTTATAAATAACCGGTGGGCAGCAGTAGAGAGACACCCCAGATGATGTCCTAGCGGACGAAACGCGTCGAGAAGACTCCATTGTTGCCACATTTAATACAAAGCGCTTGAATATCATCACAAATGTAAGGCTCCATGTACACAGAAGCTGATAAACTGCAGTTTATTGGCGTTTTGGCGTTTTTTTAAAAAGCCCATTAACTGCACTCTATGTTAGCCTATGTGTTCATGTACACATAACGTTTTTTAGCTTTAATGAGCAGTGGAGTTAATGGGCTTTTTTCTGAACGCAAGAAATTTGCGTTCAAAGTGCCGTTTTTCGGCAGAAAAAAACGCAAAACGCTCAAACACTCATAAACGCTGGCCGCGAGCGTTTTTTTTGCGTTTTTTGGTCCATTGAAAAAAAAAAAAAAAAAGCTACACTGAAAAACGCTAATAAAAGCTAGTAAAAAAACGCTGATAAAAGCTAGCTTTTTCTGCTGCTTTAAAAACGACCATTTTTGAGCTTCTGTGTACATGGAGCCTAAGTGTTCTGACTTCATAAAATTTTGATATGTACCGTATTTATCGGCGTATAACACGCACTTTTTTCCCCTTAAAATCAGGGGAAAATCGTGGGTGCGTGTTATACACCGATACTCCGTCGAATTCCCCTGCTGAAAACGAGCGAGAGGAGCGAGCGGAGCCGAAGCCGAAGTACAATCGGCTTTACTCGGCTCCTCTCGCAGTCCCGCCCATCTCTGACTGCGCCGCTGACATAGAGAAAGCCGAGTGTACTTCGGCTAGTCTCGGCTCCTCTCGCAGTCCTGCCTGTGACTGTGAGCAGACACGAGTCTAGCCGAAGTACACTCGGCTTTCTCCGTCAGCGGCGCAGTCAGTGGAGATGGGCGGAACTGCGAGAGGAGCCGAGTCCAGCCGAAGTACACTCGGCCCCGCTCGCTCCTCTCCACAGAAATCGGCGCCAAATTTTAAAAACCGCCGGGACCGACACGATCGCAAAGGCACTGGGCAAGGCTGCAGATGGACAGATGAACACTGGGCACGGCTGCAGATGGACAGATGGACACTGGGCACGGCTGAAGATGGACAGATGGACACTGGGCAAGGCTACAGATGGACACTGGGCACGGCTGCAGATGGACAGATGGACACTGGGCAAGGCTGCAGATGGACAGATGGACACTGGGCACGGCTGCAGATGGACAGATGGACACTGGGCACGGCTGCAGATGGACAGATGGACACTGGGCAAGGCTGCAGATGGACACTGGGCAAGGCTGCATGCTGCATTTAAATGTAAGTTTTTTTTCCTTGAATTTCCCTCCTAAAAGTTTTTTTCCTTAAAATTCCCTCCTAAACTTGGGGTGCGTGTTATACGCCGGTGCGTGTTATACGCCGATAAATACGGTAATACAGAGTTACGCTATGTGGCCATTTCTTTCTTCCATTATATGACATAACCCTTCCACATCCATTTGGGATTCCCTGGACCATCACTTCTTATGAGATAACCCACTAGGAAGCCACCCTTCTCTGTGACTCTCTCCATCCTGCTGGCATTTTGTCATCCCTGGCACAGCATCTTGAAGCCCATAGGATTGCCCAAAGTACATTGTGGTTCCATTAAGCAAGCCTGTTTGACCCATTGAACGTAGGTTCTCTAGGGTTCAAACATTCTGGTAAGCCTCTTACTTGTGGGGGTGGTTCCCTTCACTTCATCACCTCTTCACTTGCACAGATTTGCATGGTTTGAAGTCATCACCATATTTTGAACTTTGTCAACACCAAAGTTTGGTCACTTTTAAGGACAGATAGTCTTTGCATTTTTGCACCTGTTTTGATTTTCCTGCATATAGACATTCACTGTGTGCTTATGAGGACATTCTTATTCACATTGTTCACTATTATCATTTGAGCACTTTTATTTATCAAGTTTTTACTTATTTATTCATTCAAGTTTTTACGTATTTATTTATTCATTTATATATTCAGATTAGCGCTACACTTTTTTTGTTTCCACATTGTTACAATTTGTCTACTTGGTGTGTTAGCAGCTTATCCTTAAGGCAGCGCGGAATTATTTTGTATACCATTCTGTTGTCCCGGCTGACATACACACAGGTCTAATGAGGGTCGGTTTTATTGAACCCGACATTAGGCCTGTGTGTTCTAGGCATTAGGGTCTCTTCACACTGTACTGATCAGTTACGTTAAAGCATGAGCAATAACACCTGTTGTGTTAAAATAAAAAAGTGCTTTAGAATAGGCTGCCAACACAGCAGTGGGGCAAACCCTTCACCTGCAGCTTTTCTTTTAATGTAGCACAAGTTTTTAGTCCTCAAGTGGGTACTTGAGGACTGAGGTTGAGAACCACTGCTTTAGGTAAACAAAGCCCATTCTGTAGCCAGTATGGAGAAGAATGTTGATAGCTTACTCAAAGCTGATTTATGACATTGGTGGGTGATGGGCAAACATCTGTTGGGTGGGCCCCTAATCACATTTTTTCATTCCATCTAACATACCAATATGATCACCCAATACAGAAACAGAGAGCGAGAGAGGCTTCAGACTTTGTGAAATTACAGGTCCCAGCATGTATTCTAGGGAAAAGTATTGATTTGTTTTATACATTGGTGACCCAATTTCTTTTTCTAAGTATAATTGCCTATTTTAGCAGTTGGTAGATCACGGTGACCTGGTATACAGACTTTTATGTAGCGCTCAGCTCATCTTTATGCATGAACCATCCTCCCGAAGATGGCAGCCTGGAGCCCATAGTAGGGATCAAATTAGTCTTAAATGGTCTCCTGCCAGCCTGAAGAAATTGCCCAGTGCCACATTCAGGGCAATGGATATACAGCAGACCAACACCTGCCTACATGCCACATGCAGAAAACTACAGGTGAGTGCTGATACAAGGCCAATATCCCTGCACAACAAGAGGGAGCAGCAGTGGCTGTTTTTTTTATTATAGGACCTCCCGTACAGACGTAAGGTTTCACACTGGATTACTGCACAGATCTGGAAGAAATACATAATAAATTTATATGCCTCCTCTTTGAGTCAGCTGATAGCCTCCCATGGCTTCCACTACCGTTTCTATGCTGATGACACCCAAATCTATCTCTCTACCCCTCAGTTCACCCCATAAGTTTCCTCACACATCACTGATTTACTAACAGACATATCTGACTGGATGTCACATCACTTCCTCAAACTCAATCTATCCAAAACCAAGCTCATAATATTTCCTCCTCCATGTGCCCCTTCCCCTGATCTCTCTGTCAAGATCAATGGCCCAACTATCAGTCCGTCCCCACATGCCAGGGTGCTAGGGGTAATCCTGAAATCTAAACTGTTCTTTCAGGCCCACATCCAATCCCTGTACAAATCATGCCACCTCAACATCTCCAGAATACGCCCCTTTTTAATCATTGACACCACAAAACTCCTAATTTACTCCCTGGTAATCTCTCGCCTCGACTACTGCAACTCCCTCATTGGATTACCTTTACATAGGCTATCCCCCCTTCAGTCCATCATAAATGCTGCTGCAAGATTCATCCACCTTACCAACCGCTCAGTGTCCTCGACCCCTATCTGCCAATCCCTCCACTGGCTTACGCTCACCCAACAAATAAAATTCAAAGTATTAACAATAACTTACAAAGCCATCCACAACTTTGCCCCCAGCTACAACACTAGCCTTGTCTTAAAATATCAACCAAACTGTTCTCTTCGGTCCTGCCAAGACTTCCTGCTCTCTAGCTCCCTTGTCACCTCCTCCAATGCTCGCCTCCAGGATTTCTCCCGAGCTTCTCCCATCCATTGGAACTCCCCACCCAAATCTGTCTGACTGTCTCCTAATCTATCCATCTTTAAACGATTCCTGAAAACCCTTCTATTTAAAGAAGCCTATCTTGCCAACGAATACACAGTTTTTTACTTTCTCCATCAGCACATCCCACACAGCTATTACCTTTTGTATCAATTGACCCTCCCTCTTAGATTATAATTATGGATGCACCAATACCATTTATTTACAACGAGTAGGAGTACCGATTCTTTTTTTAGTACTCGCCGATACCAGTTACCGATACTTACCGGAAATGTTTTGTTTACACTTCAGCTGTCAGCAATGGTACAAAACATTGAAAAGGTATTTACAAATGTTATACTTTTTTTTTTTTACATTTTGTGCTTTTTTCAATGTGAAATGTGTAAATATATGTTAAAGGTGTAAAAATATTAATTAAAAAAGCAAACAAAAAAAAGTTTAAATTAGCAATGATTTATAAAATAGAAGTGAACAACAAAAAATCTGCAGAAAAATAATAATTACAGTATCTCACAAAAGTGAGATGTAAAAAAAAAAAAAGAAGCAATTATCGGTTGTTAAGGAGCGGAGTCGCCGCTTCCTTAACAACCAAGTGACTCATTCAGCTGTCAGTAGGGTTCCTCGGTTACAGCTGAATTGTAAACAAAATCCCGGCAGAGCTGTAAAAAAAAAAGCAGCCAGGCAATGTTTACCAACAACATTGCTCAGCCGCTGAAACATTGTTTCTTGTTGTATCTGTTTCTTCATCTACAGATCAAATTATGAACTTCCCTCTGCAGATGAAGTCAGTTTAAAGCAACCTGTCAAGTAAAAACATTTTTTTTTTCGTTTTTTTAATTAAATGTTATTCTAATCAGTCTTATTTAACTCCTTATTCTCCTTCCCCATTTGCAGTATCTCACAAAAGTGAGTACACCCCTCACATTTTTGTAAATATTTTATTTTATCTTTTCATGTGACAACACTGAAGAAATGACACTTTGCTACAATGTAAAGTACTGATTGTACAGCTTGTATAACAGTGTACATTTTCTGTCCTCAAAATAACTCAACACTCAGTCATTATTGTCTAAACCGCTGGCAACAAAAGTGAGTACACCCCTAGGTGAAAATTTCCAAATTGGGCTTAATTAGCCATTTAACCTCATGTGACTCATTAGTGTTACAAGGTCTCAGGTGTGAATGGGGAGCAGGTGTGTTTAATTTGGTGTTATCACTCTCACTCTCTCATACTGGTCACTGGAAGTTCAACATGGCACCTCATGGCAAAGAACTCTATGAGGATGTGAAAAAAAGAATTGTTGCTCTACATAAAGATGGCCTAGGCTATGAGAAGATTGCCAAGACCCTGAAACTGAGCTGCAGCACAATGGCTAAGAACATACAGCAGTTTAACAGGACAGGTTCCACTAAGAACAGGCCTCGACCAAAGACGTTGAGTGCACATGCTCAGCGTCATATCCAGAGGTTGTCTTTGGGAAATAGACGTATGAGTGCTGCCAGCATTGCTGCAGAGGTTGAAGGGGTCAGCCTGTCAGTGCTCAGACCATACGCCGCACACTGCATCAAATCGGTCTGCATGGCTGTCATCCCAGAAGGAAGCCTATTCTAAAGATGATGCACAAGAAAGCCCACAAACAGTTTGCTGAAGACAAGCAGACTAAGGACATGGATTACTGGAACCATGTCCTGTGGTCTGATGAGACCAAGATAAACATATTTGGTTCAAATGGTGTCAAGCGTGTGTCGCAGAAACCAGGTGAGGAGTGCAGAGACAAGTGTGTCTTGCCTACAGTCAAGCATGGTGGTGGAAGTGTCATGGTCTGGGGCTGCATGAGTGCTGCCGGCACTGGGGAGCTACAGTTCATTGAAGGAACCATGAATGCCAACATGTACTGTGACATTCTGAATCAGAGCATGATCTACTCCCTTCGGAGACTGAGCCGCAGGGCAGTATTCCAACATGATAACGACCCCAAACACACCTCCAAGATGACCACTGCCTTGCTAAAGAAGCTGAGGGTAAAGGTGATGGACTGGCCAAGCATGTCTCCAGACCTAAACCCTATTGAGCATCTGTGGGGCATCCTCAAGTGGAAGGTGGAGGAGCACAAGGTCTCTAACATCCACCAGCTCCGTAATGTCATCATGGAAAAGTGGAAGAGGACTCCAGTGGCATCCTGTGAAGCTCTGGTGAACTCCATGCCCAAGAGGGTGAAGGTAGTGCTGAAAAATAATGGTGGCACTCACTTTTGCCGGTTTAGACATTAATGGCTGTGTGTTAAGTTATTTTGAGGGAACAGCAAATTTACACTGTTATACAAGCTGTACACTCACTACTTTACATTGTAGCAAAGTGTCATTTCTTCAGTGATGTCACATGAAAATATAAAATAAAATATTTACAAAAATGTGAGGGGTGTACTCACTTTTGTGAGATACTGCAAATGAAGAAGGAGAATAAGGAGTTAAATAAGACTTATTAGAATAACATTTAATAAAAAAAAAATAAAAAAAATGTTTTTACTTGACAGGTTGCTTTAAACTGACTTCATCTGCAGAGGGAAGTTCATAATTTGATCTGTAGATGAAAAAACAGATACAAAAATAAACAATGTTCATCTGTTTCAGCGGCTGAGCAATGTTGTTGGTAAACATTGCCTGGCTGCTTTTTTTTTTTTTACAGCTCTGCCGGGATTTTGTTTACACTCTCCATCCCATAATGCAATGTGAGCTACCAATGATTGGTAAACCTTGTATTATGTAATGTAGTGGGGGCATACTCTGGGGGACAGTGGCAGCCGCTCCATTAGGGGCGCAGGGCTGCAGTCCCCCTAATCCAAGCACCCGGCCCCTAATCTACATGCAGGGCGCCGGATGCATGGATTTCAATGTTTTTTTTTTCTAAGCACATGATTAGAGCCTGAGGTTCTAATTGGCTTCAAAATGGGTGGGCTCGGGGCACCCCAAACCCACCCACTTGTGTGACAATAGCAAATTAATATTTGCTATTGTCTTCCTGCTTCTCCTCCTGATCAATCAGGAAGCGGGACTTAAGACCCAATTGGTCGAGAGGAGAAGTGATGTTATTGACCGGGAGCAGAAGCAGTGGGGGGAAGCCGCCGAAGCTGCCTGTGACCTGGATGGGGTAAGTACGGGTCCGATAGGCGGACGGGAGCGAGCGAAGGGGGGGGTGGGGGTTCGATCGATCAAACCAAAGGGGGGCAGTTGGGTGGATTGTTTGCTGCCCCCCCAAAAAAAGTGGAGCACCAGCCTCCACTGCTGGAGGAGCAGACTTGCTGGCTGCATCACCTGATGAAAATAGAAGAAAGAAAGAGCCTAAAAAAGGAAACGCCATCACATCATTTTTATTTTTTGGGGGTTTGATATCGCTTTATGTTACTTTGCTATACTATCCTTACCAGTGGGGGCTGGTGCTCAAATTTTTTTTTGGGGGGGGGGCGCAAACAAAATAAAAAAAAAAAAAAACATCAATTGCAGCCTCACTGTGCCCATCAAGTGCAGCTACTGTGCCATCAAACGCAGCCACTGTGCCCATCAATTGCCGCCAGTTTGCCCCATCAAATGCCGCCAGTTTGCCCAATCAAATACAGCCAGTTTCCCCATCAAATCTAGCCAGTTTGCCCCCTCAAATACAGCCCATTTGCCCCCTCAAATACAGCCCGTTTGCCCCCTTAAATGATGCCAGTTTGTCCCCTCAAATGATGCCAGTTTGCCCCCTCCAATGATGCCAGTTTCCCTATCAAATGCAGCCAGTTGGCCCCCTCAAATGATGCCAGTTGGCCCCCTCAAATGCAGCCAGTTGGCCCCCTCAAATGCAGCCAGTTTGCACCCTCAAATGCTGCCAGTTTGCCACCTCAAATGATGCCAGTTTTCCCCCTCAAATGATGCCAGTTTAACCCCTCAAATGATGCCAGTTTCCCCCCTCAAATGATGTCAGTTTGCCCCCTCAAATGATGCCAGTTTGCCCCCTCAAATGCAGCCAGTTTCCTCATCAAATGCAGCCAGTTTGCCCCCTCAAATAATGCCAGTTGGCCCCCTCAAATGCAGCCAGTTTCCCCCCTCAAATGATGCCAGTTTGCCCCCTCAAGTACAGCCAGTTTGCCCCCTCAAATACTGCCAGTTTGCCCCCTCAAATTATGCCAGTTTGCCCCCTCAAATGATGCCAGTTTGCCCCCTCAAATGCAGCCAGTTTTCCCCCTCAAATACAGCCAGTTTGCCCCTTCAAATGATGCCAGTTGGCCCCCTCAAATGATGCCAGTTGGCCCCCTCAAATGCAGCCAGTTTGCCCCCTCAAATGCAGCCAGTTTTCCCCCTCAAATGATGCCAGTTTTCCCCCTCAAATGATGCCAGTTTGCCCCCTCAAATGATGCCAGTTTGCCCCTCAAATTATGCCAGTTTTCCCCCTCAAATGCAGCCAGTTTGCCCCCTCAAATACAGCCAGTTTCCCCATCAAATGCAGCCAGTTTGCCCCCTCAAATGATGCCAGTTGGCCCCCTCAAATAATGCCAGTTGGCCCCCTCAAATGCAGCCAGTTTCCCCCCTCAAATGATGCCAGTTTGCCCCCTCAAGTACAGCCAGTTTGCCCCCTCAAATACTGCCAGTTTGCCCCCTCAAATGATGCCAGGTTTCCCCCTCAAATGATGGCAGTTTGCCCCCTCAAATGCAGCCAGATTGCCCCCTCAAATGATGCCAGTTGGCCCCCTCAAATGCAGCCAGTTTGCCCCCTCAAATGCAGCCAGTTTCCCCCCTCAAATTATGCCAGTTTGCCCCCTCAAATACAGCTAGTTTGCCCCCTCAAATGATGCCAGTTTCCCCATCAAATACAGACAGTTTGCCCTTCTCAAATGCAGCCAGTTTGCCCTCTCATATACAGCCAGTTTGCCCCCCACCTGGCACTTACCTTTCTCAGGTCAGTGCCGTCCTCCTCCACGCTCCCTCCGAGTTCTCAATGTCATCTCTGCTCGCCTGTCGCTTCAGCCAATCAGGTGATCGGTAACCAGACCCGGTGCACCTGATTGGCTGAGAGGCGGGTGAGTGTTAGGGAAGCGATTCCCTAACACAGCATTGTTTAAACAGGAAAGGCACAGCCGTGCGCCCACTGTTTAACCATTTGGAAGCCGATTAGAGCCCACAGGCTCTAATCAGGAAGCCTATTGGAGCCTCTGTCTCTAATCAGGCACTTCCAAAACATACCCACCGCTGTAATTCAGATGGCCGGCACTCAACAGGGGGCCGGACACCCGAATAGTGGGCAGCAGCGGCGACAATAGATAGATTCATGCAATGCATGAATCTACCTATTGTTGAGAGACAGGTGCAGGAGAGAGGGGGCGGCGCTCCTGCGCACACTATGGACGCACCGCCACTGATCCTTACAACACTGAAGTGGTGTCACAAACAAGCTCCCATTTGTGTAGCGGGCTGAAACGATTGGTTCTGTTGTAATTTTTTATTCCAGACAACGCCAACACAACAAAAAGGTTTATAGCAATCTATTCAAAATCAAATCCTTTGATCCTAAAAAAATATACAAAAGTCGTGTTCTCTTTAGCGACTCGTGCCTTAGAGGGAATCACTTTTATCATTGATCTAAGATTACTTTTGTTTCAAACTTTTTTTTTTTATTCCCTTTGAATAAAGTCCTGTAATTGTAAATAAGTTACGACAAGGGGGGCCTTAGTAAGGTTTAAACGCACCCCATTCCACGCACGCGGCACCGAGCGAGGAGTTCAGCGAGAAGTGAGGGCATCATAAAATGAATGAATAGCTCTCACTCTGCATAATTTTCTAGTTCAATATACGTTCGTATACCCACTAAATGAGGCATGTCACACATTACTGTTTGGCCCGATAGCAACTTTATCATCTCAATCCCAGGCTGGCAAATAAAAAGCAATTCTTGGGAAGTAATTGTACCTAATTAAAAGAAACATTAAAAAAAAAGGAGTGTAACCAAAGGGAATTTATTTGGGACGGGGGAGGGGAAGAATTAATGCTGAGATATTGCCCTGGAGCGGTTTGCTGCCATCCATGGAAAAAATTAACTCTGTGGTATCCAGAGGTCCTTTAATGCTCTGATTAACGCTTTTCATCCTAAAGGAGAAATACGTTTACCATAGACAACCCACCCATAGAGAAAGTTCATTTACATTGTCACATTTAGTCACCCCAATATAAAAACATTGGTGTGATGCATGCTCTGTTGGATGTCAGCAAATCTTTTTGGATGGTGTTCAGAACATTGGTAATGAATTATACATCTGTATATCTTAAGGTGGAACTCCAGACAAACAAATGCTGACTGTTATTGATCAAAGTATTTTTAATTCTGTTCAGCCAGCCTTGTGATTTAAACACCCCTTGTCAAACTGCACAGTCCAGCAGGTAACACACCTTTTGTATTTTTACGTTATGCAGCTTTGTGTGTCTCTTCTTGACCTCTAGCATGTGCACTGAACAATGAATTTGTATTATCACACTGGCAATCCATTATCCAGCCAGGCAGGCAACACAGGTAATTATAATCCTTAAAGAAGAACTTCAGTATTAAAAAAAATAGAAGTCAGCAACTACAAAGGAATCGTAAATTCTTGAGCAAGTAATATATATATATATATATATATATATATATATATATATATATATATATATACTAGTATATATACCTATGCTGCTTTACGCTCATATATTGCAGCACTGTCAAGATATCTGCATGGAGTTTGTAAACTCTACTTGCCTGGATAGGTTGAAAACAGTAGTAAATCCAAAAGCAAACATTTAGTAATCCCTTTGCGCCTAAGGGTAAAACAAATTTTAATGCCTAAGCACAATTTTGCAACTTTGACATGTGTTAGTATAACTGTACATATCATCACTACTTTGTGCATCCAGGTGGATTATACAGCGTTTTTTTTTTTTTTCAGGACAAATGGGGCTTTGATTTGGTGGTAAATGGATATCTCCTGATTTTTTATTTTTTTTATTATCAAATGACAACTGATTCAAAATAGTAAAACAAAATATATATTTTTTTTCATTTAGCTGTATATTACTTGCTACTACCATAACCTTTCACCAAAAAACAACCCAATATACATTCTCTCACTCCTAACAATCGCAGTGATACCACATATGCGTATGTTAGTTTTTGTTTGTACCCGTAGTACAGCCGAAAATCTAGATTGCGCATTTTGCTTTTTTTTACCCTACCTAAAACACACTGACACTGATACTAATTAAAGAAAAAATCCTGTCCAAAAGAAAAATACTGACCCTAACCTTTACCTTTGACCCTGATCTTAACCCAAACGCTAACCCTGGCACTGACCTGGATCAAAATTTGATCTACTAGGTATTTTTCATATTATTTTATTATTAATATATATATATATATATATATATATATATATATATATATATATGTATGTATGTATGTATATATATATATATATATATATATATATATATATATATTACACTTTTTTTTTTCTTTGCAAGGAAAGAGAGAGATACAAGGGGGTTGATTTACTAAAACTGGAGAGTACAATATCTGCAATATCTGGTGCAGCTCTGCACAGAAGCCAATCAGCTTGCAGGTTTTATTGTGAAAGCTTAATTGAAGAAACTGAAGTTAGAAGCTGATTGGCTACCATGCACAGCTGCACCAGATTTTACACTCTCCAGTTTTAGTAAATCAACCCCAATGTAATGTATTTCTTGCCTCCATGCAGAGAGAAAAAGAACTATGATAGCCAATCATAGGCTATCACAGTGATCAGGTGACCAGGAATCGGGAGTTCTGGGTCCCAATCGTTAGACCCCATACACACTATTAGATTTTCTGCAGATTTTTGTCTTCAGATTTATCAAAACCATATAATATGAGGTGAAAACCTTAAAGCCCTGTACACACGATCGGTTTAACTGATGAAAACCGTCCGATGGATGGTTTTCATCAGACCAACCGATCGTGTATGGTACCCATTGGTCTTTTTTCCATCGGTTGGAAAAAATAGAACTTGTTTTAAAATTTCCCGATGGATAAAAAACCGATGGGAATTTCCGATCGTCTATGGGCAAGTCCATCGGACGAAAATCCATAGGTTATCCGATCGTGTGTACGGGGCTTTAGAGTTTCAATTTGTATGCAATCAGGCACTACATGGTTTTGGTAAATCTGAAGACAAAAGTCTGCAGAAAATCTAATAGTGTGTATGGGGCCTTAGTACGGTACCTGGGGCTCTTGGCAGTGCCATCTTAAGAGCATTATAGACACAATAACGCACGAGAATAAAAATGAATATGCTTCGGCACGTTTTGTCAGTGCAGGAATTAGAGAGTTCAGAACAGGAAGGGATGTTTCCACCTTAAACTTTTCACTTTTATTAAGAAGTACCTGTTCTTCTGATCCGTCATATCTAGTGATGTGCGTACACTTCGCTTTCCAGTTTTTCCTTATAATCTGAATCTGGACACCTACCAGGGTTGCCAACTTTCAGTAAATTTACAAACAGTTTGTAAAATCCATAATTGTTGCATCTGTCCATGATTGTCAGTTACGGACATGCAACCTACATGTCCGTAATGGACATTCAAGGACAGATGCAAAAATTACAGATTTTACAAACTGTTCGTAAATTTACTGAAAGTTGGCAACCCTGACACCTACTCCTGGCTTTCAATTCATATGCGATGCTTCCTGTATCTGTCACAGGCGGAGTGCATTTGATATCACTCCACCTGTGAAGAGCGGGAACTACACAGAAAGCATCGGCTCCGTTCTTCACAGTGACAGCTGACTCACACTGCACACTGCCCGCCGCTGATTCGCTGACTGATATCGGGACTGATCGCACGGCACTCTGTCTCTGTGAGGGAGCCGCACCGCACAGCCCTGGCACAATGCTCAGCGAACTTTGTGACATCTGAATGATGCTTGGCTGGGGTTCGCTGGGCAGGTGGGGCCCCCCCAAGGCAAGTGGAGCCCCCGGCCAACTGCCCAGCATGCCCATGAAAAAAGACGGCCCTGGCTCTCGGTGAAACCCCGGTCTCTGTGCTGGGAGCGCACCATGCGGCGCGCTCCCAGCAAAAAAGGGAGATATGCAAATATTCGGCTCACGGAAAAAAGCCCAGTGCAGTGGGGATGCATATTTGCATGCGCTCAGCGTAAAGGGGTTTCATTTCAGATTACCAATCCTTTTTATTCAACAGAATTATTTTTGGAGTGTAGAAGAAAACTATAGTTAAAGTGGTATTAAACCTCAAACCAAAAATGTAACATATTGACTCTTACCAGTCATTAGATGTGGTGGCTGCATTCGTTTTCTTTTCTGTGGCTTTTTCACCTCTGTTTTCATCTGGTGATCCAGCCGACTGTTCGTTTTTTAATTTTCAAAAGCTCAAGAATGTATTAGTTTACATGGATGAGACAAACCGTTTACCTCTGGCAAGGGCGATTAAAATGATCAGCTTTTATTTATTTATGCAAAACCTTTATCCCAAAAGAAAAAGAAAAACTGTTTGCTGTAACTGATTATAAAGAGTGAGATGGAGTTTGGCTTCAATTCGTTAGTGGGTCTAAATCTGCTAATACATTTAACGCTCCCATCCCCCCCAAACTGACAATACTTTTGTGTGCCGTGCCTCCCCTGCTCATTCCTTCCTAGTGAGGGTTGTGTCTCACTAAAGCCTCACACGCACAATCGGATTTTCCGCGGACAAAGCGCGTCAAGCCCTGTACACACGGCCGAGATTCTCGTCAGGAAAAAAACGTTGTTTTTCCTGACGAGAATCTTGACAAGAAACTTGTCCCGGCCGAGTGTACACACGTACGATTCAAAAGAACCGCCGTTCTTTTGAATGGCACGCACGCAGTGACGTCATCAACTACGACGAGCGTGCGCTCGTCACATTCGATGCCGTCGCCGCCATCTATGCCTAGGAAGCTACCGCGCATGCGTCGAAGTCATTTCGAGCATGCGCGGGTTTCCACGGCGACAGGTAAGTGTACACGCGCTCGGGTTTCTCGTCGAGAAACAGACCGACGAGATTCTCAACGAGAAAAAAGACCGCAGGTCGTCTTTTTTCTCGTCGGGGAATCTGGGCAGTTTTCTCAACGAGAAAACTGAAACCCGCGTACACACAGCCGGTTTTCTCGGCAAGAAAACTCTCCCGGCAGTTTTCTTGTCGTTTTTGGCCGAGAAAACCGGTCATGTGTACGCGGCCATAGACTTTTGTCCCAAGGGCGCTGGCCAGGAACTTGTCTTGCATACAAACGGCAAATAATTGTCAGCCAACAAACACAAAACTACGTGGTTTTTCAGCTCTTTAGCGCCACCCTTTGGGCAACTTCTGCTAATGTGGTGTTATGGTGAGCATTGCTTCTGAGCATGCGTGTTTGTACTTTGGAGTTTTGTCCGACGGACTTCTGTACACACGATCGGATAATCCGACATCACACATTTGTTGGAGGACAATTTTGAAGCATTCTATCCAACATTTGTCCGCGGAAAATCCCACAACAATTGTCCGATGGAGCGTACAAACGGTCGGATATTCCGACAACAGCCTGCCATCGCACAATTCCTGTTGGATAATCCAATCGTGTGTACGAGGCTTTATACATGGGGCGTGTTACTGGTCAGATCACCAGGTGAAAACAAAGGAGAAAAAGCCAAAGAAAATAAAACGAATGCAGCCACCACATCTAATGATTGGTAAGTTGTAACATATAAAATTTTTGCTTTGGGGGTTTAATACCGCTTTAACAAAGGTTTTCTTCCACACTCCAAAAATCATTCTGCTAAATGAATTGGCTTCCACCCATAGGTGGTCTAGCACCTGTACACGTCTCTGCAAAATGTCAGTAAGGATTTATATGTGGATTTTTCGCTATCCGGCAGCATATGTTGACTAAAGCAACTGATACACACGGGCCAATAGATTTCAGCCTAGGATTGAATATTTAAATTAATGACACTGGTGCATTATATGGTGCTATAAAAAGTAAATTAAATAGCATATGGGGATTGAGATCACGCAGTAAACATGCCATGACTGGTGAAAGCAATTATTTAACATAAAGAAGAAGTGACTCTAATAGGTTTGTTCCTGAAGGGACATCAGTGACATCATTCCCTAACGTCACGTCCGTTCTGAGTTTGTTTCTGGTAAAACAAGGAGTGTACAGTACGCACCCCTCCTTGCCGCCATCACTGGGGTCTGTAGGTATCCCCCACCTAATGGCTGATGGGGCAAGCGCTGCCTTGTCATCGCACTACAGGAAGGGTTAAGAGGCATTCGGCTCTGAGCACAGAGATAATCAGCAGACCTAGGATCAAGGAATATAAAACCTTTAAATGTCTTTTATTGATCTCGGGATTTTATAGGGGTATAGAGAACATTCTCCAAAGTGATATCAGATTTAATGAGGATCTGGGAAATACTGATTTATTTTATTTTTCAACCTGACATTCATTTAAATAATTTCCAACAGCATCAGGGTGTCACGGACGACCAAAGAATTTGGATCACAGCGAGGAGAGCGTATGAAATACAGCAACGTGCGTAGATATTTACAGGCATTTACCAGCAGTCTGCAATAGGAAATGAAGAAAAGAAAAGGCAGTATTAGGCCCCTTTCACACTGACACGTTTTTCAGGCGGTTTAGCGCTAATAATAGCGCTGCTATACCGCCTGAAAAAATCGTGCCCTGCAGTCTTCAATGTGAAAGCCCGAAGGCTTTCACACTGAAGCGGTGCGCTAGCAGGACCGCTCCAAAAGTCCTGCTAGCCGCATCTTTACAGCGGTGAAGGAGCGGTGTGTTCACCGCACCTTTACCGCTGCTGCCCATTGAAAGCAATGGGAGACCACGGTAATACCGCCCGCAATGCGCCTCTGCAGAGGCGCATTGCGGGCGGTAATAACCCTTTTTCGGCCGCTAGCGGGGGTTAAATTTACCCCGCTAGCATTGCCCTTATATACAAAGGCACATAAGTATCAGTAAAACAGCATCGAATGTAGACCAATAAAAAAAAAAAAAGTATTTTATGTGCTAGTACACATGTAAATCACACCCCCTTGATTAGTAGATTATAGGTTTTACATATGCAGTGATGTAAAGTATTTGTCCCTTCCTGATTTTTTTTATTTTTTTGCATATTTGTCACACTTAAAGGGTTACTAAAACCTTGTTTAAAAAGAAAAAAAAAGTCATACTTACCTCCTCTGTGCAGTTGGTTTTGCACAGAGTGGCCCCCGATCCTCCTCTTCTGGGGTCCCTCAGCGGCACTAGTAGCTTCTCCTCTTCTCAAGTGCCCCGTCGGAGAAACGCTGTCCTGAGTCTTGCTTCAGCCTCTATTGACAGACAAAGCAGGACTCGCCCCCGCCCCCCGGCGCCCGCGTCATTGGACTTGATTGACGGCAGCAGGAGCCAATGGCTGTGCTGCTTTCAATCTATCCAATCGGGACAGGAGACACCAGCTAGAGCTGGTGTGCTCGTCCCCTGGTGAAAAAGACCGGGTTCAGGTAAGTAAAAGGGGGGCACTGGGTGGCTGCAGCATGACAGAAGGTTTTTCACCTTAATGCATAGAATGCATTAAGGTAAAAAACAGAAGGGTTTACAACCCCTTTAAATGATTCAGACCATCAAACTAATTTGAATATTACACAAAGATAACCTGAGTAAATACAAAAAGCCGTTTTCAAATGATAATTTCACTTATTAGGCCCCTTTCACACCAACGGACCAATTAGGGGTGCCTAACTGTTTTTCAGGCGGGCCCGATCAGACCACACATTGTTCTCTATGGGGTCGCGGATGTCAGCGGGCATGTGTTCGTTGTCACTGGCTGGCGTCCAATATGATCCAGTCTGCTAAAAACAGACTGATGGGGATCCATTCCCCATCTGCTGGTGGATCTGATGGAAAACGGACAGGCAGTCCGTTTCCATACAACCGCCCCATAGAGCGGGCTGTGTCCACGTCCACTTTGCATGGTGGAGCGGACATGGACCTGTCTTCTGCCTGCTCAGCGAGGATCAGCTTAAAGGGGCCTTAAGGGAAAAAAGCTGTCCAAACCTGCCTGTGAAAAAGTAATTGCCCCCCTTGTTAAATCATGAATGAACTGTGATTAACCACACTTTTTGGAAAGCTGAGTTAAATTTCCCTTGCCACACCCAGGCCTGATTACTGTCAGACCTGTTGAATCAAGAAATCACTTAACTAGAAGCTGTCTGACAAACTGAAGCACGTTCAAAGATCTCAAAAATCAACACATCATGCAGTGATCTAAAGAAATTCAGAACAGATGAGATACAAAGTAAGTGACATCAGTCTGGAAAGGGTTACAAAGCCATTTCTAAGGGTTTGGGACTCCAGCGAATCAATGTGAGAGTCATTATCCACAAATGGGGAAAACTTGGGGTCAGCGGTGAACCTTCCTAGGAGTGGCCGGCCTACAAAAATTACTCCAAGAGCACAAAAATACGACTCATCCAGGAGGTCATAAAAGAACCCAGAACAACATCTAAAGAACTGCAGGCCTCACTTGCCTCACTTGCCTGGGCAAAAATGGCATCCATGCAACATAAAGGCTCGCCTCACATTGGCCAAAAAAAATCTTGATTATTTCCAAGACTTTGGGGAAAATATTCTGTGGACTGATGAGACAAGAGTTGAACATTTTGGAAGGTGTGCGTCCCGTTACATCTGGCGTAAAACTAACACACCATTTCATAAAAAGAACATCATACCAACAGTGAAACATGGTGGTGTAGTGTGAGGGTCTGGGGCTCTTTTGCAGCTTCAGGGCCTGGACAACTTGCCATAATTGATGGAACCATGAATTCTGCGCTCTACCTCTATGTCCGACCATCAGTTTGTGACCTCAAGTTTATACCTACTTGTAATACTTACTGCCAATGCATTAAAACACATGTTACATGTGCTTTGATGCATTGCTATTGACTTCTGGGGCCCCTTAACGCACTAAAATGGCAAAAAAATTGACATGTCATACTTTTCAAAACAAAGGTCACTGCAGTTCTGAGATGGGAACAAGCAATATGATCATTATGGGGAAGTTGGACTTTATTTTTAGTGCATTGCAAAGATCTGATCATTCATCCAATTATGATGTTCTTTCTTTCTAAGGTGACAACTCTTACTAAATTGTTCTCAGTGTTGTCACCCTTCTGAGGCCTGCTGTAGTAGGACTACAGGTGTACATGCTAATGCACCCGTTGTTAGCAGGTACAGCCACTGTAACTTTTGACAACTATCCCCGGTCATGCTTCCCACCTCTTCTGTCCAGCCTATTACTGATGAAAACTCTACCAGGTTTTTGCGTGGTCCCAGCTCAGCTCTGAGCCACTGGACTGACTTGTTCAGAATTGGCTTGTGACGTCAGCAGAAGTGGCCATCCATTGATGTTTTCTTACCTTCCTTCCTTACTGATTAAAAAAAAAGAAAGAAGGTGGCGGTCATGTGACCACCACTAATAATGGTATTTACTGCTTATTTCTATACAGTGGAACCTCGGATTGGGAGTAATGCGGTTAACGAGCGTTTCGCAATACGAGCACTGTCTTTTTAAAAATCATAACTCACTTTGCTAGTGTTGTCTCGCAAAACGAGCACGATTCAGGCCAAAGCAGTGTGCAGTACCGCGTTTGGCCTGAGGTGGGGGGTGCCGGAGCCGAGCAGAGCCGAAACGTCGCCGATCGCCGTTGACTGGCGCCGTTCGGAGCTGCACGGAAATGCCTGAGTACAGCGCGGCTGACCTTTGCAAATCTCGGGAACTAAGTCTTTTCGAGGTTTGCCGAGGTTAGCCAAGGTGTCCTTCAATGTTTTCGGACGTTTCTGAGGCTCCCCCTGCCCCCGCCTCTGTCCGCATGCGGTATTGCATGCCATTGAAGTCAATGCAGAACAAATTATTTTTGTTTCCATTGACTTCAATGGGGAAATGGCGTTGGTTTGCCCCCCCCCCCCCCCCCTAATTATCGAGCACCAGCCGCCAATGATCTGCACCTGTGAAGTGTGGAGTTAAGCAATGACAACAGGATACAGATCTGATTAATCCCTTAAAGGGAACTGCTTGCTATGACTCAGATTGGATTGCACGGGCACTTTACAGTATGTAAATTTGTTCTATTAGAATTACTTTGTCAAGCACAGAGGTGGAAGAGCATTATACACCAATCAGCCATAACATTATGACCACCCACCTAATATTGAGTATGGCCCCCTTTTGCTAACACAGCCCTGACCCATTGAGGCATGGACACCAAAGTAACATCCACATGAATGGCAGGACTCAAGGTTTCCCAGCAGAACTTTGCCCAAAGCATCACACTGCCTTCTGCTGCCACTGACTCTGCCAACTTGCCTTCTTATACCGCATCCTGGTGCCATCTCTTCCCCAGGTAAGTGACGCACACGTACCCGGCCATCCACATGATGTAAAAGAAAGTGTAGTTCAGTTCTGATGTTCAGGTGACCATTGTAGAAGCTTTTGGCTGTAGACACGGGTCACCATGGCCTTCGCAGCCCATTACACAACAAACTGCGATTTTTTTTCTGCTTTCACCACATCAACTTCATGGACAACATGTTCCCTTGCTGCCTAATATACCCCACCAATTTTCAGATGCCATTATAAGGAGATATTCCCTTTACCTGTGAATGGTCATAATGTTATGGCTGATCGGTGTATATGGCCTATCTAATGTGATCTTTTTGGATGTTTTTTAATTATATGGACATTTGCACGAATGTTATAATTTCACAGAATTTATATTGATGTGACATGAAATTTTTGTTGCACATGCACTTTACTTTGATTTTTTTTATGTTGCGCTGCACTAATATTTCCTTTTTTTTTTAAACTTGTAAAAAGGAACCCAGAGCTCCACCTTCTGGTTGGAAATAGTAAAATAAAAAATAAAAAACATATTATATAATCCCATATAATATTACAGATTAACCTGCCATAAAAACAAATGTACAGTAACTTATTTTTATTTTTACACCTAAACAAAACAAATAAACAAAAAAAGTATACATACAAAACATAAAAATAAATTTCTTTAGGCTGGAGTTAGCGTTCCTGCTCGCGATTTTTAAACCACCATTTACTTGCGTTTCTACTTGTCGTGCATAGGGCAACCCATTCATTTCAATGGGCTTCCCTATGCGTGTTTCTAGCGCAAAAAAAAGGAGCTCCTGCTCCATTTGAGCGGCAAGCTTTGAGCGATTTTTACTTTGCTCAACAATCGCCCTCTAAATCGCACCACGTTCTGGGGTGCCATTAAGAGTTACAGCACTCAAACACGCGTTTCGCATTTTTACCACAATTTTAATGTGATTTGGAATCACGGGCAGAATCGCAGTGATTCTGTCGGTGATTCCAGATTGGCAAGTGTGAGTAAGGGCTTGTTCATACTATGTTTGGTGACATACGTAAAGGCCCGTACACACGATCGGATTTTCCAACGGGAATTGTGTAATGACAGGCTGTTGTTGGAAAATTTGACCGTTTGTATGCTCCATCGGACAATTGTTGTAGGTTTTTCCGCCAACAAATATTGGATTGCATGCTTTAAAATTTTCCAACAACAAATGTGTGTTGTCAGATTATCCGATCGTGTGTAGAGAAATCCAAAGTACAAACACGCATGCTCAGAAGCAATGCTAACCATAACACAACATTAGCAGAAGTTGCCCAAAGGGTGGCGCTAAAGAGCTGAAAAACCACGTAGTTTAGTGTTTGTTGGCCGACAATTCTTTGCCATTTGTATGCAAGACAAGTTCATGGCCAATGCCCTTCGGACAAAAGTCCTACGCTTTTGTCCGCGGAAAATCCGATCGTGTGTAGTCTGCACAGATCAACACAAGCTCACCTGAAGTGCACATAGAAATCAATTGTGGTGTTCCAAACACAATGCTGTGTTGAGTGGGGTTATGGTGTGTTGCTGTGCATTGCATACAAATTCTGCAATTTTTGCATTGCACCGCACCTCGCCTCATGTTAACGCATTCATAGCGATGAATAAAATGTAATTTTGTGACATTTCAATAAAGTTTAAAAAAAAAAAGGTAAACAGTGTCTTGTGTTTCAAATGCTACGCAATGGACAAAGCCATCCCATTTTAGAATGCAGCTAGTGTGAGCGAACCCTGAAAACAATTTTTTTTTCTTTTTTCTTTTTTTTATGGAAATTTTTAAACCCCAATTAAACAGGTACACAATTTTTATAAAACTCAACCACATTAAAATCACAGTATACAATGCCGGGTTTACGAGTTTTGGCGCTGCACCTCTTGTTATACATTTTTTCACTTCGTAATCGTTAGTGAAACATTTAATGTGATAAACGCGGATAGATAATGGCTTCACTCACTGGTTAGATTACAAAAAATTATAACGATACTTCAGGGGATATTATTCCGGACAAGAACATTTTTTTTAACAACACAGAAAGACGTATGGTTAGAATTATAGGCCAGTATATAAGCTTGTGTTTATTATAGGCTTGCTACAAAAGAAAAAAAAGCTGTATACAGCGCCATCTACTGCCAAGATGAAAGCATGACATCATAATTTCCTACAGCTTGCCTATACTTAACCACTTCAATACCGGGGCATTTTCACCCCCTTCCTGCCCAGACCAATTTTCAGTTTTCATCGCTGTATCATTTTGAATGACAATTGCGCGGTCATGCAATACTGTAACCAAATGAAAATTGGTGGTATTTGATCACCACTGCGGTTTTTCTTTTTTGCGCTATAATCAAAAAAAGAGCGACAATATTGAAAAAAACACAATATTTTTTACTTTTTGCTATAATAAATATCCCAATTTTTTGGTTAAAAAAAAAAAATGTTCCTCAGTTTAGGCCGATATGTATTCTTCTACATATTTTTGGTTAAAAAAAAAAATCACAATAAGTGATTTGTTTGGTTTGATTGGTTTGCGCAAAAGTTATAGCGCCTACAAAATAGGTTATTGATTTATGGCATTTTTTTTTCTACTAATAATGGTGGTGATCTGCGATTTTTATCGTGACTGTGACATTGCGGCGGACAGATCGGATACTTTTGACACTATTTTGGGACCATTGTCATCTATACAGCGATCAGAGCTATAAATATGCACTGATTACTGTGTAAATGTCACTGGCAGGGAAGGAGTTAACACTAGGGGGAGATCAAGCATCAAGCGGTTAAATGTGTTACCTAGGGAGTGATTTTAACTGTGGGGGGGGATGGGACTGACTGGAGGAGGAGACCAATCGGTGTTCCTATATACTAGGAACACACGATCCAAATCCAACCTATGAGGGAAGACGACAGCGATCCCCCGTCTGGCACACCCTCATCCTCCTTTCCATGTTCTACAACCACCCTTTTCCATGAATCTCCTCCCACCATATCCACAACACCCCCCCCCCCCCCCCCACCACCACCACCAACTTTAATTATGTACTACTATTCCCCGTGGTTGAAGGACAGAAAATTGCATAATGTATGGTCTGTTTTACTAACGCTATTGTCGTTGTGTAAAGCATAGTCTCCTTAGATAAAAGGTACAGTGAAATCTCGGATTGCGAGTGACGCGGTATACAAGCATTTCGCAATACAAGCTTTTTTTTTTTTTTTTTTAATCCTGACTTGGTCTGCGAGCGTTGTCTCGCAAGACCAGCAGGATTTAAACTGCTGGGGTCTGTAGTACCGCATTTGGCCAGAGGTTAGTGTCTCCGAGTGCCTCCGCACCTCTGGCCAAATGTGGTACTGCATACTGTGGAACCAATTATCTGAGTTTTGATTGATTTCTATGGGGAAACTCGCTTTTATATACGAGTGCTTTGGATTACAAGCATGCTTCTGGAACGGATTATGCTCGTAAGGTACTACTGTATCTGCATGGCTCACTTCCATTACATATCCCAAAAAGCAAGGGCTTTAAAGCTTAACTCTCAACTTTTGTTGAGAAAAAACATTTCCCTCTGGGTGATCTATGTACATTACAAGGATTGTAACAAACTTTGTAGCAGATTCCTACCTTTTGCTATTCTGAAGAAGTAGCTGTTTGTTTCTGTTGAAATACATTGTTCATGTATTTTTGTACAACAACTACAGATATATTCTTCAACAGGTAAAGGGCAGTGTTTGTTTATAAGTTTGTAGCTGAATCTATGATAGAACTCAATGTCTTTTCTCTGTATGATAAAGTTTCCTGTGTCCTGTCTGCAGTTAAGCAGCGAAGCCCATGTGGACTGTGCAATGTCTGTCTGTTCTGTAGGGCTTCATACAGAATTTCTAACAATTTCTCTCTGTCTATGTGCACAGTGAATGTGAGAGATTTTATATTTATCAACCAGTTGCTGCACTGGCAGGGTTCTAATGAGGAAAGTGTCAGGAAATTAAATTTCTGGGGGATGTTCTGTATATATTCTGCATAGGAAACGCCTTCAGGTAGCCATATTGCATTGCATTTTACAGAAAATTGCAGAGCTGTAGATTGAGAAAGAAAGGTAATTTTTAATAATTTTCAATTACAATATGACTTGTGTTTCAATTATATAGGCAATATATATATATATATATATATATATATATATATATATATATATATATATATATATTTGCTATATTTTTCCCACAAAAGTGGAGTTACCCTTTAATCCTCATTTAGGATAGTATAGTCATATACAGGCCGGAAGAAGTGGTGGGCAGGAGGGGCGGATGCCTTGGGCTGTGTGGTATCATGTGAGGTGGGGGGGGCAACACAAGAAAATTGGGGGGGAGGGGATTAGTGTTGGAAGGGGGAATTTGGGGGCAGCAGGGGGTAAAAGGGAGGGAAAATTTGGAGTTAGGAGGAAGATGTGCACTCGGAGGGGAAATTTTCATTATTTTTTTTTGGGGGGGGACATTTGCACTGGGGGGGATTTGTACGGGGAGGAGGGGGAATTTATGCTTACAGGGTAAGCATGAAGATTAGTGCTCAATTTTTTTTGCGGGGGGGATTTTTGCTGACATAATGCTTATACATCTTAACCTCCTTAGCGGTAATCCCGAGTCGGGCTCGGGGTGAGTTTTCAATGCTAAGAGCGGTAACCCCGAGCCAGACTCGGGCTGCATCGCAGTATCCAGGGGAAGTAACTTACCTTGTTCCCTGGATCCTGCGATGTCCTCCCGCAGTGTCTGCGAGCCGTGTCTCACTCGATCCTCACTGCCGAGTGCCGAGCTCCGTTCCCTGCGACGTTGCGACGCACGGGGACGGAGTTCGGCGCCAAATTCAAAAAAGTAAACAAATAGTATACATACAGTATACTGTAATCTTACAGATTGCAGTACTGTATGTAATAATTACACACCCCCTTTGTCCCTAGTGGTCTGTCCAGTGTCCTGCATGCACTTTTATATAATAAAAACTTTTCTTTCTGCCTGGAAACTGAAGATTGTCCATAGCAGCCAAATAGTGTCCCTTTATGTCAAAAGTGGTTTTAGACCAGCTAAAAAACTGCGATAATAAATTACAATCACTCGCAGAATTGAGCGATAGCGATTTGTGGGGAAATTCATCATCAAACAAAAAATCTAATGACAGCGACAATTCTGCAACTGAGCAAATTTCAGTGTTTTTGATTTGATTACATTATTGAATAATTTTTATTATAATTACATTACTATTTGTTATAATTATTTATAGTTATTTATTATATTATAATTTATTATTTTGTGTTTCAAACTTTATCATACCCGGGATGTCTACTAGACTCTTGTTTGGTCAGGTTTAAGTAAGTAATTACTAAGAATCGCAGGCCTACAATACATAACACCAAATTTCCATGCAAAATAATTGTACCGCTTTTGGTACATAATTCCAGACAGAATCATACCGCCATGGAGGTTAAGGGGGGGGCAGTGTTTGCCCTGGGCTCTAGATGACCTTGTCCCGGTGTCTTGCCAAGAAAGGTCCCCCTGAGGATTATGCCCCCCCTGTACTGCACAGGCGTGGCGCTTGCCTCCGAAAATAGTCGAACATGTAGAGCTGAGAGTCAGCTCTAGATGGCGCCTGCGCACACCAAATTGTGCTATGCTTCTGACATCCAGGCTTCTTCCTTACCATCCCAGTGGACATGGAGGATGTTAAAAAAAGAGCCAGGAGGCTGAGCAAGTGAGGCGAGCCGTCCGAGGGAAGCGAAGACGTGAGGCCGACTCGCCACTTACAGCGAGGTCCACGCAGGCGCCGTCTAGAGCTGACTCTCAGCTCTACATATGTTCGGCTATTTTCGGAGGCTCATTCAGGCGCCGCGCCTGCGCAGTACAGGGGGGGCATAATCCGCCGGGGGGGGGGGACCTTTCTCGGCAGAACACCGGCACTGGTCATAAAAAATATTCCTTTTTTTCCCTGGAGACAACTGTGCACCCAATGACGCTGGTTAACAACACTGATGCAATTTAATATTATATAGGCGCTTATTCCAAACTGCATACCGCACTTTCATGCTTGCTGATCCTCCTCGGTGGAGTAGAGCTTGGAGACCAGCAAGACAGTATACCATGGTTATATTTAAATGTTATTCTGTTCGTTAGTGGCATCTAGTTGATGTTCATTTTTGACCCCAGTAATGAGAAAATACACAGGAGCAGGACGAAACGTTTTTCTTGAACGAAAATTTTATAAGATTGTATGTAGTGTTTATTCAAGAAGGTCCATTTGTTACACAATTGAATGTTCAAAGTAAGCGGAATTATGAAGTACTTTTGAATGACATTCATCAAATCATGGAATAGATTGCGAATTTTCGTATGAGAGCCCATATGCATATTCGTATGAACGTTGCTTTAAAAATCTACTAGTGTATGGCCAGCTTGTATGTCTGTATCTAACCTGCACTATTTAACTGACCTATTTACTTGCACTATGTGTTGTGTTCTGTTCTGCTGCATTGATTTCACAATGTATACATCAGGTTACATTTTACAGACACGTGTAAAGGAACGGGCAGTTCTATCCCTAAGGCAGCTACCCCATTCTCCCCTCCCTGAAGGCCTGCAGCAAGCAATAAACCAGGGCACACATTGGCGGCCCCTCCAGGGAGGAGAGCGAAACTGATCCATCATACCATTGCCGACACAGTTTAATTACTACAGGGCTGAACCAGAAGGGTCAGGGAGAGATGGGAAAGTTCTGCTTGGACTAATGTGGCCACTGGAGAATTAGCAAGCGTGTATGTATAAAGTTCAATTAATTAGGTGCAAACATCTCTATTTTTTATGATTGTTAAAAAAAACATCTACGTTCATAATTACGAAATTATACTACACGTGTTTCATATGTTTCCTGTCATTTATGTCAAGACCGATACCTAAAAGTATGAATTAAGCAGAATTAACAATCTCTTCTCTATTTAATGGGGGTCACACACTCAGCAAATTTTATAGCAAATTAACCACTTGCAGCCATTTTCCTGCCATGTAGATACAAATATAGGAAAATATTAACTGTTTGGAATTCAAAATAGCTAAAGATTGCTATGAATCAGGGGTCTCCAGCTTTTGCGGAACTACAAGTCGCATCATTCCTCTGCCTATGGGAGTCATGCTTGTAACTGTCAGCCTTGCAATGCCTCATGGGAATTGTAGTTTTCCAACAGCTGGAGGGCCACCAGTTTGAGACCCCTGCTATAAATCATTAGTGTGTATAGATAGCATTATACAGAGGCATTTCACAGGTCTCCTTTTGTGTGACCATCACCTCCCTGACTTTAGGTAAGGTTACTTTTTCACATATGGTCCCAAAAAAAAGTTGATGCATATATAGTTTTATTTAACTCGTCAATACCAAGGTATTGTTTAACAAACAGTCGAGAGGTGGACGGTATTTTCTGGAGTACTGTTTATAAACAGCACTGCAGACAACACACATTTGCATCAAGTGCACCGGTGAATGGCTGTGATTGAGCTTTCATCTTTCAATGTATAGCTCAGTTCACAATCATAATGTACAGAGCCAGTCAGAATGGCTCTGTACTTTGTGGTCAATGTGAATTAATGGTAGCCATCATGAGTGTAAACACTGGCAGTGTTTACAAACATTCAGCTCATTGACAACAGAGGATAGGGAGCACTAAATGTTTGCAAACAGAGGCAGTGTCAGGAGCGTGTGCCTTCCTGCTCCATCATAGCTGCTGGTTCAAGCATCCTGGTTTTGGCCACCTCCTGGGTGATTGATTGTGGCCAGACTCTGGGTGGAGACCAGATCTGATTTAATCCAGCCAAACCTTCAGTCTCATGCTTGCGATCGAGTATAATAATGTGTGTTATCTGATCAAGCTCCCTGTCTGCCCTGCTTTGCTAGATTAGATTTATGAACTCTGCCTGCCTTTTACCTGGACTGTAATTGAACCACTCTGCCTATCTGTCAACCGCAAGTATCTGTTTGCTTTGCTCAGTTCGCGCCAGCCCTGGCGTGGTGGCGATGCACTATAGAATTGTATAGACGTCCTGGGGGCAACTGAGTAGCGGTAGGCCTGCTTGCCTTATGGGAAAGCGGGCTGCTATAGATGAAGAACACAGCAGCCAGCTATAGTGTCTGTCCACCTGCATTAGGGGTAAGCGTGACAGGCAGTAAGGAGGATTGCAGCAGATCACACAGAAAGGTGGGGGTCAATTTTTGTGGGATTCTTTCTTTTCTAATCGTAAATAAATTAAAAGTAGATGTAAGTACTCTCAAATGTTTGGTTTTTCCTTTATATTGTAAAAAAATAATAAAAACACCATGTTTAACCACTTGTCCCCCGCCCACTGTCAATTGACGGCGGGCGGAGGATACTCTCGTTCTGGGAGGACGTCATATGACGTCCTCCCTTTAAAACGAGCTAGGAGGCGCGCGCCCGCCGCGTTCACAAGGCCTCAGTGTGCGTGCCCGGCGGCCGCGATTGCCGCCGGGCACCCGCGATTGCCCGGGAAACGAGCAGGAAAGTGGGTCTCTGTGTGTAAACACAGAGATCCACGTCCTGTGAGGGAGAGGGGACCGATGGTGTGTCCCTTGTACATAGGGACAACCATCAGTCACCTCCCCCAGTCAGTCCCCTCCCCCCACAGTAAGAACACTTTGAGGGAACATATTTAACCCCTTCCCGCCCCCTAGTGGTTAACCCCTTCCCTGCCAATCACATTTATACAGTAATCAATGCATTTTTATAGCAGGGATCGCTGTATAAATGTGAATGGTCCCAAAAATGTGTCAAAAGTGTCCGATGTGTCCGCCGCAATATCGCAGTCACAATAAAAAATCGCAGATCGCCGCCATTACTAATAAAAAAATTAAAAAATAAAAATGCTATAAATCTATCCCCTATTTTGTAGACGCTATAACTTTTGTGCAAACCAATCAATACGCGCTTATTGCGATTTTTTTTTACCAAAAATATGTAGAAGAATACGTATCGGCCTAAACTGAGAAAAATTTTATTTAAAAAAAAAAATGGGTATTTATTATAGCAAAAAGTAAAAAATAGTGTTTTTTTCCAAACTGGACGCTCTTCTTTTGTTTATAGCGCAAAAAATAAAAACCGCAGAGGTGATCAAATACCACCAAAAGAAAGCTCTAGTTGTGGGAAAAAAGGACACAAATTTCGTTTGGGAGCCACGTTGCACGACGGCGCAATTGTCATTCAAAGTGTGACAGCGCTGAAAGCTGAAAAATGGCTTGGGCAGGAAGGGGGTTTTCGTGCCCGGTAGAGAAGTGGTTAAAAAATACCACCATAAGAAAGTTCTCTGTCCCGAAACAAAAGTGTAAAATTAATTGGGTACAGTGTTGCATGACTATCACAGCACTGAAAGCTGAAAGTGGCCTGGTAATGAAGATGTACAGCAGTGGTCTCCAAACTTCAGCCCTTTGCTTGTTTTTATCTGGCTCTTGGGGTACTTGCCACTGATACAAGACACTATTCCTTCCACTGACACCACAAATGGTGGTGACATCAACAATGGGTCACTATTTCTCACATTGACAACAACGATGGGGAACTATTGCTCAAACTGACACCAATAATGGGGATCTTTTCCACCCACTGATACCAACAATGGGGCACTCTATTCCTCCCACCAACACCAACAATGGGTCACTACTCCTCCCACTGACACCAACAATGGAGCACTATTCCTCCCCCTGATACCAACAACAACAATGGGGCACTATTCCTCCTACCAACACCAACAATGGGGCACTACTCCTCCCACTGACACCAACAATGGAGCACTATTCCTCCCACCGATACCAACACCAACAATGGGGCACTACTCCTCCCACTGACACCAACAATGGAGCACTATTCCTCCCACCGATACCAACACCAACAATGGGGCACTATTCCTCCCACCAACACCAACAATAGGGCACTATTCCTCCCATGGATACCAACGATGGGACACTATTCCTCCCACCGATACCAATGATGGGACACCACCCCCCCCCCCCCACTAATACCAATGATGGGACCAGTGGTGGCTGGTGCTCCATTTTTTGGGGGGGAGGGGGCAAACAAACCCTCCACTCCGTATGCCTGCGACCGTTTGCTCGCTCGTCCACCCCCAAACCCTGCACTTGCCCCATCCAGGTCGCGGGCGGCTTCCCTGGCCTTTCCTCCTGGCCAATCCATTTTGATTGGCCGGGAGGAGAAGCAGGAAGACAATAGCGAAGGTTGATTCGCTAATGTCACAAGTGGGTGGACTCAGGGCACAGAGCCCACCCTTTTTGAAGCCAATTAGAGCCTCGAGCTCTATTCGTGTTCTTAAAAAAAAAAAAAAAAACTCTGTAAAAATCTATGCGTCCGGTGCCCCATATGGAGATTATGGGCCGGTGCAGAGAGATTATGGACCGACCACCGCTGGATGGGACACTATTTCCACTTCCCCACTGATATCAATGATGGGACACTATTTTGTCTACCCCCCTCCCAGCTGATACCAAGAACGGAGCATTATTTCTCCCAATGACACCAAAGACGAGACACTATTCCTCCCACTGACACCAACAATAGGGCGCTATTCCTCCCCCTAATACCAAAGATGCATTGTTTACTCCCACTGACGGTAGCACAATTTCTACTCCCATTAGCCACAGTCCGACCCCCCTAAGGTTTTAGCCTAGGTTCACACATTTGCGATCCCAGATATCGCATGTGATTCGCACCGCACCGCAGGCGCTGTTTACATGCAATGTCTGTGCGATGCAAGTTCAGTTGTATGGCTGAACTTGCATTCGATTTGCAGAAAAAAAAGTGCAGGGACTTTTTTACCCCCCGTACTGAAATCGGATCGCATGGGTGTTCTCACCTATGCAATCCGATTCCTATGCAAGTTCACAGTTCGCACAGCGATCTGTGAACCAATCTAGGTGTGTCATTACCAATGCATTGACACCCGCAGCGGTTCGCAGAGGGCAATGTGAACTGCCTGCGGGAGAAATGCGATGCGGGAACCAGCTATGTAATCGCACCGATTCACGCATCGCACAAGTGTGAACCTAAGCCCTTTGTTTAGAAAGTTTGGAGACCCCTGATACACAGTATATACAGGCTAGTTACAATATAATTTGTATAATGCAGTAACACATGGCAATCAATCTAGTTATTTACAACGAGCAATTCAATATTTTGGATTGGTTGCAATAGGTTGCTGCTAATTCCTCTTAGCTTTCCTAAGTACACCTGGAAGGCCCTTTATAATATCAACATTCTGTGGAAACACACATTGCTTGCATTGGTGTTCTGCGGTGCCATTCATTTTGAATAAACCCCCCAAAAAGAGCTTTCAAAGTACCACAGTGCCACCTGCTGTCAGAAATTGAGTATTGTTGCTATTGCATTATGTCTGTCCACTACAAAATCTATTTACAGCCTTCATAGGTTTTTTAATAAAGCTGGTGCTAAAATATTTGCAAAGGCAAAAGGGCTAAAGAAATATATATGAACAGACTTTTAAGAGCTGTGATGTGTAAGCTTCAATACACTGTAATGTTAAATTCCATATTTGTATTATTCTTGTGAAATCAGTAATAAAATGTAGTGTTGATAGCTAAATATCTCACCAATAGAGTCCACAAGTGAAAGAAGAATTTATTCAGTGCACAACTTAGTCAACGTGTCAATGTAGATACTGTGGGGTTGATTTACTGAAGAAGTGTAGGCTGTTCACTTAGCAAAGGGAATGGTTACTTTGCAAGGAAATTTTTCTTTAACTTAGTGAATGAGGAGAAGTGCAGTGGATTTCAATCATCCAATCATATGCAAGCAGAAATCATGTTTTTTTAAACACTTTGCTTGCATATGATTGATTAAATTTTCACTCCATTCAATAAGCGAAAATTCACTTTGCAATAAAGAACGTGCTGGGCATCTTTTGTAAATTAACCCCTTTATAGCAACAGTTATATGAATAGCTACATGTAAACACAACAGGAAGTGAAAGTAAATTTCTCTGAAGTGACAGGTGTCTCCGGAACAGGCATTAGGAAGATGCTGGACCCCTCCCACAGCTCTGCTCTCTGCACAGGCTACAATGCAGCGATAATGTCACTGCTACTTAGGCCCCATGCACACGAGACGCAGGTGCAAACTCTGCTGAACACACGTTTTTGAATGCTGAAACCGGCGTTTAAAAACACGCGTTTTGCCGCGTTTGCGGCCACGTTTAGCGGTGTTTTACCGCGTTTGCGTTTATAAGCGTTTCATCATAGACCCTCCCTAAGCTCAAAAAACAGTAAATTTTAACCATTTCAGCCAGTTTGTGAGACCAGAGTGAGTAGCAGCAGCTGGGAGAGCAGCAGTGTAGTTGTATTTAGCGTATCACTTGCCACATCACCTGCCACAAGTTGTGGATTGTCCACTTGCCACGTCACCTGGCCACATCATGTGCCACGTCACCTGGCCACGTCACCTGCCACAAGTTGTGGATTGTCCACTTGCCACGTCACCTGGCCACATCACGTGCCATGTCACCTGGCCACGTCACCTGCCACAAGTTGTGAATTGTCCACTTGCCACGTCACCTGCCACGTCACCTGGCCACATCACCTGCCACAAGTTGTGAATTGTCCACTTGCCACGTCACCTGCCACATCACCTGCCACGTCACCTGGCCACGTCACCTGCCACAAGTTGTGGATTGTCCACTTGCCACGTCACCTGGCCACGTCACCTGCCACAAGTTGTGGATTGTCCACTTGCCACGTCACCTGGCCACGTCACCTGGCCATGTTACCTGCCACGTCTCCTGGCCACGTTACCTGCCACGTCACCTGGCCACGTTACCTGCCACGTCACCTGGCCACGTCACCTGCCACAAGTTGTGGATTGTCCACTTGCCACGTCACCTGCCACGTCACCTGCCACCTCACCTGGCCACATCACCTGGCCACGTCACCTGGCCACAAGTTGTGGATTGTCCACTTGCCACGTCACCTGCCACGTCACCTGCCACCTCACCTGGCCACGTCACCTGGCCACGTCACCTGCCACAAGTCGTTGATTGTCCACTTGCCACGTCACCTGGCCACATCACGTGCCACGTCACCTGGCCACGTCACCTGCCTAAAGTTGTGAATTGTCCACTTGCCATGTCACCTGCCACGTCACCTGGCCACGCCACCTGCCACAAGTTGTGGATTGTCCACTGGCCACGTCACCTGCCACATCACCCGCCACAAGTTGTGGATTGTCCACTGGCCACGTCACCTGGCCACGTCACCTGGCCACGTCACCTGACACAAGTTGTTGATTTCCACTTGCCACGTTATCTGCCACAAGCTGTGGATTGTCCACAATGCAATGCAAGCAATTACAGTTTTCTTTTATATTTTTTAATAGTTTTTCATCATTTGCCATCATTTTTGAGATTTCTAATGTTAAAAAATAGGTCACCTTTAAAAACACTTATAAACGCAAACACGACAAAACGCCGGTACCGCGTTTAGCCGCGTTTATCGGCGTTTAGCGTCTGAAACGTGGAAAACTTTTGCATCTGAACCCATTTTTTTGCTTCTGGAAAAACGAGGTTAAACGCAACTGCTTGTAAACGCCAAAAAACGAGAGTGTGTGCATGGACACATAAGATAACATTGAATGGGTTCAGGGGCAGTTGAAAAAAGCGTCCAACTGCCTCTGAAGGCGCGTTCAACAGCAAATAACAGCGTCTCGTGTGCATGGGGCCTTAGATGCTGCGTCTAAGCTGGGGAGATCTCACTGAGCCTCATTGCTGTATCCTGGGATAGCTGAGGATCCGTAATCTGACATTTCTGCATAGTGCTAGAATATATTTTCACTAGATTTGGGATTTTGACCTCTTCTGTAGGGGCGAGTGATAAGACCCACACAGCAGGGGTGTAAACTCCCCCTTTTTTTGTGAGTTGTGCAGGACTGAAGCATGTGGGATTACTTGGATTGTAACACCCATCGTGGACATCGTGGATTTATCCTTACAGCGTTATTGGCTTCTCAGTAGTATGAGAGCCATTGGGTTCTGGTAAGCATCCAATCTCACTACTGTCCCTCTGGATTTCTGAGAGCTTTCCTTTGGAAATTTGGAGCACCTCCTACACCTCTGTGGACTTTGTTGTGCACATGAGCACTGTTTATTACTGGACTCACTTTATTTATTTTTATAAGCGTATAATTTATATATTATGGTTTTGGTTGTATTTTTGATAATAGCACTGCACTTTATACAGTATATTTATGATTAGGAAGACATGGCTTTAGATAAACTCTAACCACCCTGTAAGGCAAAAAAAATCAATAAAGAAAACAGAATCAACTTATGCGCTACTATGTGATTATAAACAAAAATAATTTTCACTGCGCTTGGCTAACGCACTGCAGCTGGCATAAATTGCGGGTAACAATTAGCAGAATGTGAATAAGAATGTAGCGCTTAAAAGTCCATATAAATAAAGTCCATAGATCTCCTAGATCACCTGGGGTGTATAAACATATAAAAACAATTGTTGGTGAGATTAAATTCCTCCACCAACAACACAGCATGCCAGGCCTCTTACCTCTCAAGCGTGGACCACTAGGTTATTTGTGGTCTATCTGTGCTCCAACACTCCTCAGGCCCAGGGGTGCCTGACGACGTCTGATTGGACGAAACGCATTGGGTGGAGCCTGGACAAGTCACGCTGTTACACGCGCAGACCACGGTCATCTTGTTGGTTGAAAACCTTACCATTTGTTTACATTGAATGTAGGCTTGGTACACTACCTCATTCACTGCCCCTTTTTAAACGCTTTTATTGTTTGTGATCACTTTTATGTTGGTTGAATAAACCCTCATTGACCTGCACCATTGGAGCATTCCTTCCCTTCTTTTCTCCTCACATGGGTGGTTGGTCAAGTAATAGCTTCCTTTGGCCACTGGTTACTAATATTCACCGTGGTAAAGAGTCTCCTTGCTGAGTGGCGGTTCCAGTTCCATCGGAGGACCACCTGGATTGGTGTGAAACCCAGAGTCTGCTGTCAAGTCGGGGAGCCTACCGGACAGTCTACATTGGGGACCCATCTGATCCAGTTTCCAGACTAACTGATGAGGAGTGCCACTGGGATTTCGTATGCCTATTTGACCTGCCTAAACCACAGGTCTAATGTTCCGGTAAGAGTATTCTACCTCTCTTTTTCTACAAGAGTTATGTGATGACCCTTCAGTGCTACATGTTCTTTCTTCACAACACGAAAAATTTTCTATGGACACTGTATGGACTCATTATATTGATATTATTTATCACTTTGGTTTGATTGGAGGCCCAAATCATTAGGCTTCATTTCTTCACTTAGCGCTACATCTTCATTCCATGTTTATTAATTTTAGTCACATTTTATGTAGCAGCTTTATTTTTATTCACTATTTTAGATTAGCGCAGTATTTTCTTTCTTTATATTTGTTTACATTGATATGCTCGTTTTATCGCCATTGTGTGAGTATTTTGGATTTCTTTCAATAAATATTCGATTGCTACTCATCTACTACACTATGAGGAGGTTTCTGTTCTCACTTTTTGCCCACCTAACCTGTTGAGAGTTACTGTCAGAGGGGACAACAGGATTTTAGTCTGGTGCATTATCTAGTGAACAGGAGTGAGCCTGAGGAGTGTTGGAGCACAGATAGACCACCTATAATCTAGTGGTCCACGCTTGAGGGTAAAAGGCCTGGCGTGCTACCAAATGATTAACATTTATCAGGAAAAAAGCTCCCAACACTCTATGGGGGTTATTTACTAAAGGCAAATCCACTTTGCACTACAAGTGCGAACTACAAGTGCAAAGTGCACTTGAAATTGCACTGAAAGTACACTCGGAAGTGCAGTCGCTGTAAATCTGAGGGGTAAATCTGAAAGGAGGGGAAGCTCTGCTGATTATATTATACAATCATGTGCAAGCTAAAATACTGTTTTTTATTTTCCTTACATGTCCCCCTCCGATCTACAGCGACTGCATTTCCAAGTGCACTTTCAGTGCAATTTCAAGTGTACTTTGCACTTGTAGTTTGCACTTATAGTGCAAAGTGGATTTTTCTTTCGTAAATAACCCCCTATGTATCCCCACATGTGAAAAATAGTAATAATGTAAAATAGTGTGGTGCTTGATAAAATAAACAATAAATAATCAAAATTATCTGTGCATTCTTATTCAAAACGGCTATAATGACCTTCACCAGCAGAATTTGAATTTATATACATAAACAGAGCCTTTCACATTCATGAATAAACCAACCCTACTAAATGCTACTAAAAAAAACACAGTGCTGCAAAAAAATAAATCAACAAAAAAAATATACAGGTGCATCTCAAGACATTTGAATAACATAAAAAAGTTAATTTAATTAAATTTAAAAAGTGAAACTCATATATTATATAGATTCATTACACACATTTCAAGCATTTCTTTCTTTTAAATTTAATGAGTATGACTTTGTGAAAACCCAAAATTCAGTGTACCGAACCCTAAATTTAAGGGGTAGCCTGAGCAAATATTTAGGCTCAGGCTGTTTGAATTCTTTAAATTGGTTTCTGCTTTGTTGTGGTGTTGCCTGGCAGTACAGTTCCCTTTGACCTGTGGGGGGCGCTGTCACCCAGGTCTCAGGTTGAACCACAGGTAGCATTGCAGCGCGATTGGGTGTCCTCAATCGGCAGGCGTGCAGTGGGCGTGGGCTACCCGCTGTGCATGCCGGGAGAGGGTACTTAAGGGGCGGACGCCATTAGGTTCGGGAGTTCGGAGGTGATCCAGAGGAGCCCTTGGTCCTAGGCACGTACCCCACCTTCGGTGGCCCTCATGGCCAGGGGTACGTGTGTGTGTGTATTCAGCCCCGGGCACCTTCGGCCCGAGGCTGCATCGTTCCAGGTAGGCCCAGCACCTTTAGCTGAGGCCTACACCAGAAGAGGAGTCCCAGGGTGCCCAAGTGGGGGTGACCCACTCTGAAGGAGAGGAAACCAGGGGAGGACCTGTCCGCAGGGATCGGTGAGGGAAGTCACTGTCTCGGGAGAGGCCTGGTTGCCTATCAGAGGGAAGGATTCCATAATCCGCCAAAAGCCTTGTAACGTGCCCACTGGCACCTAAGGTCTCAAGTGTTACAAGTGCTGGGAAGTTCGGGATTCAGAAGGTCGTATCCTGATCGTATCCTTAGGAAATTTAAAGTGAATGTTCCGTGGTCCACACCAGCTGCTAGGACTGAGTGGAGATAACTGACAGTTAAGTGCCGCGTGCCTGAACCTGCCTCCCTGTTAAATTCTCTATCTCCAACTTTCCTATAAAGTTTCTACGCAAGCAAAATAAACCTTTCTTTATTGGGTTTAATACTGTCTGGACAATGGCCTTATTGAATACAAGGAGAGAATAGACTTTACCCTACACCCTAGGGGAGAGAACCAACGGAAGGAGGTAACTCGCTGCAGGACCCAAAACAGTTAACACTGCTCACCCTCTTTTATCAGGAGGATATTGGGCTTGTGGCATGGTGTGTCTCATTCTGCTTGTAGAGGTAAGCAGGGTAAAGGATCTGTGTGCTACATCAGAAAATCAGAATATTGTGAAAAAGTTCAAAGTTGTAGACTCATGGTGTCACACTCTAATCAGCTAATTAACTCAAAACACCTGTAAAGGTTTCCTGAGCCTTTAAATGGTCTATCGGTCTGGTTCAGTAGGTTACACAATCATGGGGAAGACTGCTGACTTGACAGTTGTCCAGAAGACAGTCATTTTCACCCTTCACAAGGAGGGTGGGTCACAAAAGGTCATTGCTAAAGAAGCTGGCTGTTCACAGAGTGCTGTATCCAAGCATATTAATGGGAAGTTGAGTGGAAGGAAAAAGTGTGGTAGAAAAAGGTGCACAAGCAACAGGGATAGCCGCAGCCTTGAGAGGATTGTGAAGAAAAGGCCATTCAAGAATTTGAGGGAGATTCACAAGGAGTGAACTACGGCTGGTGTCAATGCTTCAAGAGCCACCACACACAGACTTATCCAGGACATGGACTACAACTATCACATTCCTTATGTCAAGCCACTCCTGAACCAGAGACACTCAGAAGCGTCTTATCTGGGCTAAGGAGAAAAAAAATTTGGACTGTTGTTCAGTGTTCCAAAGTCCTCTTTTTGGATACATTTTGCATTTCATTAGGAAATCAAGGTCCCAGAGTCTGAGAAAGAGTAGAGAGGCACAGAATCCAAGTTTCATGAGGTTCAGTGTAAAGTGTGGAGCCATGTCATCTGCTGGTATTGGAGAAAGAGTGGAGAGGCACAGTTTCCAAGTTTCACGAGGTCCAGTGTGAATTTCAGGAGCCGTGTCATCTGCTAGTGTTGGTCCACTGCGTTTTCTCAAGTCCAAAGTCAGCGCAGCCCTCTACCAGGAAATTCTAGAGAACTTCATGCTTCCCTCTGCTGACCAGATTTATGGAAATGCTGATTTCATTTTCCAGCAGCACTTGGCACCTGCCCACACTGCCAAAAGTACCAATACCTGGTTTAATGATCATGGTATCACTGTGCTTGATTGGCTAGCAAACTCGCCTAACCTAAACCGCATAAAGAATCAGTGGGGTATTGTCAAGGGGAAGAGGGGAGACACCAGACCCAACATTGCAGACAAGCTGAAGGCCGCTATCAAAGCAACCTGGGCTTCCATAACACCTCAGCGGTGCCACAGGCTGCTCGCCTCCATGCCACACAGCGTGAATGCAGTAATTCATGCAAAAGGAGCTCCGACCAAGTATTGAGTGCATACTATACTGTACATAGACATACTGTACTTTTCAGTAAGCCAACATTTCTGTATTAACCACTTCGCGCCCGGGCCATATGAAAAAGACGTCCGCAAAGCGGTCGTCAATTGCTGATAGGACGTCTATGGACGTCCTCCCATTTACTTCCGCGATGCGCGCCACCGCGGGCGCGCATCGGGAAAAAGCTGTGCCCGCCGTGTCAGGCGGGTGCCGATGCGCGTGCCTGGCGGCCGCGATGTCCGCCAGGTACGAGCGATCGGCTGTCACAGAGCCAGGGACGTGGATCTCTGTGTGTAAACACAGAGATCCACGTCCTGTCGGGGAGAGGAGACGGATGGTGTGTCCCTTGTACATAGGGACAACCATCGGTCACCTCCCCCCAGTCAGTCCCCTCCCCCAACAGTAAGAACATCTAGCAGGGAACATATTAACCCCTTGATCGCCCCCTAGTGGTTAACCCCTTCCCTGCCAGTCACATTTATACAGTAATCAGTGCATATTTATAGCACTGTTCGCTGTATAAATGTGAATGGTCCCAAAAATGTGTCAAAAGTGTCCGATGTGTCCGCCATAATGTCACAGTCACAATAAAAATCGCAGATCGACGCCATTACTAGTAAAAAAATAAATAATAAAAATAATTTTAAAAAAATCATAATTCTATTCCCTATTTTGTAGGCGCTATAACTTTTGCGCAAACCAACCACTATACGCTTATTGCGATTTTTTTTTTTTTTTTTTTTACCTAAATCATGTAGAATACGTATCAGCCTAAACTGAGGAAAAAAATTGTTTTTTTAAAAAAAAAATTGGGATATTAATTATAGCAAAAATTAAAAAATATTGTGTTTTTTTCAAAATTGTCGCTCTATTTTTGTTTATAGCGCAAAAAATAAAAACCGCAGAAATTATCAAATACCACCAAAAGAAAGCTCTATTTGTGGGAAAAAAAGGACGTCAATTTTGTTTGGAAGCCAAGTCACACGACCCCGCAATTGTCATTCAAAGCGTGACAGTGCTGAAACCTGAAATTTCGCCTGGGCAGGAAGGGGGTTATGTGCCCAGTTGTCAAGTGGTTAAAAATCCTTTGCTTTATTGGTGTTATGTAATATTCAAATTTTCTGAGATACTGAATTTTGGGTTTTCACTAGCTGTAATCCATAATCATCAAAATTAAAAAAAAGAAATTCTTGAAATATATCACTCTGTGTGTAATGAATCTATATTTATGATTTTCACTTTTTGAATTGAATTACTGAAATAAATGAACTTTTTGATGATATACACATTTTTTTAGATGCACCTGTATGTATAGTGCTATACCCTAATGGGTAATTAGATGCTAATGTAGCGACCTCACCCCTCTCACCCCTTCTCATTCTCGGCTTGTTTGTCTTGTCTAGGGGGTTAGTACTGGGGGGGGGGGTGCGATACACCACGGCCCATGTCCTCCAGAGAGACTGGAGGTGAAGGCCAGAACTATCGGGTTTTGTGTGTGTGTCCCAGAGTCAAATCCTTTCCCCGAATTGACTCCCTTTGCTCCTAGTAACCAGAGTTCCACACACTGAAAAGGTCCAACTCGTATTTATTCTCTTCCAGCAATAAATAGTCATACAGCACAGACAGGTTGAGACCCATATAACACTTCAGTATTTGTGGGGAGTAGGCCAAGGCACAATTCTTTAAGTAGAGCTAACCACTGTGGTGTCACCAATGGTTATGATGTATAGTCACTGCCACCGACTATATAGAACAAGAACATGAATTACCATCACTATCACAGCCCCTGTCAGAGGGAAGACATCCGTCCAAGAGAGTTACCGGAGGCCTCTCCGTCACCGGCAAATGCTGCGCCGGACTTTCTGGAGAAGTTCCGCTCACCGGCCTCCTCAACCTCAGACACGGGCACCCAAGGCGTTAGGGCCCCCTCGGATTCCTCCACCCTCGCCGAACTCAGTCGAAGGTACTGAGTCCCAGGCCTCCGCATTAGTACCTCACCCCAGGCTAAAGGTGCCTGGGATGGACTCCATCTCCCGCTCCGGCCAGGTCAAGGGCACCTGGGCCCGAAACTCCGGAACGCCAGCACCCAGGCTGAAGGTACCTCGGTGCGGCCGCATCCTCCAACTCTGAACCCCCAAGGTCAGGGCGTCTGCCCCTTTTATCTCCTCTCCCTTTGTGTCTCAGCAGGTTCCCCGCCCCGCTGTACCAGCGCCAGGAAAGGACAAAAAGGGATGCAGTCTTGCGGTGAGTGTTCAGCTCCGGCCAAGGGCGACTGCACCACCTGCAGGCCGCAGGGAACCTCACACCACCAGAGTCCTTTCAAGAACCACAAAAGGGTCTCAGATTCCCTAACAATCAGTGCATATGGGTTACACCACCACCCAGATGCCTCCCCCAAATTTACATACCCGCTACACTAAGCAACTAAAAAATATTAATAGTGCTACAACCTATTGGGTATTAATCACAATAATCAGTGCTTATAAGACCATCAGCATAAAATAAATGAATGGTGCTATACCCTACTGGGAATTGTCCCCAAATTCTGGTGCTGCAAGACGCATCAAAACATAATGAAACTTGTCCACCCAAAGTCTGATATAAAGTTAACCCAAAATCCAGTGTTGTAAGACCAAATACACAGTTCATATAAAGCTCAAGTGTGGTGAACTAACTTCTTCCGTTAGTGACTTCACACCTTGCTTATTAGTGCTCCACTGTGTGTACAGTGTTGTGCTTTCACTAAGGGATGTGCTGGATTTTATTCTCAGCACATCTCTGCTGACAGGACGGTGCCCTGCTTTGTTTACATATGCAGAGCTCCGTCCAGTTTATCTTCTCGACGATCAGCGGGTGCCAGCGGTCATCCAGTGGCCAGCACCCCCTGATCGGCTTCTGCTGTGACTAATCACAGCAAAAGCGGCACGCCCCCTACGCGGAAGTGCAGAATCACATATATATATATACATGATTTTGCACAGAGCAGCAGCAGCGGGTAAGGGACCCGGTGAAGCTAATTGTTCACTCATTATTACATTCATGCTGGTTGACTTTAACCTGCCAATAGATTATGTGATACTTTTGTGACTTGAACCTGCCAATACAATCTGTTATTCTTTTATAGAGTTGTGTGTCTAATTTTTGTGTGCCTGCAAAGGTTTACAGAAAGATATACTGGTGGTGATGGTGAGGTGGAGACCTCACATAGGGCTGGGCAAGAGCAGAGGACCAAAATGCGGGGGTAGCACTACATGCGGGGGTAGCACCAGTTGCCAATCTCATTAGAGAGGTGTCTACTGTTGACAAAGATGTGAGGTGCGAGTATTCTCCCTACTTTATGGGGTATCATTTTGAGCATCTATTATTTAGATGTCAGTCTTTTTCTCCTCTTGAGTTATGTCTAATGCTGCGTACACACGACCGAGTTTCTCGGCGGTGAAAACACCGCCCTGAAACCCGACGGGAAAAACGAGGACCGGCTTGGTCCCCTTTTCCCAGTCTACACACGGCCGTTTTTCACGACATGTTTTCTCTTGGTCGAGAAAACCGGCCGTGTGTATGCTCCCTTTTTTTTTTGAAAGGTGAATTTTTTATTACGTTTTTTTTTTCAAAACAAGACACACAATAGACAACAAACAGACACACATGGAGCGAACATCATCCAATCCAGTATAGTGCAAAAAATGTTTTTTAGAAAGCTGGTAAACAATTGGCATATATCAGGAAGACAATATTCAGTCACATTTTTAAGGAGCAGGAGAGGTGTGTAGGCTCCCTAGCAGTGTTTCCCTATGGGAAAACTGCAGAGGAAAAAATGCCGCGATTCGCAACGAGAAAAATTAGTGCATGTTCTAATTTTTCTCGTCGTGATTCTCTGCGGTTTTCTCGTCGGGAAAACTGCTGGAGAGCCTACACACGGCCGGTTTTCTCGTCCAAGTGAAAAAATGCTGTTTTTTATTTTCCTTGCATGTCTCCCTCAGATCTACAGCGACTGCACTTGAAAGTGCACTACAAGTGCACTTGCAGTGCACTTGTAGTGCAAAGTGGATTTGCCTTTCGTAAATAACCCCCAATGACTGAGTTTCCCTTATACTTTCACATCCTACATTGTTTGCTTGAATAGTGCCTGGTCTTTACCTACCTTCATATTTTTGAAATGAAGGACTGTCCTGCTGCATGCCTATTGTATTATGGCATTGCCTTTGTGCACACAAGTTATTCTGTGTGTGTGTGTTGCTGATATTGCTTCAACAAGAATAATGCCGCGTACACACGACCATTTTTCTCGTCGGGAAAACTGTCATTTTTTGCTTGCACATGATTGAATGATAAAATCAGCAGAGCTTCCCATATATTCAGAGCTTCCCCTCAGATCTACAGCGATCTACAGTGACTGCACTTACAAGTGCACTTGCAGTGCACTTGTAGTGCAGAGTGGATTTCCCTTTAGTAAATCAACCCCATTGTATCCCTGAGGACTATAACAGAGGATCAGGTTGCGATAAAAATAGGAGATGGGAGGGAAGGATTAAAGACCAAAAGTAAGGAATGTTGACGTCTTTTATTTATTTTTTTCCTAAAAGGGAAGTATGTTAATTCCTTCTTTAGGTGTGGATAGTGTGTACATTCTTTTGGAGAGGGTTGTGTCTCGTCCTCCCAGTTAATAGCCTCTCAAACAGATCTAACAATTGGCTCAACTAAAGCCCACTGATAGCATTCCACCTTGTTCTTCGCTGCTAGTTTCTAAATCGGAGGAACCCCCCCTGCAAACGGTGGAGCACTAGCAGTGGTTTGAGACCAGAGTGTTGGCAGGCGTTGAGCCCTTTATTTGTAGCCCCTCCTTTGATGATGTAATAAGTGGAGTCTGTGCCTTTTTATTATCTGCAGGAGGAGAGGCCAAGGCGTTTGGGTAAGGGAACAGGACACTCTTGACTAACACTATCTACAGTAGGTCTGTGTCTTGTATGCAAGAGATAGAGAGAGACCTCTGTGGGGATGAACTGCCAGGGGGACTAGAAATGGACCTTGCCACGCTGACCTTCGCTTAGCAGGTCTATGACTTGAGATGGCTTTTTAGGTCTGAGTTTGATGAACACCCTATGTGTGGAACCACCTGTTGGGACAGACTGGTAATACTTGGGAAGATTGTACTGTGTATTATGTCGAGTGTTCTGTACTGTGACTGTGAACCATGGTGAAGATATGTTGCTGATTAAACCTGAGTTGATACAGTAAAGTGTTAAAATGCATTTGGACTGGATATTCTTTATTCCAGGTAACATGCCTCAGGCCAGGAATATGTAAGAAGGCAGGCTTCAGACTATGAGATTGAATGGCACAAGATGTCATACAGTGTCTACCTAAAGGCAGGTATGTGAGTGTCCTATCTGGAGAAGAAGTGGGGCGAGACCTGAGCCAGCTTGGCGGGAACTGTTGTCCAATCGAAGTCCTTTACAAGAGGATCTACCACAGGTATCTTCATGTTCGCTGCCAATGGGCCCTGCTGGTCTTGCAGAGTATCAGAAACTGTTTGTCTTATAATGGACATCAACTCCTTCCTATTGGGCGCATTATCCTGAGCAGCTTCGCTTAGACATGCTTGACACACCAGCTTGACTAGGAAAATTACTTGACCGCATACTCAGCACTGGCCTCTATACGGATGTCCAAGTTAAAAAAAGTCTCTTTGGGATATTGTGCTGTGATCTTCGGGATTTTGAACTGCTGTGTCTCTAACAGCTGGGCCTGAATGTCAACCTCCTGCACCTTGAACAATGAGCATGGTCTCTGTATTGTGACCCTGGTAAACTACCCTATTTCCTGGCATATAAGACAACTTTTTACACTTAAAAACATCCCCCAAAAATCAGGGGTCATCTTATAAGTATAAAATGTGCACTTTTAGTTCGTTTGGGCCAAGCTGGCCCAAAACAAACATCCGTAATCTGTCAGCCCGCTGGATGTGTGTTTATACCGTATGTAGCGCTGAGCCAATCACAGCGAGCGATGTATTCTATTAATGAATGCAAAGCCTGCTCGGCATGGGCGTCCGCTCCATGGGGCAAGGGGGGTTGCTCCCCCCCCCCTGGAGCTGTGCCACACACTGCGGGGGTGTCAGGCCCAGAGGCTCTCTAATTAGGCCCTGCACTTGCAAGGGCCTCAGGGCTGCCTAATTTGCCTATCGTGTGTGGAAGTGGGAAAGTATGTCCCCGGGTCGGACTGGCTGTAGGGCACGCCAGGATCGCGGGGCCGCATATCCGAATAAGTGCTGCCTTCCCCCGGGCTCCCCTTTCACTCACTGTGTAGTGTACTGTCCTACGGATGCTTCCCACACTTTGCCCCTCCCACCACACACTCTGCCAATCAGGAGTTACATCACAACAGGGCTCTGCAGCCCTGTATCCAATGAGGGCGCTGCTGACATCTTCCTCCTCACCCACCACGTGTGCCTGGCTCTCAGTACTGTTTATGCAATGAGTGCTCAGAGGAGCATGAAGATGCCGGGAGGAGGGGAAAACCGGAGGTGACAGGGGAGGCATGATTAGGACTGGACACAGGTGAGCTGTGTCATGGCTGCATTGCTCTGTATTGTACAGCATTGTATATGGGAGCTGTATAGTGTGTGCAGGGGTTAGACTGAATCTGTGTTAGGACAGACCTGAAGTGTGACTATGGGCTGGGCACTTCAAGTTACTGCTGTCTCATCTATTAGCTATGTGGGCATAAAGAGTGATGTAGAGCTTGCCCCCCTCCCCCCACCACACCATTTACTTGCCACAGTGATAACAAAAACGTGCAGGCTCCAGCTCCTTAAAGTGCTTGTAAACCCCTTTTCTTTTTACCTACAGATCAGCCTATTATAAGGCTTACCTGTAGGTAAAATGAATATCTCCTAAACCTACACGGTTTAGGAGATATTGACTTTGCATGCAGCCACTGACGTCAGCGGCGCATGCGCTGTAAATGCTCGGCTGAAGGTCCGGCAGACGCTGCCGGACCTTTCCGGGAAGAAGACTCCCACGCGCACACGTGGGAGTGACGTAATCGCAGCTCCAGCCACTCACAGCGCCGGAGCTGCGAACCTGCAAGAAACGCAGAGAGAATATGTCAGCTCCCTCAGCGTGGACCGGGATCAGATGCCGAGGTCTCGCTCTAGGGTAAGTATTTCATAATGAGCTAGTATGCGCTGCATACTAGCTCATTATGCCTTTGCCTTACAGGTTTTTTCATTAAAAAAAATAATAAAAAATTCAGTGCGGGTATACAATCGCTTTAAGAGTCTCTGCAGGGCAAAGGACTCTCTACTTACCCACACGTGAAGAAAGGTGAGTATAAACAGAGGAGAGTCATGTCCGCACAGTCTCTGACTGTCTCCTGTATCATGTCTGTAGCCTCTGACCATCTCTTGTATCATGTTCTCAGTCTCTAGGTAATATGAAAAATAACTTCAGCAGTTCCCGCGCTGCTGTGTCTCCCTCTGGCTGCATGATTAAGGTAGGACGGGGGAGGGGGCTGTCACAGTCTATGTAACATGCAGGGGGTGCAGGATGCTGTGTAAAGGAGTCCAGAGGCGCAGGGTGCTGTGTAATGTAAAGGGGGCCAGAGCTGTGCTGTGTAATGTAAAGGGGGCCAGAGCTGTGCTGTGTAATGTAAAGGGGGCCAGAGCTGTGCTGTGTAATGTAAAGGGGAGCAGAGGTTCAGTGGTGCAGAGGGGGTAGTAGTGGCAAAGAGATATTGAAAGATGCAGGGGGCACAGTGGGGTGTTTTTACATTTTAATGTGGGTGGTGGGGTTGCTTTTAACCCCCCCCCCCCCCCCCCCGCTAGCAGTCGAAGAAAGGGTAAAATGCGACTGTGTATCGCCGCTGCCTGAACGCCCCCCCCCCCCTGAAAAAATTTCAGCGGACGCCCATGCTGCTCGGATAGGCTTTGATAGTCAGAGAGGCACGGGCTGATGACGTTACAACCTCTGCCAGTCCGAGCAGGCTTTGTATTCGTTAATAGAATACATCGCTTGCCGTGATTGGCAGAGGCTGGAACATCATCAGCCCGTGCCTCTCTGACTCTCAAAGCCAATCCGAGCAGGCTTTGTATTCATTATTAGAATACATCGCTTGCCGTGATTGGCAGAGGCTGGAACATCATCAGCCTGTGCCTCTCTGACTCTCAAAGCCAATCCGAGCAGGCTTTGTATTCATTATTAGAATACATCGCTCGCCGTGATTGGCTCAGTGCGGTATACTGTATGTATACTGTATGTTGCCAAAGCTACTGTACATACGGTATTACTGCACATCCAGCGGGCTGACAGACTAGTCGGAAGGGGGTCATCTTATATGGCGAGTATAGCCCGAAATCAACATTTTACCTGGAGAATTAGGGGGTCGTCTTATACGCCCAGTTGCCTTATACGCCCGCAAATACGGTATGTAAAAGCTGATGTCTACGTTTCGTGTCACTTTAAATAGTTTGTTTGGACCAAGCTGGTCCAAATGAACTATTTGCTTCATGAAGTGCTGCAGTGTCTCTAAGCATTGTATGTACTGCATGTAACTTCAGCTACATACAGTACATAGTGCTGGGTTCTGGCTGGGAGACTTCCTGTCTCACTCCCGGAAACAAAGCAGAGTCTGGCTGAGCGGCCCTCATTCATTCATAGACTGGTTTGTATTCTGTAAATAACTACAAAGCTTCCTCTGATTGACCGAGTCGGAGAGTGTGACATCATCAGCCCGCCCTTCCCACTTAGCCAATCAGAGGAAGCTTTGTATTTATTCACAGAATACAAAGCTGCCTAAGAATGGCCCGAGCGTTGCTCAGACTAACTGCTTTGTTCCAGGTGTGAGACGGGAAGCTACATGCAGTACATACAGTGCTTAGAGACACTGCAACACTTAGTGACGGACATAGTTTGTTTGGACCAGCTTGGTCCAAACAAACTATTTAAAGTGACATGAAACATGGACATCAGCTTTAACATAGTTTACCAGGTTGAGCTGTCTCTTTTTTTTTTTTTACATACCTTTCAGGTAAAAAGAATGAAGACAGACCGTGGCCATGAAAGGCTCTGACACAGTGCTAGCACAACAGCAAAGAGGCTCGCACCACCCTAGGCAGGCATCATATTCGAAAAGAGCACCTGGCCTGAAGAGACATTGGGAGAGTACAGAGATGCTGAATGGAAAGCACAGCATGGCCATTCACATGAGCAGGAAATTATATTTTTTGGGGTAGTTATGAATACTGAGAGTATACAGAACTCAACCATACAGGAAAGCTTTAAATTCATTTTTTGCCAGTTTAAGAAAGTCATTGCTGGCTGCAGATTAAGCAAAAAAAGATTTTAAAGATTTACTTATGCTAAGTTACAAAAAAATCCAGGCCAAATGAAACCATTAAAGCAGTTGTAAACCGCGGATGTTCAAAAATAAAATAAAAATCTGCAAGGCAATGATATAATGTGCTAGTATGCATCGCATACTAGCACATTATGAAATACTCCCTTTGGAATGAAGCCCTCCAGCGCTGTAAAGTCCACACTGAGAGGGCTGACATGTACCTCCGTCTTTCTTCCGGGTTCGCGAGCTCTGGTAATGTGATTGGCCGGAGCCAAGATATTGCCACCCTCGGTTCCAGGAAGGAAGCTCTGAATTTCCCACAAGGTATGCTTTTTTGGGTGAACTTCCCCTTTAATAGCTCACCTAATGCTTAATAGCTCACCAAATGGTTCGTTTTTGGATGAACTTCTACTTTAACCACTTGCCGACTGCGCTATAGCTGAATGACGGCTACAGCAAGGCTGGCTAGTTTAAGGATGCCATCGCAGCCAGGCTGGCTAGTCCTGGGATGCGTCTGGAGATCATGCCAGCTGTACGCCCGCAGTGGGGCACGGGCCCCGCGCTCTGTGATAGCAGTGTCCTAAGGCCACTGCTGATCCCAGATTGAGGTAAAGAGCCAATCAGCTGCTCTTTACCACGTGATCAGCTGTGTCCCTTTTACAGCTGATCACAGGTGTAAACAAAAGCCAGTTATCAGCACTCCTTTCTTCATGCTGACAGCATGAGGAGAGGAGAGCCGATAACCAGCTTGTGTAAAATAGACATGTACACTGATAATCAGGGCACTGTGTCCTGATTATCAGTGCAGTCCCAACAATGCCCACCAGTGGTGCCAATCTGTGCCCACCAGTGCTGCCAATCTGTGCCCACCAGTGCTGCCAATCTGTGCCCACCAGTGCTGCCAATCAGTGCCCATCAGTGCTGCCAATCAGAGTCTCCTTATCAGTGTCACCTATCAGTGCTGCCTATCAGTGGCGCCAATCAGTGCCCATCAGTGGCGCCAATCAGTGCCCATCAGTGGCGCCAATCAGTGCCGCCTGAAGGTAAACTGGGTATCTGGCGCTCCAGGAGGCAATACTCTTAATTTGTAATAATGTACATTTGATTAGTCAGTCTTTAGGTAAAAACAAAGTTGAACCACGGTAAGGGGGTGATGTAAAAAGAGGCAGTCATCCTCAGAGTGTGTCCAGCAACTCTGCAAAACTTGTGTAGCGGGGTCTCTCTTAAGGCCCCAGGACTACGTTACCCAGAACCCCATTCAGCCCCAGGGCGGAAGTTCCGCCGCAAAGACTCATGGGAGGGCCTATTTAAGCGAGAGGCGAGGCGGAGCTCGCTCTCTTTGGACGCTTCAAGCAACCAGTTATCCTGCGCGGATCTGCTGCGGGGTAAGGCCTGAAGCCTTAGGCCTTACCTGAGGTCTGAAGAGCCTTCCACCATCCTGCGGAGCCTGGGTGGATCCTGGATCGTCGGTGTGGGACTCCAGTTGGATCGGGGACCCGATCAGTTGCAGACGACGTGTGCGACGGACACACGCGGTGGAAGACCCAGGCTGGGATCGCGCCTGGAGCGGTGAGCGGGCACCTGCCTATATCCATAGACTGAGCTGTATTCAGGCCTGTAGACTGCCTAGGCCCACTGTTCGCTCACCCGTGTTTCCTTAGGGGTCCGGTAGTTGGGACAGAGCTGAAGTGCCTACCCCCCCCGCTTGCATACTGTTGCTACAAGTTACCACCCTTTGGATTACAATTTGGTCATTTTCTCCAAGTGCACCAACGAAAGCTGGCCGGTGAAGAAAACCTTACTTCCTTAGGGAAAGGGGACTATCTCATACACTGTCAGGCCTGACATAGGTGGGGGAAAGTTATAAAGTTTGTGTTACTTTGCCATAGGGCGCGCACACCATAATAGCTCCGCGTGGTGGATACTGCGCGGCGCCATATTATAGTGCTGCTTCTGATACGCTGATTAATGCAGGGCTCTGCAGGCCCATGTATGTGTTACATGCCATGTTTTATGCCACCATTTTACAGTAAAGCTATTACTTATTTATACTCTTGCTTCAGAGTGTTGTCTGCCTATTTAGAAACTGTTGAGTATTATACACCAGAGAGTGATAAGAAGTTAACCCTAGACTAACTGTGCCAGAGTGGGTCGAGTCAGATTCAGGTTGGCGGTGCTGTATACAGGGCCCGAGAAAACAAACCAGCGGCTCTCTTAACTGGGGGTAGCGCTACACGTGGGGGCTCTTGAGTCCGGGATCCTGTTGCGGCAAATAGCAGCCAAGAGACACCAGCATGGACCCACTAAAAGTAGTGAAGTGGTGCGCAGCAGTAAAAACAGATCCGCATGAAGTAGTGATGATAGAACTTTTAGGGATCTGGCAAGATGATGCAGTGAAACAGTTAGTGATGTCACTGTCCCCGCAACAAAAAGCATACATAGTGGATGTCAGATCAAAACCTCCCTTGACATATGTACTGTTAAAATGGAAAGATGGAATCCCAGAAGACTTTGAGAAGCCGAGCATAGAAACGGCGGATAAACAAATCTTTAAGTTAATACGCGCTCCACCCGACTTAAAAGATGTCAAGAAAGAGATGAATCCTGGGTCGCCACAAGGCGCTCTCATCACAGAATTATGCGCGGTTCTAGGGGAAATCATAGCGCAATGCAAGAAAGATCCTGCAGATTACCAAATGTCGGGATACCGGAAACTCAGGATGTTTTCAGGAAGGAAGCCTGTACTCTCAGGTGAAGAGGGGTTTGAGGAGTGGTTAGACGGCGCTACTCAAGCCTTAAAAGAGTGGGAAGTCCCAGACCACAGAAAGAGGCAGAGGATTGCTGAGAGCTTAAAGGGGCCTGCCTTAGAGGCCATACGCAACCTTAAGATGAGCAAGAAAGACTGTGTTGCGCAGGACTATCTGGACATTCTGCAGAATGTGTTTGGAGGAACAGAAAAGATCACTGAGCTTACCTACCAACTAGAGCACTGCTACCAGAAGGCAGGGGAGAAGCTATCAGAGTTCATGATGCGCCTAGATAAAATACTGCACAAGATGATCTTAAAGAAGGGGATTGACCCGAAGAAGGTGGATGGGGCCCGGATCCAGCAGGTCATGAGAGGATCTCAACCCCTGGATCCCATCGCACTGGCGCTACGTACAAGACAGGACGGGAAGAGCCTGGAGTACCCTAACTTGATCCGAGTAGTCAGAGAAGAAGAAGCTATACTGGAGGAGAAGAAAAGGAGCCAACCCGTCGAGCTGGTGCAGCCCCCTCCAGTGATGGTCAGGGCCGCCACGACCTTAGAAAGAGGCGCGGAGGTGGATACCTTAAAGTCACAGATGTCCCAAGTGCTGGGAATGTTGACCTCCCTGATGGAAAAGGAGTCAAGGGCGCCTGAGAGGAACAGCCCAAGGAAGGAGTTGTTTCCAAATACTTCAGCACCCGCATCCCTGGAAGATAGGGGGGATATGATCTGTTTCAACTGTGGGGAGGTTGGTCCTAGAAGCATTGGAGAGGCAGGATCCAAACGTACTCCTACGTCATCCCTCAAAGGAAGCTCGCCTACTTAAGAGAGTGGGACAGACTGCTGGTGCGTCAAGGAGTGGCCTACCGAAGGGGCCCCTCTGATGACCAAGAAGACAAGTGGCAGTTGTTCCTGCCGGAGAAACACAGAGAAACTGTCATGATTGCTCTACACGACACCCATGGACACCTAGGAGTGGAAAGGACTTTCCAACTTGTTAGAGACCGTTTCTATTGGCCTTGCATGAGGGCTGAAGTTGAAGAATACTGCCATTCCTGTGCACGGTGCATACAGAGAAAGATACTACCCCATCAAGCGGCCCCAATGGGCCATTTACAAAGTGAAGGTCCGCTTGACCTGGTATGTATTGATTTCCTCTGCCTCGAGCCCGACCTGAGCGGACAAGGAAATGTTCTGGTGGTAACCGACCATTTCACCCGATATGCACAAGCCTTTCCTACCAAAAACCAGAAGGCCTCCACTGTGGCCAAAACACTCGTGGAGGAATACTTTATCCATTACGGATTGCCAAAAAGGCTTCATTCAGACCAGGGCAGGGACTTCGAGAGTAAACTCATACGGAAGCTCCTGGATGCCTTGGGAATCAAGAAAACCAGGACTACCCCTTATCACCCACAAGGTGATGCTCAACCGGAGAGGTTCTACCGAACCCTGCTCAACGTGCTGGGAACTTTAAGTAGCGAAAGGAAGCAACATTGGAGTAATCATATAGCGGCCCTTGTGCATGCTTACAACAGCACTGTCAGCGACGCTACAGGGTATTCCCCTTACAGACTCATGTTCGGGAGGGAAGCTAGATTGCCAGTGGATCTGGCCTTCGGCACTTCCATAGACCATTGTTCTGCTGCTTCCCACAAGGGATATGTGGATAGACTTAGGCGCAATCTGAAGATGGCCTATGAGCAAGCCCAGGCAGCCTCGGATCAACGGGGGGCACGCAATAAGAGAAATTTTGACCTAAAGGTTAGGATCCAAGACTTGCAACCAGGAGACAGAGTGTTGCTGCGGAACCTGGGAGTCCCTGGAAAACATAAGCTTGCGGACAGATGGAGACCCGAACCTTATGTCGTTTGCAAAAAACTACCGGGCCTACCCGTTTACAGACTTAAACCTGAGGGAAAGTTGGGGCCATTGAAGACTTGGCATCGGAACCACCTACTTCCTCTGGCTGAAGCGGTTCAGTTACCTCCTAGTATGGATTCCCCTGAACCCATGTCTATTCTAGACACCCCTAGACCCAACACTCGGTCTCAGACCCCTCGAAAGGGGGATACAGAGGATTCGGAAATAAGTGAAGATGAGGGAGAGGAAATTGGCTGGCTTTGGCCTCCCCAGGAACCAACGACTTCTGCTATTGATCTTCCGCCTGACGAAGACACTGAGGATCACACACTGAATGCAGAAGCGACAGAGTTTATCCCTTCCTGTCCTTGGTTGGATGCTTGGGAAAGTGCCAGTGAACCATCTGTAGAGGAAGATCCAAGAGAAGCCATGTATCTTCCTGCTCTGGAGCCGGATGTTCCAGAGGAAGGGGGAAATCCTGAGTTGGAAACAGAAGAAGAGTCTGCTCCAACAGAAAGCCCGAGCGGACAGAGGAAGCGGAGGGCAATAAAACCTCCCAGGAGATTAACCTACCCACAGATGGGTGAAAGTGCGGAAGACACTGTTGTTACTGCCAGAAGGAGTATGGAAGATCATGATCCTCCCACTGTTCATTTGGTGGGAGGCAACCCCAGCTCACTCTCTGGCACAGTTAGGCAGGATGCTGATGTTAATGTGTCCTGTGGGTAGAGGAGTTCACTGCCTCGTTTTTGGTGGGAATTTCCTCTGCCGACATCATATGAAGAATTGGTAGATGTGGTTAGAGCTGTAATTTAAGTTATGTTATCTTTGGGGACCAAAGAGTTCAAGTGGGGGGAGTGTGTAGCGGGGTCTCTCTTAAGGCCCCGGGACTACGTTACCCAGAACCCCATTCAGCCCCAGGGCGGAAGTTCCGCCGCAAAGACTCATGGGAGGACCTATTTAAGCGAGAGGCGAGGCGGAGCTCGCTCTCTTTGGACGCCGCGCTTCAAGCAACCAGTTATCCTGCGCGGATCTGCTGCGGGGTAAGGCCTGAAGCCTTAGGCCTTACCTGAAGTCTGAAGAGCCTTCCACAATCCTGCGGAGCCTGGGTGGATCCTGGATCGTCGGTGTGGGACTCCAGTTGGATCGGGGACCCGATCGGTTGCAGACGCCGTGTGCGACGGACACACGCGGTGGAAGACCCAGGCTGGGATCGCGCCTGGAGCGGTGAGCGGGCACCTGCCCATATCCATAGACTGTGCTGTATTCAGGCCTGTAGACTGCCTAGGCCCACTGTTCGCTCACCCATGTTTCCTTAGGGGGTCCGGTAGTTGGGACAGAGCTGAAGTGCCTACCCCCCCCCCCCCCGTTTGCATACTGTTGCTACAAGTTACCACCCTTTGGATTACAATTTGGTCATTTTCTCCAAGTGCACCAACGAAAGCTGGCCGGTGAAGAAAACCTTACTTCCTTAGGGAAAGGGGACTATCTCATACACTGTCAGGCCTGACATAGGTGGGGGAAAGTTATAAAGTTTGTGTTACATTGCCATAGGGCGCGCACACCATAATAGCTCCGCGTGGTGGATACTGCGCGGCGCCATATTATAGTGCTGCTTCTGATACGCTGATTAATGCAGGGCTCTGCAGACCCATGTATGTGTTACATGCCATGTTTTATGCCACCATTTTACAGTAAAGCTATTACTTATTTATACTCTTGCTTCAGAGTGTTGTCTGCCTATTTAGAAACTGTTGAGTATTAGGCCCCATGCACACGAGACGCTGTTATTTGCTGTTGAACGCGCGTTCAGAGGCAGTTGGACGCTTTTTTCAACTGCTCCTGAACCCATTCAATGTTATCCTATGTGTCCATGCACACAGTCTCAATTTTTGGCGTTTACAAGCAGTTGCGTTTTAACCTCGTTTTTCCAGAAGCAAAAAAATGGGTTCAGACGCAAAAGTTTTCACGTTTCAGACGCTAAACGCGGCTAAACGCGGTACCAGCGTTTTGCCGCGTTTGCGTTTATAAGCGTTTTTAAAGGTGACCTATTTTTTAACATTAGAAATCTCAAAAATGATGGCAAATGATGAAAAACTTAAAAAATATAAAAGAAAACTGTAATTGCTTGCATTGCATTGTGGACAATCCACAACTTGTGGCAGGTAACGTGGCAAGTGGACAATCCACAGCTTGTGTCAGGTGATGTGGCCAGGTGACGTGGCAGGTGACGTGGCAGGTAACGTGGCCAGGTGACGTGGCAAGTGGACAATCCACAACTTGTGGCAGGTGACGTGGCAGGTAACGTGGCCAGGTGACGTGGCAGGTAACATGGCCAGGTAACGTGGCAAGTGGACAATCCACAACTTGTGGCAGGTGATGTGGCAAGTGGACCATCCACAACTTGTGGCAGATGATGTGGCAAGTGATACGCTAAATACAAGTACACTGCTGCTCTCTCAGCTGCTGCTACTCACTCTGGTCTCACAAACTGGCTGAAATGGTTAAAATTTACTGTTTTTTGAGCTTAGGGAGGGTCTATGATGAAACGCTTATAAACGCAAACGCCGCTAAACGTGGCCACAAACGCGGCAAAACGCGCGTTTATAAACGCCGGTTTCAGCGTTTAAAAACGTGTGTTCAGCAGAGTTTGCACCTGCGTCTCGTGTGCATGGGGCCTTATACACCAGAGAGTGATAAGAAGTTAACCCTAGACTAACTGTGCCAGAGTGGGTCGAGTCAGATTGCCGGGGGTTGGTGGTGCTGTATACAGGGCCCGAGAAAACAAACCAGCGGCTCTCTTAACTGGGGGTAGCGCTACACTTATAAAAGATACAGGGGGGGGGGCGCATCTCTTAAGCCTCGTACACATGACCGGTTTTCTCGGAAAGGAACTACAAGAAAACTGTTGGGAGAGCTTTCTTGCGGAGAAAAATGTTCGTGTGTATGGTTTCTCGTCGAGAAAACTGCCGGGAACCTCGACAAGAAAAATAGAGAACCTGCTCTCTATTTTCTCATCAGGATTCTCGTTTTTCTCGTTGGGATTCTCGTCGGCCTGTTTCCCGAAGAAAAAAAAACGGTCGTGTGTATGCTTTTCCGAGTCTTAAAAAATCGTGCATGCTCAGAATCAAATGTAGCGGGTGTTTACTTCCCGCCAGTAATTTTGAATTTTGCGGTGACACCAGTGGTGTATCTCCGGCGGTCCACCGGGTGACTCTGTCACATTGGGCCGACGGACGAGTCATTGCTGGGTCGAATCCCTTTTTGTCTTTTCTCGGCAGCCGTGTGGTGGGGCGGGGAACCTGCTGCGCATGCCGGGGGAAGGTATAAAGGGGGCCGGCCTTTTTGGCACGAGGTTCGTTGTCCCAGGCACCTTCAGCCTGCGGACGGAGTTCGTGTTCGTCCTCTAGGCGGACCGGGCCTAGAGGACCACCGGAGGTCGTGTTCCACCTCAGGCACCTTTAGCCTGGGATGAGGTACTCAGTTGGCGGTCCGGAGCTCAGTGCCCAACACTGAGTTCCGCGAGGGAAGGATCCTAGGGTGCTCCAGAGATGGACGCCTGAATCCGAGGTGGACGTAATGGACCGGGAAGAGCTCCTCATCTGAAGACCCGGTGCAGCATACTGCCGGTGACGGGTGAGCCTCTTGTCGGAGACCGTCCGGAAGGTGAATTCCCTTGTGCGGAGACCATTGCACACTCTTTGGAGGAGAGTGGAGGAAAGAACTTGTGTCTGGGCCTATATACACATTCACACCTCCTGTTCTGTGTTGTAAAGCAAGTAAGTCTATGCTATGTTCAAATAAAGGAGTGTTGGACTTGCAACGGTGTGAGACTCGTTTCCTGGCAGATGACTCATGAAGGGAGGATTCGATACACAATACAGGCCCGGAGGTAAAGAACTTTTGCTGATCCAGGCGTAGCGCCCGCACTCCCTTTCCTATCATACCCCTAGACCAGAGACATTGTGAGCGAGAACTTTAATAGAGGGGATTGGGAGTGTGGTGGGGGTCGGGCGACCCTGTCCGCTACACGTGGGGGCTCGTCCGGGATATGTATTGTGTATCACTTGGAAGAACGTATCTGCCGGAAACAGTCAAGTATATAGGCCAAAGTGCAGCCCTACTCGAAAGTCGTGGACATGACCTCGGAAGAGGAAAGGCCCGCGCAGGCAGAGTGGTGAAAGGGGGAAAACCCAGCCGTGTGACGGACTACACGTGTTTTTTTTTTAAATTGCACTGCGCCAACAGACACAACCCCCACCGCTTAGTTCGTGGGCGTGTCTCAAACCAACCAAGTGGAAAAGCCCGCGAACTGGAGCAAAAGGGGAGGAGTCCAATACGTGTGACGGACTACACGTGGGACATTGGCGCGAAAACTCTGCAGTGTACGATGGAACAGCAACAGGTCGCCATGTTTGGAAACGCCTCGTGGATCCCGGTTCACCCGGCAACTACAGCATTGACTGCTGCTGCTCCCGTAATGGATACGGGGATCCGACTAAAGCCAAGGGGTCGATTTGCCCTGTATTCCTGCATGGACTTGGAGGCTTTGGGCATGATTTGTCGCGGATGCTCGGGACTGGTATGTCTGTTAAAGCCCTTCGGACGATGTGACGCCTGCGGGGAATTCATGTTCGAGGTGGATCCGGTGGTGGAGAGGCCGAAAACCATCTATCCGGGCCGGGCTTCAGGCATCACCCCACAGAAGCGGCAGTAAGAGTCGCCCCTGCGTACACTGCAACGACCGCGGAGGAGGTCGTGAAACACCAACGGGATAAATCCGAGGATGCTGACTCGGTCACCACAGTCTCACAGCGTCCGCCACCGAGGAAGAGAACCAGCGTGGTAGCCCCGACCAGCGGTGGTGGTGGACCGTCTCGCATGCCCACGCCAGGCCCGGATGGATCCGTAGACGAGAGTTCCGGACATCCCAAGAAAGGCCAAGGTAAGCCGGCTGAGAAGACTTGGTGTGAGGGAGGATGTGCCAGGAAGGCATGGCCTAGCAAGTCTCCGGAGTGTGGATGTTCTGTTTCCACACAGGGCTACATACCCGCGGAGGAGTGTGACACTTCTGACTTAGAGTCTCTCTCTGATATGGGAGATGATGCCCAAATTGACGATCTGTTTGCCAAGAAGGGCTGGGACAAGGCGCTGCTTGCTACATTCCGTGGGTTTCGGAATTCGCCTATGTCCGTGGGTGAGAGCACACCAAGGGTGGAGGCATCAGCGCCTGAAGGAGACTCTATCTCTCAAACTTCCCGTATCCCCTGCACCATCTGCATGTGATGCTGGGGTAAAAAGACTGTTGTTGAGGCCTCCAATGCCTAGTTTAGAGGTGGTCAAGACAACTCGCCATCCAGATGCGGTCGTTTTGTCTGGTGAAGGGGACAAATCAACCATGCCTCCTTTGGCGAGATTACAGAGGCTGTTTGGTCAAAAAGTTGCAGCGGAATATGGATGGGAGTATCCCTACTTACTGAAGGACCTGCTGTATGAGGTGGAGGTGTGCAGGGAGCGTTGGTACAATGATTTTGTTTGGACCCATCTCAAAGTCCCGCACGCTCGCAGATACCTAGCGTGTTCTCCAAAGGCTTCACAGCGTTTCAAAGACTGCAAGGCAGAATGGATGGTGGGAAGACACATCCACGCAGATAAAGTGGTGATAAAACGCAAAGAAGGCGAAGATGTGGAATATCATCTAGAGACTGTAGATCAGCACCTAAAGCCACTAATTCTGCCGCACCCACGTTTCTATCTCTAGGGAGAAAAAGACTCCATTGGTATCATGCTGCTGAACTTTCTGGGGAAATTGTGTTTTAGTGTGCCCAGAAGAAAAAAAGAAAAGAACTGTTCCTGTTTGTTTCTTCCCGCAAAGAGATCACAGACTCTGGGGTAGATAGTGTTAGGAAAGAAGAAAAGAGAAGATGTTCAACCAGGTGACAGTGTTGTGCAACGTTACAAACACTTTTCACGCACCCACTCTTTGGAGAAAGAGGGATTTCTTTTAGGAGAAATTTCTTTTACTCACACACACGAATACATGTGTCAGGATTTTATGTGTTGGTTTCTTTAGTTTTTTTCCCTCTGCAGGAGAACATCCCAGCAAGATTTTAGACTCTGGGGAGGTCTTTAGTCAGGATGGGGAGGGGAAAAGTAAATGTTAATATGCAACCTTGAAATGTTTGATGTTGTCTTTTGCTCCTCTTTCTGTTACAGGGGCTCAGACACAACTTCACAGTAGGATAGTGTTTTCAAAAGTTTTTTTGGTTTTTCAATTTGTTAACGGTTTCTGGCCCAAATCATGTCAGCCGTGGAGGATATGGTTTGCTCCAGACACTGGGGACCAGTGTCAAAGGACAGAGGGGAGTATGTAGCGGGTGTTTACTTCCCGCCAGTAATTTTGAATTTTGCAGTGACACCAGTGGTGTATCTCCGGCGGTCCACCGGGTGGCGCTGTCACTTTGGGCCGACGGACGAGTCATTGCTGGGTCGAATCCCTTTTTGTCTTTTCTCGGCAGCCGTGTGGTGGGGCGGGGAACCCGCTGCGCATGCCGGGGGAAGGTATAAAGGGGGCCGGCCATTTTGGCACGAGGTTCGTTGTCCCAGGCACCTTCAGCCTGCGTAAGGAGTTCGTGTTCGTCCTCTAGGCGGACCGGGCCTAGAGGACCACCGGAGGTCGTGTTCCACCTCAGGCACCTTTAGCCTGGGGTGAGGTACTCAGTTGGCGGTCCGGAGCTCAGTGCCCAACACTGAGTTCCACGAGGGAAGGATCCTAGGGTGCTCCAGAGATAGACGCCTGAATCCGAGGTGGACGTAATGGACCGGGAAGAGCTCCTCATCTGAAGACCCGGTGCAGCATACTGCCGGTGACGGGTGAGCCTCTTGTCGGAGACCGTCCGGAAGGTGAATTCTCTTGTGCGGAGACCATTGCACACTCTTTAGAGGAGAGTGGAGGAAAGAACTTGTGTCTGGGCCTATATACACATTCACACCTCCTGTTCTGTGTTGTAAAGCAAGTAAGTCCATGCTATGTTCAAATAAAGGAGTGTTGGACTTGCAACGGCGTGAGACTCGTTTCCTGGCAGATGACTCATGAAGGGAGGATTCGATACACAATACAGGCCCGAAGGTAAAGAACTTTTGCTGATGCCACTTATACATCTGTGGTGGAAGCCAGGCGTAGCGCCCGCACTCCCTTTCCTATCATACCCCTAGACCAGAGACATTGTGAGCGAGAACTTTAATAGAGGGGATTGGGAGTGTGGTGGGGGTCGGGCGACCCAGTCCGCTACACAAGTATGAGACGGGAGCGCTCCTTCTGGTAAAACTAGCGTTCGTAATGGAGATAGCACATTCGTCACGCTGTAACAAACTGAAAGCACGAAGACTGAAAAGCACGAATCGTCTCTCCCCAAAATTTTGTGTGTGATAAATGTGAAAGGCATCACTCAACAAGCAATAAAGCCAACAGAACAAGAAATATCTAAGCAAACAGATCAAGATTATTTTAAGGTGCAATTTTTGGAGTTGTTGGCTTTATTGCTTGCAGCGAGGTAATTGGGTTGCATGCAATTCAAGCTTCTTTGTTAACCACTTCAGCCCCGGAGGATTCGGCACTGCATCGCTTTAACTGACAATTGCGCGGTCGTGCGACGTTGCACCCAAAAAAAATTAACGTCCTCTTTTTCCCACAAATAGAGTTTTCTTTTGGTGGTATTTGATCACCTCTGCGGTTTTTATTTTTTGCGCTATAAACAAAAAAAGAGCGACAATTTTGAAAAAAAGCAATATTTTTTACTTTTTGCTATAATAAATATCCCCCAAAAATATATAAAAAAAGAATTTCTTTCTCAGTTTAGGCCGATACGTATTCTTCTACATATTTTTGGTAAAAAAAAAAAACGCAATAAGCGTATATTGATTGGTTTACGCATAAGTTATAGCGTCTATAAAATAGGGGATAGATTTATAGCATTTTTATTAATGATTTTTTTGGCTACGATCTGCAATTTTTATCGTGACTGCGACATTATAGCGGACACTTTTGACGCTATTTTGGGACCATTGTCATTTATATAACGATCAGTGCTATAACAATGCACTATAAGAAAAAAGATAAAAACTACGCTGAGATCAATGATGGCAGTCTAGTGCGTATACAAGAAACGCCTGGAGCTCAGAATTGGAAGCAGCAACTATTCTGTAAACATCAAAAACAGTAAACAAAATGGGGAAAAATATATATAGTTGCGCTAAACCTGAAATAAAAACTGACAAATAAATGTCATGAGTGACCCAAACTTATAAAAACACAAACTAAGTGATCTGAATCACACTCTAATTTAAATGAACCAGTGTAAACATTAAAAGTGTTAAAAAATTGGGTTGCAAAATATAAAAATTTAATTCATAAAGTGCAAAATGAAATAAATTAAAAAATGAAATAAGTTCAAAAAGTACATGAAAAAATAGTCCAAGTGTAACTTCAATGCTGATAAAGACACCCGTGCATAAATCCAATGGCATCCAACTCTTCAAATAAGGACCCAAGCCAAGTGAATTCCACCACCGTATGACAAGTAAATCTGCTTACCAGAGCACCATGGTCCCCTATGACGGAGGACCTAAGAATGCTTATAATGAATCCCAGCTGGATGGTGATGACACCCTGTGTCCACAGCCCCGCTAGTCAGAACATTCCACAGCAGTAGGCCAGTTGGTAATGATGTAACATGCAAGGAAGGCAGATGCCTCGATAGTGTAAAATCTTCCAGTAATTTATTAAAACAAGAAAATGGAATAGCACTCACAATTGATAAAAGAAAAAACAGCCTTAAGCCTGCTGCGCCGGCCGAACGCAGGCAGGCAGACCCGTCCGTGTGGAGATCGAGCAGTGGAGGGTGGTGACGTCAGCACGCCGCTCGTTCCGCCTTACACGTTTCGTGATAGGTCACGTCGTCTTGGGGCACGGGCGGCGTACTGCATCACCCCCTTAAATATACAAACAAATACATCCAGGCCTCGCACCGAAGGTGCGCACATGCGCATTCTCTTCCGGAACGCCCAAGCCTCATTCTGAGACGCCGTCAAAACATGTCCCCGCCTCGCGTATTACACCTAGTGGACATAAATAAGAAAAACCCTAATACAAAAAAACCTAAGGATGGATCCCGCATCAACCCAATGCGGGCTACCCTTAAGGGACCAATGGTGGAGAGATAGGCCAAATCGGGGGTGAGCATGGAACAATCTTAGAAATTCGTCCCAAGATGACTCCCGAGAAGCCCATATCGGTATGTGGACAGAAACGCCCCATTGGCCCATAGACTAGAAATTAATTTAAAATTATTCAAAAATGAATCTGAATCCAGTAAAAAATATGAATACAATAAAAAATAATAAATTAAAATAGAGTTGTGTGGCTGTATACCTACCAAAATTGGACATTTGACGGAGGCCCAGATCGAAGTAGGAAAAGCCAAAACAACATCTCTGACTCATAACTAATATATAAATTAATATAATGCAAGGCTAAATATTCCTTGGCATAGGCATAAACAAAGACCTCTAATGTTAGGAGTTATTAATAGGCTTGTGCAATTCGTTTTGTAACGAATCGAAATTCGTCCGAATTTAGCAACTTTCGGACATTCGGAAGCATTCGAATTTCCGAACAAAGCAATTACGAATAAAACCGAATCCGAAATAAATTATATTGCAAATAGTGAATGCCCGAATGTCTTCGGCATAATTCGTTATGAAAAAAGTTACAAATGTACGAATCCATTCGAAGCACAATAACACTCTGCTCTGCTCTCTGCTTCTCCCTCACCGTGCTGAACTCCCTCTCAAAATGGTGTACAGGGGCGGAGGCTATAGCCGCATGTAAAAAACAAACGTAAAATACGAGATTTCGAATTGTTACAAATAACCGCTATGTATTTAGAAAAGTACAAATCCATTCGAAGCACATTAGGCATAATAGGCAGCGTCGTTGTGAGAGAGACACGGAAAATTACGAATTAACGAACCCAAAAAAAGTTACGAAAGTAGGAGTTGTGTCCAGAATCAACGAAAAACAATGTACTCTACCGAAAGTACGAATTATAAATCAACTAAAAATAAGGCTTACATTAATACGAATCATTCCGATTCAACTAAAAATGTCGCTTGCGAAAATACGAATTAGTCCGAACACGAAAAATCCCGTCTAGCAAAATAACGAACGATTACGAATCAACAGGACCGAAAAGAAACGAACCGAAACTAAACAAATTTTTCCATTGTGCATAAGTCTAATTTATTAATAAAGGCATTAATATCGACAGTGTCGACAGTGTCGATAGTGTCGACATTAAGGCCAAATGGTACATAACTTCTCAACCGGTAGACCCAAGCCATTTCCTGTTTAGAGATTTCTCTCACTACCGAGCTGCCCCTCCAATGAGGTCTATACTTCTCAATTCCTACGAAACACGTATTGGAGGGATCCCTCTTATGAACTTGGTCATAGTGTCTAGACATAGAATGTTTGTCAAAGCCTTTTCTGATATTGGCAATATGCTCATTAAGTCTAACACGTAATGCCCTTTTGGTCCTCCCCACGTATTGAAGGCCACAAGGGCATTGAATGAGGTAGACCACCCCTTCTGAGGAGCAGGTAATGAATGGTTTGATCTCATACGATCGACTGGTGCTAGTGGATATAAACTGACAGATCTTCCTATCCTGGCACCTATTAATAGCACATACTTGGCATTTCTTGCATCTAAAATAACCAGTGAGGTTCTGTAGGAAAATTCTATTTTCCCGTTGGGGATCCTGGACTCTAGGGGCAATACGATTAGACAAAGAAGAAGCCCCTCTGAAAACAATTTGGGGTCTCTCAGGTAAAATGGGTGCCAATACCTGGTCGCTTGCCAAAACATGCCTATGCTTGCGGATCATCCTCTTGATGCTCTGATGTTGCACTGAAAAAGTGGTGATGAATGGGATGCAAAACCCCCCCATCACCAACTACCTTCACCCGTTCACTCAAAAGGGACGCTCTATCAGTCTCTCTAGTGGATTGGACCAGTTGGGACAAAACAGTCTGATCGTAGCCCTTCTCCACAAATCTGTTAGAGAGTACCAGTGCTTGGCTGCTGAAAGCTTCAGCCTCCGTACAATTGCGTCTCAATCTTGTGAATTGCCCCTGGGGAACTGCTTTCAGTCATGGTGCATAATGGTAACTATCTAGGGGAATATAGGAATTTCTATCAGTCTGTTTGAAAAATGTGGTAGTAACAAACCTCTCCTCCTCAATAGAAATTTTGAGGTCTAAAAAATTGACCTCCTCCTGACTTGCTTCAAAAGTCAGCCTAATGCCCTTAGTATTGTTGTTGAGGAACAGCACGAATACCTGCAAGTCGGACTCACTGCCGTCCCAAAGGAGGAGGAGGTCGTCGATGTACCTTGCCCAGAGCACCACTACTGGTCTCTGGCAAGCATCAACGACGTCCTCCTCCCACTTGGCCATAAACAAATTAGCCAAGCTGGGGGCATACTTAGCCCCCATCGCCACTCCCCTATCTTGGCGATAAAACTGGTTATCAAACCAGAAGTAGTTATGACTGGCTGCATATTCCTATAGGGTCATAATGAAATCAATCTGAAGGGGAGCCAACTCAGAACCTCTAACAAGGTACAGTCTAACTGCCTAAAGACCAAGATGATGGGGAATGATAGTATAGAGGGAGGTCACGTCTGCCGTGACCAACCACAATCCCCTCCTAGGTACATAACTGGCCAACAAGTTGATAACCTGTTTGGTGTCTCTAATATAAGAAGGGATTTTTTGAACCAGCGGTTGCAGGAAAAAATCTATATACTTGCCCACCCGGGACATGATGGAGTCTATCCCACTCACTATTGGACGACTCGGGGGGCAAGTCTGGTTTTTGTGTATTTTTGGGAGATAATAAATCAATGGAGTGCGTGGAGCACACGGCACCAAAAATAATCTCTCCTTGTCGTTCAATATACCATTCTTTAAACCCTGATCCACAATAACTTCCAGGTCCTTTTTGTATTTGACTACTGGGTCCCTATTTAGAGTGGTATATGTTTTGGTGTCATCAACAATGCGATGCATCTCTTTCGAATAATCGCACCGGTCCAAAATCACAATCCCTCCACCCTTATCAGCTGGTCAGTGACTCCAAACCAATTTTATGGTCCCTCTGCATCTTAACCTTCCTAACCTTGATGTCCTTTAAATCTTTCAATACCAGATCACGAAAAACCCTAATACTGGGTGCTAATGACCCAGGGGGGTTAAAGAGTGATGTGTTGGCTAGATTGGTGTGTTTAAACTCAGAAATAGGCACCTGCTTATCCCTAATGGGGTTGGATAGAAAGTACCTTTTGATGTTTAGTTTTCTTGAAAACTTGTGAACATCCATATAAGTCTGAAATTTGCTCAGACTCCTAGGCGGAGCAAATTTCAAACCTTTGTCTAATAGTCTCTTTTCTGGGTCTGACAACACTTGTTGGCTCAAATTAAAGATGCCTCTTTCTTTTTGAGCAGCTGGGCCCGCCTCCCCCCTCTGACTCCTCTCTTTGTTCTATGGGACCTGACCGACCCTGATGGTTTCTGGGAAAACCCCAATTCTGATTGGCCCGATAATCGGAGGGGCCAGGGGGGTAATTCAGTCTGGATTGACCAAAACCTGATTCATATTGACCAGAATAGAATGGTTGAGTATTCCTGTCTGTGTTATCATAGCTATATCTCCCTTCATTTTGTCCAAAACCACCGGGTGCTACTGAATCTGATAAAGGAAAGAAGCGGTTCCGTGTAGGGATATTGTAATCCTGATTCCCATTCGCTCCATAATGTAAACTTGGGTTACCCTGATCATACCCTGCATTGTAAGAAGGTGGTCTAGATGGATAATGATCCCACGAACGTGGAGAAACACCCTGATAATGCTGGTATTGTATGTCCAGTCTAGGATTTTTTAACTTTTTCAACCCTCTAGAGGGGGTAGCAACCCGAACAGGACCATTCTTAGGGACTTTTGATTTGTTCTTGGGTGGTTGCTGTGAGGCAACTTGTCTAGGGGAGTGTGGATGCCCACCCCTAACCGGAGGTGGTAAAAGGTTCAAAGATGGACCAACCACCCCAGATCCTTGGGGTAGGGTGTCAATACCACTCTCGCTCTATTTTTTCCCTATAACAATGCACTGATTACTGTGTAAATGACACTGGCAGGGAAACGGTTAAAACACTAGGGGGCGAGGAAGGGGTTAAGTGTGTCCTAGGGAGTGATTCTAACTGTGGGGGGGCTGGGCTACAAGTGACACGACAGTGATCACTGCTCCCGATGACAGGGAGCAGTAGATCACAGTCCTGTCACTAGGCAGAACAGGGAAATGCCTTGTTTACATAGGCATCTCCCTGTTCTGCAGCTCCGTGACATGATCGCGGGACACCGGTGGACATCGAGTCCGCGGGTCCGGCGGGCACGGTCAAGGAGCTTGCGGCAGGGGCATGTGCGTGCCAGCGGCAAATTCAAGTTTAGCGGCAAATTCAAAGCAACGTACAGGTACGTTGCTTTGCGCAGCCGTGCCATTCTGCCGACGTATATCTACAGGAGGCGGTCGGCAAGCGGTTAAGGAATTTATCAAAGAACCATAAATCAGCAAATGCTCTGTATTAATCTTGGAACCTTGTGACGGCTCTGTTCCAACGTAAACTCAACCACTCTGGTAGCTTGGATGCTATCCTTTGACTCAACGCTACTTAGGAAATCTACAAATTCACAGAGATCTTTACTGTCTTTGGTGGCAATCTTATGCCATGCTTGTATTTTGTCACGACAGGACTTTCCAACTACAAACGGATTACGGAATCTGTCATCAAGTATGTCCCAGCAGCCCGATAAGCGGTTTCTGTTCCAACCAAGAAGTGTCCTTCAATGGCTCTTTTTGCTGGGCCACTTACATACTTGCGTAAAAAGAAAAGCTTTTCTTGGGTTGGCAAGTTCTTGCGGTCAATTAATGTCTGAAATGACAGCTTCCAGTCATTATACTTCAGAGGGTCTCCAAAGAAAACAACAGGTTCTGGAATTGGAATCCTATGGGCCGTAATTGCTTCAGCGAGTGCAGTGCTTTCACAAGGTCATTATAAGTTTCATGGGAGGTAGTAAATATCGCTGACTGAGGGACAGGACCTTGGGTGAATGGAACCCTTTGAGGGGTAACAAGGAGTTGGTTTAAAGGATATAAATTGTGCTCTTTTTCTTGCATTCTCTGCTTCTATTTCCCTTTCTTGGGCGTCTCTCTCTGCTGGTAACCTCACATCCTCTGCCTCAAGTTTTCTCATTTCTTTTTCATATTGATGTTGTGTGTCCATTATTTTAATCACCTCTTGTGCGGCTGCTACTTCAGCTGCTGCTTCTTGTTTTTTCTGCAATGAGGCCTCGTACACACGACCGATTTTCTCGGCAAGAACCAGCAAGAAACTTGCTGGCAGAGAGGTCTTGCCGAGTAAATCGGTCGTGTGTACGCGGCTATCGGGTTTCTCGTCGAGAAAACCGACAAGTAACCTCGACGAGAAAATGGAAAACCTGCTCTCTATTTTCTCGTCGAGATTCTCCTCGGCATGTTTCTCAACGAGAAAAGTGAGTGTGTGTACACTTGCCTGTCCTCCCGGAAGCCCGCGCATGTTCGAAATGAATTCGATGCATGCGCGGTAGCTTCCTAGGCATACGTAGGGTATACCAAGATGGCGGCGACGGCATCGAATGTGACGAGCGCACGCTCGTCGTAGTCGATGACGCCACCGCGTACGCTCCATTCAAAGAACCGCGGGTTCTTTGAAACGAGCGTGTGTACACTCGGCCGGGACAAGTTTCTTGTCCAAGAATCTCGTCTCAAAAAACGACATGTTTTTTTCAACGAGAATCTCGGCCGTGTGTACGAGGCCTTACTCTTGAGAAGACTGACTGGACATCTTGGAAACAGATCTTAACTTACTATAGGTTGCTGAAATGATGCTGGACACAGTAGTTTCAAACACTGATTCTGAATCAGGTCAGGTTATGTCTTCTGAACCTTCGTTGGGAAAGTGTTGAACCTTTTAATTTGCAGTATTAGTGATTGGCTTGTGATGCTTCTTATGTCACTCACCATAAATTGATTGTGCTCACAACTTCAATAATCAGTTCCGCATTATCACTTTTCTTAAGAGCTCTTTTCAAATCATTGATATGATATTTCCATCTTCTATATTTCTATTTGAAATCCTTTATTAGAGAATTTAATTTAACATCCTCCAATGCTTTACCTTTTTCAGTGAGTGTGCGTGTACGTTCACTTCTTCTAATGTCTGGGAGCTGTGTATTATCTGAGCTCACCTCTGGCTGTTGCATTTGTGCTGCTATTTCTGCTTGCTGTGGTGGGTTGGCTCTGAATTGACAACGTCTTGCGCAATAGGACTGACTTCTCTATTGGACAACACTGTATTTTCACTTGTGTCTGACAAGGTGCTTGCTTGTTTAGCCTTTACTTGCTACTAGCTGCCTCAGTCAATTAATTGCGATTAGTTTCCAATGTTGTACTTCCCTTATCATTCATATAGTTTTCCTTGCTAGCCGATTTATGCGTGCAGCTTCACTGTTTCATGGCCTTCACAGACACAGCGAAGTGTACTACTTTACCCTTACAGACACAGCGAAGTGTTCTACTATGCCGCCCTTAGTCACAATAAGAAGGCTGAGGTTCTTGTCTCACAGATGTTTAATGTACATATCAAGTTCCTACACTGATACTTACATCAACACCATAGAACTGAATAAAGAGAACAAATATGAAGGACAAATCATCAGACATACAGTGAATTACATGTAGCGGTGCCCCCGTAGGAGCTGCTGGTTTAGTTGTGGGTCTTTGCACGTTACCTTACTGTTCCAAATCTTTGACTCAGGGGTTCTCCTTGAAGAGTATATCCATAAGAAATGTCTGCACCGACACAAAGTCTCTTACAAGAGTTTTATTTGAATAAAACGTTCCAACAGAGGGGGTAGAGGAATGGGGAGGACTCAGGTATCTTACTTGTTAATCACGGAAACTTCCTAGGTCCAGAGGAGCGACTGTCTCCACGCTGGACTCAGCCACCACCGGATAGGCCCAATCTCACTGGCCTAGCAGCCGGTGCAAAGCTCGATCAATAGAATAGTCTCTGCCACAGACTTGGTATTGGAATTTGTTCAATAGAATAGTCTCTGCCACAGACCTGTATAACCCCTCACTGGGTTAGCTCCCTCAGAAAGAACACAGCTCTCAGTGCCAGGATCTTTCAGCCGCTCCGGCAGCACTGTGAGGTAGATTTTGGCATCCAGGTGCATCCTCCAATTGAGTCCTCAATTGCTCGGTCCCTTCCATCAGGCAAGGCGACACAGGATCATCCCTGGATCAGTAGGTTCCAGCAACTCCTGGGCCTACATCTCAGTTGCGAGGCCTCGGGCCAACGTGGCCCCGAGGCGGGAACTGTCAACACATCCCTGAGGCCAGGAGGGCCCTCATGTGAGGTTCGAAGAAGACGACCCCCAACTCTCCTCCACCCTAATGGCTTCTGTCACTTAAGTACCCTCCCCCAGCATGCACAGCGGGTTCACCACGCCCCCTGGGCTGCTGCTGGGAAAGAGGTACCCAATACGTCCAGCCTGTTGCCTTTCCAACCCTGACCAGCGGTGACAGCGTCACCCACCGGTGGGGGAAAAATCATGCAACCAACCGAACTGAAACAGTCCCACAATTTGAATAAACAATCTCTTTGGGCTAAACTAATGCCCAGACAACTACATTTCAACATATAGCGCCCACTCATTGGGAGTAGGGCGCTACATACATTTAAAACAAACATGACTTGAAACTAATAACTAGACAGAAATAAATCTACGTCTGTCTGCACTGCTAAGACACAACAATGCCAACACTTGAACCTTGTGTGGAGCCTCCAGAGAAATGTATGCAACATCCGGAAGACTCGATAGAGCTTTGGTATCTATGGTATGAACAATTTTCAACCTACTTACTAGCATCTGGTCTGGATGGGGGCTCACCTGAGAGACAGAGGGTCTTGCTGCTTAACTCATTAATTTCAGAAGGCTATAGGATTTTCATCACTTTGGGAGCAGATTCTTTATTCACAGCTATAGAACAAGCTTTGTAACAGTATTTTTAACTAGTCGAATGTGCTGCCCGACATTGCAGTGAATGAAGTGTACGTTTTGTACACCTAAAATAAAGCAAAAAGGGAGCAGTACAATGCGCTGAGCAGTGCAGCGATCTCTCCGGCTGCTCTGGGATTTACCGGCTTAGATCCTTCAAACAGTTTTCTGAAGACAAGCAGACTAAGGACATGGATTACTGAAACCATGTCCTGTGGTCTAATGAGATCAACATAAACTTATTTGGCTCAGATGGTGTCAAGCGTGTGTGGCAGCAACTAGGTGAGGAGTACAAAGACAAGAGTGTCTTGCCTAGAGCAGTGTTTCTCAACTCCAGTCCTCAAGGCGCACCAACAGGTCATGTTTTCAGGATTTCCCTCAGTTGAAACGGCTGTGGTAATTTCTAAGGCAGTGAAACTGATCAAATCACCTGTGCAAAATAATGGAAGGCCTGAAAACATGACCTGTTGGGGCGCCTTGAGGACTGGAGTTGAGAAACACTGGCCTAGAGTCAAGCATGATGGTGGGAGTGTCATGGTCTGCGGCTACATGAGTTCTGCCGGCACTGGGGAGCTACTGTTCACTGAGGGAACCATGAATGCAAACATGTACTGTGACATACTGAAGCAGAGCATGATCCCCTCCCTTCAGAGACTGAGCCGTAGGGCAGTATTCCAACATGATAACGACCCGAAACACACCTCCAAGACCACCACTGCCTTGCTAAAGAAGCTGAGGGTAAAGGTGATGGACTGGCCAAGCATGTCTACAGACCTAAACCCTATTGAGCATCTGTGGGACATCCTCAAACGGAAGGTGGAGGAGCGCAAGGTCTCTAACATCCACCAGCTCTGTGATGTCGTCATGGAGTAGTGGAAGAAGACTCCAGTGGTAACCTGTGAAGCTCTGGTGGACTCCATGCCCAAGAGGGTTAAGGCAGTGATGGAAAATAATGGTGGTCACACAAAATATTGACACTTTGGGCCCAATTTGGACATTTTCACTTAGGGGTGTGCTCACTTTTGTTGCCAGCAGTTTAGATATTAATGGCTGTGTGTTGAGTTATTTTGAGGGGACAGCAAATTTACACTGTTATGCAAGCTGTACACTCACTACTTTACATTGTAGCAATGTGTCATTTCTTCAGTGCTGTCACATGAAAAGTTATTATAAAATATTTACAAAAATGTGAGGGGTAAACTCACTTTTGTGAGATACTGTATGTGTAGAACCCTCTAGTGTGCTAGGAGAGTAAAAAAATTCTCTTAGGACAGGTACATTTTCAGGCTTGGCTGGTAGTCAAGCCTGGGTGTGTTTTGCGATCTGGGTTGGGAGTGGCTCAGAATAGTGCTTGGTCACTAGGACATCCTACTTATTTCTGGAATCTTCTAGTGTTTTCTAGAAAGAGAGGCTGGAGGGGAGGTGGAGCCACCTGGGGTGTTTTGGGGAGCCCTGACCAATCCCCAACTTGGCCTCCTAAAATACTCAGTCAGCCCAGCTGGGGAGTAGCTGATTGGGTGGAAGAATAGAGATGGAGTGTAAGGCTGTTGGGGCCTTTGATGGAACTCCCCAGTCTGGGGGGGTGACCTTGCACCTGGGCTCAGGTGTGGACATGGCCCTCCAAGAAAACGTGGAGGTGTCCTGCACAGGAGACACAGGAGGAGCAAGAGCGGACAGCAAGAGAACACTGCCGGGTAAGTCTCCAAGAGTTCCACAGAGGTAGCCAGGAGCGCTGGTAAGTGAGCACACCGTCTGTAGTACTGGGGAGGCATGCCTGAGAAGACTGATGTGGAGCAGTCTGGGATGGGTGCAGAGCCAGTCTTGAATATGGTGGTGTCATGGGCAGTGGAGCCAGGAGGACTGGCAGTGCCTGAAGAGGTGGTACTGGGAGCAGTAGCCACAGGGACAGCTAGCACTGGGACCTTTTTATTTGCTACATCATAGGGGCCCGCGGTTGAGCCAGTGTCAGACCTATCAAATCAGTGCTAGCTAGCCTGGAGAGGAGAAAAGGAGTGATGTATATAAAGGATGTATATAAAGTCCCAATTGTTAATGTTTTGATTCCATGGGCATCTCATAAGTCCTCATCCCTATCCAAGTTCTAAATCCCTCAATAAAACAAAAACAAAGTGCAAGGACTGGTTCATGTCTCCGGGTGACTGACAAGTGTGTGCCTGGCTGGGGCAGGGTGACAGACGGACCACAATACTCAGCAGCTCCTACAGGGGTACCGCTACATATGCGGTGGGCGGTCCTTAAGTGGTTAAAGGAGAAGTATAGCCAACGCTCTTTTGGCCAGACATTTCAGGTGGATCATGTAACACCCTCTAGCGTGTGCTACTGTGTTTCCCCGAAAATAAGACCGGGTCTTATAATAATTTTGGCAACAAAAGACACAGTAGGGCTTATTTTCAGGGTAGGTCTTATCATGTGTGTATTTGCCAGTTCCTGTGCCCCCTGTCTTCTGTCCCCCTCTCTGCCTGTCAGCTCAGGAGTCATTAGCATTTAGCATTCTGAATTTAGGAATCCCAAGTGTGAACCGAGTTAAAGTGGTTGTAAAATCCTATAATCCATTTTGTTACAGTATTATATAATGTACAATGTGTGGGTTTCTGTAATATGATTGTGCCAAATACCTTTGTTACAGTGCCGCTGGGTGCTTACGTGACAAATTGGAGCTCTCTTCCCCGCTCCCAGCACTGCAGAGGGAGGGGCCGAGATCTGACAGCTGGGAGAAGAGGAGGAGAGCAGCGGGAGGTCGCTGTACCGAAGGTATTTGGCACAATGATATTACAGAAACACACATGTAGCTTGCTATTGTTGCCTGCAAAAAAAAAAAAACAGGGACAGTTTACAGTGCTGTTAATGAGGAGTAGGGATGAGCTCGGTGTTCGAGTCGAACATAGGTTCGACTCGAACATCGGCTGTTCGCGCGTTCGGCGAACAACGAACTATTTGGGCCGTTCGCGCCAAATTCGAGTGACGCGAACGGCCCACAATACACTGCGCCATCGCAGTGTAATCCCGGCGCTGTGATTGGCCAAGCATGCACTGTGACCCTGCATGCTTGGCCAATCACAGCGCCGGCAGCGAGGAGAGCAATGATTGGCCACAGGCAGGATGCCTGTGGCCAATTATAGCTGAGGGGGTTTAGTACACGCCCCACACTATAAAAGGCCGCCAGCGCGGCGGCCTTGTGTAGTGTGTTCCGGAGCAGGGAAAGTGAAGGATAGGCAGGGACAGTGTCAAATCTTGTCAAATCTATTCTTTGCTAAACCTTGTGTGTAGGGACAGAGAAGGATAGGCAGGGAGAGTGTCAGTGTCATATACTTTGATAAACCTTGTGTGCAGGGAGAGAGAAGGATAGGCAGGGGTCAGTGTCATATTCTTTGCTAAACCTTGTGTGCAGGGAGAGAGAAGGATAGGCAGGGAGAGTGTCAGTGTCATATACTTTGATAAACCTTGTGTGCAGGGAGAGAGAAGGATAGGCAGGGAACAGTGTCAGTGTCATTGTTGCTAAGCCTCCTGCACATTATACACCTTAACTTAGCCTGTATTGCTGCTTTTTCCTGGTGTGTTACACCAACAGGATTTTGCGGCACTTACAGCGGGCGGAGTGTACCTCCTGACCATATTACACCTTAACTTAGCCTGTATTGCTGCTTTTTCCTGGTGTGTTACACCAACAGGATTTTGCGGCACTTGCAGCGGGCGGAGTGTACCTCCTGACCATATTACACCTTAACTTAGCCTGTATTGCTGCTTTTTCCTGGTGTGTTACACCAACAGGATTTTGCGGCACTTACAGCGGGCGGAGTGTACCTCCTGACCATATTACACCTTAACTTAGCCTGTATTGCTGCTTTTTCCTGGTGTGTTACACCAACAGGATTTTGCGGCACTTGCAGCGGGCGGAGTGTACCTCCTGACCATATTACACCTTAACTTAGCCTGTATTGCTGCTTTTTCCTGGTGTGTTACACCAACAGGATTTTGCGGCACTTACAGCGGGCGGAGTGTGCCTCCTGACCATATTACACCTTAACTTAACCTGTATTGCTGCTTTTTCCTGGTGTGTTACACCAACAGGATTTTGCGGCACTTACAGCGGGCGGAGTGTAACTCCTGACCATATTACACCTTAACTTAGCCTGTATTGCTGCTTTTCCCATTTCCCTGCAGGCCATTAGAATGTCTGGAAGGCAAACAAGGAGAGGCAGACAGTCAGGAGCCAATAAAAGAGGGCAAGCAGGCTCTGTATCTAGAGACAACAGTGCTGGTCGTGGACGCGGTGCATCGCCATCAGCACGTGGCCATGGGACACGCTTGTCCTTCTTTTCGGCAGCTGGACGTGTTGAGCCGCATCATGCCGAAGACTTGGTAGAGTGGATGACCAAGCCCTCCTCATCCTCCTCATCCTCTCTCACCCAGGCTCAGGGTACTGGCAAAGCAGCTGCCAAAGCGTCCTCTTCCCTGGTATCAATGTCATCATCAGTCACTCCTTCCCTAGACCAACCATGTCCTCCTGAGGAGTCCCCCGAACTGTTTGAGCACAGTGTTGGATACATGCTCCAGGAGGATGCCCAGCGTTTCGAAGGGTCTGATGATGATACCCAGCTACAGGAAGGCAGTAGTGTGAGAGCAGAGAGAGGGGATGCTCAAGAAGGACACCAATCTGGCAGTCATGTTCCAGCAGCTGCAGCATACTGCCAGATTGGCTCCAGTGATGAGGAGGGAGGGGATGATGAGGTCACTGACTCCACGTGGGTGCCTAATAGGAGAGAAGAGGATGAGGAGGAGGCACATCTCCAACGAGGCAGGATGCCCTCGGGGGGCCAGCGTAAGGGCAGCACACCAACGGAATCACACCGCAGAGCTCCGCCTGTGCAGGGCGCTGCCTCTGCCCGTTATTCAAAAAGTTCTTTGGTGTGGGCCTTTTTTGAGTCGAGTGCATCAGATCGCACAGCTGCTGTTTGCAACATATGTCTCAAGCGTATATCGCGTGGCCAAAACATCACCCGCTTGGGCACCACATGCTTGACCAGACATATGTTGACCTGCCATGCAGCTCGTTGGCAAGCCTACCTTAAAGACCCACACCAAAGAACAAAGCTGACCTCTTCTTGCACCGCATCAGCTGGGATCTCCAACCCCACTATACCTTCAGTCCTCTCTGAAACCTGCTCTGAGAGGAATGAAGGTGTAGAATTAGGTGTGTCACAGCCAAGTACTTGCGGGCACTCTGCTAGCAGTACACCGACGTCCGATTCTAGCAGGCAAATTTCCCTGCCCCAGCTGCTGGACCGTCGAAAGAAGTTCACTCCCAGCCATCCACATGCCCAGCGGTTGAATGCTAGCTTGGCTAAATTGCTAGCGCTTCAACTGCTGCCTTTTCAGTTGGTAGACTCGGCCCCCTTCCGTGAGTTTGTGCAATGTGCGGTTCCTCTGTGGCAGGTTCCCAAACGCCACTTTTTCTCACGGAAGGCGATTCCGTTTTTCTACCAGCATGTGGAAGGCAATGTCTTGGCCTCGCTGGACAGGGCGGTCAGCGGTAAGGTGCATATTACCGCTGACTCATGGTCCAGCAGGCATGGACAGGGACGTTACCTTTCTTTCACGGCCCATTGGGTCACTCTTTTGGCAGCTGGGAAGGATGCAGGACAAGGTGCAGTAGTGTTGGAGGTTGTTCCACTGCCACGCCTCCAAAATGCTACTACTGGTTGTGACACACCTCTGTCCTCCACCCCCTCCTCTTCTTCTTCCTCTGTGGCCTCTTCCTGTGCTTTGTCCTCGGAACCAGCGGTGCTCCGTAGGCGTTCAAGGGGCTACGCAAGTACGCAGGCAAAAGGATGCCATGCCGTGCTTGTGCTGGTGTGTTTGGGGGACAGGAGCCACACTGGGGCAGAGGTTCTGTCTGCTCTGCAGGGGCAGGCCGAGAGGTGGTTGACGCCACGCCAGCTTAAGCCAGGAATGGTAGTTTGCGACAATGGCACCAACCTCCTCTCCGCTCTCCGACAGGGACAACTGACCCATGTGCCCTGTGTGGCTCACGTCCTTAACCTGGTGGTGCAGCGGTTCTTGGGCAGGTACCCGGGCTTACAGGATGTCCTGAGGCAGGCCAGGAAAGTCTGTGTGCATTTCCGCAGATCTTATAATGCCAGTGCTCGCCTGGCTGAGCTGCAAAAGGAGTTGAACCTGCCCAAGAACCGCCTTATATGTGACATGCCCACCAGGTGGAACTCAACGTTGGCCATGCTGCAGCGGCTGCACACGCAGCAGAGGGCCATCAATGAGTACCTGTGCGACTACGGCACCAGGACAGGGTCAGGGGAGCTCGGGTTTTTTTCACCACGCCAGTGGGGCATGATCAGGGATGCATGCACTGTCCTGGCACCATTTGAGGAGGCCACGAGGATGGTGAGCAGTGACAGTGCATGCATCAGTGACACTGTACCTCTTGTCCACCTGTTGGAACATACGCTGCGTAGAACTTCCTTGCCTCTCAAGGCCCCCTTTACCCAGACAGTGTTCCTTCTGTCCCACCCATCGCACAGGAAGAAGAGGAGGAGGAGGAGGAGGATTGTGTCAGCATGGAGGTGGAGCCTGGCACTCAGCATCATCAGCAGCAGTCTTTTAGGGATGATTTACAGTCCCAAGAAACCAGTGGACTTGTACGTGGCTGGGAGGAGGTGGCTACGGATCATGTCGTCCTTAGTGACCCAGAGGACTCCGGACCGAATGCCTCAGCTAACCTACGCTGCATGGCCTCCCTGATCCTGCAAAGTCTGCGGAAGGATCCTCGTATTCTTCGGATCAAGGAGAGGGACCATTACTGGCTGGCCACTCTCCTTGATCCACGGTACAAGGGTAAGGTTGCGGACCTTATTTTACCATCGCAGAGGGAGCAGAGGATGAAACAACTCCGGGAGGCCTTGCAGAAAGGTCTGTGCAACGCGTTCCCAGAGACTGGGAGGTTACAAACTCCTGGTCCTGGACAACGAGTTGCTGAGGCTTCGGTCAGTCAAAGAAGGAGCGGTGGGGAAGGTGGCCGTCTGACCGAAGCGTTCAGACAATTCTTTAGTCCGCAGCCCCAAGGTATGATCGGTTCCAGCAACCATCGCCAGCGTCTGATATTCATGGTGCAGGAATACCTAGGGGCAAGGTCAGACTTGGACACCTTCCCCACCGAAAATCCTCTGGCTTACTGGGTCTTGAGGGTGGATCACTGGCCAGAGCTTGCACAGTATGCAATTGAGCTACTGGCCTGTCCTGCATCCAGCGTTCTTTCAGAGCGCACATTCAGTGCTGCTGGAGGATTTGTCACGGATCACAGAGTGCGCCTGTCCACCGACTCTGTTGATCGACTGACCTTCATAAAGATGAACCAGTCTTGGATCACCACCAGCTACCAAACACCTGAAGCTGATATAACAGACTAATTTATTTTCAAATGTCACATCCCTTCAAGACTGATGCTGATGCTGAGAGACTGTCCTGTTATGTTGACTGACTATCCTCCTCCTCCTCAATGATCCGATTGACGATGATAGCTTGGAAGAACATTTTTGTTTCTGGGTGCCGCCACCAGTGGCTAAGGCCCAATTTTTCAGCCCCTGTTTAACAGGGGTGTGTTATTACAATTTTTTATGCAATGCTTTGCAGCAGGGCTCAATTCCTGCACACCAACTAGAGTATCTGGGAGTGGTTGCAGTGTCGTGGCACCAGCACCAGTGGCTAAGGCACAATTTTTCAGCCCCTGTTTAACAGGGGCGTGTAATTACAATTCTTGATCTAATAATTCACAGCAGGGCCCATTCCTGCACCCACCAAGACTAACTGTGAGGCCTTACAGTGTTGTGTCAACACCACCATCACCACCAAAGGCCCAATTTTTCAGCCCCTGTTTAACAGGGGCGTGTAATTACAATTTTTGATGCAATACTTTGCAACAGGGCTCATTGCTGTGCTCCAAGTACAGTATCTGTGAGGGGTTGCAGTGTTGTGGCACCCATGCCTAAGGCCCAATTTTTATGCCCCTGTTTAACAGGGGCATGTAATTACAATTCTTGATCTAATAATTCACAGCAGGGCCCATTCCTGCGCCCACCAAGACTAACTGTGAGGCCTTACAGTGTTGTGTCAACACCACCACCACCAAAGGCCCAATTTTTCAGCCCCTGTTCAACAGGGGCATGCAATTACAATTCTTGATCTAATAATTCACAGCAGGGCCCATTCATGCGCCCACCAAGAGTAACTGTGAGGACTCACAGTGTTGTGGCAACACCAACATGTAAGGGGCAAATTTCAGCTGAGTATATACGGCAGGCCCCTACTTTCAAACATCCAACTTACAAACGACTCCTCCTTGCAAACGGAAGGATACAACAGGAAGTGAGAGGAAATCTACCCCTAGGAAGGCAAATTCTCTCCTGTAAGAGTTAAAGCGGAGGTTCACCCACATATTTAACTTTAAGATCATTATTTCCTCTTATCACCTAAAAAATAATAGCACTAACCTTTTTTTTTTTTTTTTTAAGTAGTTTTGCCTTTATCTTATATATTTATTCTTACTTCCGGATTTACTCCCGCGGGAGTAGGCGTGTCCTTTACTATGCTCCTATTCTCGCAGTGGATCCTGGGAGCAAATTGTCCTGCTTCCGAGGACTACAATGTACCCTCCTTAGAGTCAGATCTCACGATAAGTGTATCGTCACGTGACTCGTCTAACCGGTCATGTGACGGGGGCGGATCTAATTCCGCCATTTTAGATAAGGGAACGCAGGTGTATTTTGCCATTATACATCTGCGGACACAAGGTAAAGGACGGCATACAAATCATCTGAACGAAAAATTTGATTATAGATATCTGTTCGCAAATTACTTGATAAGGTAAGCTATTTTAATTTTATACATATATGTTCAATGTATATATATATTTTCATTCATTTTAATATATTTAACTTTTTTTTTTAAGGTAATTTTTATTCGTTCGTTTGTAAAGAAAGGAACAGATAATCAGTTTTTTCCACGTTTCCTTGCATATATTTACAGGTATGTATATTGATCACATTTATATAAATATCTACTTTAAAATGTATTAAATGTTATAAATTGTTATATTTATATATTTTATTGCTGTTTTCTTGACTATAATATTTTAAATATTATTGATAATATATATATTAATAGCTTATTAAAATAAAATCTATAAATATATTTTTTTTTCTAGATTGTCTAACTGGTATTACAACTTTGATTTCTCATATTACTTTATCATACGCTTTTTAATCAGGTAAGATAATATATATTTTTTCATCATGTATGTATGTATATATATATATATATATATATATGTGTTGTTGTGATTACCCATGTATGTATATTTAAAATATTTTGTGTGTGTGTGCGTGTGTTTACATTAAATCATTTTTTTCTAGTTTATCTTTAAAAAACAAATATATATATATATATATATATATATATATATATATATATATATATATAATTTTTTTTTTTTTTTTTTTTTATCAAGAAATAAAAAAAAAAAAATCATATTCTTTTAATAATTTAAAAAAAATATATATATAATATTCTTCTTATAGATCAAATTTATCATTTTTTTTTTTTTTTTATTAAAAATGTTATATAAATTTTGTACGTGTTTGTCATGTGGAGAATGTGTGTAGTTTTAGAAGGTATATTTTGTGTGTGTGTGTGTTTTTGTGTGTGTTTATATATATATATATATATAAATCAAAATATGTGTATGTGTATATATATTTATGTATATACACGTCTCACTTTGCTTCTAATATAACAAATATATTATATATCACATCTTATAAAAACACAAAAAAATTTAGTTTAATACAACATTAAATTTTATTATATTTTTTTTATTTCCTAGATTACACAAGACAAGTTGATTTGAATTTTTCAAACCCATGCAAGAATATCTTATTAGTACTCTTGGTATATTTTGTGTTTTTTTAATTTTAATTTTTTTATTTCTCCTTCATTCCCTTTCTTTATCCATCTATCCCTCTTTCTCTCACTCTATCTCTCTTGCCCTACCTTTTTCCTTTTTTTTTTCCTCCCTCATTCCCTCTCTCTCTCCCTCATTCCCTCTTTCTCTCCCTCTATCCCTCTTTCTCTATCATTCTCTCTTTTCCTCTCTCTCTCTTTCTCTATTTCTATCCCTCTTACTCTCCCTCTATATTCCACTTTCTCTCCTTATATCACTCCCTCTTTCTCTCTTTCTCCCTCTACTTTTTTCCTTTTTTTTCCTCCCTCATTCTCTCTCTCTCCCTCATTTCCTCTCTCTCCCTCTATCACTCCCTTTCTCTCTTTCTCTCTCTCCCTCTACTTTTTTCTTTTTTTTTCGTCCCTCATTCCCTCTCTCTCCCTCATTTCCTCTCTTTCCCTCTCACTCCCTCTTTCCCTTTCTCCCTTTCTCTCTCTTGCTCTACCTTTTTTTTCCCTCCATCATTCTCTCTCTCCCTCATTTCCTCTCTCTCCCTCTATCACTCCCTCTTTCCCTTTCTCCCTTTCTCTCTCTTGCTCTACCTTTTTCCCCTTGTTTCCCTCCCTCATTCCCTCTATCTCTCTTTCTCTATCACTCCCTTTTTTCCTCTCTCTCTCTCTCTCTTTCTCTCTTTCTATCCCTCTTACTCTCCCTCTACCTTCCACGTTCTCTCCTTATATCACTCCCTCTTTCTCTCTCTCTACTTTTTTCCTTTTTTTTTGTCCCTCATTCCCTCTCTCTCCCTCATTTCCTCTCTCTCCCTCATTTCCTCTCTCTCCCTCTATCACTCCCTCTTTCCCTTTCTCCCTTTCTCTCTCTTGCTCTACCTTTTTCCCCTTGTTTCCCTCCCTCATTCCCTCTATCTCTCTTTCTCTATCACTCCCTTTTTTCCTCTCTCTCTCTTTTTCTCTCTTTCTATCCCTCTTACTCTCCCTCTATCTTCCACGTTCTCTCCTTATATCACTCCCTCTTTCTCTCTCTCTACTTTTTTCCTTTTTTTTCGTCCCTCATTCCCTCTCTCTCCCTCATTTTCTCTCTCTCCCTCTATCACTCCCTCTTTCCCTTTCTCTCTCTTGCTCTACCTTTTTCCCCTTGTTTCCCTCCCTCATTCCCTCTATCTCTCTTTCTCTATCACTCCCTTTTTTCCTCTCTCTCTCTCTCTTTCTCTCTTTCTATCCCTCTTACTCTCCCTCTATCTTCCACGTTCTCTCCTTATATCACTCCCTCTTTCTCTCTCTCTACTTTTTTCCTTTTTTTTCCGTCCCTCATTCCCTCTCTCTCCCTCATTTCCTCTCTCTCCCTCTATCACTCCCTCTTTCCCTTTCTCTCTCTTGCTCTACCTTTTTCCCCTTGTTTCCCTCCCTCATTCCCTCTATCTCTCTTTCTCTATCACTCCCTTTTTTCCTCTCTCTCTCTCTTTCTCTCTTTCTATCCCTCTTACTCTCCCTCTATCTTCCACGTTCTCTCCTTATATCACTCCCTCTTTCTCTCTCTCTACTTTTTTCCTTTTTTTTCGTTCCTCATTCCCTCTCTCTCCCTCATTTCCTCTCTCTCCCTCTATCACTCCCTCTTTCCCTTCCTCCCTTTTCTCTCTCTTGCTCTACCTTTTTCCCTTTGTTTCCCTCCCTCATTCCCTCTATCTCTCTTTCTCTATCACTCCCTTTTTTCCTCTCTTTCTATCCCTCTTACTCTCCCTCTATCTTCCACGTTCTCTCCTTATATCACTCCCTCTTTCTCTCTCTCTACTTTTTTCCTTTTTTTTCGTCCCTCATTCCCTCTCTCTCCCTCATTTCCTCTCTCTCCCTCTATCACTCCCTCTTTCCCTTTCTCCCTTTCTCTCTCTTGCTCTACCTTTTTCCCTTTTTTCCCTCCCTCATTCTCTCTCTCTCTCTCTCTCTCTCTCTCTCTCTCTCTCTCTCTCTCTCTCTCTCTCTCCCCCTCCCTCTCTCTCTCTCTCTCTCTCTCTCTCTCTCTCTCTCTCTCTCTCCCTCTCTCCCCCTCTCTCTCTCTCTCCCCCTCTCTCTCCCCCTCTCTCTCTCCCCCCCTCTCTCTCTTTCTCTCTCTCTCTCTTTCTCTATCACTCCCTCCTTTTCCTCTCTTTCTCTCTCCCTTTACCTCTTCCTCTTTCTCTTTCCCTCTGTACCTCTCTCTCTCTTTTCCTCTATGTAACCCTCTCTCTCTTTTCCTCTATGTAACCCTCTCTATCTTTCTCTATAGGTCTCTCGCTGTATTTATACATTTTTCTTATTTTTTACTTTTATTTACCTTTTTTTTATTTTTTTGATTCTCTATTTAATAATAATAATAATAATATATTATTTAACAATTATTATTTGTTTATATCACTACTTAAATTAAAATAAAGATATATTATATTATGAAATTAAAGCGTTGTTGTCTTTTGTTTAGTTGAATACACATATATATGTTTATTTTAGTTTAATTATATTATAATGATTGTTTTTTTTTTATTTAAATATCTAGTCCAAATAATTAATTTTATTATTTTTAATTATTTAAAAATAATAACAGAGAGATAATAATGTAATCAATTGAATATTTTATTGATTGCTTTTTTTTAGTACACAGCCATTAACATGAATAAAATAAATTGTTGATTTATAGTAATATTTATTTAATATATAACATTTTACTAAATACATACCCAAACTTCTTAATGGATATTTTGTTCTTCACTAACTATAATTTTTTATATAAGCAGTAGAAATGCCAGGATGCATGGCAAAATTTTGTTCAAACTGCACTACTCCCGGAAATAAAGACACAAAATTAAGTTATTTTGCTTTTCCGAAAGAGGAACAGCAAATCAAAATACGGCTGCGCAATGCTGGAATGGACACAGGAATGATAGAAGAATATATTCCAATTATCAAAGCGGACATTCGTTCTGATATTTATCGTATGTGTTCTTCACATTTTGAAAGCGAGTGCTTTATTATGAGGGGAAGTCAAAGGAGATTAAGTCCTCAATCTGTTCCCACCATATTTAATGAAACAGGAACCACAGAAAAAACTGGAAATAAATGGCTTAATAGATTGAAAAAAATATGGATGACACAACACATGAAGGCTGGAACCTCTCAGACAGCCGTGGGCAGTGATACATGTACTTGCCAATCTAAACATGTGACAAACAACGACGCCTGCACACAAACTGGCCTTGGACATTGTGAATTTGTGGAATCGGAAGGTACAAGTGATACAATTTTTTTAGAACATTCGTATTGTAGCAAAGAGGATCTTTTAATGACACCACTTCTAGTGTCAACACCACAAAGTCATCAAAAGACAACAGAAGTGCAATCTGAGATCTCTTTTTCACCCTCTTTACCTGTGTTGTCTACCCCTTCACTAATACCAAGAAAAAGTAAATCGGCCTTCAACCCGTATGTTGAAAGTCCAGAAGTTGGGACTAAAAGAAAATTGGCTTATCTGGAGGATCCGAGCTTTCACGAGTCACATTGTGATACACCCCAAAAAGGCGATCATAGTCTTTGTGAAAGTGAGGTGGAAATTGAAACAGAAGATGCACTTCCTCATCCCTTGAATTTGGTGAAAGAGAACAAATTTATTGTTTTTGAAAGCTGCCTTGATAAACTACTTTATGCGATGATTTGCCCTGAACCTGGCTGTTTTTCTAAAATCAGAAAGATTGAGAAAAAAATTATTGGCACAATGATTTCAGTTCACTCTATCTGTACAGATTTTCACCGTTCAAAACTTTGGGAAAGCCAGCCCAAAATTAAACATTATTCGGCTGGTAATATTTTGCTTTCTGGGGCTGTAACTTTAACCGGAGGAAGCTACGCAAAAGTTAGAGAAATGTTTGATCTCTGTGGCATACAAATGTTTGGAAAAACTTCTTTCCACAGAGCTCAAAATGCATTTGTTTTTAAAGCAATTGATCGTAGTTGGCAAAGTATGATTTCTAATGTCACTGAGGAATTGTTAGGAAAACCAGTGTTCTTGTTAGGGGATGGGCAATGTGATAGCCCAGGGTTTTCAGCAAAGTATTCTACATACACGTTCATGGATTTTATTTCAAAGAAAATTGTGGACTTTGAACTAGTGCAGGTGTCACAGACGACTTCTTCTGTTGCGATGGAGAAGTTTGGATTTATCAAATGTTTAGATCGCATAATTGACAATGGATTGGATGTTCAATTTGTGGGAACGGATCGACACACTGGTATTCGAAAATTACTTTCGACAAACGAAAAATACAAAAACATAAACCATCAATTTGATATGTGGCATTACGTGAAAAATATACGAAGAAAATTGATGCAAATTTCCCCAAAAAAAATAAACCGTGCAATTTTACCATGGATTGGAGCCATTTTGCTGCATTTCTATTTTTGTAGTAGACGTTGTGAGGGAGACGAGACGCTTTTCAGAGAGCTTTGGCAATCTCTACTATATCATGTAGTAAATGTTCATGAATGGGAAATTGACGGTGTACAGCACAAATGCTTACACGATCCACTCAGTGTGGATTCTCATCCTGTTCGCAAAAACACACCTGCATTTCATTCATTGTCCACAATTGTCTTGGATAGTCAATTGGATAAAGACATAAAGCATCTAACTTTTTTTTGTCAGACAGGGGTTATTGAAACATACCACAGTATGATTCTTAAATATCGGCCCAAAAGAATTTATTACAGATTTGATTCGATGGAAGCTAGGACAAAATTGGCAGCTTTATGCCACAATCACAATGTAGTACGAAACCCCGCTCTGACAAAAAAAAAAGATGAAAGTGGCCAAGAATTTCTTGTTGAACGTAAAAATCTGGAATTTCCAAGAGGTAGAAAAAAATGGGTTGTCCGTAATGTTTTTGAAAACATGAATAACGAACATCTTTACATTATGCTATCCGACATGATTAGCATTGTTGAGGGTACACTTATTTGTTCTTGGGAATCCAAAAACAAAGTCATGCCAAGGAACATTGCCCCAATTGAAAGGCCTGAAACAAGTGTGGCAGTAAGGGAACACGTCACGATTTCCAAAAGTTGCTAAATAAGCCTACAAATATGTAATTTTTGGTGTAAATATCAGTATAGTTTGCGATGTTAAAATAAACAATATAATATAAATGTAAATATTTTTTTTTATTATTATAAATGGATTTCTACAGTTTACATGGTTTTTATTTAGAAAAAATAAACATTTTTGCTTTGGAAAATTTTTGTGTTTATTTTCATGATTATTAATAATATTTAACAAGTCTGTACATAGTCTATAACTGTAGCAAATTAAACTTTAAAAATAATTAACCAAATTTCTCTACTCTACTTTTTTTTTTTATTTAACTAAAATTAATTTTTTAGAATTTTAATAAAATATTAATAAACATTATATATATATATATATATATATATATATATATATATATATACACACACAACTATATATATATATATATATATATATATATATATATATACACACACATATCTAATATATATATATATATATATATATATATATATATATATATATATATATATATATATATATATATATATATATATATATACATATATACACACACACACACATAATAAATTAATCCATGTTTATATACGTGTGTGTGTGTGTGTGTATATATATATATATATATATATATATATATATATATATATATATATATATATATATATATATATATATATATATATAATATACACGTATATAAACATGGATTAATTTATTATGTGTGTGTATGTGTGTATATATATATATATATATATATATATATATATATATATATATATATATATATATATATATATTGTGACAGCAGGAAGGTAAAGTCACCTGGTTGCATCCAGGGGGGTAGATATATTTCGCCCAGATTCAGGCTTTACGCCGACTTATACAACTAGGTGGAGAGTTGTATAAGCCCAGCTGAGGCTAGTGGGCTTATACCTCTAGGGAGAGTGTGGGGCGTCGTGCAGACGGAGTTGATGAGACCAGCTGAAGCTTGTCAGCTCATTTAGGCCTCTATAAGAACTCCCAGCTTCATTAGATGTTAGCTCATGCCTGGACCCAGACCTGTGTGGACTGTCTAGGGAGAGTGAACCCCTGTGCGGTGAGACAAGCCTGTGTGGCTATTTGCTTGGACATTTAAAACCAGGGACTTAGGGACTAGGACAGCACTAGGCTGATCCCAGTTGTTAGTTAGGAAACCTGTATGTTTAGTCAGAGGTCAAGTTGACCAGGATTTATTTTGTTTGTTTCTTTTGCTTTGCTGTGTTTTGTCACTGTAAATAGAAAATAAACCGCACCTTTTTGATTTTGAAAACCACAACCTCCGTTTGCTGGGCCTGTTTTTGTGTGGGGAGCCCATCTCGGGGGTCACACACACCCGCTGCCGAGCTAACCCCCTCACAGTTGGTGGAGAACCAGTGGCAGTTTTTTTTAAGCCAGCATGGAGGAGATACTGAAGCAGCTGGCTCTAGCAAATGCCAATCAACAGCAGACAAATGCAGGTTTGCAAAAGAGCCTTGCAGCTCATCAACAGAGCCTTGCAGCTCAACAACAGAACTTCGCAGCCCAGCAGCAAGCTCATCAACAGAGCCTTGCAGCCCAGCAGCAGACAAACGCAACTTTGCAACAGAGTCTGGAGGCTCAGCAACAAGCCCAGCAGCAATCTGAGGCCCGCTTCATAGACCTGTTGCAGAAGCAAGAGCAGAGACTACAACAACAGATGGAAGCAGTAATGCAGCAACGTCCGCAGACCAGTGAGGAAAGCCGTCCCACTAATACCGCGTCCTTTGGGGTGAGTCGTTTATTGACAAAAATGACTGGAGAGGATGATCCAGAGGTATTTTTGACCACATTTGAAAGGACCGCTGAAAGAGAAAAGTGGCCTGAGGAGCAGTGGGCTGGACTGGTGGCTCCTCTGTTAACTGGTGAATCGCAGAAAGCTTACTATGACCTAGAGCCTAACCAAGCAAAAGACTATGTGATGCTAAAAGCTGAAATATTGGCAAGGCTGGGTGTCACCCAGGCTGTCCGGGCTCAGCGTGTGCATAACTGGACTTTCCAGCTTGGAAAACCCCCCAGGTCTCAAATGTATGATCTCATTCACCTGAGCAGAAAGTGGCTACAGCCAGAGACTTTGTCCGCACCAAAGATTGTGGAACGTGTTGTAATGGATCGGTTTTTGAGAGCTCTTCCTACTGCCATCCAAAAGTGGGTAAGCCATGGAGACCCAGAGACGGCCGATGGTCTTGTGGATCGTGTGGAGAAATACTTGGCTACAGAGAACCTGACGGCCTCTTCCAGAGACACTCGGACTTTCCACCTTAAGACCAGACCATCCCCAGGGGCGGATAAGAGGATTCCAAGGGGTGAGGGTGGAGAGAGTGAGAGGGTGGGAGGGTGGGAGCTCTACCCCAAGTTTGGCGAGAACAGCCTGGGAAATCAGCGGCTCAAGAGGCCGCAAGAAGGATCGTTTGCTACCGCTGCCGGCAAGCGGGACATATTGCAGCCAATTGCCCGGTTGTGGAGGAACCCATGCAGTGTGACTTTCTGACGGGCAGACGTCAGTCGCTGTGTGCGACAGTCACATGCACTGCCATTCGAGGAACTGAGAAACATTTATGCAAAATGTGTGTTAAAGGTAGAAATGTTGTGGTATTGCTGGATTCAGGTAGCCTTGTGACCCTGATAAAGGCTGAGTTAGTTAAAACAGAGGTCTCTGGGAATAGCAAGGTAGCTGTTATTTGTGTGCATGGGGACACCCGAGAGTATCCAGTGACTACAGTGTGTTTCGAGACCCCCAAAGGTACCCTCTCTCATCCAGTGGGCTTAGTATCTCAGTTACCGCATGACGCCATTGTGGGAAGGGATTTTCCGAAGTTCTGGGAACTGTGGGATGATCCTGAGCCCCCCACTGGTGCCCCTATGTACCAGGAATGTGATAGCCAGAACTCCCCTGAGAGTGGTGAGGACTCTCCGGAATTTCCCTTATCAGTATTGGCAGGGGAGACTCAAGAAACTGGAGAGGAGCCCACCTCCTCAGACGAAAACCTACCGTCTGTGGAGTTTTCTGATCTTGAGGTTCACAGGGAAAACTTTGCCACAGAACAGTTGAAAGACCCCGCCCTAATAAAGGCACGGGAAAACGTAGTGAAAATAGATGGCGAGTTAGTGAACCCAGATAATACCTGCACTTACCCATACTTCAGCGTAGAGAAGGACCTACTGTATCGGGTGGCAAAAAGGGCAGAAGAAACCGTTGAGCAGCTTGTGGTGCCCAAACCTTACAGGAAGTTGGTGTTGGAGTTGGCCCATGGGCACATTCTTGGAGGTCATCTGGGGACAGAGAAAACCCGAGAGAGGGTATTACAGAGATTCTATTGGCCGGGGGTGATGAAGGACATAGAAAATTATTGTTCCTCCTGCCCTGTGTGTCAGAGGTCGGCCCCGATGCCACATTTCCGTAGCCCGCTGGTCCCTCTACCCATCATTGAGGTCCCGTTTGAGAGGATCGCCATGGATTTGGTAGGTCCTATAATCAAGTCCGCTAGGGGGCACCAGTACATATTAGTTATAATGGACTATGCCACCCGTTATCCAGAAGCGATCCCTCTCCGAAATACCTCGGCCAAAACCATAGCCAAAGAGCTGTCTCTTGTGTTTAGCCGGGTGGGTATTTGTAAAGAACTGCTTACGGACCAAGGTACACCCTTTATGTCCCGGGTTATGAAGGAGCTGTGTAAATTGTTCAAAGTGACGCAATTGCGTACATCTGTGTATCACCCCCAAACCGATGGGCTGGTTGAAAGATTCAACAAAACCCTAAAACAAATGTTGAAGAAAGTGGTGGATAGAGATGGAAAGGATTGGGACTGTCTACTTCCTTATCTGATGTTTGCTATTAGGGAGGTGCCCCAATCCTCTACGGGATTCTCCCCCTTTGAGTTACTGTATGGGAGACACCCAAGAGGGCTGTTGGATATTGCCAAGGAAACTTGGGAAAGTGAGAGTTCTCCCCACAGGAGTGTGATTGAGCATGTCGCCCTGATGCAAGACCGAATTGCACAGGTAATGCCCATCGTGAAGGAACATTTGGCCCAAGCGCAGTTAGCACAGCAGAGAGTGTACAACCGTGGAGCCAAGACCCGTACCTTTTCCCCGGGGGATAGGATACTGGTACTTGTCCCTACGGTTGAAAGTAAATTCCTTGCCAAATGGCAAGGCCCCTACGAGATAATGGAAAAAGTGAGCGAAGTGAATTACAAGGTCAGACAACCAGGAAGGCGAAAGCCCGAACAGATCTATCACGTTAATCTGTTGAAAGCCTGGAGGGATAGAGAGTCCCTAGTCGCAGACACTTGGTCACCAGCTCAAACTGGTTGCGTGATTCCTGAGGTTGGAATAGCAGCCACCTTGTCACAACCCCAACAACAGGAGGTTAAGGAGTTTGTGCTTCACAACAAGGAGGTATTCTCTGAGCTGCCGGGACAAACATCTGGGGTAGAGCATGACATCATTACCCCGCCCGGTGAAAGGGTGAAGTTAAAACCCTATCGGATCCCAGAGGCCCGACGGGAGGCAATACGGGAGGAAGTACAGAAAATGCTGAACTTAGGGGTGATAGAGGAGTCCCAAAGTGATTGGTCTAGTCCCATTGTGTTGGTGCTTAAACCGGATGGGAGCTGGCGATTTTGTAACGATTTTCGTCAGTTGAACAAAGTTACAAAATTTGACACCTACCCCATGCCACGTATAGATGAGTTGATCGACCGGCTGGGAACAGCCCGATACATGACGACTCTTGACCTCACAAAAGGGTATTGGCAAATCCCCCTGGCCAAGTCGGCCAAAGAGAAAACCGCATTTGTAACCCCAGACGGGGCGTTCCAATATAAAAGAATGCCGTTCGGGTTACAGAATGCGCCGGCCACATTCCAGCGGAAAATGGACCAGATGCTGAGGCCCCATCGGAAGTATGCTGCGGCTTACCTGGATGACGTAATTGTCCATAGCACAGATTGGGCCTCACATCTGCCAAAAGTGCAAGCAGTCCTGGACTCTGTTCGGGAAGCGGGGTTTACGGCTAACCCCAAGAAGTGTACCATTGGGCAGGAGGAGGCCAAATATCTTGGGTACACCATTGGGAGGGGAGTAATAAAACCCCAACTCAACAAAGTCGAGGCCATCCAGAGTTGGCCACGTCCCAACAGCAAGAAGCAGGTACAAGCCTTTCTGGGAATCGCTGGGTATTATCAGCGATTCATTCCCCACTTTGCTTCTAAGGCTGTGCCCCTAACCAACCTGACGAAGGGGAAAGGGTCGGTCATGATTAAATGGACCCCCGAGGCTGAGGCAGCATTCCAATTCTTGAAACAAGCCTTATGTAGCCAGCCAGTGTTGTACTCACCCGACTTCTCTAAAGACTTTGTCGTACAAAGTGATGCGTCAGATGTGGGGTTAGGAGCAGTATTGTCCCAGGTCTGGAACGGGGAAGAGCACCCAGTCATTTACCTCAGCAGGAAGTTGAAGTCCCATGAGGTAAATTACGCCACCGTTGAAAAGGAGTGTTTAGCGGTGAAGTGGGCTCTAGATTCCCTTCGGTACTACCTGCTAGGTAGGCACTTTGACATGGTTACGGATCACGCTCCGTTAAAGTGGATGGCTCAAAACAAGGAAACAAATAGAAGAGTGAATAGGTGGTTCCTGGCCCTCCAGGAATTCAACTTCACAGTAAAGCATCGCCCTGGCGTTCAAATGGGGAATGTGGATGCTTTGTCTCGAGTACATGAATGCCTGATTGCTGGTGTTCCAACCCCGAGGTTAAAACAAGAGGGGGGGGTATGTGACAGCAGGAAGGTAAAGTCACCTGGTTGCATCCAGGGGGGTAGATATATTTCGCCCAGATTCAGGCTTTACGCCGACTTATACAACTAGGTGGAGAGTTGTATAAGCCCAGCTGAGGCTAGTGGGCTCATGGATGACTCGTACCTCTAGGGAGAGTGTGGGGCGTCGTGCAGACAGGGAGTTGATGAGACCAGCTGAAGCTTGTCAGCTCATTTAGGCCTCTATAAGAACTCCCAGCTTCATTAGATGTTAGCTCATGCCTGGACCCAGACCTGTGTGGACTGTCTAGGGAGAGTGAACCCCTGTGCGGTGAGACAAGCCTGTGTGGCTATTTGCTTGGACATTTAAAACCAGGGACTTAGGGACTAGGACAGCACTAGGCTGATCCCAGTTGTTAGTTAGGAAACCTGTATGTTTAGTCAGAGGTCAAGTTGACCAGGATTTATTTTGTTTATGTTTCTTTTGCTTTGCTGTGTTTTGTCACTGTAAATAGAAAATAAACCGCACCTTTTTGATTTTGAAAACCACAACCTCCGTTTGCTGGGCCTGTTTTTGTGTGGGGAGCCCATCTCGGGGGTCACACACACCCGCTGCCGAGCTAACCCCCTCACAGTATATATATATATATAAAAAAATATTTAATTACACATATATATATATATATATATATATAATGTGTGTGTAATTAAATATTTTTATATATATATATATATATATATATATATATATATAAAAAAATGTATATATGTGTGTGTGTGTGTGTGTGTGTGTGTGTGTGTGTATATGTATATATATATATATACACACACACACACACACACACACACACGTATCTAAACATGGATTAATTTATTATGTGTGTGTGTGTGTGTGTGTATATATATATATACACACACAAATACACCTAAAATTAAATTATTTTTTTGAAGAATATTTTAGATATATCTATGTATATGCTCTTTATTGAAAAAAAAATTGTTATTAATTTGGCAGAGAGGGAGAAATAAACATTACATGCCAAGCTGTGTCTATAGAGTGTTGTGAGACGTTCCTGCTGTTTCTTTTCCTTTGGCTTTCATCACTACTGGGCGTGTACTTTAAATGTTTAGGCACGTTGTCATGGAAACCAAGAAGTGTTGACGGCGCTGCTCGCCGTCAACACTGCGCATGCGCGAGATCCAGCGCTGAATGCCGGGAGAGAGGCATTCATCTCTACCCGGAAGGATATGCTTGTGGGCTTCAAGATGCCCACAAGCAAGATGGAAAAAGCAGGAAGAGTTTTATAAACTCTTTTTTTACCGCAAAACGGACGGGGGGGTGTTTTAAAGAGCGGCGGACGTGAGTAATTACTTTGCTAAGGTATTTACATAGAATGAATAACAAAAAAAAAAAAGGATGCCACGCAGAACCTCCGCTTTAATATGGGAAAAAAGTGTCTCCTCTCCACTGATGCTTTATCACCAATTCTTGTTTCAATAAAAAAACCAAATTTTCAAAAAACATTTGTCATTAGGACGGAAAGTGAGGTGAAATGTTCTGAACAGGGGCACAGACAGCAAAACAAATGTTACAGGGGTGATAACCCTTCCCTATGTTTTCCAAAAAGCTTAAAAATAGATTTTTTGTCTGGAGCTACACTTAAACAATGTACCTGTTCAAAATTACAAACAGATTCTACATAAGAACAAACCTACAGTCCCTGTCTTGTATGCACCGCCTGTATACGGCTGTTCAGAGTATATAGGGCCTTTTTTATTTTGTGTGCGGGGTTCCCCTTAATATCCATACAAGACCCAAAGGGGCTGGTAATGGGCTGGGGTGGGGGGGGGGTCATGGGGTAGCTATGCCATTTTTCTTAAAGATTTTCATCCATATTACCGGGACCAGACATTACATTAAAGCCGCAAGCAGTTTTAAATGGCTTTTTTTCCTTTAGAAATGTAATTTTGTGCAGGGACAGTTCTAAACACGGGAAACACGTGGCACTTCACAGGCATACTTTAGACACCCCCCAGGTACGATATTTAAAGGAATATTTGACTTTTTTTTTTTTCACTTTATGCATCATTAAAATGACTGCTCCAGAAAAACGGCCGTTTTTAAAACTTCTTTTTGCATTGATACATGTCCCCTGGTGCAGAACCCGGGTTCCCAAACCCTTTTTAGGACAATAACATGCATAATAGTCGTTATAATTAGCACTTTAGATTTTGAACGTTCGCATCCATTGTATTTAATAGGGTTCTAAAGTTCGTGCGAACTTTCGGTCCGTTCGCGGGTTCTGGTGCGAACCGAACCCGGGAGTGTTCGGCTCATCACTAATGAGGAGCTGTCTCCCTCTAATGTCGGCTTGGACTCCATGTTTAATTTCCTAAGGACAGAGCCTAGAGCAGAGCGTTCAATATGCTGGGGTTTTAATTCCAGCAGGACTGGCCTGAACTACAACTACCAGACTGCTGGGAGAAAGGGGCTGGTCTTGGCCTACATTGTTCTCTTGGGACGTCGGCCTGATTTTGCCAGCAGGAGCTCTGTGCCAGTGTGAGCTGCGGCCGAGTCGCAGCCTGCATACAAGATAGTTATACAGCTGCATCCAGAGGGACATCTGCGGACAGCACCGTTTCCTATCAACAGTGAGGCTGTTCCTGATCCTTCATGCTACCTGCACTTCAGATCCGAGTAGGCCGTGGCACAATGTGACAGAGGTCAGACGCCATTACCTCCGCCAGGACCCAGAGAGAGAACCTGTAAGAACCATCATCATCTGCATCGCTACTAGCAACTTCTGTTGTGCTGTCGCTGAGCGGACATCTGCCCATTTAATCCTATAGACACTGCATATAGACATCATTGTCTTTGCCCAGATTTCTGATACTTGTAGTGCCACTGGAAGCAAGTTCATTCACTCCCATAGACACTGCATGCAGACATCGGTTCTTTGCTCACATCCCTATTGAAGCAACATATATGGTAAACATGTGCTCTTAGGTCATACAGGAAGAGTCTGCAATTTAAAAAAGGGTCAATCACATACCAGCTAAATTTGCTCTGTTCTAAAACAAAGGATTATTCCATTCATCATACTTTGCACGTGTGCTAGCTGAAGATTTGCCGATTTCCACTGAGTTATTATTAACTCCTTTTATTCTCTCCTAATCTTCCCAAGTGACTAGTGTTGTTTAGCACAAGGGGTCTGCTCTCATTACTCTGGAACTCTGTTTAAGGCTGGGTTCACACCATTCCCCGCATCCAATTCGCAATAGCAGGAGATTTTGACCGGCTCTCTATGGAGCCGGTTCACATATCTCCGCTGCGGCTCCGGGGCAAATTTGCACAGGAGCCTTGTGTGTCTTTTGGTCCATTGCAGGTCCGAATTCAGCCCAAACACCTTGGGGGGTGTCAGCACGCCGTAACAACCATACCTCCGTGATTGGCCGCCGCTCGCATGTAGCAGTGACTTGTCTGGGAGGGGCGCGCTAATGTGGGTGCACACACCCCGCAACTTGTGCAGGGTGTTTGCTGTCCCACGCGATCTCAGCCCAGCTCTTTATGGCAGTCGACATCGCTTCCCGCCGGCTGCCTCTCTCACTGGCAATGCACACAGTGCAATGCAGATGAACCCGCCCCCTACCATGCCTCCTCCACTCTGACGTCGTCTGTGTACACAGACAGGAGGAGGAGCCGGGGAGGAGGCGAGATGCTGCTGTGCTGTGCATGTGCCGCTCATCTAAAGGTCTGTTTCTATCACACACACACTATAGAAGACACTTGTGTGGGGGAAGCTGATATAAATGAATACTTGCAGTGATTTGTGTGGGGGGAGAGGGTACTGCATGTGCTAGGGGGCGTTTTAGGAAAATCTGCCCCCACCCCCCCCCAGCACATGTCCCTCCTCCTAACAAAGTGCCCCCTAGCACATGCAGTACCCTTTCCCCCACCCCTGATTCAAAGAGATGCTGGCTGCTACACAGGGGACAATCAGGGCACCCCGCCAGACATGCAGGACTATCGCCCCAGGTGACAACACTATTGCACCCCTGCCAGGCAAGTCAATGGAGCCAGGTGGCAGAACTTTTTCCATCACTTGGCTCCTGGACTTATAGCCGGTTCACACGATGAATTACACAGGATCACACTATGTTCCTGTGCGATTCACATGTTTTCCAGGTCCAGTACAATTTCAGCCCATTCTTTCGAATGGGCTGAAATTGTGCTGGACCACACCAAGATTTGTAAGATGCACAGGAACTGGATTGCATCGTACTACTGTACCGTACGATCCAATGCATTACATTTGGGACCTGCTTTTTTGGTGTCATTAAAGCAGAGGTCCTACATCACTTCTCACCCCCCCCCCCCCCCGCTGTCTTCTGGGAAATACACAGGTCCCAGAAGATAGCAGGGGCCAGTTAGGATGCGCTGCGCGACTCGCGCATGAGCAGTAGGGAACCGGGAAGTGAAGCCGCAACGCTTCATTTCCGGATTCCCTCACAGAGGATGGCGGCGGGGGCAGCCAAGAGCCGAGCGATTGGACCCATCTGGCACCCTGTACTTCTCTGGGCACTACACCCTCTGTAACCAACCTCAGAGGTGTACTGCACTCAGCCGCAAGGGGAGCCCTCTCGGGATTTCGGCCTCCAACCAGGTACGTGACAGCAATGCTCTCCCCATGACTCCTGGGGAGAGCATTGCACTGGTCGTCTCAGATTAGACGGATGCAGTAAGAGTGCACACTTCCTTTGAACTGGCTTACCCTGCAAACCTTTTTGGCCCTATTTCCATCTGATTCCCATCAACAGTAAAATAAGGTGCCGGGGCCCACATAGCGCTCCCCCTCTCCCCCTGGGAGGCCCATAATTGTATGACCACCTGTAAGCCAGACAGATTGGGGTGGCTGCCACCCCTCGGACTGGGGAGCATGCGTCCCACCGGCATGATCCAGGATCATATCTGAGGAAATCATTTTGAATTACCTTTTAACAAATTTTCTGGTAAAGCGAGCTCTCTTTGGCAGAAAGGAAATGTAAGAACCCCCTGAGGAAGACCCAAAATCCTGTAGGTCTAAATGCATTGGGGCATTTCCATGCATTGGACAGTGCCAATAATAATCTAACAGGGATTCACTGTTTTATGCATATTTGTCTTTAAACCATTCCATGTCTCGCTTTTGTACTTACCAGAGCTCATATTTTTAAACTTTTGTACATGTGTCATGTTCTTATCTTTTTTTGCTAATAAAACCATTACCTTTTACAAACGTCCAATCCTTATTTGCTGCTAAATAAAAACCTGGGGAATCTTTCCTTTATTTCTAAAAGTACCAAATTTGGGGTGCGCAGCCTTTTCAGACTCCCACAGATTTGTCATCCTATGATATAGTCTTCATTCACCTTGCCCTGGGGAATCTCCATGTGTGTGTGTGCCAGTCGAGAGGACTGGGGGAAGCAAGCAGCCAGTTGGCTGGTATTTTCTTCAGTGGTAGAACTGGGCTCAGTGTCTACAGGGAAGCAGAAGGAGATGCTGTTTACTCCACATGTGCTACTTTATACAAAAAGGGACAGGAAGTTCCTAGCGTGTAATGGGCTCTTGATGAATTAACAAAGAGACTGTTAATTACCCTGGACTCTGTAGTGATCAGCAGGTGCTGAACATAGAAGAACCAAGTGTGTGCAGGAGGAAGGAAGGAGAGGATTCTTTGTAAATAGTGAGGAAGTTGTTCCTTGTTCTGTCTTTCTGACGTTTTTCAAGTTAGGCATCCCATAATTCCCTACCCAATCCAAATTATCCCCTAAAGAAACAAGCCGATGGCTGATTTTCTGTGTTTGAGAGAATGAAGGAAATGTTATGTGGCTGGCTGTACAGCAGTGGGGACCCAGATATCAGCGATCCATACAGGGGTAGTGCTACAGTCACATAATTTGCAATTAGTTCTGCACTCCTATAACCCAGATTCAGCTAACAGGCGAAAGCCTGCTGTCAGCTGATGTCACAGAACTGGTCCAGGCTCTGCAGGGATCATTAAAATAATGTTGGGATCCACCCAGATGCCTGACCCGCAGCTGGCTGAGCTTCTTAGCACGCCACTGAGAGCCTGAGACAGCCGCTCCCGCCCCCTCCCTAGCCCAGTGTATCAGTGAGCATTAGAGGGGCAAAGCAGAGGGATTGTGACTGACAATCACTGTTCTCTGCTCAGGGAAGACTGAGAACTGAGCGACCATGTGATTGCTTGGTTCTCGGTCTCAGGGCTGGCAGGGTGGCACCTGCAGGAATTTCCTAAATCCCTGCAGCCAATACCAGTTTAGCATCCAAAATGTACCTTGTTTCTATTGACTACTTTGAATTTTGTCTGGCGTCTCAGATTGCATTCAGGCTAATCAGGCTTTCTTTTCCAAATAGCTGGCATAACTACACAAAGTTTCCAGAGTAGCACAATCTGCCATTCGGCTCTGTGTTTTCAGAAACTGCTGTCAGTACATTCTGGTAACAATGACTGGCAGTGTGTGCTGGTTTTAAATAACAAAGAAGGTAGAAGTAATGTGGCTGCTTCTAATGCATGTCTACAGACTGTATGAAGGGGCTTTTAACTTCTAAGATTCCAGCAGCCGCATTATTGTGAACATGAATGGGCTATGTGCTCTTTCAAGCACGGTCTAATTTATTGGCACTGGATAAATGATCAAAAATAAAGCGGGCAGCCAATTAAAATGGAACAATCATCAAGTTTGTTTTTTAGAAATAAACTCGCACAACACAAATCCATTTACATTAATATGTTTATATAGTGTAATTAGATTGAGTTTCATGTAAATCTCTGCACTTAAAAAAGCTAAGAGGTCTGCATTAAAGTAAGGTGATCACCTTGGGTCTCTGGACAGAAAAGAAGTGGCAAGTACCCCCTCACACCCCGTCGTTATTTTTAAAAGAGGTTGGTGGTGCAATTTGAAACTTGCCTTGCAGAAGACAATTTCCAGCAGAGTACACCGTAAAGATGGCCATAGACTGTTAGCCTCAGGCAAGCCATAGATGAATCGATTTTCTTTCTTTCCACCACGGGTAGAAGGAAAGAAAATCACTTGATTCACCCATCAACACAGTCAGTGTTGATAGGGGAATGCCTCCCTTAGCACTATTGTATTCTACCAGCGGGAGGGCGCAGGGAGCCTTCCCAGCCGGCACAATACAATGATTACTGCTAGGGGCTATATCTAAAATCAAACAGTTTGGTGGAGTCCATGGATGGATTCAGCCGGTCCCTACTGAACCGGACAAATTTCGAACCAAGTATGGACGGCTTAAGGGCACAAGGTGGATGGAGGAATCCACCTGCCAAGACACTGTATACAGACAGTGGGATGCACTAGGTGTCATAACACACCGATCAGCGGCTGTAGCCGCTAATCAAGAAAAATGTCAACAGAAGTCAATCAAATCAATCAAGTCAATCAAATGGTCAACGTTTGTCAAGCTGGGATGGCCACACAATGATAAAAATTCAAACGGTCTCTGCAGAACCAACCAAAGTTTGATCGGTGTATGAGCAGCTTAAGGATTTCCCTGCCCCCCCCCCCTCTACCATGTGTAAACACTTCCTCAATAGAAGGCTTACCATAGATTTGAAAGTGTGACAATTCAACTAGCCTAAGTGAATGTTGCCTGTGGAGCACTGCAAACGTTCCTTAAACTTGAAAGGTCAGCTCCAATTTAGAGGGAAGCAAGGAGGCAAAAAATATCTCCCAGCTTTTCGAGAATAAGAAAGAATGACATCTTTTAGCACATACTATGCGGGCAAAGAACACACCTCTGCTATGTCTCCAGTGGCGCAGATCATATAGAGTTAGTACACAAAAATGTATTGGTTGACCCCACAAATGCTTTCTTCATCACTTCCTAATATTGGGTTTTCAAAAAAAAATAATAGTAATACAGTGGTTGAGTGAAAAGTTTAGTGTAGTATAACACTAAATAGCAAATGTATTTATAGAGGTTTATACATCAGACCAAAAACAGGGACAAATAAAAGGGAAAGAGAGATCATGGGATATGGATCCTAAACAGAGACAGTTCCTTTAAAGGGGTCAGTTGGGAGCGATGGGCAAAGGTTGGTCCTAACCTAAGAGAGGGGAAACAATTGTGACACATTTTCTAACCTGTACAACACTCTAAGACGGTGCCAATTTCTGGAGGAATTCTGCAGGAAAGAAATTGGCACGATTCCCTCATCAACACAGACAGGGGAATCATCAATTGTCTTCTCCCAGCAGGGGGAGGGTGAAGCCGTCCCAGCCGGGAGAAGACAGTGAAAATTGCTAGCGTCTATAGCAACCGCTAGCTATAAATCGCAAGAGAATCTGGCAGGCTGGTTGTAAATTCAGCCTGCCCAATAACGGTTTGAATCACGTCTCGTTCCTACTGAACCAACCGAGATTCGAACCGTGTATGGCCGGCCTCACTCTCAAGAGTGGCTGCCAACAGCTTCAGAGGGAATTCTTAGACATGAGCATAGGTGTCACAAAACCTAGGTGTCTGGATGCACATGCCCCAGGTCTCCTGACTAGTGCCTTTAAAGGAGAAGTGCAAGTGTTTCATTTTGAGCACTTAACTGCCGCCTCAACATCTCCAAAATATGCCCCTTTTTTAACCAATGGCAAAGCCCACTCCCTGTTTGTCTCTCACCTTGACTACTGCAACTCTCTCCTCATTGGATTACCTTTACGTAGGCTATCCCCCTTCAGTCCACCATGAATATTTCTGTTAGACTCATCCACTTTACCAATCGTTCAGTGTCTAGTACCCCTCTCTGCCATTGGCTTCTGCTCACTCAACAAATAAAATTCAAAGTACTAACAACAACTTACAAAGCCATCCACAACTCTGCCCCCAGCTACATCACTAGCCTAGTCTGAAAATATCAACCAAACTGATCTCTTCGGGCATTTTAACCTGCTCAAAATGAACATTTTACCAAAATTTACATACTCATTCCATCATTCCCTACAATGGATCCCCAAATCCTTTTTTACCCACCCAAATCGTCTCTTCTCCTCTTTTCTATGGGGACCACAACCCCCTCGATACAGATGGTCCACGTTACTATGTCCAGCCTCCCAAGGGGGCCTGGCGTGCCTCGATTTTTATAAATACTTCCTAGCCACTCAGTTGGTCATCCCTTCCTGGTAGCTCAACCCTGATACTACCAATTCCTCTACCCTAGTTGAGGCGGCAGTGGTGAACCAGATTACCATCATACCAATACCACTCTCTATGTCAACATGTATCCTGGGCTTAATAGAACAACTAACTCCCACAGTTGCAGGATGCAATTTAGTTGGTCTGCTTCTTTTCTATTTTTCTATGCCCAAAAGGCCATTGCTCTTTATTGGCGGAAACCTACCCCCCCCCCCTCGTCACTCTTTGAAAGCAACTGGTTATTAACTGTTTACCCCTCTATAAAGACACATATGCTAATAGAGGTTGTCCTGCAAAATACAACAAGGTTTGTTCCAAGTGGCTAGCAGAGCCCTTGACAGCTTCTGAGGTATCCACAAGCTGAGCCCTTATATATCACCACACTTCTCTTAGTATCAGCTGTATTCTACTTCTTGTTGTGGTACCACAACTGAGAGTACGTCTTCACGACCTACACTGAGTACTGACTTTATGGAGCCAGAAAGTTACTACTACTGTGATGCCCTGTGCAATTTGTTTGAATCCACATGTATATTTTTACTGAAATATGAGTCCTTTTGCAAGGGTCTCTTTATCCACCATTCACAACCACTATGTTGTTTTGTACCTGTGTTTATAAATCTAATAAACAGGTTTGGAAAAAAAAAACTGCTCTCTTCAGTCCTCCCAAAACCTCCTGCTCTCTAGCTCCCTTGTCACCTCCTCCTCCTGGACCTCTCCCGAGCTTCTCTCATCCTTTGGAACTCCCTACCCCATTCTGTCTGACTATAGCCTAATCCAGTATTTCTACAACTCCAGTCCTCAAGGCACCCCAATCGGTCATGTTTTCAGGCTTGCCATTATTTTGCACATGTGATTGGATCAGTTTCACTGCCTTAGTAATTACCACAGCTGTTTCATCTGAGGGAAATCCTGAAAACATGACCTGTTGAGGCACCTTGAGGAATGGAGTTGAGAAACACTGTCCTAATCTATCCATTTTTTATTTTTTTTTAATCACATAATTTTTATTGAAAAATTGTTTTTACAATATACAACAAAACAAAACATAAAAGACACAAGAAAAAAAAAAGAAAAAAAAAAAGAAGGGAAACACACCACTATCAAAAATTAATCATACATTTTCCAGATTGAATTGAGCTAACTTTGTTCTTCAGCATATCAATGAATTGCATATTTCTTTAGTTACACAGACAAATTGGAATCTAGCCATCAAAACCAGGTTTTCCAAAAAAAATCGGGACATTTCCATTGAGTAATTGTTGGCGTGGTTTTTGAAATCCATTTCTGCAGTATAAGTTTGCGGGCTATATACATCATCCGCAACTACAATTCATGCATCTCAAATGGGAGTATATCTTCCGGTATGATCCCTAATAAAGCTATTTTTGGATCAAAATGGACATGTGTAGAGCATAAGATTTTTAAGACATCAAATATGTTCACCCAGTATCGATGCAATTTAGGACATCGCCACATCATATGAATTAATGTTCCCGTATCGGTGGTACATCTTGGGCAGTTTGGTGAGATTGCTTTACCCCAAGAATATAACTTTAAAGGGGTATTATGAGATCTATGAATAATAAATAACTGAGAAACCCACTGTGAGGACGATAAGGAGACTCTGGTCAAATTCTTCAGAGCTTGCTCCCACTCTTCCTCAGCAAGAGGATCCAAGTCCCTACGCCACCTCACAAAACTACTATCCTGTATGTTTATACTAACTGTTGTTTGCATAGATTAAATATATCCCCAATAATTCCCTGTTTAGAGCATCCTGTAGACACTGCCGTAGTCAGTCTAGGAGAGGGGTTATATTTAAAAAGAAAAGTCGCTTCCTGCCTTTTCAAAGCATGCTGTAACTGCGGGTATTGATAGAATAGTTTATTAGACAAATTATATTTCTCTGCTAATTTATTAAATGGTTGTAGGTCCTTGTTGTCAAAAAACGGATGAAGTAGTGTAATGCCAGTCCTTTTCCATAAACCAAAATTTTTAAGTTTCAGCAACTCAGGTAACCGCGGGTTATTCCGTATAGATATACACTGCGTATATCCCTTATGGAAAGTAAGTTTTTGGACAGTAGTCCAAACTCTATGAATCAAATCTAATGTAGGAAAACAGAGTTTACTATGGAAATAATGAGCGATTATTAACTGTTCCAATGGCTCTAACGGAAATTGAGATAATATAATTTGTTGTATACAGGCGGTCCCCTACTTACAAACATCCGACTTACAAACGACTCCTACTTAAAAACGGAGGGAGACAACAGGAAGTGAGAGGAAATCTACCCCTAGGAAGGGAAATTCTCTCCTGTAAGAGTTAATATGGGAAAAATGTGTCTCCACTGATGCTTTATCACCAATCCTTGTTTCCCTAATAACCCCAAATTTACAAAATCCAATTGTCATTGGGACAGAAAGTGAGGTGAAATCTTCTGAAAAGGGGCACAGGCAGCAAAACAAATGTTACAGGGGTGATAACCCTTCCCTATGTGATCCAAAAAGCTTAAAAATAGATTTTTTGGCTGGAGCTACACTTAAAAAATGTACCTGTTCCAACTTAGAAACAGATTCAACTTAAGAACAACCCCTATCTTGTTTGTAACCTGGGGACCGCCTGTAGAATCATTGGAATCTACAACATTCCAGATACTTAAATGCTGGAGTTGAGATGCCAAGTAAAACAACCTGTTAGGAACTGCTAAACCCCCTCCATCCATAGGCAACTGCAAAACTTCCAATCTAATTCAGGGATATTTTTATCTCCAGATGAGATTCCTAAAAAGGGTATCCACCTGTCGAAAAACATTCTGAGGTAGCCATATTGGACAATTGTGCAGGAGATAAAGCAATTGTGCCATCCAAACCATCTTTATCAGATTTACCCTGCCAACTATTGTTAAAGGCAACTTACTCCATATTTTCCCAGTTTGTTTAAAACTCTTAATCATTGGATCTAAGTTTCTTTCCACATATGTTGTCACTTGTGATGTAACTTTGATGCCTAGATATTTAAATGTTGATACTACTGCTATTTGAGATGCTACACTTGGTAAGTTGTCTACTAGCGGGTCTACCGGTAAAAGAACCGACTTATTCCAATTTATTGTGAACCCTGAAAACGAGACATATTTATTAATCACTGTTACTAGAGACAACAAAGTATCTCCCAAAAACAGTAATGTATTATATATAAAGCAATCTTGTCCTCTCCCAAGGATCTGTGAAATCTGGCTGCTCCGTGCTGAACCGGATGAATTTTGATTTATGTATGAGCGGCTTAACCCATCTATGCACAGGCAGAAAGCACAGGAAGATATCAGCTCAGAACCAACAGGTATTTTTGCACTTATGTAGCGCTACCCCCACAAGACCGGCTTAATAAATAGGTCCTCCAGTTTTCCCCGCAGTAACAACCCGCCCTGGCTGTACCCAAGCCCACTGACACACCTGGGGCTTAAAGTAGGTGTTATTAACCTCTTGCTGTCTACGTCATATTAAAAAGGTTAACACAAGCCCACAGACACAGTGGACGCTGTGAACTTGGTACTGTTTTCTATAGCATGTGATTAGCTTTTCAGTAAAAGTGATCCAGGCAGATGTAGAGAACACAATGAAACATCTTTCTGGTGGTCTATCAATGACAGTCTCACCAGAGAGGTGAAAAATGCAAACCCCACTCCACTGCACCACTTTGTACTTTCTGCGCTGTGCACTTCCTCTTATTGATTGATTGATTTATTGATTGATTGATTTATTATAAAGCGCCAAATCATGAACTGCTCCTAAGCTTATATCTGGGGTAAATCCCCCAATCGATGCTCTTAGATTGAAATAAAAACCAATGCAAATATTAATGTCTAAAACTTTTTTTTTTATTAATAAAATGTTATATAAGAAATTTGTATTACTACCTACTGTGTTTATTAAAAGTCAGCAGCTACAAAAAGTGTAGCTGCTGACTTTTAATAAACACACACTCGCCTGTCCCACGGTGCAGCGATGCCGCCGCCTGAGCCCTCACTTCTTTCCCTCGCCTCTCCACAGTGCTGGCATTGCAAGTGTGGGCACCTGGCTGTGACAGCTTGCGGCTTCACAGCCGGGTGCGCACTGCGCATGCACGAGTCGTGCAGTGCCTCCCCATTGGTTGGGCAATCTTCTGGGACCTGTCCCAGAAGATTGCAAGGAGGGAGGTAGAGAGAGGAGATCTGCCATTCAAGCCGGCGGCCCGAGCGGAACTGGGAGCAGGTACCTGTCAAAACTAGGTACCTGCCCCTCCCCTCACAAAAATGACATGCCAAATGTGGCATATTTGGGGGAGAGGAGTGCTTAAAGCGTAACTTTCCCTTTTGGGTGGAACCTTGCTTTAACCACTTAAGACCCGGACTATTATGCACCTTAAAGACCTGGCCACTTTTTCGATTCGGCACTGCGTCGCTTTAACTGACAATTGCGCAGTTGTGCGACGTGGCTCCCAAACAAAATTGGCGTCCTTTTTTTCCCACAAATAGAGATTTCTTTTGGTGGTATTTGATCACCTATGTGATTTTTATTTTTTGCGCTATAAACAAAAATAGAGCGACAATTTTGAAAAAAATGCAATATGTTTTACTTTTGCTATAATAAATATCCCCAGAAAATATATAAAAAAACGTTTTTTTTCCTCAGTTTAGGCCGATACGTATTCTTCTACATATTTTTGGTAAAAAAAATCGCAATAAGCGTTTATTGATTGGTTTGCGCAAAAGTTATAGCGTTTACAAAATAGGGGATGGTTTTATGGCATTTTTATTCATTTTTTTTTTTTTTACAAGTAATGGCGGCGATTAATGATTTTTTTTTCTTTTGACACTATTTTGTGACCATTGTCATTTTTTCAGTGAACAGTGCTATAAAAATGCACTGCTTACTGTAAAAATGACACTGGCAGGGGTTAAGTGTGCCCTGATTTGTGTTTCTTACTGTAGGGGGGCGTGGCTTAGCGTGTGACGTCACTGATCGTCGTTCCCTATGACAGAGAACAGACGATCAGTGACAGGCTCACTAGGAAGCACGGGAGAGGTTTGTTTACACTTACCTCTCCCCGTTCTTCCTCTCTGTGACCCGATCACGGGACACCAGCGGCGATCGGGTCCGCTGTTCCCACAGGGACGGTCACGGAGAAGAGGACCGGGTCGCGAGCGCACCGCCGGGGGCGCGCTCGCGACCCACGGCTGGGCTCTTTAAGGGGACGTACCTGTACACCCATGTGCCCAGCCGTGCCATTCTGCCGACGTACATCGGCGTGCAGCGGTCCTCAAGTGGTTAAGCAGGTCTTACCTGAATTTGAGCCCCACAAACTAAAAACACTATTTAATTAATTTCTAATATTCAAAGCAAACTCCCCCATCCATCCATGTCTCCATGCTTTATTTTATTCAGAAATCACTCCCCTAGTATTTATAGCCGTGGCTATCTTGACTAAGGGCAGATCATGCATGTAGCATTTACTTCCTAGAATCCATCTGCCCATAGCTCAGACCGGGGGTGTAGATAAGGGGGGGGGGTCAGGGGTGTTCAAAATTAAATGCATGGTGTCCCTGCTCTGCAGCCGCAAATAGCACCAGCGACAGGCAGTACTGCAGTCAGTGGCACACAGAGTGTAATAATGCCGCTGTAGCAAGTGTAATAGATCATTAGGCATACCCGCACGGCGCACACATGTTGTGGTACACCGCCAGGCCGTTCTATCGTGCTCGGTCTGAAGGCTGACAGTTCTATCACCAGGCAGCACAGTGGGAGCCGGCGGTACATGTAGTCCTGCCCACTGCACACCATGTATTCTGGTTGGCTTGCAGTGCCACTCTCCCCTTGGGCTTGGGAGAAGAGCGTTGCCTGGGCCCTGGAGCGCAGAGTGCTTGTAAAGTGCTGTGTAGCTGCCGGCCCCCCACATGGATGAACTGCTGCTGTCCTGTCCAGGTATGTCCCTCTTTCTCTTTTGGCCTAGTCTCAGAGAGTCTCAGAGAGTGTCCTCAGACTTACCACTGCTCAGACTGCTTTGCTGCTGCTGGCATTCTGCTGTTCATACTAGGTAATCGTGAGTCAGTGAGAGACTGTCTGTGATTCTGTGTGGTAACTGGCAAAGTTAGTGATTGAGGCTGGCTGGGCTAAATTTTGCATTAGGAAGGAAGAAAAAATCCTGGATGGCCGCACACTGTTAAAGGCATCTTTATTGATATCTTGTGTAGCAGATGAAATTCAATACAGTCACTTCATGTTACAGGAAAAGCTACTGACGCATTTCACACTGTATGAAGGACGCGTTTCACACTGTATGAAGGTGCTTAATCATAGCTATGAACCAGTGGTGGAAGTGGACGGAAAATGATAAATGGTTTTCAATTTTTTTTTACAAATAAATATCTGGAAAGTGTGGCATGCATTTGTATTCAGCCCCCTTTACTCTGATACCCCTAACGAAAATTGAGTGGAACCAATTGCCTTCAGAAGTCACCTAATAAGTAGATAAAGTCCACCTGTGCTTAATTTCATCTCAGTATAAATACAGCTGTTCTGTGAAGCCCTTAGGTTTCTTAGAGAACCTTAGTGAACAAACAGCATCATGAAGTCCAAGGAACACACCAATCAGGTCAGAGATAAAGTTGTGGAGAAGCTTAAAGCAGGGCTGGGTTATAAAAAAAAATATCCCAAGCTTTGAACATCTCACGGAGCACAGTTCAATCCATCATCTGAGAATAGAAAGAGTGTGGCACAACTGCAAACCTACCAAGATATGGCCGTCCACCTAAACTGACAGGCCGGGCAAGGAGAGCATTATTCAGAGAAGCAGCCAGGAGGCCCATAGTATCTCTGGGATGCTGCAGAGATCCACAGCTCAGGTGGGAGAATCTGTCCACAGGACAACTATTAGTCGTGCACTACACAAATCTGGCCTTTATAGAAGAGTGTTAAGAACAAAGACATTGTTGAATGAAAGTATTAAGACATAAGAAGTTCTGTTTGCAGTTTGCGAGAAGCCATGTGGGGGACAAAGCAAACATGTGGAAGAAGGTGCCATGCTCAGATGAGATCAAAATTGAACTTTTTGGCCTAAAAGCAAAGTGCTATGTGTGGCAGGAAACTAACTCTGCACATCACCCTGAATACACCATCCCTACTGCGAAACATGGTGGTGGCAGCATCATGTTGTGGGGATGATTTTCTTCAGCAGGGAAAGGGAAGCTGGTCAGAGTTGATGGGAACATGGATGGAGCCAAACACAGGGCAATCTTAGAAGAAAACCTGTTAGAGTCTGCAAAAGACTTGAAACTGGGGTGGAGTTTCACCTTCCAGCATGACAACGACCCTAAACATACACCCAGGGTTACAATAAAATGGTTTAGATCAAAGTATATTCTTGTGTTAGAATGGCCCAGTCAAAGTCCAGACCTAAATCCAATTGAGAATCTGTGGCAAGACTTGAAAATTGCTGTTCACAGACACTCTCCATCCAATCTGACAGAGCTTGAGCTATTTTGCACAGAAGAATGGGCAAAAATGTCACTCCCTAGATGTGCAAAGCTGGTAGAGACATCTCCAAAAAGACTTGCAGCTGTAATTGCAGTTGCAACGAAAGGTGGTTCTACAAAGTATTGACTCGGGGGGGGGGGGGCTGAATAAAAATGCATGCCACGCTTCTCAGACATTTATTTGTAAAAAAAATTTTGAAAACCATTTATCATTTTCCTTCCACTTCACAATTATGTGCCACTTTGTTTTGATTTATCACATAAAATCCCAATAAAATACATTTACATTTTTGGTTGTAACATGACAAAATGTGGAACATTTCAAAGGGGTATGAATACTTTTTCAAGGCACTGTACATGCTGAGCCTGCGCCCACTCAATCCCTAACTCCCAGTTACCTCACTTCCAGTAACAGAATTGGGGCCCGCCAAGCACATAGCATGGACCTCATACGTGCACTTGTTAACACCTTTCTTCCCGTACCTATGTGACCTGGCCATGGATCTCCGTAACGCGGGTTTGGATCAAGTTGCTATTGGATATCAACTGCTAGGGAGGGAGCCAGAGTAACGACCCCATCGCTACCGGAGGACCTGTCACGTTTACCAGTTATCATGCCTAACGACTGGTTGCCTTCTGTCTTCTACTTGGTTGCTCTTAGCAACTGCATTCCTCTCCTCTATCTTTTCAAGTTAACCCTTTTTTTGGAGTAGCTGAGCTTCATACCCATTTGTGTTTTACAGACCCTGGTTCTTTAGTTACACCAGAACCCACATGCACCCCCCTTTGAATAACTTCAGATCAGGCTTGGAACGGTTAATGTAACTTTACCGAGAGAAACCATTACAGTCCACTATAAACAAATCCAATCCCTATTCTTAACCACAGTTGTGTGGCAGCCCAGGAATACCTCTATGAGGTGGTAGTCTATGCTGGCAGTCTCCATGACTAGGATTTTCTCATGACTCCGTTTGTGCCTCTGATGGACTGCAAGCAGTCTTCCTCCTGGCTGGAGATTGTATCTTCAGGCTTGTCTGTTTCTTTTTCCCATGCAGCAGCTCTTTGTGTGCAGAGCCTTTTCCCCTTTTATTTACAGCACAGGGGAGAGGGCAGAGCTCAAAAAGACCCTGAACTGCAGAGACAGGTGTAACCCCTTCCCAGCCTGGGCAGCCTGTTGCTAACAGAAAACATCCTCCCTGCAGGCAACCTGCCTACAAATGCAAACATAGTAATATAATGGAGACAGCACACAGATGCAACAGTACGGTGGATATACATAGCACTTATGAAAAGCAGTCAGTAAGTACTGGGTGGCCTAACTAAACATAAAAGGAGCATTCATTAAACCACTCGTCAGTGGGCCCTGGATCTCCTGTTGGAGCAGAGACGGCTGGTGTTTTTTTTGTTGGGGGGGCAAACAACCACCCCCCCGGTCGGCGGAACCCCCACTCCCCCCCCCACACTATCAGTCAATCGGGTCACCCACACCTTCCCCCCAAGGGCGGTCAGTCAGCCACTTACCCCATCTAGGTCACGGGCGGGCATCGCTCCTACGGGCAGCTGGTGGCGGCGGCTTCCATTGCATCTCCTCCTCCTCTGCATCACGGTGGCGTCCGCTGCATGTCTCCTCTCTCCTTCTACTAGGCATCCAATAGGATCGTCTGTCCTTTCAGCCAGTCGGGTGAAGCTGCTTCCTGATTGGCCGGGAGGAGATTCCGTGTGAAAATAGCGTATATTCATTCGCTATGGTCACACAACTGGGTGGGCTCATGGCGCATTGCTCTGCCCCCCATGCCCACCCTTTATTGAAGCCTATTAGAGCCTCGGGCAATGTTGTAAAGCCAGAAAAATCTATTTACAGTGACCTGAAAAAGTATTCATACCACTTGAAATTTTCCACATTTTAATTTTCTTGTGAAAAAATAAATAAATAAATTCTCCACATTTAATCATGTTACAACCAAAAACGTAAATGGATTTTATTGGGATTTTATGTGATAGGCCAGGGCTCAAAACTGAATTTCAATTCCTGAGCTAATAGCCAGGCCTTAAGGGTTACTCGCCACCAGTTGCGCCACCCAATCCCTACCATGCCCATCAATACAGCGTAACCAGTGCTCATTATTGCAGCATAACCAGTGCTCATCAATGCAGCGTGACCAGTGCCCATCAATGAAGCTCGGCCTGTGTCTATCAATACAGCGTGACCTGTGCCCTTCAGTACAGCGTGACCTGGCTGTGCTCATCAATGCAGTGTGACCTGTGCCCATCAATACAGAGTAACCAGTGCACATCAATGCAGCCTTACCTGTGCCCATCAATACAGCCTCATCTGTGCAGAGGAAGAGGTGAGCCTGCCAGATCAGCAGAGAGTGGGGATTGCCTGCAGTTACAGCTTTCATTTGAATTTCCCGGTGTTCCTGGAGCTCACCATCACAGAGTCCCACCTCCTGGCCCGGCGCCCCACCTGCCGGCGGTGCTCCCCGCTCTCTGAGGCAGCCCCACACTCGCCAGTAGTGATGAGCCGAACACCCCCGGGTTCGGTTCGCACCAGAACCCGCGAACGGACCGAAAGTTCGTACGAACATTAGAACCCTATTAAATACAATGGATGCGAACGTTCGAATTCTAAAGTGCTAATTATAACAACTATTATGCATGTTATTGTCCTAAAAAGGGTTTGGGAACCCGGGTTCTGCACCAGGGGACATGTATCAATGCAAAAAGAAGTTTTAAAAACGGTCGTTTTTCGGGAGCAGTCATTTTAATGATGCATAAAGTGAAAAAAAAAAGTCAAATATTCCTTTAAATATCGTACCTGGGGGGTGTCTAAAGTATGCCTGTGAAGTGCCACGTGTTTCCCGTGTTTAGAACTGTCCCTGCACAAAATGACACTTCTAAAGGAAAAAAAAGCCATTTAAAACTGCTTGCGGCTTTAATGTAATGTCTGGTCCCGGTAATATGGATGAAAATCTTTAAGAAAAATGGCATAGCTACCCCATGACCCCCCCCCCACCCCAGCCCATTACCAGCCCCTTTGGGTCTTGTATGGATATTAAGGGGAACCCCGCACATAAAATAAAAAAGGCCCTATATACTCTGAACAGCCGTATACAGGCGGTGCATACAAGACAGGGACTGTAGGTTTGTTCTTATGTAGAATCTGTTTGTAATTTTGAACAGGTACATTGTTTAAGTGTAGCTCCAGCCCAAAAATCTATTTTTAAACTTTTTGGAAAACATAGGTAAGGGTTATCACCCCTGTAACATTTGTTTTGCTGTCTGTGCCCCTGTTCAGAACATTTCACCTCACTTTCCGTCCCAATGACAACTGTTTTTGAAATGTGGTGTTTTTCTTGAAACAAGGATTGCTGATAAAGCATCAGTACAGAGGAGACACCTTTCTCCCATATTAATTCTTACAGGAGAGAATTTTCCTTCCAAGGGGTAGATTTCCTCTCACTTCCTGTTGTCTTCTTGCGTTTGCAAGTAGGAGTCGTTTGTAAGTTGGATGTTTGAAAGTAGGGACCTGCCGTATATACTCTGCAGAAATAGGCCCCTTAGTTGTTGGTGTTGGCACAACACTGTAAGCACTCACAGTTACTCTTGGTTGGTGCTGGAACGCCCTGCTGTCAACTATTATATCAGGAATTTTAATTACATATAATTGTTGAACAGTGGTAGTAAAAATTGGGCCTTTGATGGTGGTGCTGGTGCCACAACACTGTAAGCCCTGACAGTTACTCTTGGTGGGTGCAGCAATGGGCCCTGCTGTGAATTATTAGATCAAGAATTGTAATTGCATGCCCCTGTTGAACAGGGGCTGAAAAATTGGGCCTTTCGTGGTGGTGGTGGTGGTGTTGCCACAACACTGTAAGCCCTCAGAGTTACTCTTGGTGGGTGCAGGAATGGGCCCTGCTGTGAATTATTAGATCAAGAATTGTAATTGCATGCCCCTGTTGAACAGGGGCTGAAAAATTGGGCCTTTCGTGGTGGTGGTGGTGGTGGTGGTGTTGCCACAACACTGTAAGCCCTCAGAGTTACTCTTGGTGGGTGCAGGAATGGGCCCTGCTGTGAATTATTAGATCAAGAATTGTAATTACATGCCCCTTTTGAACAGGGGCTGAAAAATTGGGCCTTTCGTGGTGGTGGTGGTGGTGGCGTTGCCACAACACTGTAAGCCCTCAGAGTTACTCTTGGTGGGTGCAGCAATGGGCCCTGCTGTGAATTATTAGATCAAGAATTGTAATTACATGCCCCTGTTGAACAGGGGCTGAAAAATTGGGCCTTAGGCACTGGTGGCACAACACTACAACCCCTCACAGATACTGTACTTGGAGCACAGCAATGAGCCCTGTTGCAAAGTATTGCTTCAAAAATTGTAATGACACGCCCCTGTTAAACAGGGGCTGAAAAATTGGGCCTTAGGCACTGGTGCCACAACACTCCAACCCCTCACAGATACTGTACTTGGAGCACAGCAATGAGCCCTATGGCAAATTATTGCTAAAAAAATTGTAATTACACGCCCCTGTAAAACAGGGGCTGAAAAATTGGGCCTTAGCCACTGGTGGCGGCACCCATAAACAAAAATGATCTTCCAAGCTATCATCATCAATCGTATCATTAAGGACTCGGAGGAGGAGGATAGCCAGTCAACATAACAGCACAGGCACTCAGCATCAGCATCAGTCTTGAAGGGATGTGACATGTTAAAATCAATTAGTCTGTTATATCAGCATCAGGTGTGTGGTAGCTGGTGGTGATCCAAGACTGGTTCATCTTGATGAAAGTCAGTCGATCAACCGAGTCGGTGGACAGGCGCACCCTGTGATCCGTGACAAATCCTCCAGCAGCACTGAATGTGCGTTCCGAAAGAACGCTGGATGCAGGACAGGCCAGTAGCTCAATTGCATACTGTGCAAGCTCTGGCCAGTGATCCATCCTCAAGACCCAGTAAGCCAGAGGATTTTCGGTGGGGAAGGTGTCCAAGTCTGACCTTGCCCCTAGATATTCCTGCACCATGTTTATCAGACGCTGGCGATGGTTGCTGGAACCGATCATACTTTGGGGCTGCGGACTAAAGAATTGTCTGAACGCATCGGTCAGACGGCCACCTTCCCCACCGCTCCTTCTTTGACTGGCCGAAGCCTCAGCAACTCGTTGTCCAGGACCAGGAGTTTGTAACCTCCCAGTCTCTGGGAACGCGTTGCACAGACCTTTCTGCAAGGCCTCCCGGAGTTGTCTCATCCTCTGCTCCCTCTGCGACGGTAACATAAGGTCCGCAACCTTACCCTTGTACCGTGGATCAAGGAGAGTGGCCAGCCAGTAATGGTCCCTCTCCTTGATCCGAAGAATACGAGGATCCTTCCGCAGACTTTGCAGGATCAGGGAGGCCATGCAGCGTAGGTTTGCTGAGGCATTCGCTCCGGAGTCCTCTGGGTCACAAAGGACGACATGATCCGCAGCCACCTCCTCCCAGCCACGTACAAGTCCACTGGTTTCTTGGGACTGTAAATCATCCCTAAAAGACTGCTGCTGATGATGCTGAGTGCCAGCCTCCACCTCCATGCTGACACAATCCTCCTCCTCCTCCTCCTCCTCCTCCTCCTCCTCTTCCTGTGCGATGGGTGGGACAGAAGGAACACTGTCTGGGTAAAGGGGGCCTTGAGAGGCAAGGAAGTCCTCCTCTTCCTGCCTCTGTTCTGCCTCAAGTGCCCTGTCCATTATTCCACGCAGCGTGTGCTCCAACAGGTGGACAAGAGGTACAGTGTCACTGATGCATGCACTGTCACTGCTCACCATCCTCGTGGCCTCCTCAAATGGTGCCAGGACAGTGCATGCATCCCTGATCATGCCCCACTGGCGTGGAGAAAAAAAACCAAGCTCCCCTGACCCTGTCCTGGTGCCGTAGTCGCACAGGTACTCATTGATGGCCCTCTGCTGCGTGTGCAGCCGCTGCAGCATGGCCAACGTTGAGTTCCACCTGGTGGGCATGTCACATATAAGGCGGTTCTTGGGCAGGTTCAACTCCTTTTGCAGCTCAGCCAGGCGAGCACTGGCATTATAAGATCTGCGGAAATGCACACAGACTTTCCTGGCCTGCCTCAGGACATCCTGTAAGCCCGGGTACCTGCCCAAGAACCGCTGCACCACCAGGTTAAGGACGTGAGCCACACAGGGCACATGGGTCAGTTGTCCCTGTCGGAGGGCGGAGAGGAGGTTGGTGCCATTGTCGCAAACCACCATTCCTGGCTTAAGCTGGCGTGGCGTCAACCACCTCTCGGCCTGGCCCTGCAGAGCAGACAGGACCTCTGCCCCAGTGTGGCTTCTGTCCCCCAAACACACCAGCGCAAGCACGGCATGGCATCTTTTTGCCTGCGTATTTGCGTAGCCCCTTGAACGGCTACGGAGCACCGCTGGTTCAGAGGACAAACCACAGGAAGAGGCCATGGAGGAAGAAGAAGAGGAGGGGGTGGAGGAGAGAGGTGTGTCACAACCAGTAGTAGCATTTTGGAGGCGTGGCGGTGGAACAACCTCCAACACTACTGCACCTTGTCCTGCATCCTTCCCAGCTGCCAAAAGAGTGACCCAATGGGCCGTGAAAGAAAGGTAACGTCCCTGTCCATGCCTGCTGGACCATGAGTCAGCGGTAATATGCACCTTACCGCTGACCGCCCTGTCCAGCGAGGCCAAGACATTGCCTTCCACATGCCGGTAGAGAGCCGGAATAGCCTTCCGTGAGAAAAAGTGGCGTTTGGGAACCTGCCACTGAGGAACCGCACATTGCACAAACTCACGGAAGGGGGCCGAGTCTACCAACTGAAAAGGCAGCAGTTGAAGCGCTAGCAATTTAGCCAAGCTAGCATTCAACCGCTGGGCATGTGGATGGCTGGGAGTGAACTTCTTTTGACGGTCCAGCAGCTGGGGCAGGGAAATTTGCCTGCTAGAATCGGACGTCGGTGTACTGCTAGCAGAGTGGCCGCAAGTACTTGGCTGTGACACACCTAATTCTACACCTTCATTCCTCTCAGTGCATGTTTCAGAGAGGACTGAAGTTATAGTGGGGTTGGAGATCCCAGCTGATGCGGTGCAAGGAGAGGTCCGCTTTGTTCTTTGGTGTGGGTCTTTGAGGTAGGCTTGCCAACGAGCTGCATGGCAGGTCAACATATGTCTGGTCAGGCATGTGGTACCCAAGCGGCTGATGTTTTGGCCACGCGATATACGCTTGAGACATATGTTGCAAACAGCAGCTGTGCGATCTGATGCACTAGCCTCAAAAAAGGCCCACACCAAAGAACTTTTTGAATGACGGGCAGAGGCAGCGCCCTGCACAGGCGGAGCTCTGCGGTGTGATTCCGTCGGTGTACTGCCCTTACGCTGGCCACCAAAGGGCATCCTGCCTCGTTGGAGATGTGCCTCCTCCTCATCCTCCTCCTCTCTCCTATTAGGCACCCACGTGGAGTCAGTGACCTCATCATCCCCTCCCTCCTCATCACTGGAGCCAATCTGGCAGTATGCTGCAGCTGCTGGAACATGACTGCCAGATTGGTGTCCTTCTTGAGCATCCCCTCTGTCTGCTCTCACGCTACTGCCTTCCTGTAGCTGGGTTTCATCATCAGACCCTTCGAAACGCTGGGCATCCTCCTGGAGCATGTACCCAACACTGTGCTCAAACAGTTCGGGGGACTCCTCAGGAGGAGGACATGGTGGGTCTAGGGAAGGAGTGACTGATGATGAGTCTGACATTGATACCAGGGAAGAGGACGCTTTGGCAGCTGCTTTGCCAGTACCCTGAGCCTGGGTGAGAGAGGATGAGGAGGAGGAGGAGGGCTTGGTCATCCACTCTACCAAGTCTTCGGCATGATGTGGCTCAACATGTCCAGCTGCCGAAAAGAAGGACAAGCGTGTCCCATGGCCATGTGCTGATGACAATGCACCGCGTCCACGACCAGCACTGTTGCCCCCAGACACAGAGCCTGCTTGCCCTCTTTTATTGCCTCCTGACTGTCTGCCTCTCCTTGTTTGCCTTCCAGACATTCTAATAGATGGCCTGCAGGGAGATGGGAAAAAAGCAATAAGGGCTACCTTCAGGTGTCCTTCTCTGTCCCTTTACTTAAGGATTTCTAAATATGGTTGAGGATGATTGCTTTTGCACAGAATAGCACAACGACAATTTCCCTGACTGTCCAAAAAACAAGGATTTCAAAGATGGTTGATGAGGAATGCTTTAGCACACTATAGCACAAGGAGAATTTCCCTCACTGTCCTTCCCTGTCCCTAGAAACAAGGATTATCACAGTGAAAGAAACTGACACTCTTCCTACCTATAGTTTTCTGTCCCTAGAAAAAATGTTTTTTTAAAGCTGATTGATGATCAATGCTTTAGCACACTATAGCACAAGTAGAATTTCCCTCACTGTCCTTCCCTGTCCCTAGAAACAAGGATTATCACAGTGAAAGAAACTGACACTCTTCCTACCTATAGTTTTCTGTCCCTAGAAAAAATGTTTTTTTTAAAGCTGATTGATGATCAATGCTTTAGCACACTATAGCACAAGTAGAATTTCCCTAACTGTCCTTCCCTGTCCCTAGAAACAAGGATTATTACAGTGAAAGAAACTGACACTCTTCCTACCTATAGTTTTCTGTCCCTAGAAAAAATGTTTTTTTAAAGCTGATTGATGATCAATGCTTTAGCACACTATAGCACAAGGAGAATTTCCCTCACTGTCCTTCCCTGTCCCTAGAAACAAGGATTATCACAGTGAAAGAAACTGACACTCTTCCTACCTATAGTTTTCTGTCCCTAGAAAAAATGTTTTTTTAAAGCTGATTGATGATCAATGCTTTAGCACACTATAGCACAAGGAGAATTTCCCTCACTGTCCTTCCCTGTCCCTAGAAACAAGGATTATCACAGTGAAAGAAACTGACACTCTTCCTACCTATAGTTTTCTGTCCCTAGAAAAAATGTTTTTTTAAAGCTGATTGATGATCAATGCTTTAGCACACTATAGCACAAGGAGAATTTCCCTCACTGTCCTTCCCTGTCCCTAGAAACAAGGATTATCACAGTGAAAGAAACTGACACTCTTCCTACCTATAGTTTTCTGTCCCTAGAAAAAATGTTTTTTTAAAGCTGATTGATGATCAATGCTTTAGCACACTATAGCACAAGTAGAATTTCCCTCACTGTCCTTCCCTGTCCCTAGAAACAAGGATTATCACAGTGAAAGAAACTGACACTCTTCCTACCTATAGTTTTCTGTCCCTAGAAAAAATGTTTTTTTAAAGATGGTTGATGATCAATGCTTTAGCACACTATAGCACAAGGAGAATTTCCCTCACTGTCCTTCCCTGTCCCTAGAAACAAGGATTATCACAGTGAAAGAAACTGACACTCTTCCTACTGTGGGGGGGTTTGCTCGGCAGCGGGTGTGTGTGACCCCCGGGATGGGCTCCCCACACAAAAACAGGCCCAGCAAACGGAGGTTGTGGTTTTCAAAATCAAAAAGGTGCGGTTTATTTTCTATTTACAGTGACAAAACACAGCAAAGCAAAAGAAACATAAATAAAATAACTCCTGGTCAACTTGACCTCTGACTAAACATACAGGTTTCCTAACTAACAACTGGGATCAGCCTAGTGCTGTCCTAGTCCCTAAGTCCCTGGTTTTAAATGTCCAAGCAAATAGCCACACAGGCTTTATCTCACCGCACAGGGGTTCACTCTCCCTAGACAGTCCACACAGGTCTGGTTCCAGGCATGAGCAAACACCTAATGAATCTGGGAGTTCTTATAGAGGCCTAAATGAGCTGACAAGCTTCAGCTGGTCTCATCAACTCCCTGTCTGCACGACGCCCCACACTCTCCCTAGAGGTATGAGTCATCCATGAGCCCACTAGCCTCAGCTGGGCTTATACAACTCTCCACCTAGTTGTATAAGTCGGCGTAAAGCCTGAATCTGGGCGAAATATATCTACCCCCCTGGATGCAACCAGGTGACTTTACCTTCCTGCTGTCACATACCCCCCCCTCTTGTTTTAACCTCGGGGTTGGAACACCAGCAATCAGGCATTCATGTACTCGAGACAAAGCATCCACATTCCCCATTTGAACGCCAGGGCGATGCTTTACTGTGAAGTTGAATTCCTGGAGGGCCAGGAACCACCTATTCACTCTTCTATTTGTTTCCTTGTTTTGAGCCATCCACTTTAACGGAGCGTGATCCGTAACCATGTCAAAGTGCCTACCTAGCAGGTAGTACCGAAGGGAATCTAGAGCCCACTTCACCGCTAAACACTCCTTTTCAACGGTGGCGTAATTTACCTCATGGGACTTCAACTTCCTGCTGAGGTAAATGACTGGGTGCTCTTCCCCGTTCCAGACCTGGGACAATACTGCTCCTAACCCCACATCTGACGCATCACTTTGTACGACAAAGTCTTTAGAGAAGTCGGGTGAGTACAACACTGGCTGGCTACATAAGGCTTGTTTCAAGAATTGGAATGCTGCCTCAGCCTCGGGGGTCCATTTAATCATGACCGACCCTTTCCCCTTCGTCAGGTTGGTTAGGGGCACAGCCTTAGAAGCAAAGTGGGGAATGAATCGCCGATAATACCCAGCGATTCCCAGAAAGGCTCGTACCTGCTTCTTGCTGTTGGGACGTGGCCAACTCTGGATGGCCTCGACTTTGTTGAGTTGGGGTTTTATTACTCCCCTCCCAATGGTGTACCCAAGATATTTGGCCTCCTCCTGCCCAATGGTACACTTCTTGGGGTTAGCCGTAAACCCCGCTTCCCGAACAGAGTCCAGGACTGCTTGCACTTTTGGCAGATGTGAGGCCCAATCTGTGCTATGGACAATTACGTCATCCAGGTAAGCCGCAGCATACTTCCGATGGGGCCTCAGCATCTGGTCCATTTTCCGCTGGAATGTGGCCGGCGCATTCTGTAACCCGAACGGCATTCTTTTATATTGGAACGCCCCGCCTGGGGTTACAAATGCGGTTTTCTCTTTGGCCGACTTGGCCAGGGGGATTTGCCAATACCCTTTTGTGAGGTCAAGAGTCGTCATGTATCGGGCTGTTCCCAGCCGGTCGATCAACTCATCTATACGTGGCATGGGGTAGGTGTCAAATTTTGTAACTTTGTTCAACTGACGAAAATCGTTACAAAATCGCCAGCTCCCATCCGGTTTAGGCACCAACACAATGGGACTAGACCAATCACTTTGGGACTCCTCTATCACCCCTAAGTTCAGCATTTTCTGTACTTCCTCCCGTATTGCCTCCCGTCGGGCCTCTGGGATCCGATAGGGTTTTAACTTCACCCTTTCACCGGGCGGGGTAATGATGTCATGCTCTACCCCAGATGTTTGTCCCGGCAGCTCAGAGAATACCTCCTTGTTGCGAAGCACAAACTCCTTAACCTCCTGTTGTTGGGGTTGTGACAAGGTGGCTGCTATTCCAACCTCAGGAATCACGCAACCAGTTTGAGCTGGTGACCAAGTGTCTGCGACTAGGGACTCTCTATCCCTCCAGGCTTTCAACAGATTAACGTGATAGATCTGTTCGGGCTTTCGCCTTCCTGGTTGTCTGACCTTGTAATTCACTTCGCTCACTTTTTCCATTATCTCATAGGGGCCTTGCCATTTGGCAAGGAATTCACTTTCAACCGTAGGGACAAGTACCAGTATCCTATCCCCCGGGGAAAAGGTACGGGTCTTGGCTCCACGGTTGTACACTCTCTGCTGTGCTAACTGCGCTTGGGCCAAATGTTCCTTCACGATGGGCATTACCTGTGCAATTCGGTCTTGCATCAGGGCGACATGCTCAATCACACTCCTGTGGGGAGAACTCTCACTTTCCCAAGTTTCCTTGGCAATATCCAACAGCCCTCTTGGGTGTCTCCCATACAGTAACTCAAAGGGGGAGAATCCCGTAGAGGATTGGGGCACCTCCCTAATAGCAAACATCAGATAAGGAAGTAGACAGTCCCAATCCTTTCCATCTCTATCCACCACTTTCTTCAACATTTGTTTTAGGGTTTTGTTGAATCTTTCAACCAGCCCATCGGTTTGGGGGTGATACACAGATGTACGTAATTGCGTCACTTTGAACAATTTACACAGCTCCTTCATAACCCGGGACATAAAGGGTGTACCTTGGTCCGTAAGCAGTTCTTTACAAATACCCACCCGGCTAAACACAAGAGATAGCTCTTTGGCTATGGTTTTGGCCGAGGTATTTCGGAGAGGGATCGCTTCTGGATAACGGGTGGCATAGTCCATTATAACTAATATGTACTGGTGCCCCCTAGCGGACTTGATTATAGGCCCTACCAAATCCATAGCGATCCTCTCAAACGGGACCTCAATGATGGGTAGAGGGACCAGCGGGCTACGGAAATGTGGCATCGGGGCCGACCTCTGACACACAGGGCAGGAGGAACAATAATTTTCTATGTCCTTCATCACCCCCGGCCAATAGAATCTCTGTAATACCCTCTCTCGGGTTTTCTCTGTCCCCAGATGACCTCCAAGAATGTGCCCATGGGCCAACTCCAACACCAACTTCCTGTAAGGTTTGGGCACCACAAGCTGCTCAACGGTTTCTTCTGCCCTTTTTGCCACCCGATACAGTAGGTCCTTCTCTACGCTGAAGTATGGGTAAGTGCAGGTATTATCTGGGTTCACTAACTCGCCATCTATTTTCACTACGTTTTCCCGTGCCTTTATTAGGGCGGGGTCTTTCAACTGTTCTGTGGCAAAGTTTTCCCTGTGAACCTCAAGATCAGAAAACTCCACAGACGGTAGGTTTTCGTCTGAGGAGGTGGGCTCCTCTCCAGTTTCTTGAGTCTCCCCTGCCAATACTGATAAGGGAAATTCCGGAGAGTCCTCACCACTCTCAGGGGAGTTCTGGCTATCACATTCCTGGTACATAGGGGCACCAGTGGGGGCTCAGGATCATCCCACAGTTCCCAGAACTTCGGAAAATCCCTTCCCACAATGGCGTCATGCGGTAACTGAGATACTAAGCCCACTGGATGAGAGAGGGTACCTTTGGGGGTCTCGAAACACACTGTAGTCACTGGATACTCTTGGGTGTCCCCATGCACACAAATAACAGCTACCTTGCTATTCCCAAAGACCTCTGTTTTAACTAACTCAGCCTTTATCAGGGTCACAAGGCTACCTGAATCCAGCAATACCACAACATTTCTACCATTAACACACATTTTGCATAAATGTTTCTCAGTTCCTCGAATGGCAGTGCATGCGACTGTCGCACACAGCGACTGACGTCTGCCCGTCAGAAAGTCACACTGCATGGGTTCCTCCATAACCGGGCAATTGGCTGCAATATGTCCCGCTTGCCGGCAGCGGTAGCAAACGATCCTTCTTGCCGCCTCTTGAGCCGCTGATTTCCCAGGCTGTTCTCGCCAAACTTGGGGTAGAGCTCCCACCCTCTCACTCTCTCCACCCTCACCCCTTGGAATCCTCTTATCCGCCCCTGGGGATGGTCTGGTCTTAGGGTGGAAAGTCCGAGTGTCTCTGGAAGAGGCCGTCAGGTTCTCTGTAGCCAAGTATTTCTCCACACGATCCACAAGACCATCGGCCGTCTCTGGGTCTCCATGGCTTACCCACTTTTGGATGGCAGTAGGAAGAGCTCTCAAAAACCGATCCATTACAACACGTTCCACAATCTTTGGTGCGGACAAAGTCTCTGGCTGTAGCCACTTTCTGCTCAGGTGAATGAGATCATACATTTGAGACCTGGGGGGTTTTCCAAGCTGGAAAGTCCAGTTATGCACACGCTGAGCCCGGACAGCCTGGGTGACACCCAGCCTTGCCAAAATTTCAGCTTTTAGCATCACATAGTCTTTTGCTTGGTTAGGCTCTAGGTCATAGTAAGCTTTCTGCGATTCACCAGTTAACAGAGGAGCCACCAGTCCAGCCCACTGCTCCTCAGGCCACTTTTCTCTTTTAGCGGTCCTTTCAAATGTGGTCAAAAATACCTCTGGATCATCCTCTCCAGTCATTTTTGTCAATAAACGACTCACCCCAAAGGACGCGGTATTAGTGGGACGGCTTTCCTCATTGGTCTGCGGACGTTGCTGCATTACTGCTTCCATTTGTTGTAGTCTCTGCTCTTGCTTCTGTAACAGGTCTATGAAGCGGGCCTCAGATTGCTGCTGGGCTTGTTGCTGAGCTTCCAGACTCTGTTGGTGAGCTTGCTGCTGGGCTGCAAGGCTCCTTTGCAAACCTGCATTTGTCTGCTGTTGATTGGCATTTGCTAGAGCCAGCTGTTTCAGTATCTCCTCCATGCTGGCTTAAAAAAAAACTGCCACTGGTTCTCCACCAACTGTGGGGGGGTTTGCTCGGCAGCGGGTGTGTGTGACCCCCGGGATGGGCTCCCCACACAAAAACAGGCCCAGCAAACGGAGGTTGTGGTTTTCAAAATCAAAAAGGTGCGGTTTATTTTCTATTTACAGTGAAAAAACACAGCAAAGCAAAAGAAACATAAATAAAATAACTCCTGGTCAACTTGACCTCTGACTAAACATACAGGTTTCCTAACTAACAACTGGGATCAGCCTAGTGCTGTCCTAGTCCCTAAGTCCCTGGTTTTAAATGTCCAAGCAAATAGCCACACAGGCTTTATCTCACTGCACAGGGGTTCACTCTCCCTAGACAGTCCACACAGGTCTGGTTCCAGGCATGAGCTAACACCTAATGAATCTGGGAGTTCTTATAGAGGCCTAAATGAGCTGACAAGCTTCAGCTGGTCTCATCAACTCCCTGTCTGCACGACGCCCCACACTCTCCCTAGAGGTATGAGTCATCCATGAGCCCACTAGCCTCAGCTGGGCTTATACAACTCTCCACCTAGTTGTATAAGTCGGCGTAAAGCCTGAATCTGGGCGAAATATATCTACCCCCCTGGATGCAACCAGGTGACTTTACCTTCCTGCTGTCACACTACCTATAGTTTTCTGTCCCTAGAAAAAATGTTTTTTTAAAGATGGTTGATGATCAATGCTTTAGCACAGTATAGCACAAGGAGAATTTCCCTCACTGTCCTTCCCTGTCCCTAGAAACAAGGATTATCACAGTGAAAGAAACTGACACTCTTCCTACCTATAGTTTTCTGTCCCTAGAAAAAATGTTTTTTTAAAGCTGATTGATGATCAATGCTTTAGCACACTATAGCACAAGTAGAATTTCCCTCACTGTCCTTCCCTGTCCCTAGAACCAAGGATTATCACAGTGAAAGAAACTGACACTCTTCCTACCTATAGTTTTCTGTCCCTAGAAAAAATGTTTTTTTAAAGCTGATTGATGATCAATGCTTTAGCACACTATAGCACAAGTAGAATTTCCCTCACTGTCCTTCCCTGTCCCTAGAAACAAGGATTATCACAGTGAAAGAAACTGACACTCTTCCTACCTATAGTTTTCTGTCCCTAGAAAAAATGTTTTTTTAAAGCTGATTGATGATCAATGCTTTAGCACACTATAGCACAAGGAGAATTTCCCTCACTGTCCTTCCCTGTCCCTAGAAACAAGGATTATCACAGTGAAAGAAACTGACACTCTTCCTACCTATAGTTTTCTGTCCCTAGAAAAAATGTTTTTTTAAAGCTGATTGATGATCAATGCTTTAGCACACTATAGCACAAGGAGAATTTCCCTCACTGTCCTTCCCTGTCCCTAGAAACAAGGATTATCACAGTGAAAGAAACTGACACTCTTCCTACCTATAGTTTTCTGTCCCTAGAAAAAATGTTTTTTTAAAGCTGATTGATGATCAATGCTTTAGCACACTATAGCACAAGGAGAATTTCCCTCACTGTCCTTCCCTGTCCCTAGAAACAAGGATTATCACAGTGAAAGAAACTGACACTCTTCCTACCTATAGTTTTCTGTCCCTAGAAAAAATGTTTTTTTAAAGCTGATTGATGATCAATGCTTTAGCACACTATAGCACAAGGAGAATTTCCCTCACTGTCCTTCCCTGTCCCTAGAAACAAGGATTATCACGGTGAAAGAAACTGACACTCTTCCTACCTATAGTTTTCTGTCCCTAGAAAGAATGTTTTTTTAAAGCTGATTGATGAGCAATGCTTTAGCACACTATAGCACAAGGAGAATTTCCCTCACTGTCCTTCCCTGTCCCTAGAAACAAGGATTATCACAGTGAAAGAAACTGACACTCTTCCTACCTATAGTTTTCTGTCCCTAGAAAAAATGTTTTTTTAAAGCTGATTGATGATCAATGCTTTAGCACACTATAGCACAAGTAGAATTTCCCTCACTGTCCTTCCCTGTCCCTAGAAACAAGGATTATCACAGTGAAAGAAACTGACACTCTTCCTACCTATAGTTTTCTGTCCCTAGAAAAAATGATTTTTTAAAGATGGTTGATGATCAATGCTTTAGCACACTATAGCACAAGGAGAATTTCCCTCACTGTCCTTCCCTGTCCCTAGAAACAAGGATTCACACAGTAAAACACACTGACACTCTCCCTACCTATCCTTCTCTTTCCCTAAACTAAAGGAATCCAGGTTAAGCAAGAAAAAAAAATGTCACTGTCCCTGCCTATGCTTCTCTTTCCCTGCTCCGGAACACACTACACTAGGCCGCCGTGCTGGCGGCCTTTTATAGTGTGGGGCGTGTACTAAACACCCTCAGCAATAATTGGCCACAGGCATCCTGCCTGTGGCCAATCATTGCTCTCCTCGCTGCCGGCGCTGTGATTGGCCAAGCATGCGGGGTCACAGTGCATGCTTGGCCAATCACAGCGCCTGGATGACACTGCGATGGTGTAGTGCATTGTGGGCCGTTCGCGTCACTCGAATTAGGCGCGAACGGCCCAAATCGTTCGATCTTCGTCGAACGATCGAACAGCCGATGTTCGAGTCGAACGTATGTTCGACTCGAACACCGAGCTCATCCCTACTCGCCAGCAATCATCTTCCACTCGCAAAATGCGAGTAGACAAGTGGAAAATTTGAGGGCTGTGATAGACCAACACAAAGTGTCACATAATTGTGAAGTGGAAGGAAGATGATAAAGGTTTTCAAAAATTTTTACAAATAAATATCTGAAAAGTGTGGCATGCATTTGTATTCAGCCCCCCTGAGTCAACACTTTGTAGAACCACCTTTTGCTGTAATTATAGCTGCAAGTCTTTTTGGGTATGCCTCTACAAGCTTTGCACATCTAGAGCATCTGTGAACAGCACTTTTCAAGTCTTGCTACAGATTCTCAATTGGATTTAGATCTGGACTTTGACTGGGCCATTCTAACACATGAATATATCTAAACCATTCCATTGTAGCTCTGGCTGTATGTTTAGGGTCGTTGTCCTGCTGGAAGGTGAACCTCTGCCCCAGTCTCAAGTCTTTTGCAGACTATAACAGCTTTTCTTCTAAGATTGCCCTGTATTTGGCTCCATCCATCTTCCCATCAACTCTGACCAGCTTCCCTGTCCCTGCTGAAGAAAAACATCCCCACAACATGATGCTGCCACCACCATGTTTCATGGTGGGAATGGTGTGTTCAGGATGATGTGTTAATTTTCCGCCACATATAGTTTTGCTTTTAGGCCAAAAAGTTCAATTTTGGTCTCATCTGACCAGATCACCTTCTTCCACATGTTGGCTGTGTCCCCCATGTGGTTTCTCGCAAACTGCAAACGGGACTTTCCAACAATGGCTTTCTTCTTGCCACTCTTCCATGAAGGCCAGGTTTGTGAAGTGCACGACTAATAGTTGTCCTGTGGACAGATTCTCCTACCTGGGCTGTGGATCCCTGTAGCTCCTCCAGAGTTCCCATGGGCCTCTAGACTGCTTCTCTGATTAATGCTCTCCTTGCCCGGCCTGTCAGTTTAGGTGGACAGCCATGTCTTGGTAGGTTTGCAGTTGTGCCATACTTTCCATTTTCAGATGTTGGATTGAACAGAGCTCTGTGAGATATTTAAAGCTTGGGATATTTTTTTAGAACCTAACCTTGCTTTAAACTTCTCCACAACTTTATCTCTGACCTGTCTGGTGTGTTCTTTGGCCTTCATGATGCTGTTTGTTCACTAAAGTCCTCTAACAAACCTCTGAGGGCTTCACAGAACAGCTGTATTTTTACTGAGATTAAATTACACACAGGTGTACCCTATTTACTAATTAGGTGACTTCTGAAGGCAATTGGTTCCACTAGATTTTAGTTAGGGAAATCAGAGTAAAGGGGGCTGAATACACGCCACACTTTTCAGGAATTTATTTGTAAAAAGTGCCGTATCGCTAAAAATGGCCTGGTCATGAAGGGGGGGGTAACCCTCCTGGAGGGCAAGTGGTTAAAAATTATCTTTTAAAAAAAATAAAAAATTAGCATTTATACCATTGATGTCCCCAGGGCAGTACCCGGGCTCCCATAACCTTTTTATGGCCATTAACTTGCACATAAGCCTTCAAAACGGGGGCTTTTAATTTTTCAAGTAGGGGTCCCATAGACTTTAATAGGGTTCACGGCTCGGGTCCGAACTTTTTCCATGTTCGGTAGTTTTGGCGCGAACCGAACCGGGGGTTGTTCAGCTCATCACTACTGCAGAGGCAGTGGCCTGGATTGTACACATGCTGGACCTGCGATGGTTTGCAGCTCTGGCAGAAATGATACCCTCTGTTGCGTTTTGTGGGCATTACCGATAAATGGGACCATGCTGCAACTGACCCATAAATTGTGTGCATTGCATTTGTCTGCAACACAGTGGTGCTGCATTTAGAGAGTTAAAACAGGCAGGGGGCAGGTGGCGTATCACCTCCTCAGTACCTGTCAAATGCCTCTGAAAAGTGATGCAAGCATGGATTGCTTTTCAGAGGAGCGACATTCCTTACCGCTAGTGTTGACAAGTCCTAAAAAAGCAGTCCTGCTTGCTTAGAAAAGCAGTTCTGATCGTTCAGTGTGTAGTGGTAAGAATCAAAATTAACATACAAACATACATACACATACGCAAATAAATATAAATACACATACTGTACATACATACTTACACCCACATATACATACATACATACACATACCCACACATATGTATAGCCTTTATTTTTTTTTAACCCGCCTAGTAGCGGTATTCCCGAGTGTGGCTCGGGGTAAGATTTCAGTATCTAAAGCGGTAACCCCGAGCCAGACTCGGGATTGCATCGCAGGATACAGAGAAGTTACTTACATTGTTCCCTGGATCCTGCAATGTCTTCCCACTGTGTGAGCGAGCCGTCATCTCGCTCGATTCACACTGCCGAGTGCCGAGCTCCGTTCCTGAGCGTTGAGTTCGGCGCCAAATTCAAAAAGTGAAACACACAGTATAGATACAGTATAGTGTAATCTTACAGATTACAGTACTGTATCAAATAATTACACATCCCTTTTGTCCCTAGTGGTCTGTCCAGTGTCCTGCATGCACTTTTATATTATAAAAACTGTTCTTTCTGCCTGGAAACTGGAGATTGTCCATAGCAACCAAAAAGTGTCCTCTTGTGTTACACTATGTGATTATTCTTGCTCTGTGTCTTTAAGATCTGTCCCCTTCTTTCCAGCTGAACTCTCTCTCTTACCGTAGTTCTTTATATTTCTGCTCCACTTCCTGACTCTCGGTCATTACTCCTGTATTTCTTCCATGCTAACATCTTACATGTGGCTTACAACTGCAACGTTTTTCTACCTATGAATATCCATCATTAAACGGAACATTCAAAAGGATTCATCGTCTGTCGTCCTAACTGTGAGTTTATTCATTGAGTTAAGCTGCCTGTATCGATGCAAGGGATGAATATCAAACCAGCTTGTGTAAGGCCTACATCAACCTGGAGATGAACTTTATCGCTTTGTAGTTGAGACAGAACAGTAGAAAAACTGAGTTTCACAGCCTAATTACAAGATTTCTGCATGTCAGTACTGATACAGACAAGATTTACTGCCCTCATAGCAAGAAAGAAGGGACAGAGCAGCACATGGCAGCCTTATAGCCTGAGACAATCTGCACAGTGTCATATTTCAGCACACAGATCCTGCCTGCTTTCACAGTCAGTCTGCTATCATGAGTGACCAAGCTTCTATATGTGAACTCACATCTACCTCCCCACAAGTTCCTGAAGAAACTGAGTTACCCAAACGCTCAGTTAAACCCACTTGGAAAGTAATGGAGAATTATGAAGCTTCAAGGACTGAATTGTCAAATAGCTTGGAATTAGTCTGGGAGAAAATCCTTGCTGAAGCTAATACAGTGTCTGTTGAACGTGAACTACTGACACTAGAGGGCACCATTAAACAACTTTCTGCCTCATATGAGCTTTATCAGCTTACCAGCATCAAATTCACTAATGTCTTACAAAACATGAAGTCAGAAAATGCGATGACGCAATTAAAGCGCGTCAATGCTCTCAATATTGAAAGAGACAGTTTTATCCAGCAAACCAGATTAAAAGCAGAAGCAAAGATAAAGCTGTTACAGGACACTGCATCTCACAGATCTGTTTCCACCAGACGTTCTAAAAACTCGTCAAGATCCCATAGTTCAAGATACTCAACACTCAGTGAGCGACTTATTAATGCCCGCGCTGAAGTGGAAGCCAGCAAGGTGCAGGTGGCATATGCAGAAAAAAGAGCAGAGTTGGAAGCGCAGTCAGCACGTCAAAGAGCAGCAATGGAAACCTTAAATGAACAGTGTAAACATGACGCAGCTATGGCAAAGCTAAGGGTCCTACAGCAAGCTATCAGTGCAGACGAAGGTGCAAGTGAGAAAGACAGCATTAACCTAAACATAGCAGATATGGAAGACCCCCTCAAACGCACTAAAGACTATGTCCTAAGCCACTGCAGTGCACACTCCATCGTCTTCAATGCTCCCGACTACATAGAGACTCCTTCACAGCTTCAAGTTAAAGAGGTTCCAGCAACTTCCTGCACACAAAATCACTCCACTGCATTTCCTACCTGCCTACCTTGCCTGCCTTCATACGTCACAGAGCATCAGCGCAAGCTTCAAGCAAGTCATCAATCTCCAGTCATCGGTACAGCCTTGAATCAACGTACCATTGGAACAACTGACTTCAAGCAAGCAACTCACCTGGATGCATCTGCTGCACCATATTTCCCTGTGTCCTTTAACAACAATGTCAAAGATAACGCAATCAGCACCATACAGCCAACAGCATCTCACATAAAGGCGGAGACAACTGAGACAGAAGAGTTTGTGAGGTACATGCTTCGCAGAGAGCTCACAAAGACTGGTCTTACAAGCTTTGATGACCAACCTGAGAACTACAGAAGTTGGAAATGTGCCTTCAGAACTACAATCAGCAATATTGGCATTACAGCTGATCAAGAATTGAATCTGCTGATCAAATGGCTTGGTCCTCTATCTGCTGCACGTGTTAAGCCATCAAGATTTCATGGAAAATCCTACTGCAGGCCTCACAGCTGCATGGGAGCGACTAGAGCAAAGTTATGGCAGTCCAGAAGCTATAGAAAATGCTTTGTTCATACGTCTGGAAACTTTCCCAAAGATATCCGGTAAGGACAACAAGGAGTTCCAGAGACTGAGTGACCTTCTCCTTGAGCTTCAGCTAGCCGAGACAGACCCAAAACTACCTGGACTCAGTTACCTTGACACTCCAAGAGGGGTAAACCCAATTGTCTCCAAGCTCCCGTATGGTTTGCAAGAGAAATGGACTGCACTAGGGTCATCATACAAAAGAGAGAACAAGGTTTCCTTCCCTCCATTCTCTTTCTTCTGTGAATTCATCAGGAAAATTGCAGAGACCAAGAACGATCCAAGTTTTTCCTACGGTCTCTTCTCACCCTTTCCTAAGAGTACCAGTCTTCAGGGCAACTATAGAAACCATAGAGGCCCAGTGTCTGAAAAAGACTGACATCCTTCCCAGTCCTACCACAGTTCTGGCCACGAACAAACAGAGTAGGAAGATTGAAAACCCTAACAGAGAGTGTCCCATACACAAGAAGCCACACCCCCTCAATAAATGTATCGGCTTTAGGAAAAAACCTCTGGAAGAGCGCAAGGAGCTTTTAAAGACATTTAGGGTATGTTTCAGGTGCTGTGCTTCTACAGAACATTTTGCAAGGGACTGTAATGTGTCCATCAAGTGCATAGAGTGTGGCTCTGAAGAACATGTGCAAGCCCTCCATCCTCTTGAGCCCAGCTCTGCACAACCTGCCAACACTCCTCCCAGGTTAACGCATGGCGGGGAGAATACAGACCAAGTGCCTAATTCTACCATAATTTCTTCATCCTGCACTGAAGTTTGTGGAGAAGACCGCTGTGGTAAGTCCTGTGCTAAGATATGCTTGGTGAACATATACCACAAGGATCAACCAGAAAAATCTCTAAAGGCATATGCTATCTTAGACGATCAGAGCAATCGATCACTTGCAAAATCCGAATTGTTCAATCTTTTTGAAATAAAAGGCGAAGCTCATCCTTGCACCTTGGGTACCTGTAGTGGAACTATAGAGGTTTCTGGAAGAAGGGCTCATGAACTCATGGTATCTTCTCTCAAAGGTAACTTGCAATTACCCTTACCTACACTTGTTGAGTGCAATCAGATACCTGCTAACAGGGAAGAAATCCCTACTCCAGCTGCTGCTTTCCATCACCCTCACCTCAAGGTAATTGCAAATGAGATACTGCCGCTTGACAAAGATGCTCAGATCCTTCTTCTTTTAGGAAGAGACATTCTAAGAGTTCACAAGGTACACAGACAAGTCAGTGGACCCCCAGATGCCCCATTCGCCCAGCGCACGGATCTAGGGTGGGTCATCATAGGCAATGTCTGTATAGGCAAAATGAAAAGACCTACCAACATTTCGTCATTCAAGACAAATGTTCTACCAAATGGCCGAAACACTTACTTTGAGCCATGCCCACATCACTACTGGGTGAAAGAGAAGATAGCCAGCCACGAATGGCAACATGGTATCTCAGGTGACACAAGCCCTTTCTCCTGCCATGATGGTGACTTCGGCTCTACAGTGTTTAATGCAACCAGTGAAGATGACATACTGGCTCCTTCAATGGAAGACAAAGAATTCATCAAGGTAATGGACAATGAGTTCTTTCAAGATGACTCCAATAACTGGGTAGCACCCCTACCCTTTCGTCTCCCAAGAGAGAGATTGCCCAACAACTTACAGCAGGCTATCAGTAGATTCTCTTCCTTAAACGAAACTTAAGCAGGAAACCAGAGATGCAAAGGCACTTTGTGGACTTTATGCAAAATGTATTTGACAGAGATCATGCAGAGCCTGCTCCCCCACTAAAGGAGGGAGAAGAATGCTGGTACCTTCCATCCTTTGGCGTGTATCACCCACGCAAACCAGACCAAATCAGAGTTGTCTTTGATTCCAGTGCTCAGCACAAAGGTGTTTCTCTTAACAACATGCTCCTTACGGGACCCAACTTGAACAACGGTCTAATAGGAGTCTTGATTCGTTTCAGACAAGAGCCTGTAGCAGTAATGGCCGACATTCAACAGATGTTTCACTGCTTCATCGTCAGAGAAGACAACAGAAACTACCTCAGGTTTCTATGGCACAAGGACAATGACCTCAACAAGGAAGTTATAGATTATCACATGAAGGTACATGTCTTCGGTAACAGTCCTTCCCCAGCAGTGGCAACTTATGGGCTAAGGAAAACAGCTCAGACTGGAGAAGTTGAATATGGATCTGATGCCCGTCAATTTGTTGAAAGAAACTTCTACGTTGACGACGCACTTAAGTCCTTTCCAACTGCTAAAGAAGCAATTGATCTTCTCACCAGAACAAAGGAGATGCTGTCTGTAGCAAACCTTAGACTGCACAAGATTATATCCAACAGCCAGGAACTTATGAATGCCTTTCACTCTGAGGACTATGCCACTAGTCTAAAAAACCTTGACTTAGGTACAGATGTGCCTCCTGTACAGCGAAGTCTGGGTTTGTTGTGGAACATCAAACAAGACAAATTCACCTTCCAAGTGTCAACTTGTGACAAACCCTTCACTAAGAGAGGAGTCCTGTCCGTGGTGAATAGCATCTATGACCCACTGGGTTTCCTTGCTCCAGTTACCATTCAAGGTAAGATTTTACTAAAACAGTTGTCTACTGAGAACATAGACTGGGATACTCCCTTGCCTAGTGAGAATCAACACAAGTGGGAAAGGTGGAGATATTCTTTGAAGTCACTAGAAAAACTTCAGATTCCCCGTTGCTATGTTCCAGGTTCCACTTCAACTGCTAACCGGAGAGAGATTCATATTTTCTCTGATGCATCAGTTGAAGCTATTGCTGCAGTAGCCTATTTGAAGACCTCCAAACTGAATGGAGAATCACACTGTAGTTTTGTCCTAGGCAAGGCAAAACTCACTCCCAAGCCTGCACATACCATACCAAGACTTGAACTTTGTGCAGCCGTGCTAGCAGTAGAAATTGCCGAGGTCATACGAAGTGAAATGGACACAAGAATTGATTCTTTCACCTTCTATACAGACAGTAAGGCCCCTTTCACATGGAGGTCCGTTCAGGTCCGCCTGTCAGTTTTTTAGGTGGACCTGAAACGGATCCTCCATGTACCCCTATGGAGGCACGGATGTCAGCGGAGACATGTCCGCTGACATCCGCTCCGCTCCGCCAAAGTGTGACGGAGGAAAACCTTATTTTTCCTTCCGTCGGCGGAGCGGATCGGATGACAACGGACTCTACGGTCCGTCGTCATCCGATTCCCCATAGGGGAGAGCGGCGCTCTGACAGGGCGGTCCCTGCACAGTGTGCGGGGACCGCCCAGTCATCCGTCGGCTCAGCGGGGATCAACGGAGCGATCCCCGCTGAGCAAGCGGAGCTTCACGGGGCGGATCTGCACGGATCCGCCCCGTGTGAAAGAGCCCTAAGGTAGTACTTGGTTACATAAACAACCAAACAAAACAATTTTATGTGTACGTCAGCAACAGGGTTGAACGTATCAAGGGATTCTCTCTACCAAGTCAATAGCATCACGTTCCCACTGAACTCAACCCAGCTGACTGTGGGACCAGAGCCGTGTCACCTGCCGCTCTTCAGGACAGCTTATGGCTGTCACCTCCAAGGTTTCTGTGTGAGGACTCTTACTTACTCCCTATTGACACCACCTATGGGCTAGTAAACCCTGAAGATGATAAGGGAATAAGAACTGTGAACACCTCACTCCACACTTCTGTAAGTACAAAACAGAAGCTGCGGTCACACCGTTATGAGCATCAATGGAAGCAGGTGCAGCATCTAGCCAATGTGTTCTGGCATCGCTGGAAGAAAAAGTATCTTCACCATCTTCAAGGTCGTAACAAATGGCAAGCATCTAAGCCGAATCTTAAGGTTGGAGACTTCATCCTTCTAAAAGACAAGGAAGTTTGTCGGAATGAGTGGCCTATGGGTCTTATTACTAAAGTTATGCCCAGCGACGATAACAAAGTCCGGAAGGTAGAAGTCAAGGTAACCAAGGGAGGATCGACACGAACCTTTAGTCGACCAATTACAGAGTTAGTACTCCTTTTGCCAGGTGAGTCACTTGTGCAAGGACTAGCCATGCTGTTGGCACGGCGGGGAGTACATTGCTGCCATCTACAGGTTCTACTCAGAACTTTGGAATTCTTTGAAGACATCATACTGTGACTTTATGTTCTTCATCCTGTTGAACTTACGTTTATTATTTGTTTGTTGCATGTTTTTCATTACAGGTTCCAGGACATTTATCAGTATTGGACTTATTGAAAATATATATATTAGTTTACGGTTATGAAATCTAAAGATTTCAGACGGGGAGTGTTGTGTTACACTATGTGATTATTCTTGCTCTGTGTCTTTAAGATCTGTCCCCTTCTTTCCAGCTGAACTCTCTCTCTCACCGTAGTTCTTTATATTTCTGCTCCACTTCCTGACTCTCGGTCATTACTCCTGTATTTCTTCCATGCTAACATCTTACATGTGGCTTACAACTGCAACGTTTTTCTACCTATGAATATCCATCATTAAACGGAACATTCAAAGGGATTCATCGTCTGTCCTCCTAACTGTGAGTTTATTCATTGAGTTAACCACTTCCCGCCCCGTCAATAGCGAATTGACATCCGGGAAGTGGTTGCATTATCCACACTGGATGTCATATGACGTCCTGCAGGATAATGCCTTGCGCGCGCCCGCGGGGGCGCGCAGCGCGGTGATCAGGGACGGCGTGTGTCCCTCGGACACAGCACTTCCCCGATCACGGTAAACAGCCAATTTCATTGGCTGTTTACCATGTGATCGGCTGTGTCAAAGTCACAGCCGATCACATGTCACAACAGACTCGGCGGCGCGCTCCGTGCGCGCCGCCAGAGGCTTGCAGAGCGGGGATCGGGGAAGGCGAGTGTCTCTTGGACACAGCGCGTCCCTGATCAGGGTAAACAGCCAATGAATTGGAACTGGAAGATAAATGAGACACTGCTGAAAGAGCCAGAGTATGAGAATCAAAAAAGCCCAGGAACTAGAGGCTTTTTTTTAAATGAACGACTCAGAAGAAACAACTCCATTTTGTAGATGGGAAGCGCATAAATGTTATATTAGAGGAATTCTTATATCTCTAGGAGCATACAGGAAAAGATCCATAGGAGCAAAGCTGGACACTCTGCTGGGAGAGATCCGGGTACTTGAATCGGCACATAAAAAATCTCAGGCACAACAGACAGAGGAGAAACTATTGGGCTTACGGGATGAACTAAATTTACTATTAATGGATAGAGCAAAAGCCAAACTATCTCGATGTAAACGAGCATATTATGAACATGGAAATAAACCCAGCAGGATGCTAGCAAATGCTCTTAGAGAGACGAGGGCAAGGAATCATATTGTCCAGATCAAAACCCAGGGAGACACTCTAGTTAGCTCCTCACAGGCAATTGCGAAGGCATTCAGAGACTACTATACTAACCTCTATCAGATAAAGGGTCAACAGTAGTGTTGAGCGAACCCGAACTATAAAGTTCGGGTCCGTACCAAACTTTAGCTTTTTCCCGAACCCGGACTTTGCGCAAAAGTCCGGGTTCGGGTTCGGCAATCTAATTACGCAGTTAGAAATGCTTCAGGGGCCAGCCAATCACCTTTTGATTAGCTGGTGTGCCCTTAGAAGCCATCATAGCCATGCCTACTAATGGCATGGCTGTGATTGGTCAGTGCAACATGTGACCCAGCTTCTATATAAGCTAGAGGCACACAGCACACACGTCACTCTGCTTCAGAATAGATAGGGAGAGGATCTTGGCTGCTGCTGTTGCTAATAGGGAGAGATTGTAAAATACATGAGGTAGTCCTGATTCTGCAATCTGAGGGAAAAGATAGAGAGATAGTGTAGTGTAGTGTAGTGTAGGGCCAGGTTCCTGTTGGTGCTTTCAGGGAGAGAGATATATTATATAGGAGTCCAGATTCAGAGATTAAAATCAGCGATCTGCATAGGTTTACCTGTTTGTGTTGCAGTGCACAGTCTTTTTACACTGCCATGAGCCCAGTGTCAGAGAAAATCTAACTTTTATCTGCAAGCTCAGTGCACCAGCACTGCATATATTACGTTGAGAGATACACCGTTTCCATACTGTGGGTGTATTCTGCTCTTTGAAAAAGATCCATTTAGGGGAAAAAAAAAAGGCACTTTATTGTGCTCTTTTCCAAAAAAAATTGCACTTTAATGTACGCTTGCAAAAAGAGCCATTCAGGGCCACAAAAAATAGTTTGCAGTGTGTTATACATATGTGGAGGTGTGTGAAATAAACAATTTCTATATAGTTTTCTCCTACTGTGCTATACTAAAAAAAAAACTTTTTTTTTGAATAGCATTTTCTGCAGTTCTGTCGCTGTGCGATTCAGCGGTTACGTACTGTGGGTGTGTTCTGCTCTTCCAAAAAACGCCATTTAGGGGCACAAAAAATAGTCTGCAGTGTGTTATACATATGTGGAGGTGTGTGAAATAAACAATTTCTATATAGTTTTCTCCTACTGTGCTATACTAAAAAAACAACATTTTTTTTTAATAGCATTTTCTGCAGTTCTGTAGCTGTGCGATTCAGCGGTTACGTACTGTGGGTGTATTCTGCTCTTCCAAAAAACGCCATTTAGGGCACAAAAAATTGTTTGCAGTTTGTTATACATATGTGGAGGTGTGTGAAATAAACAATTTCTATATAGTTTTCTCCTACTGTGCTATACTAAAAAAACAACATTTTTTTTGAATAGCATTTTCTGCAGTTCTGTAGCTGTGCGATTCAGCGGTTACGTACTGTGGGTGTGTTCTGCTCTTCCAAAAAACGCCATTTAGGGGCACAAAAAATAGTTTGCAGTGTGTTATACATATGTGGAGGTGTGTGAAATAAACTATTTCTATATAGTTTTCTCCTACTGTGCTATACTAAAAAAACTAATTTTTTTTTGAATAGCATTTTCTGCAGTTCTGTAGCTGTGCAATTCAGCGGTTACGTACTGTGGGTGTGTTCTACTCTTCCAAAAAACGCCGTTTAGGGGCACAAAAAATAGTTTGCAGTGTGTTATACATATGTGGAGGTGTGTGAAATAAACAATTTCTATATAGTTTTCTCCTACTGTGCTATACTAAAAAAAAAACATTTTTTTTTTAATAGCATTTTCTGCAGTCCTGTAGCTGTGCAATTCAGCGGTTACGTACTGTGGGTGTGTTCTGCTCTTCCAAAAAACGCCGTTTAGGGGCACAAAAAATTGTTTGCAGTGTGTTATACATATGTGGAGGTGTGTGAAATAAAATATTTCTATATAGTTTTCTCCTACTGTGCTATACTAAAAAAACAACTTTTTTTTTAATAGCATTTTCTGCAGTTCTGTAGCTGTGCGATTCAGCGGTTACGTACTGTGGGTGTGTTCTGCTCTTCCAAAAACACCCATTTAGGGCAAGATCCTAAATTTGGAAAATATGAGGAGAAGGTCAAAGGGACGTGGTGGCCCCAGTCGTGGTGCTGCTGGTGGAGCTCCTGTTGCAGGGAGAGGACGTGGTGGATCTGTGCCAGATACACGCACAAGTGAAACACCTTCCTCAGGTGCGAGTAGGCGACTGAACCTGCGGCGGTATTTTGTCGCGCTTAATGAGGCTGTACGAATGTTTAGGCCAGGACAAGTACAGGCGATAGTAGATTGGGTTGCTGACAGTGCCTCGGGTTCCTTCACATTGTCTCCCACCCACTCTTCTGATAAAAGATCAGAGTTGGCACCTGAAACCCATGTCCATCAGTCTTTCACCTCACCCCCTTGCAAATCAGCCAAGCAGTGTGAGACCCAAATCATGCAGCAGTCTCTTCTGCTTTTCGATGACTCTGTTAGCAGGGTTTCCCAGGGCCATCCACCTAGCCCTGCCCCAGAAGTGGAAGAGATTGAGTGCACCGATGCCCAACCACTTATGTTTCATGATGAGTACATGGGAGGACCATCGCAGTACATCTCGGATGATGACGAAACACAGGTGCCAACTGCTGCTGCTTTCGCAATTGTGCAGACAGACAAGGAGGGCAGGGGTAAAGACTGGGTGGAAGATGATGTGGAGGACGATGAGGTCCTCGACCCCACATGGAATCAACGTTATGCAGGTGACCAGTGTAGTTTGGAGGAAGAGGCGGTGGTCGCACAGAGCCACCAGCACAGCAGAAGAGGGAGCAGGGTGCAAAAGCGGAGCGTCCGTCCCCTAGACAGTATGTCTGCTACTGCCCAAGGCATCAAGGGACCGAGCACACCAAAGCCAGGTCCAAGGAGTTCCCTAGCGTGGCAATTCTTCACACAATGTGCTGATGACAAGACACGAGTGGTTTGCACGCTGTGCAATCAGAGCCTGAAGCGAGGCATAAACGTTCTCAACCTGAGCACAACCTGCATGACCAGGCATCTAAGTGCAAAGCACGAGCTGCAGTGGAGTAGACACCTCAAAAACCAAGAAAGGTCTCTGGCTCCTCCTGCTTCCTCTTCTGCTGCAGTCTCGGCCTCTTCATCCACCTCTGTAGTGACAGTGGCACCTGCCACCCCGCAAACAGAGGATCTGCCAGCAACACTACCACCTGGGTCACCAACCATCTCCACAATGTCCCATGGAAGCGTTCAGCTCTCTATCTCCCAAACATTGGAGCGGAAGAGGAAGTACCCCCCTAGCCACCCGCGATCTCTGGCCCTGAATGCCAGCATTTCAAAACTCCTGGCGTTTGAAATGCTGTCATTCCGTCTGGTGGAGACGCAGAGTTTTAAAAGCCTGATGGCATTGGCTGTCCCACAGTACGTCGTGCCCAGCCGCCACTACTTTTCCAGGCGAGCCATCCCTTCCCTGCACAACCAAGTGGGGGACAAAATCAGGTGTGCACTGCGCAACGCCATCTGTGGCAAGGTCCACCTAACTACGGATGCGTGGACCAGTAAGCACGGTCAGGGACGTTATATCTCCCTAACAGCACACTGGGTAAATGCAGTGGCGGCTGGGCCTGAGGCAGATAGCAGTTTGGTGCATGTCCTTCCACCACCGAGGATTGCAGGGCGCTTCAGCTTCCTGTTGCTAACTCCTCCTACTCCGCTTCCTCATCCTCTACCGCCTCCTCATCCTGTCAGCGTAACACCTTCACCACCAACTTCAGCACAGCCAGGGGTAAACGACAGCAGGCAGTTTTAAAACTTTCCTGTTTGGGGGAAAAACCCCACACCGTGCAGGAGTTGTGGAGGGACATGGAACAACAGACCAATGAGTGGTTGCTGTCAGTGAGCCTCTAAGCCCGGCCTAGTGGTGTGCGATAATGGGCGAAATCTCGTAGCAGCTCTGGGCCTAGCCGGCTTGACGCACATCCCTTGCCTGGCGCATGTGCTGAACTTGGTGGTCCAGAGGTTCCTTAAAAATTACCCCAATATGCCAGAGCTGCTGCAGAAAGTGCGGGCTGTGTGTGCGCACTTTTGGTGTTCTCACCCTGCTGCTGCTCGCCTGTCAGCGCTGCAGCGTAACGTCGGCCTTCCCGCTCACCGCCTCATATGTGACATGCCCACAAGGTGGAACTCCACCTTGCACATGCTGGCCAGACTGTGCGAGCAGCAGCAGGCGATAGTGGAGTTTCAGCTGCAGCAATCACGCGTGAGTCGCTCTGCGGAACAGCACCACTTCACCACCAATAACTGGGCCTCCATGCGAGACCTGTGTGCCTTGTTGCGCTGTTTCGAGTACTCCACCAACATGTCCAGTGCCAATGACGCCGTTCTCAGCGTTACTATCCCAGTTCTATGCCTCCTTGAAAAAGGCGATGATGGAAGAGGATGTGGCACAGGAGGATGAGGAGGAGGAGGAGGAAGCGGGATCATTTCAAAGGCTTTCAGGGCAGTCTTTCACAAGTGGCTACGAGGGTGGGTTCCTGCACCAACAAACGCCAGGTACACAATTGTCCGGCAGAAAGGGCACAGTTCTGGAGGATGACGAGGTGGAGGAGGAGATGGAGGAGGAGGAGGAGCCATTTTCACAGCAGGGTGGCACCCAGACCAGCTCGTGGCCATCACTGGTGCATGGCTGGGGGGATACAGAGGACACAGACGATACACCTCCCACAGAGGACAGCTTTTCTTTGCCTCTGGGCAGCCTGGCACACATGAGCGATTACATGCTGCAGTGTTTCCGCAATGACCGCTGAGTTGCCCACATTTTAACTGGTGCTGATTACTGGGTGGCCACCCTGCTGGATCCCCGTTACAAGGACAACGTACCGTCCTTAATTCCCTCACTGGAGCAGGATCGTAAGATGCGCGAGTACAAGCGCACGCTGGTAGACGCGCTGCTGGTGGCATTCCCACCTGACAGCGGGCGTACGGTGGAAGCACAAGGCGAAGGCAGAGGAGGAGGAAGAGGTCGCCAACGCAGCCGGGGCACCGGCAGCACCTCAGAAGGCAGGGTTAGCATGGCTGAAATGTGGAAAAGCTTTGTCAGCACGCCACAACAACCAGCACCACCAGCTGAGATGGAACGTCTTAGCAGGAGGCAGCATTTCACTAACATGGTTGAGCAGTATGTGTCCACAGGCCTACACGTACTGGATGACGGGTCTGCCCCCTTTAACTTCTGGGTCTCCAAATTGGGCACATGGCCTGAGCTTGCCCTTTATGCCTTGGAGGTGCTGGCCTGCCCTGCAGCCAGTGTATTATCTGAACGTGTATTTAGCACGGCAGGGGGCGTTATCACAGACAAGCGCAGCCGCCTGTCCAGAGCCAATGTGGACAAGCTCACATTCATTAAAATGAACCAGGCATGGATCCCACAGGACTTGTCCATACCTTGTGCAGAATAGACATGTATACCGGTGTTGTGACAAAAACTGTTCGGCCATCGGATTGTGTCCGGCCCATACTGCGAAGGCGCAGCGCTTGCGCAGTACAGAGGACAAGGAGATTCACAAAATCTCCGAAGATGAACGGCGCCTGCGCCGTGAGTGCAGGTTCAAGCCCCACCATCCAAGTGGACATACGGTAGCACATAGTAACAGGGCCCCTCACGGGCTCGGTTCGATCGCCACACTTCGGGCACGGCCTCACTTGGCTCGGCTTGAACCACGGATGGTGTGGCCTTCACCTGAACTCACCACGCAGGCGCAGTTCGTCTTGGGAGATTTTCGAAATCCCCTTGTCCTACATACTGAGCAAGCGCAGTACAGGGTGGACACTATTTGACGGGGGACAGAATTCGACACATCACCGGCCTTACCCAGCCATTGTTGTATTTTTGAACCAGTGTTGGCTACCTCGTCCTCCTCCACCGCCGCTTCCACCTACACAGCCACATCCACCGCCACCTCAACCTCCTACTCCATATGGACCTCGTCCTCCTAGGTCAAGATTAGTGATGAGCCGAACACCCCTGGGTTCGGTTCGCACCAGAACCCGCGAACGGACCGAAAGTTCGCACGAACATTAGAACCCTATTAAATACAATGGATGCGAACGTTCGAATTCTAAAGTGCTAATTATAACGACTATTATCCATGTTATTGTCCTAAACAGAGTTTGGGAACCCGGGTTCTGCACCAGGGGACATGTATCAATGCAAAAAGAAGTTTTAAAAACGGCCGTTTTTCGGGAGCAGTCATTTTAATGATGCATAAAGTGAAAAAAAAAAAGTCAAATATTCCTTTAAATATTGTACCTGGGGGGTGTCTAAAGTATGCCTGTGAAGTGCCACGTGTTTCCCGTGTTTAGAACTGTCCCTGCACAAAATTAAATTTCTAAAGGAAAAAAAAGCCATTTAAAACTGCTTGCGGCTTTAATGTAATGTCTGGTCCCGGTAATATGGATGAAAATCTTTAAGAAAAATGGCATAGCTACCCCATCACCACCCCCCCCCCCCCTACCCCAGCCCATTACCAGCCCCTTTGGGTCTTGTATGGATATTAAGGGGAACCCCGCACACAAAATAAAAAAGGCCCTATATACTCTGAACAGCCGTATACAGGCGGTGCATACAAGACAGGGACTGTAGGTTTGTTCTTATGTAGAATCTGTTTGTAATTTTGAACAGCTACATTGTTTAAGTGTAGCTCCAGCCCAAATACCTATTTTTAAGCTTTTTGGAAAACATAGGGAAGGGTTATCACCCCTGTAACATTTGTTTTGCTGTCTGTGCCCCTGTTCAGAACATTTCACCTCACTTTGCGTCCCAATGACAACTGTTTTTGAAATGTGGTGTTTTTATTGAAACAAGGATTGGTGATAAAGCATCAGTAGAGAGGAGACACCTTTCTCCCATATTAATTCTTTACAGGAGAGAATTTTCCTTCCAAGGGGTAGATTTCCTCTCACTTCCTGTTGTCTTCTTCCGTTTGCAAGTAGTAGTCGTTTGTAAGTTGGATGTTTGAAAGTAGGGACCTGCCGTATATACTCTGCAGAAATTGGCCCCTTAGGTTTTGGTGTTGGCACAACACTGTAAGCACTCACAGTTACTCTTGGTGGGTGCTGGAACGCCCTGCTGTCAACTATTATATCAGGAATTGTAATAACATATAATTGTTGAACAGTGGTAGTAAAAATTGGGCCTTTGATGGTGGTGCTGGTGCCACAACACTGTAAGGCCTGACAGTTACTCTTGGTGGGCGCAGCAATGGGCCCTGCTGTGAATTATTAGATCAATAATTATAATTGCATGCCCCTGTTGAACAGGGGCTGAAAAATTGGGCCTTTGGTGGTGGTGGTGGTGGTGGTGTTGACACAACACTGTAAGGCCTGACAGTTACTCTTGGTGGGCGCAGCAATGGGCCCTGCTGTGAATTATTAGATCAATAATTATAATTGCATGCCCCTGTTGAACAGGGGCTGAAAAATTGGGCCTTAGGCACTGGTGCCACAACACTGCAACCCCTCACAGATACTGTACTTGGAGCACAGCAATGAGGCCTCTTGCAAAGTATTGCATCAAAAATTGTAATTACACGCCCCTGTTAAACAGGGGCTGAAAAATTGGGCCTTAGCCACTGGTGGCGGCACCCATAAACCAAAATGATCTTCCAAGCTATCATCATTAATCGGATCATTGAGGAGGAGGAGGAGGAGGATAGCCAGTCAACATAACAGCACAGGCACTCAGCATCAGCATCAGTCTTGAAGGGATGTGACATTTTAAAATCAATTAGTCTGTTATATCAGCATCAGGTGTGTGGTAGCTGGTGGTGATCCAAGACTGGTTCATCTTGATGAAAGTCAGTCGATCAACCGAGTCGGTGGACAGGCACACCCTGTGATCCGTGACAAATCCTCCAGCAGCACTGAATGTGCGTTCTGAAAGAACGCTGGATGCAGGACAGGCCAGTAGCTCAATTGCATACTGTGCAAGCTCTGGCCAGTGATCCATCCTCAAGACCCAGTAAGCCAGAGGATTTTCGGTGGGGAAGGTGTCCAAGTCTGACCTTGCCCCTAGGTATTCCTGCACCATGTATATCAGACGCTGGCGATGGTTGCTGGAACCGATCATACTTTGGGGCTGCGGACTAAAGAATTGTCTGAACGCATCGGTCAGACGGCCACCTTCCCCACCGCTCCTTCTTTGACTGCCCGAAGCCTCAGCAACTCGTTGTCCAGGACCAGGAGTTTGTAACCTCCCAGTCTCTGGGAACGCGTTGCACAGACCTTTCTGCAAGGCCTCCCGGAGTTGTCTCATCCTCTGCTCCCTCTGCGATGGTAACATAAGGTCCGCAATCTTACCCTTGTACCGTGGATCAAGGAGAGTGGCCAGCCAGTAATGGTCCCTCTCCTTGATCCGAAGAATACGAGGATCCTTCCGCAGACTTTGCAGGATCAGGGAGGCCATGCAGCGTAGGTTAGCTGAGGCATTCAGTCCGGAGTCCTCTGGGTCACTAAGGACGACATGATCTGCAGCCACCTCCTCCCAGCCACGTACAAGTCCACTGGTTTCTTGGGACTGTAAATCATCCCTAAAAGACTGCTGCTGATGATGCTGAGTGCCAGCCTCCACCTCCATGCTGACACAATCCTCCTCCTCCTCCTCCTCCTCTTCCTGTGTGATGGGTGGGACAGAAGGAACACTGTCTGGGTAAAGGGGCCTTGAGAGGCAAGGAAGTCCTCCTCTTCCTGCCTCTGTTCTGCCTCAAGTGCCCTGTCCATTATTCCACGCAGCGTGTGCTCCAACAGGTGGACAAGAGGTACAGTGTCACTGATGCATGCACTGTCACTGCTCACCATCCTTGTGGCCTCCTCAAATGGTGCCAGGACAGTGCATGCATCCCTGATCATGCCCCACTGGCGTGGTGAAAAAACCCGAGCTCCCCTGACCCTGTCCTGGTGCCGTAGTCGCACAGGTACTCATTGATTGCCCTCTGCTGCGTGTGCAGCCGCTGCAGCATGGCCAACGTTGAGTTCCACCTGGTGGGCATGTCACATATAAGGCGGTTCTTGGGCAGGTTCAACTCCTTTTGCAGCTCAGCCAGGCGAGCACTGGCATTATAAGATCTGCGGAAATGCACACAGACTTTCCTGGCCTGCCTCAGGACATCCTGTAAGCCCGGGTACCTGCCCAAGAACCGCTGCACCACCAGGTTAAGGACGTGAGCCATACAGGGCACATGGGTCAGTTGTCCCTGTCGGAGGGCGGAGAGGAGGTTGGTGCCATTGTCGCAAACCACCATTCCTGGCTTAAGCTGGCGTGGCGTCAACCACCTCTCGGCCTGCCCCTGCAGAGCAGACAGAACCTCTGCCCCAGTGTGGCTCATGTCCCCCAAACACACCAGCGCAAGCACGGCATGGCATCTTTTTGCCTGCGTACTTGCGTAGCCCCTTGAACGCCTACGGAGCACCGCCGGTTCCGAGGACAAACCACAGGAAGAGGCCATGGAGGAAGAAGAAGAGGAGGGGGTGGAGGAGAGAGGTGTGTCACAACCAGTAGTAGCATTTTGGAGGCGTGGCGGTGGAACAACCTCCAACACTACTGCACCTTGTCCTGCATCCTTCCCAGCTGCCAAAAGAGTGACCCAATGGGCCGTGAAAGAAAGGTAACGTCCCTGTCCATGCCTGCTGGACCATGAGTCAGCGGTAATATGCACCTTACCGCTGACCGCCCTGTCCAGCGAGGCCAAAACATTGCCTTCCACATGCCTGTAGAGAGCCGGAATCGCCTTCCGTGAGAAAAAGTGGCGTTTGGGAACCTGCCACTGAGGAACCGCACATTGCACAAACTCACGGAAGGGGGCCGAGTCTACCAACTGAAAAGGCAGCAGTTGAAGCGCTAGCAATTTAGCCAAGCTAGCATTCAACCGCTGGGCATGTGGATGGCTGGGAGTGAACTTCTTTCGACGGTCCAGCAGCTGGGGCAGGGAAATTTGCCTGCTAGAATCGGACGTCGGTGTACTGCTAGCAGAGTGGCCGCAAGTACTTGGCTGTGACACACCTAATTCTACACCTTCATTCCTCTCAGTGCAGGTTTCAGAGAGGACTGAAGGTATAGTGGGGTTGGAGATCCCAGCTGATGCAGTGCAAGGAGAGGTCCGCTTTGTTCTTTGGTGTGGGTCTTTAAGGTAGGCTTGCCAACGAGCTGCATGGCAGGTCAACATATGTCTGATCAAGCATGTGGTGCCCAAGCGGCTGATGTTTTGGCCACGCGATATACGCTTGAGACATATGTTGCAAACAGCAGCTGTGCGATCTGATGCACTCGCCTCAAAAAAGGCCCACACCAAAGAACTTTTTGAATGACAGGCAGAGGCAGCGCCCTGCACAGGCGGAGCTCTGCAGTGTGATTCCGTCGGTGTGCTGCCCATACGCTGGCCACCCAAGGGCATCCTGCCTCATTGGAGATGTGCCTCCTCCTCATCCTCCTCCTCCTCCTCTCTCCTATTAGGCACCCACGTGGAGTCAGTGACCTCATCATCCCCTCCCTCCTCATCACTGGAGCCAATCTGGCAGTATGCTGCAGCTGCTGGAGCATGACTGCCAGATTGGTGTCCTTCTTGAGCATCCCCTCTCTCTGCTCTCACGCTACTGCCTTCCTCTAGCTGGGTATCATCATCAGATCCTTCGAAACGCTGGGCATCCTCCTGGAGCATGTACCCAACACTGTGCTCAAACAGTTCGGGTGACTCCTCAGGAGGAGGACATGGTGGGTCTAGGGAAGAAGTGACTAATGATGACATTGATACCAGAGAAGAGGACGCTTTGGCAGCTGCTTTGCCAGTACCCTGAGCCTGGGTGAGAGAGGATGAGGAGGATGAGGTGGGCTTGGTCATCCACTCTACCAAGTCTTCGGCATGATGTGGCTCAACATGTCCAGCTGCCGAAAAGAAGGACAAGCGTGTCCCATGGCCATGTGCTGATGACAATGCACCGCGTCCACGACCAGCACTGTTGCCCCCAGACACAGAGCCTGCTTGCCCTCTTTTTTTGCCTCCTGACTGTCTGCCTCTCCTTGTTTGCCTTCCAGACATTTTAATGGATGGCCTGCAGGGAGATGGGAAAAACAGCAATAAGGGCTACCTTCAGGTGTATACTGTGCAGGAGGCTTAGCAACAAAGACACTGACACTGTCCCCTGCCTATCCTTCTCTGTCCCTAAACACAAGGATTTGCAATATGCTTCAGCAAGATTGGTTTAGCACAGAATAGCACACTGACAGTTTCCCTCACTGTCCTTCTCTGTCCCTACAAACAAGGTTTAGCACAGAATAGCACACTGATAGTTTCCCCGCGTGTCCTTCTCTGTCCCTAAACTCAAGGATTTAAAATATGGTTCAGCAAGATTGGTTTAGCACAGAATAGCACACTGACACTTTCCCTCACTGTCTTTCTCTGTCCCTACAAACAAGGTTTAGCACAGAATAGCACACTGATAGTTTCCCCGAGTGTCCTTCTCTGTCCCTAAACTCAAGGATTTCAAATATGGTTCAGCAAGATTGGTTTAGAACAGAATAGCACACTGACAGTTTCCCCGAGTGTCCTTCTCTGTCCCTAAACTCAAGGATTTCAAATATGGTTCAGCAAGATTGGTTTAGCACAGAATAGCACACTGATAGTTTCCCTCACTGTCCTACAAACAAGATTTAGCACAGAATAGCACACTGATAGTTTCCACGAGTGTCCTTCTCTGTCCCTAAACTCAAGGATTTCAAATATGGTTCAGCAAGATTGGTTTAGGACAGAATAGCACACTGACACTTTCCCTCACTGTCCTTCTCTGTCCCTACAAACAAGATTTAGCACAGAATAGCACACTGATAGTTTCCACGAGTGTCCTTCTCTGTCCCTAAACTCAAGGATTTCAAATATGGTTCAGCAAGATTGGTTTAGAACGGAATAGCACACTGACAGTTTCCCAGAGTGTCCTTCTCTGTCCCTAAACTCAAGGATTTCAAATATGGTTCAGCAAGATTGGTTTAGGACAGAATAGCACACTGACACTTTCCCTCACTGTCCTTCTCTGTCCCTACAAACTAGATTTAGCACAGAATAGCACACTGATAGTTTCCACAAGTGTCCTTCTCTGTCCCTAAACTCAAGGATTTCAAATATGGTTCAGCAAGATTGGTTTAGAACAGAATAGCACACTGACAGTTTCCCCGAGTGTCCTTCTCTGTCCCTAAACTCAAGGATTTCAAATATGGTTCAGCAAGATTGGTTTAGCACAGAATAGCACACTGATAGTTTCCCTCACTGTCCTTCTCTGTCCCTACAAACAAGATTTAGCACAGAATAGCACACTGATAGTTTCCACGAGTGTCCTTCTCTGTCCCTAAACTCAAGGATTTCAAATATGGTTCAGCAAGATTGGTTTAGCACAGAATAGCACACTGATAGTTTCCCTCACTGTCCTTCTCTGTCCCTACAAACAAGATTTAGCACAGAATAGCACACTGATAGTTTCCCCGCGTGTCCTTCTCTGTCCCTAAACTCAAGGATTTCAAATATGGTTCAGCAAGATTGGTTTAGGACAGAATAGCACACTGACAGTTTCCCTCACTGTCCTTCTCTGTCCCTACAAACAAGATTTAGCACAGAATACCACACTGATAGTTTCCCAGAGTGTCCTTCTCTGTCCCTAAACTCAAGGATTTCAAATATGGTTCAGCAAGATTGGTTTAGCACAGAATAGCACACTGATAGTTTCCCTCACTGTCCTTCTCTGTCCCTACAAACAAGATTTAGCACAGAATAGCACACTGATAGTGTCAGGGACGTGCTGGGCTTGAACCTGGGACCTCTTCTGTGTCTGGCATTGACTCTTCCAGCGGAGCTATCTGAGATGCTGGACAGTTCCCTGCCTGATCTGCTGGATAACCTATCTGATCCATCAGACTACTCTGCTTGGTGTCTGATTACTGTTGAACTCTGAACCCCTTGCTCCTCCCATGTACTTCCTATAAAAGACATTCCAGAGATGTTGCCCCTTGCGGTTTGATCTGCTTCTGTTCCCTGAGTTCCTGATTCTGTGCTTGTATCCTGTTCCTGTGTTTGACCCGGCTTCCTGACCACGCTTCGGTCTCCAGTCCTGACCTCGGCTCGTTTGACCCTGCTCAGTTATCTGCCAGTCTGCCTGTTGCCAAGATTCGGCCTGGACTTTGACTACTCTCTGCCTGCCACTTGTGATGTTTACCTTGATGTGTATGACCCGGCTTGTCTGACTCTGCAAACCTGCACCAGCTTACCTGCATCCTCTGCTCTGCAAGCTGCACACGCTGACCTGCATCCTTTGCAATGCAAACCTGCACCTGCTGACCTGCATCCCTGCTCTGCAAACCTGCACCTGCTGACCTGCATCCCTGCTCTGCAAACCTGCACCTGCTGACCTGCATCCCTGCTCTGCAAACCTGCACCTGCTGACCTGCATCCCTGCTCTGCAAACCTGCACCTGCTGACCTGCATCCCTGCCCTGCAAACCGGCACCTGCTGACCTGCATCCTCTGCTCTGCAAGCTGCACCTGCTGACCTGCATCCGCTGCTTCCGGAACCAGCCGTTCCAGTCTCCACTCGGCTCCACCACTCCAAGCAGTGAGGATCAGACAGGCACCCTTACCTCACCGTACTCTTACCACCACTGTCCCCACTCCAGTGGTCTCCGAGCCGGGGTTGTACGGGAGGTCCCTCTCCGCACGTCAGGCTCACACCCAAGGTACGTTACAGTATCAAACCGCCATGCCTGAGCCTGCAGGAGATACCTCGCCTATGGACAATGTCTATCGACACCTTACAGCTCTCACTCAGATCGTGAAGTCTCTGCAGGGCAGCCATGTCCGAATGGATAAGCAGACACAAACTCAAGCCACCTCTGCAGATTCACCTCCAACCCCAACTTCCTCTATTGGAATGTTACCATCTCCTGAGCCCAGGGTCCCTGTTCCTGAGAAGTTTTTCGGAGATCGGAGTAAATTCCGTGCGTTTCGCAACGCATGTGAACTTTACTTTTCGTTGCTAACTCTGACTTTTTCATCTGAAGCCACCAAGGTGGGCTTCGTTATCGCTTTGCTGCAGGGGGAACCTCAAGCTTGGGCCCATCACTTACTTGAAGTCCGCCATGTAGTTCTAGACTCTCTGCCCTCTTTTCTTGATGCCATGGCCCGACTTTATGACGATCCACAGCGGACTTCTACTGCCGAGGCTGCTCTCCATGCGCTCCAGCAAGGCCGCCGAGCGGTCGAGGACTATGTGACTGATTTCAGACGCTGGAGCGCGGATACCCAGTGGAATGAGGCGGCTCTGCGGCATCAGTTCCGTCTTGGTCTCTCTGAAAGCCTGAAGGATGAGTTAGCACGGGTCGGTGTTCCTGATGTTCTAGAGACTTTAATTAATTTGTCTATCCAGATAGACCGACGACTCCGGGAGCGCAGAGCAGAAAGGTCTACCCAACAGCTCCGCCCAGCTTGGATGCTACCCCGGATACGAGCCCCTGTGTACCCTGCCAGTGCCAGTACGGTTCCAACTGAACCCTCTTCCCTCAACCAGACCGTCAAGCCAGGGCAGCTTGGACTAATGAAACATTCCCTATCGGCCAAGGAACGACTTCGTCGGCTGCAGAATTATCTATGCCTGTATTGCGGTGAACCCGGTCATTATGTCTCTTCTTGTCCTGCTAAGCTGCGCAAGGTCCTGGCTACCTCTTCTCCCAACTACTCACCTCCATCTACCAATGCTACTCACCTGGCTCTTCCTATCTCTTTCCAACTACCAGGGAGGACAATACCAGTAACTGCAATAATCGACTCAGGGGCATGTAGTTGTTTTGTCGATCTAGACTTTGCAGCAAAACAACACATCCCACTCCAACCTAAGACTCAGGGACTTTCCATTTTCCTGGCAGATGGGTCTCGCATCAAGTCCAGAGTAGTGACCCAGGAGACCCCTCCTTTGCCTGTGATCACCTCCATGGACCATAAGGAACTATTGACTTTGGATGCTATTGCATCTCCCATGTTTCCAGTTATCCTGGGTCTACCCTGGCTTCAGGCACACAATCCACAGATTGATTGGGGAACCGGAAGTATTAAGTTCCAGTCACCATACTGTCAACGCCACTGCATGCTTCCACGTCCCAGCACCTTGGGGCCTCTGTTATGCCTGGATTCAGATCCAGAGATACGAGCTTCTGTACCCAAACAATATCATGAGTTCCTGGACGTCTTCAGCAAACGAGGGGCCGAAGTCCTCCTGCCTCATCGTCCTTACGATTGTCCAATCGAGCTTCTTCCCGGTGCTGAGATTCCTTTCGGACGGATCTTCCCCCTATCTGAACGGGAGCTTGAGGTACTGAAAGAATACGTTGATGAGAACCTTAAGAGGGGTTTCATCCGTCCTTCCACTTCTCCAGCAGGGGCAGGAATCTTCTTTGTGGAGAAAAAAGACCATTCTCTTCGGCCCTGTGTAGATTACCGGGAATTAAATAAAATCACGGTCAAGAACCGGTACCCTCTGCCTCTGGTACCTGAACTTTTTCAAAGACTCAGGACTTCCTCTGTGTTTACCAAACTAGACCTGCGGGGGGCGTACAACCTGGTACGCATCCGAGCAGGGGATGAATGGAAGACTGCCTTTCGTACCAGGTTCGGCCATTACGAATACCTAGTAATGCTCTTCGGCCTATGTAACGCCCCTGCCACCTTTCAGCATCTAGTCAATGATGTTTTCAGAGACTGTCTGGACATTTATGTAGTTGTCTATCTTGATGATATTTTGATTTTTTCCTCCTCTCTTGAGCAGCACCGGAAACACGTCAAGAGTGTACTCTGTCGTCTCCGCCAGCATGGACTGTACGCAAAACCAGAAAAGTGTGAATTTGAGCGACAGAGTATCCAGTTCCTTGGCCTAGTGATCTCTACAGAGGGATTCAAGATGGACCCACAGAAGGTTTCAGCCATTCTGGATTGGCCTGCACCTTCAGATAAAAAGGGGGTGCAGCGCTTCGTTGGCTTTGCCAATTTTTATCGGAGGTTTATCAAGGGATTCTCTGCTATTATTTCCCCGATTACGCAGCTAACGAAGCAAAATTCTCGATTCCAGTGGACATCTGAAGCACAGGCTGCTTTCACAAACCTAAAAATACTTTTTACGTCTGCTCCTATTCTAAGTCATCCCGATCCTGCCCTACCGTATCTACTTGAGGTAGATGCCTCAGAGACAGCGGTTGGAGCTGTTATCTCCCAGCGCCAAGGTCTCAAGGACTTGATACACCCGGTAGCCTTCTTCTCCCGTAAGCTTACCCCATCCGAGAGGAATTATGATGTTGGAGACCAGGAGCTCCTGGCCATTAAATCTGCCCTTGAGGAGTGGAGGTACTTGTTGGAGGGAGCAGCGCATCCTATACTCATTTACACAGACCACAAGAACCTAGAGTATCTGAGAGCTGCCAAACATCTGAGACCACGCCAGGCACGTTGGGCACTATTTTTCTCTAGGTTCTCGTTCCACATAACTTACCGGCCAGGCTCCAAGAACACCAAACCAGACGCTCTTTCCCGCATGTTTGATGATCCAAAAGAGGTGTCAGCTCCAGATACCATTCTATCGGAAGGCAACTTCTTACTTTTACAAACTAGCCTGATGTCTGTCTTGAAGCAAGCTTCTACAGGTGTGTCTTGTCCCTCTGGAATCACTCTGGTACCCAAGGACGGGTTACTTTGGAAGAATGACAAAATCTTTGTGCCAGAAGAAGTTTGAGTCACAGTGTTAAACTTGTGTCATGATCATCCCCTGGCAGGCCATTTCGGAATGCATAAAACCCTTGAACTGATTCAACGCACGTTTTGGTGGCCGGATCTTGAAAAAGACTGCAGGGAATATGTAGGTTCATGTGCCACCTGTATCCGTAGCAAGACCACTAGAAGCAAGGCCTGGGGTCTGCTCAGACCCTTACCAGTCCCTGACCGTCCCTGGAAAATGATTGCCATGGACTTCATAGTGGAACTCCCCCCGTCTGAAGGTTGCACAGCCATCTTTGTAGTGGTTGACCGTCTATCCAAGATGGCCCACTTCGTGCCTCTCAAAGGCACGCCCTCTGCCATGGAAACTGCCCAGGTCTTCATTAGGGAAGTAGTAAGGCTACATGGGGTCCCTGCGGACATCGTTTCGGATAGAGGGGTGCAGTTCACCTCTCGCTTTTGGAAGGCTTTGTGCAAGGTCCTGAAGATTGAGTTGTCCATGTCCTCGGCCTATCACCCCCAAACTAACGGGCAAACCGAAAGAACGAATCAGACGCTCGAACAGTACCTCAGATGCTTCACCACCTTCGTTCAAGACGACTGGGTAGCTTTACTACCCTTGGCAGAGTTTGCCTTTAACAACGCCAGTCATTCGGCTACAGGTCAATCGCCATTTTTTGCCAACTACGGGTTTCACCCGACCTTCTTACCTGATCTCATCCCTGATTCAACAGTCCCAGCGGTCCAGAGTATTGTTGATTTCCTGACCCGTAACAGCAGGATATTGCAGGAAGCCATGACTAAGGCACAAGCAGCCAATAAAAGGATCTTTGACAGGAAAAGGAGAGGGGAATTATGCCTGCAACAGGGTGACCAAGTATGGTTATCGACCACCAACCTTAAGATGGCTTGCCCCACAAGGAAACTGGCACCCAAGTTCATCGGTCCTTTCCCAGTAAAACGGAAATTAAACGAGGTCTCCTATGAACTTGCCTTACCGGAGTCGTTGAAGATTCACCCAGTCTTTCACGTTTCCTTGCTGAAACCCGCAGTGCCCGACCCGTTCCCAGACAGGGGATCGGGACCACCCAAACCTGTAATCATTGACGGTGATGAGGAGTTCGAGGTGGAGGCCGTCTTGGACTGCCGAAGAAGAGGGAACCAGCTTCAATTCCTGATCAAGTGGAAGGGGTACGGTCTGGAGGAGAACTCCTGGGAACCCCAACAGAACATCCACGCCCGAGAGTTAATCCAGGCCTTTTTTCGCAGTCACCCCCAGAAAAGAGCTCTATTGGGCACCCGGAGGTTGCCCTTAAGGGGGGGCACTGTCAGGGACGTGCTGGGCTTGAACCTGGGACCTCTTCTGTGTCTGGCATTGACTCTTCCAGCGGAGCTATCTGAGATGCTGGACAGTTCCCTGCCTGATCTGCTGGATAACCTATCTGATCCATTAGACTACTCTGCTTGGTGTCTGATTACTGTTGAACTCTGAACCCCTTGCTCCTCCCATGTACTTCCTATAAAAGACATTCCAGAGATGTTGCCCCTTGCGGTTTGATCTGCTTCTGTTCCCTGAGTTCCTGATTCTGTGCTTGTATCCTGTTCCTGTGTTTGACCCGGCTTCCTGACCACGCTTCTGTCTCCAGTCCTGACCTCGGCTCGTTTGACCCTGCTCAGTTATCTGCCAGTCTGCCTGTTGCCAAGATTCGGCCTGGACTTTGACTACTCTCTGCCTGCCACTTGTGATGTTTACCTTGATGTGTATGACCCGGCTTGTCTGACTCTGCAAACCTGCACCAGCTTACCTGCATCCTCTGCTCTGCAAGCTGCACACGCTGACCTGCATCCTTTGCAATGCAAACCTGCACCTGCTGACCTGCATCCCTGCTCTGCAAACCTGCACCTGCTGACCTGCATCCCTGCTCTGCTGACCTGCATCCCTGCTCTGCAAACCTGCACCTGCTGACCTGCATCCCTGCTCTGCAAACCTGCACCTGCTGACCTGCATCCCTGCTCTGCAAACCTGCACCTGCTGACCTGCATCCCTGCCCTGCAAACCGGCACCTGCTGACCTGCATCCTCTGCTCTGCAAGCTGCACCTGCTGACCTGCATCCGCTGCTTCCGGAACCAGCCGTTCCAGTCTCCACTCGGCTCCACCACTCCAAGCAGTGAGGATCAGACAGGCACCCTTACCTCACCGTGCTCTTACCACCACTGTCCCCACTCCAGTGGTCTCCGAGCCGGGGTTGTACGGGAGGTCCCTCTCCGCATGTCAGGCTCACACCCAAGGTACGTTACAGATAGTTTCCCCGCGTGTCCTTCTCTGTCCCTAAACTCAAGGATTTCAAATATGGTTCAGCAAGATTGGTTTAGGACAGAATAGCACACTGACAGTTTCCCTCACTGTCCTTCTCTGTCCCTACAAACAAGATTTAGCACAGAATAGCACACTGACACTTTCCCTCACTGTCCTTCTCTGTCCCTACAAACAAGATTTAGCACAGAATAGCACACTGATAGTTTCCCCGAGTGTCCTTCTCTGTCCCTAAACTCAAGGATTTCAAATATGGTTCAGCAAGATTGGTTTAGCACAGAATAGCTGTCATGATCAGTGTCATTGCCTGGGTCACCTGCTGGTGGTGCTATTGCTTTCAGCACCAAAGGGTGCAGTTCTGGTGGCCACCAGCGGGTGTCTCCCATTTGTCTGGAGCCGAAATCATCTCCTGCAATCAGGCGTCACCTGAGACTGATTGCAGGAGGTGTGTATAAATACTCAGCAGACACTAAAGCATTTGCTCTGGTATTGTCTTGGAACCCAGACCTGTATGGCTGAACCTGAACCTGAACCTGAACCTGAACCTGAACCTGAACCTTGTGACCTGTTATCTGTTACCTTGTATCCTGTGTTCCTGAACCCTGCATCCATCCCTGGACCCCTGCCTCTGTACCTTGTATCCTGTGTTCCTGAACCCTGCATCCATCCCTGGACCCCTGCCTCTGTACCTTGTATCCTGTGTTCCTGAACCCTGCATCCATCCCTGGACCCCTGTCTTGCAAACTCATCCCTTCCTCCTGTTGTCCCTTCCGGCTCCCTGTTCAATCGGACTGATCTCTCGTGTATGACCCTGGCTTGATTACATTTACACTTTAATCTCTAAACTGTATTCACGTTGGTGTAGGGAGTTGTTTTGTGTGTCACTGTGGTTGTTTGCTGGTTGCCTTTATTGTTTTAGGAATTATCCTTTCAATAAACTCATATATATATTTACTTACCTTGTGCCTAGTTCCTTTAGTGCAGCCCACTGATCTGCGTACCCTGTGCTGGATGCCGTGTTAGGCATCCGTGACAATAGCACACTGATAGTTTCCCTCACTGTCCTTCTCTGTCCCTACAAACAAGATTTAGCACAGAATAGCACACTGATAGTTTCCCCGCGTGTCCTTCTCTGTCCCTAAACTCAAGGATTTCAAATATGGTTCAGCAAGATTGGTTTTGGACAGAATAGCACACTGACACTTTCCCTCACTGTCCTTCTCTGTCCCTACAAACAAGATTTAGCACAGAATAGCACACTGACAGTTTCCACGAGTGTCCTTCTCTGTCCCTAAACTCAAGGATTTCAAATACGGTTCAGCAAGATTGGTTTAGGACAGAATAGCACACTGACACTTTCCCTCACTGTCCTTCTCTGTCCCTACAAACAAGGTTTAGCACAGAATAGCACACTGTCACTTTCCCTCACTGTCCTTCTCTGTCCCTACAAACAAGGTTTTGCACAGAATGACACACTGACACTCTCCCTACCTATCCTTCTCTGTCCCTAAACACAAGGAATCCAGGATTAGTAAAGGAAAAAAAATGACACTGTCCCTGCCTATGCTTCTCTTTCCCTGCTCCGGAACACACTACGCAAGGCCGCCGCGCTGGCGGCCTTTTATAGTGTGGGGCGTGTACTAAACCCCCTCAGCAATAATTGGCCACAGGCATCCTGCCTGTGGCCAATCATTGCTCTCCTCGCTGCCGGCGCTGTGATTGGCCAAGCATGCGGGGTCACAGTGCATGCTTGGCCAATCACAGCGCCTGGATGACACTGCGATGGCGTAGTGCATTGTGGGCCGTTCGCGTCACTCGAATTTGGCGCGAACGGCCCAAATCGTTCGATCTTCGTCGAACGATCGAACAGCCGATGTTCGAGTCGAACGTATGTTCGACTCGAACACGAAGCTCATCCCTAGTCAAGATTATAATTTTTATTTTATTTTTTTTTAGCGCACAGATCCTTTCCCCCTTACCTGCCTTTATGTTGTTGGCTCCTCGCAGGAGGGAGAAAGGCACACCGCACTACCAGCCCGTACCCTCCTATATAAAGAGGTTGAGCGGTGTACTTGACGGGCCGTGTCCACAGCCGGAGTCAAAACTCCTCCAGAGGATGATTCTCACCTCTACTGTAGGTAGAGGCAAGTCCTTTAATTCCCAGTAAAGTCAATGTCCACACCAGCTGAAATTACAACTCTTATTCTCTCATGGCAAAATAAACTCTACTCAGATAGAAAAGGTTAGAGCAAAGAAACAGGACAGCTTAAGGTGTGGAGGAGGTCCAGGCACAAACGTAGCACATTCACTTCACTGCTTAGGTTTCTCAAACAGTTTTAGGTGCACGGTCTCTGCCACAGACCTTGAGGTTGGTCTCTGCCACAGACCGGGTGTACAAGGCCCCTGCCACGGACCTGGAGAACTTTGGTCTCTGCCACAGACCAGGGTGTATAAGGCCCCTGCCACGGGCCGGGTGAATAAGGCCTCTGATACAGTCAAGATGACCTTGAGCTTCTCCTTCTACGAACCTAGCCCATATCAAGGGGAAGACATCTCTCCAGGGAGTCAACAGACCCTTCCTTCACCGTGACTCCCGCATCGGTCCATCAGAATGATCCTCCCTTCCCTGGAACATGGTCCCCTACACGAGGCGGCACCCTAAGACTCCTCGACCCTTAGCGGACTCCAGACGAAGGCTCTGGACTCCAGGCTTTACTCCCGCACCTAGGCCTCCATACCCAGGGCAGCAGGAACTCCAGGATAGTACCTCACCCCGGGCTAAAGGTACCCGAGATGGAACAGGAACACATGCACCCAGGCCGAAGGCACCTGGGCGTGGACCCCACTGGACATCAGCCCCCAGACCAAAGGTCTGCCCCTTTTATATGCTCTCCCGGCATGCACAGCAGGTTCCCCACCCCGCTGTACTACTGCCAAGAGGGGACACAAAAGGCACAGAACTGTATCGGCGGTTCAACCCTAGCCTACCATGGCAGCGCCACCTGTAGGCCGCAGGGAACTGCACACCAATACTGTCCCCCGAGGACAAAATGGTCCATGAATCCTACAGAATTAGGGTGTTTGAGCCTATTTACCACTCAAACACTTCCCTTAAATTTAGCACCCCGCTACATTTTTATTTCAAAGTATTTTATTTTCCCACTAGCTTATCCATTAAATTGAATAATTTATTCCAGAAAGGGCGTATTCTGGGGCATTCCCACCATATGTGTGGCATCGTGCCGTTGAGTTTCTGAGGTTCTTAATGACTTCCCGTACCTCTTCTGCTGAAAAGGGGGCCTCCAGCATATTTTTTTATTTTTTTAATGTTATTTTAAGTTATTTCCCTATCCACATTTGTTTGCAGAGCACTTGCCATGCTCTTAACAACATTTTGCTGCCATTTGCAGCCCTCTAGCCCTTTCCATTACTTTTTTAGAGCCTTTTTAGTCCTTAGAAGTCCGGGTCCCCATTGACTTCAATGGGGTTCAGGGTTCGGGTCCGGGTTCGGGTTAAAGTTTGGTCCCGAATCCGAACTTTTTTCCGAAGTTCGGCCGAACCCGTCGAACCCGAACATCCAGGTGTCCGCTCAACTCTAGTCAACAGCCTAATATAAGGATATTAAATAGAGGGGAGTCAGCGAAAGAATATATAGCAGCTTTGGGAATGCCTAAATTGCCTGGAGAGTAAGCAGAAGGAATGGAGGGACCTATTACAACAGAGGAATTTTTAGAAACCCTTAAAAAATTGAAACCAGGCAAGGCTCCAGGTCCTGATGGGTATACACTGCTTTATTATAAGACATTCTCTGAAAAACTGGCACCAAAATTCTTAGCCGCTGTTAATTCAGTTTGCGATGGACAAACGATACCGGGGGAGACACTGTTGGCTCACATAACGGTAACCCCCAAGGAGGGGAAGGATCCAGCCCAATGTACCAGTTATCGTCCAATCTCGTTACTAAACGTAGATCTTAAGATTCTCACGAAAATATTGGCTAATAGATTAGGGGAATTCATTCCCTCTTTAATACATCCGGACCAAGTGGGGTTTACCCAGGGTAGAGAGGGGAGAGAAAACACGCAAAGGGTTCTTAGTGCTATACATCTGTCTCATCATTGTAAAAACCCATTAGTGCTTATATCCGCGGATGCAGAAAAAGCATTTGATAGGGTAGATTGGACATTCCTGAGAGCCACGTTACAACATATAGGATTAAGAAGTGGGATGATGAACTGGATTACAAGCCTGTATTCTTGTCCAAGAGCAAGAGTTAAGGTAAACGATATAATGTCCGAACCATTTGCGATTGGCAATGGAACGCGGCAGGGATGTCCACTCTCACCTATCATATTTATTCTTATATTGGAACCCTTTTTAAGAACAATAAGGGCCAATCCAGATATTAGGGGTATCACAATAAGAGGAGAAGAACATAAACTTGCCGCGTATGCAGATGACTTGTTGTTTTTTATGACCGCTCCAGTTATATAGTTACCGATTCTGCTGACGGAGTTACGCACATATGGGGAGATATCTCATTTTAAGGTAAACTATAACAAATCAGAAGCAATGGGTGTGGAATTAGACTCCACGCTAAAACACCAGCTCTCTGAGAATTTTGCCTTCAGATGGACAGATTCCCATATATGCTATTTGGGGACCAAAATACCACATAAGCTGAATCGAGTGTTTGAACTCAATTTTGCTCCACTAATTAGACAGATTAAATTAGATTTTCAGCGATGGGATAAAGAGATCTTTACATGGTTCGGTAGAATAAACATCATCAAAATGAATGTAATGCCGAGACTTTTATACTTGTTCCAGACCCTACCGATAAAACTGCCAACAGGTTTTCTGAAAGACTTAAGATCAAGATTTCCGAGATTTATTTGGGCGGGTAAATCTGCAAGCGTACGGAGAGACATTTTGACTTTACCTAAAGAGAGAGGAGGGGTCGGATTCCCAGACCCGTTGGGTTATTATGAAGCTTCCCATTTAACAAGAGTGGTGGACTGGTGCACACTCCGAAAGGAAAAACCATGGATACATATGGAACAAGCAACAACTGCCATACCTTTGGAGGGATTAGCATGGCTCTCGGATGCAGAGATACCACAGATGGCGAAAAGACACCCCACGGTGGGTGCCACACTTCAATCTATCAAAAAGATATTTAGGAAAACTAAGGTGTCTATGCATCCGAGCCCCGTGATTCCCATCCTAGGCAACCCAATTTTTGAGCCGGGTCTTAGAGATCGGGGATTTAAAGAACTAAGGCGGCGGGGAATTAGCAGGATCATACATTTTGTGATTGATAATCATATAATGACTAAGGAGGAGATTGAATGTGTATTTGCGGAAGATCTTGATATATTTAGGCGAATACAGCTGAACGCTTTCCTGCGGTCAATTATGCAACGGGTGCCTGAAGTACGTATACCATCTAGGTTCGAACAGATATGTCTAAAAGGGGAACCATTGAGACACTCACTCTAAATTATGTATGCTCTGTTGATAGAGTCAGAAGCCCCACAAGAACTGGCCTTCATACAAGCATGGGAGAGAGACTTAGGAGTTACATTCTCTGAGATGCAGAAAAATAAAATATTTTTGTTCACGCATAAAGCGTCAATGGCAACAAGATATCAAGAAGGAGGGTACAAAATCCTGACTAGGTGGTATAGAACCCCGGCAGTATTGAATCGGATATTTCCACAAGTATCGAACCAATGCTGGCGCTGCAAGGGAGCGGAAGGCACCATGCTGCACATATTCTGGGACTGCCCGAGATGGAAAGAATTCTGGGATATGGTTTCTGAAACAGTTAAGGAAATTACTGAGGTGTCTCTTGGAGAAAACCTGGCAGCTTTTCTGCTACATGATATTCCGTTATCGACAGAAAAATACAAAAACTCCCTTTTAAGGCATCTGCTTACAGCAGCAAAAGCATGTATTCTGATTCTGTGGAAAAGTACGGCAGCTCCAACTAAAATACAATGGATGGGGAGAATAACAGAAATCCAGCAAATGGAGAATCTCACTATGATGTTGAGAGAGCAAGAAGAGAGGTACTGGGAGGTCTGGACTCCCTATATTATATATAGGGAACAAAAATCCTAAGTAAGGCCTTGGGTGAGGAAGAGAGGGGGATGGAAGAAGGATTCTGGGGGGGGGGCTCCCCTTCTTTTTTTTTTTTTTTTTTCCTTTCTCTAAAAAAACTGAATAGTAATAAGGGCAGGAAGTATCACATGGTTGTACTAAAATTAGGAGGAAGCATGATTAAAAAGGAAAGAAGGTTTTAGGAGATTCCAACTATGTGATAAATGATGTAGTAATTGATAAGTTGAAGAAGTATAAGTGGAAGCGGGAGGTGTTGATGTACAAATGTAAATTGTTATTGCTGTGAAAAAAAGAGAGAATTTATAAAAAAAAAAAAAAAATAGCGAATTGACGTCCGGGAAGTGGTTGCATTATCCACACTGGATGTCATATGACGTCCTGCAGGATAATGCCTTGCGCGCGCCCGCGGGGGCGCGCAGCGCGGTGATCGGGGACGGCGTGTGTCCCTCGGACACAGCGCTTCCCCGATCACGGTAAACGGCCAATTTCATTGGCTGTTTACCATGTGATCGGCTGTGTCAAAGTCACAGCCGATCACATGTCACAACAGACTCGGCGGCGCGCTCCGTGTGCGCCGCCAGAGGCTTGCAGAGCGGGGATCGGGGAAGGCGAGTGTCCCTTGGACACAGCGCGTCCCTGATCAGGGTAAACAGCCAATGAATTGGCTGTTTACCACGTGACCGGCTGTGTCCAATCACAGCCGGTCACAAATGTAAACAAACAGCAGGAGTTACTATCTGATCCCTGCTCTCTCCTCACACACCGATCTGTGAGGAGAGAGAAGAGATCAGTAAGTTAGCTCAGTGTAGTTTGTCTACATTATTTTACAGTGCACAACACGGCCCCCCCCAATAAAGAGGACCTGTCACACAGCCCAGCACATCAATCAGCCCAGCCAATCAGCCCATCTGTCAATCAATCAGCCCACCTGTCAATCAATCAGCCCAGCCAATCAGCCCATCTGTCAGTCAATCAGCCCATCTGTCAATCAATCAGCCCATCTGTCAATCAATCAATCAGCCCACCTGTCAATCAATCAATCAGCCCATCTGTCAATCAATCAGCCCATCTGTCAATCAATCAATCAGCCCATCTGTCAATCATCTGTCACAGGCCCACCGCCATTGGTACCGCCACACAGGCTACCAGTACCGCCATCGGTACCAATACCAGTACCGCCACCAGTACCGCCACTAGTACCGCCACTAGTACCGCCATCAGGCCCAGCATCTATACTGCCACACAGGCCCGCTACCAGTATCACCACTAGTGCCGCCATCGGTACCACCACCAGTACCACCACCCGTACCACCGTCGGTAGTGCCACCACCACCTGTACCACCATCGGTACCATCACCACCCATACCACTATCGGTACCACCACCACCTGTACCGCCATCGGTACCACCACCACCCGTACCGCCACCTGTACCGCCATCGGTACCATCACCACCCATACCACTATCGGTACCACCACCACCTGTACCGCCATCGGTACCACCACCACCCGTACCGCCACCTGTACGGCCATCGGTACGGCCACCACCACCACCCGTACCGCCATCGGTACCACCACCACCTGTACCGCCATTGGTACCACCACCACCTATACCGCCATCAGTACCACCACACAGGCCCACCACTAATACCTCCATCGGTACTACCACACAGACCGCCACCACTACCACCAGCAGTACCATTACACAGGCCCACCAATAAGCACTGCCATAATGTCCCAAAGGGTTTACACACCTGAGGAGGCATATGCCATTCTTGCCATGTCGGATGATGAGAGCAGCGGGGAGCTCCCATTATCCGATTCTGGTTCGGAATACGAGCCAGTGGAGGATAGTGGCTCAGAGTCCGAGTCCCGGAGGAAACCGTCCCTCCCAAAAGAAGGCGATCAGCACCAAGATCAGCACCAAGATCAGGAGAACTACCCACCACCAGCAGCGCCATACCCCAGGAAGAGGAGCCCAGTACAAGTAATGGAAATGCACGCCCAACCCGAAGAATCCAGCCCCAGTCCTACCTTCCCGATGCCCTGGCAAACCCCTTATGGTTGCCTGCCAACTCAGGATCCGCTATCATCCCCCCTTTCACCGCACAGCCAGGTGTGCAGCCCGACACTACAAATTTTTCTAAATTCGATTATTTTTGTTTATTTTTCCCACAAGATTTGCTGCAGAAGATAGTGGATCAAATGAATCTGTATGCATCCCGATTTATTGCTGCCAACCCCGATTCTTCCTACACCCGCATGTTCCAGTGGCGGCGTCTAACATTGGACGAATTTAAATTGTTTTTGGGCCTTATGTTCAATATGGGGCTTACAAAAAAGAACGAAGTCCATTCATATTGGTCCAAACGCCCCATCCAACGCATGCCCATATATTCCGCTGTCATGTCCAGGAAAAGATACGACATGATTATGCGCTTTCTCCACTTCAATGACAATTCACAGTGCCCTCCCCGAGATCATCCCAACTACGACAAATTGTACAAGATACGCCCCCTAATCAATGCCTTTTCCCAGCGATTTGAAGAAGTTTTCATCCCAGACCAAAAAATTTGTGTGGACGAGTCCCTCGTACATTTCACCGGCCGACTGCAGTTCAAGCAGTACATACCAAGCAAGAGAGCCAGGTATGGGTTAAAATTAAATAAATTATGCGATCGAGCCACTGGATACGTCTTTAAATTCAGGATCTACGAAGGCAAAGACTCCCAGCTCCAGCCCCGTGATTGCCCCACATATATTGGAACCAGTGGGAAAATTGTCTGGGAGTTGGCATACCCCCTGTTCGGAAAAGGTTACCATTTATATGTTGACAACTACTATACCAGCCTGCCCCTTTTTCGCCACCTTTACAGTAAACAAATCCCGGCCTGCGGTACCTTAAAAAAAAAACGGAAGGGATTCCCACAAAATTTATTGACCAAAAAGTTGCGACCTGGAGAATCGGCATTCATGAGGAACGAGGAGGTGTTGGCCATGAAGTGGAGGGACAAGAAAGATGTCCACATCCTCTCTACGATCCACAATGACACCGTGGTGGAGATCCCAAGAAGACGCGGCCCCATTGTAAAGCCTGAATGTGTCCACGACTACAATTTGTACATGGGGGGGTGGATTTAAACGACCAGATGCTACAGCCCTACTTATCAACAAGAAAGTCCCGTTATTGGCACAAAAAAGTTGCGTTTCACCTTTTTCACATGGCCCTTTTTAATTCGTTTGTCTGCTACCAAAAAGCAACTCAAAATCACCAACTCCACTACCTCCAATATATCGAAGATATCATCGATGCCCTCATTTACCAACAAGATCCCACCCCAGGAAGCATTCGCTCTGATAGTGTGAGTCGGCTTCATGAGCGACACTATCCCTTTAGCATCCCCCCCACAGAATCTGGAAGAAGACGCCAAAAGAAATGCCGTGTATGCAGCAGAGGAGGAGTAAGAAGAGACACCAGCTATTATTGTCCCGATTGTCCCTCCCAAACTGGCCTGTGCATCGGAAATTGCTTCAAAAATGATCATACATCCATTAGTTCCCCTTATTATTAACAGACTGCCATTTCCCCATTTGCCTGCTACCATGTTACTAACTACCTTCCATGCTAATTAACTGACCCTGGCCTGTTTACCGACGATGTCTTTGCTTGCCGATTTAAACCACATTTCTGACCTCCACGTGCCCCAACCTCAGCCTGTTTACCGACGATGCCTCTGCCTGCCGATTTAAACCATGTTTCTGACTTCCACGTGTACCGACCTTGGCCTGTTAATCGACCATGTTTTTGCCTGCCACTTGGACTGATCTTTTGGCCATCTACTTTTAGTACACAGGGGTCTCACATATGTGAGGGGCTTCAGATTAGCGTTCTGAGTAGAGAAAAACAGTTTTTCATTTTCTGTGCTCCAAGAACAGGGTCTGGTTGCCCGGAGGCTTCAAAGCGATTTGGGTGGGAGAAGCATCTACCCCTGTCCCCCTGGCCCTAAGCTTGATGGTCCTTCCTGCTGCATGGACCCATACTTTGGCTGTGCTGACCATATTACTGCCTGTAATGACCCATGACATTAAGGACCATGTTTCTTCCTGCTGCTTGGACCAATACTTTGGCTGTGTTGACCATATATCTGCCTGCTGCCTCTACTGAATTTGGACAGCATTTCTGCCGGGACACCTCTGCCTGCTACCTGGACCTGTGCTTTGGCTGTGCTCTGGCTGTGCTGACAGTATCTCTGCATGTGCGAACTATGGACAGTATTCCTGCCTGCTGCCTGGATGATTGCTTTTGCTGTCGCTGACCTCATCCCTGCCTGCTGCCTGGACCGATGCTCTCCTCTGTGGACCACTGCACTTCTAAAACCACAGGTAATCTTTTGTTATTTGGTATGTACCTGCTATGTGTTAGATATATGAAGGGCCTTCAAAAATGTGATCGGTAGTCAGAAAATGATATGTGCAATTAATGTTGCTAGAATGCCTGGAGGTGCTACTTGGATGTTGGGCCTCTGTATGTGGCCAGGCTGTGTAAAAGTCATACACATGTGGTATCGCTATACTCAGGAGGAGTAGCAGAATGCATTTTGGGGTGTAATTTTTGCTATGTATATGCTATGCGTTAGAAATATCTTATAAATGGACAACTTTGTGTAAAAAAAATGCATTTTCATTTTTTCTCCACATTTTCCAAAACCTTCTGGAAAAAAATGAACCATTCAAAAGACTCATAATGCTTTATAGATTATACGTTGGGGTGTGTGCTTTCCAAAATGGGGTCATTTTGTGGAAAATTATATTGTCCTGGTGCTCCAGGGCCTTCAAAATTGTAATAGGTGGTTGAGAAAGGATATGTGCGATTTATGCTTGTAGAACGCCTGAAAGTGCTACTTCAATGTTGGGCCTCTGTATATGGCCAGGCTGTGTAAAAGTCTCACACATGTGGTATCGCTATACTCAGGAGGAGTAGCAGAATGCATTTTGGGGTGTCATTTTTGCTATGTATATGCTATGCGTTAGAAATATCTTATAAATGGACAACTTTGTGTAAAAAAAATGCATTTTCATTTTTTCTCCACATTTTCCAAAACCTTCTGGAAAAAAATGAACCGTTCAAAAGACTCATAATGCTTCATAGATTATACGTTGGGGTGTGTGCTTTCCAAAATGGGGTCATTTTGTGGAAAATTCCATTGTCCTGGTGCTCCAGGGCCTTCAAAAGTGTAATAGGTGGTTGAGAAAGGATATGTGCGATTTATGCTTGTAGAACGCCTGAAAGTGCTACTTCAATGTTGGGCCTCTGTATATGGCCAGGCTGTGTAAAAGTCTCACACATGTGGTATCGCTATACTCAGGAGGAGTAGCGGAATGCATTTTGGGGTGTCATTTTTGCTATGTATATGCTATGTGTTAGAAATATCTTATAAATGGACAACTTTGTGTAAAAAAAATGCATTTTCGTTTTTTCTCCACATTTTCCAAAACCTTCTGGTGATCAGATGTGATCAATTTTCAGTGATTGCCACCATAGTTTGTAGACTCTATAACTTTCACAAAGACCAAATAATTTACACTAATTTGGGTTATTTTTACCAAAGATATGTAGCAGTATACAATTTGGCACAAATTTATGAAGAAAAATTACTTATTTGCAAAATTTTACAATAGAAACTAAAAAAAAGTGTTTTTTTTTTTTTAATTCACATTTTTTTGCTTATATCGCAAAAAATAAAAAACCCAGTGGTGATTAAATACCACCAAAAGAAAGCTCTATTTGTGAGAAGAAAATTATAAAAAAAATTTGTTTGGATACAGTGTAGCATGACTGAGTAATTGTCATTCAAAGTGTGAGAGTACTGAAAGCTGAAAATTGGTCTGGGCGGGAAGGTGCATAAGTGCATGGTATTGAAGTGGTTAAGCTGCCTGTATCGATACAAGGGATGAATATCAAACCAGCTTGTGTAAGGCCTACATCAACCTGGAGATGAACTTTATCGCTTTGTAGTTGAGACAGAACATGTCCCTTTACATCAAAAGTGGTTTTAGACCAGCTAGAAAACAGCGATAGTAAAGTAGAATCACTTGCAGAATTGAGCGATAGCGATTTGTGGGGAAATTCGTCATCAAACACTGAAAAACACTTTTATTATTATTATATTATTATTTGTGTAGCGGAGTCCTCAATTTAAGGCAAGTGTTTGAGAGGTAGTCAGCTCAAACACCCTAATTTGTCAGGGTTTTTACAACCATTTCTATCCACAGGGAGAGTATCGGTGTGTAGTTCCCTGTAGCCTACAGGTGGCGCTGCCATAGTAGGCTAGGGTTGAACCACTGATACAGTGCTGTGCCTTGTGTGTCCCCTCTCGGCAGCCATACGGTGGGTGTGTTCTGCCTGCTGGGCATGTTGGGAGAGGATATAAAAGGGGCAGACGCTGCCTGTTCGGGGTTCTTCTGTCAGCGGGGTCCTACCCCAGGGGTTGTTCCTGTCCGCCCCGGGCACCTTTGGCCCGGGGGCAGGTCGTCGTTGGTTCGGTTGCCGGGAGTCCTACTCCCAGGGAGTGTTCCGGTTCCATCCTGGGCACCTTTAGCCCAGGGTGAGGTACTATTGTGATGTTCCTGTCCACCCAGGGCATGTAAGCCCAGGAACCGCACTGGAGGCCTGGGGCCCAGCACCTTCGGCTGGGGTCCGCCAGGGATCGAGGAATCTCAGGTTGCCACCTTGCGAGGGGACCCGTATCTAGGATGAGGAGGCCGGGAAGGAACTCTCCGAAGACCCAGTGCAGTGTCATGGTGACGGTAGGGGCCCGGTAACTCTCCGGAGGGATGTCTTCTCCTAAACAGGGGCCATAGCTAAAGAAGGGGATCAGTTTTTATCAGGTCTGTGGCAGAGACCAACCTCACAGTCTGTGGCAGAGACTGTGCACATAGTTAACTTTGCTCGATAAGCTGAGCGAACATCCGTAACGTTTGGGCCTGGACCTTATCCACACCTTGTGCTATTCTGTTTCTTACTCCAACCTTTCTTCTATCAGAGACTGTGTTATTGCTAAGAGAAAATAATCTCTGAGTTGGAGTTTCAGCTTGTGTGGACATTCACTTTAATGGGAAGTCAAGGACTTGTCTCTAATTAACATAGAGGTGAGCATCAGACTCTGGAGGTTTTCATGTTCTGACCGTGGAAAGACCCAACAACAACACCGCTCAACCTCTTGCACAGGAGGGTACGGGCTGTTAGTGCGGTGTGCCTCTCTCTTCCTGCGAGGAGCCAAAGTTAATGCAGGTAAAGAAAGGGGTCTGTGTGCTACATCTGTTATATTATTTTATAGTTTTTTATTATATTATAATTTATGATTTTGTTTTTTGAACTTTATCATACCCGGGATGTCTACTAGACTCCTGTTTGGACAGATTTAAGTGAGTTATTCCTAAGAATTACAGGCCTACAATATAAAACGCCAAATTTCCATGCAAAATATTGGTACCGCTTTCAGTACCTAAAATCTGAAATAATCATACCGCCAGGGAGGTTAAATGCAGATCAACTGACCTGCCTGATCCAGACCCCTTTTTACTTGCCTGACTTTCACTTTCATTTAAAGTGGTTTAAAGTGGTTGTAAACCCACATTTAGTTTTTTTTTTTTCCCCCACCTGTAAGAGAAAGGCATAATGAGCTAGTACGACTAGCATATTAGCTCATTATGTACCACTTACCTTAGATCGGGGCCCCCGAAGCCGTCTGCGTCCCTCCATCTAGCCGCATCCATCGCTGCGGCGATAGCCGGAAGGTTACTTCCGGGTATCGCCGCTGCAGCCAATCACAGCGCCGCTCCGGCGCTGTGATTGGCCGGAGCGGTGGTGACGTCACTCTGCGCATGCGCGCAAGAGCCGTCACAATCGGCTACGCCCAGCTATTGCTGGGAAGTAGCCGATTTTGTGAATGGGATTAACCCCATGAATGCGCCGTTCTCTACGGCGCGCATGCGCCGTAGACACGGAGCAATGTCATTTTTACTAAATATCTCCTAAACGTGTAGGTTTAGGAGATATTTCTTGCACCTACAGGTAAGCCTTAATCTAGGCTTACCTGTAGGTGCAAGTTGAAAAAGTGGGTTTACAACCACTTTAAACCCTTACAACACACTTTTTGCTACAGGTAAGCCTATAATTAGGCTTACCTGTAGCTACCCTGGATATCTCCTAAACCTGAACGGTTTAGGAGGCATCCCCTTTATTTGCATGTGCCGATGTAATCGGCACATGCGCACTGAAGCAATGGCAAGTACGTGCCGTTGCTTTCAGTGACTGTGCCGTCTCCCGCGCGCATGTTTAGAAGTGACGTTATCACGGCTCCAGCCAATCACAGCACCGGAGCCGCAATACCCAGAAGTAACTCCGGGATGACATGTCGCCGGTCGGTGCTGTGTCAAGAGCCGCAGCGGGGGCTTCGATCCCAGGTGAGTATTACATAATGAGCTAGTATGCTATGCATACTAGCTCATTATGCCTTTGTCTTGCAGGTGTTAGTTTTTTAATTTTTTTGCAAAGTGAGTTTACAACCACTTTAATTAATGTTCTCACTGGTGCTGCTGGGTGAACTGTTTTTTTTTTTTACAAAGTCCTGCACTGTAGGGGCGATGCTCTCCAGCGGAAAACCTTAAGCAAATCTTCTCTAGACCCTCAGCTAAGCAGCTGCTGAGGCCCAGACTGCACATCTTCTTTCACACCAGCTACCTCCCAGGGGCAGCAGCCGGTTGAGAACTGGAACCTCCCTGAAGAGGAAAGAACACTCTGGCAAGGCCTACCAAATATTTATCACCTTCATCAGCCACCTTCTTAGTGTCCCCTCCCAGGTCTGATAAATATTCATAACTGAACAATTGACCTTTCCCTGCTCTATTTTCTGGAAACTTCCTCCAGAAACAGTAATAAATAGTAATAAATCACGCAGCCTGGGGAACCCAGACTAGATCTAGAAACAGATCACCACTCCATTGAGTACAGTACCAAAAAAATAAATGTTGCCTAACTTTATGGCAGGGCATTACACATAGCATATACAATTGCTACACAACCACTACACAAACCACATTGTAATCAATGTTATTAAAAAAATTGCCCTTCCTTTTTAGTCTGCAGTGCTGTAATTATCTGTAAAATACAAAGCAATATGGTAACTCGGAGGCCTTCTGTACACAGTTGGTGTACAGAATTTCCCCAGGAATATAATTTCCGACTTTTGTGATTTGTTCACCGATTTTCCTAGAAGTCTGCCCTGAGATACAAGTCATAGAAGTCATAGTGAGTGTATCAGCTGAATAATAATGAAAAGGGCACTCATTCAGATTCACTTTGCACAATGATATAACCAAACACCTCTTTCTTCAGAGCAGAAACGGATAGGACTCTGCAACAAAGTATCGTAAAATCCTTGCAATGTACATGGATTGCCCACAGAGGATTGTTTTTTTGTTTCTTAACATACGAGGAGTTACTCTCTAAAGTTCACATCTATGCATGTGCGGTTGATGCTTTTTTGAGGCCCATTTACCAGCTTGTTTTGCCTTTTTTCATGCACGTCTTTTATGCCTTTATGTGTTTTTATTGCATTTTTTGCATTTTGCATTTTTTGGGATGTGTTAATGTTGCTAGGAGGAGGCATCTGTTGTCATGCAGGAAAAGCACCAAAAACGCATTTACATGCGTTTTCGTGCATTCTTGATGGGATTACATTAAAGTCTATGTAAAAAGTAGTAAAAGATGCACTGAGTAAAAAATGCACTGTGCTGCGTGTAAAAAAGTCCCTGCACGTTTTCAAGAAATGCGCTTGTGGAAACCACATAGATGTAAACGTGACTCATTGGAACTAATGTTAAATGAACTGTAGTGCGTTTCTACTAGGGTTGTACCAATACTGATACTGGTATCGGTGCCGATACCAAGCATTTGCACGAGTACTTGTACTCGTGCAAATGCTCCGATGCTTGACGCGATACTTGGACAGTCAGGGACGATCGGTGCGGCGGCGGGGGGAGTTACAATCACTGATCTCCCTGTGTGGCTTTCAATAAAGCAGCTGACAGCCGCTTCTCCTCTCCCTCCCCCGGCTTTCAGCTGCTTTATTGAAAGCCACAAAGGGAGATCTTGATTGTAACTCCCCCCACCGCCGCAACGATCGTTCCTGACTGTCCAAGTATCTCCTGTGTCCTCCCCTGTGTCCTCTGTGTGCTCCTCCGGACCCCCCCCCCCCCCACCTGTGTCCTCCTCTGGTAACCCTCTGTGCTCCCCTGCCGCCCCTGTCCCAGATCTTTCAGGATGAAGAGTAGAGGAAGGAGTCGGTATATATGTCATTTACCGGCTCCTTATTTTTCTGAAAAAAGCATTGTAAAAAAAATAATAATTTGTAAAATATAATTTAAAAAAAAAATTGTAAAAATTTATTTATTTTCAAAAATAAACTACTGACAGTTCACGCCTCATCAGTGCCCATCAGTGCCACCTATCAGTGCCCATCAGTGTTACATATTAGTAACACTGTCACATGACATTAAAAAAAGTATCAGTAATTGGTATCGGCGAATACTTGAAAAAAAAGTATCAACTTGTACTCGGTCTTACAAAAGTGGTATTGGTGCAACCCTAGTTTCTACACATCTGCAAACGCACAGAAAAATGCATAGGTGTGAACCTAGCCTAGGTTATCAGTATAAAATGTTCTTTGTTAGTAAATTTTGTATGTGTAGCGCACCCACCGCTCCTCGCAGGCAGAGAGAGGCACACCGCACCACAAGCCCGTACCCTCCTGAATAAAGAGGTTGAGCGGTGTTAGTTTTGGGCCTTGTCTGCAGCCAGAGTCAAAGTCCTCCCAAGAATGATCTCACCTCTACCTTAGATAGATGCAAGTCCTCATTTTCCCCAGGAATGTGAATGTCCACACTAGCTGAAAACCAACTCAACATTTATTTCACACAGGATAATAAACAGCCTCTTTGAGAGCAGACAGGTTGGAGCGAAGAGACAGGACAGCTTAGATGTGGAGGAGGTCCAGGCACAAACGTAGCTTAACTCTTTAGACTGTTTAGGTTTCTCAAACAGCTTTGGCGTCGCACGATCTCTGCCACAGACCGTGAGGTTGGTCTCTGCCACAGACCGGGTGAATAAAGTCACTGCCACTGACTTGGAGAGTAGGGTCACTGCCACTGACCGGGTGAATAGGGCCTTGCCCTATGAAGTCCCTGCCACTGACTTGGAGAGTAGGGTCACTGCCACTGACCTGAACATGAACTCCCTTCTTGAAGTATTTGGCCCATGTCAAGGAGAAAACATCCCTCCGGAGAGTTACCAGAGGCCCCCACCATCACCACGACTCTGCGCTGGGTCTTCGGAAGGGGTTACATCCCTGGCCTCCTCGTCCCAGATACGGGTCCCCTCGCAAGGCGGCACCCTGGGAGTCCTCGATCCCTAGCGGACCCCAGCCGAAGGTTGCTAGGCCCCGAGGCCTTCAAAATAGTACCTCACTCAGACTGAAGGTGTCTGGGATGGAACAGGAACTCCACCTCCGGGCCTAAGGCACCCGGAGACGACCCTCCTCACCCCCAGGCCGAAGATGCCTGGGCGTGGACGAACCACACACACCCAGGCTGAAGGTGTCTGAGCGTCGACCTCGAACGGAAGATGTCCGCCTCTTTTATACCCTCTCCCAACAGGCACAGCAGGTTCCCCGCCCTGCCGCACCACTGCCGAGAGGGGACACAAAAGGCACAGCCCTCTATTGGTGGTTCAACCCTGGCCCATGGCGACAGCGCTACCTAGAGGAAACAGGGAACTGTCCACCAATACTATCTCCCATGAACAGAAATGGTCCATTAACCCCAACAATCAGTGTGCCTGAGCCTAATTACCACTCAGACACTCCCCTTAAATTGAACACCCCGCTATGTATGTTTCGTCAGTAAAGATTTGCGGGAGGTTGACAACCCTGGTACCTGAGGCCTCTATCATTATCTCTGACTCTGATTCAAAACCTTCACAGCCTACTCCATTAGAGACTCAAATTTAAAGCAGAGTTCCACCCAAAAGTGGAAGCTCCGCTTGTTAGCACCCTCCCCCCCTCCACTGCCACATTTTTACACAATGCAGAGGATTAACCCCTTAGGTTCCACAGTGAGTATAACAAGCATGCTTTACTGCATATACAGACTGATTTTACTGTTGTGGGTTTGGTAACACTTTAATCATTTACCTAGTGTGGCATCTTTATTGATAATATAGTGTTCCATATTTCAATAAGCCCCCGTCCACAGACACATTTGTGGGGAAGAGACCCTTGTCCTCTCAACATTGGAATAAGCTGCTTTGTCATGACAAGTGTTTAGAAGCTGGCAGTGGGTTAGGGTTGCCACCTTTTCTTCAAGCCAAACCCGAACACTTTAGCGGCCCCCAAGAATAGTACTAATGCAATGTGCATAGCGTGCCGCAGCCAACAGTGGGTGTGGCCAAATTGCTCTTGCTGGCATCATCGCCCTGCCCCTTCCCCCTCCCCCGTGATGTTGAACCTGCCCCAGACAGCCACCTACAGCTTCCGGACAGCAACAGATTTGTGTGCGACAATCTTGGCTACTTGAGGAGCCACAGCCTGGCCTGAATAATGCGTCCGGGTTTTAGTCCACCTGAAATCTGCACACGTGATTCAAAACCCGGACTGTCCAGGTGAATCCCGGACAGGTGGCAAACCTACAGTGGGTTATACGGGGGATGAGGATGACAGGAGGTTAGGGTGTTAGCAAGGAGGCAGTGGGGTGCCAGGTGTGATGAGGATGACAGGAGGTAGGGTGCTAGCAAGTTGGAAGTGGGGTGTCAGGTGTGATGAGGATGACAGGGGGTAGGGTGTTAGCAAGGTGGCATTGGGGTGCCAGGTAGGATGAGGATGACAGGGGTTAGGTTGTTAGCAAGCTGGCAGTGGGGTACCAGGTGTGATGACAAGGGGTAGTTGTTCGCAAGGTTGCAGTAGTGTGCCAGGTATGAGGAGGATGGGGATGACGGGGGGGGGGTGTTATCAAGGTTGCAGTGGGGTACCACGTGTGATGAGGATGACAGGGGGTAGATTGTTAGCAAGGTTGTAGTGGGGTGCCAGGCGTGCAGTGGCGGTGCATTCATAGTGGGCGCAGGAGCGCCGCCCCCTCTCTCTCCTGCGCCCGTCACTCATGTCAACAATACATAGGTTCGTGCATTGCATGAACCTATGTATTGTCGCCGGCGCCGCTGCCGCCCACTATTCAGATGGCCGGCCCCCTGGTGAGCGCTGGCCATCTGAATAACAGCGGCTGGTTGGTTTTTGGAAGTGCCCATCAGAGCCAGCGGCTTCCCAATTACAGCCTGTGGGCTCTAATCAGCTTCCGAATAGTTAACCAGGGGACGCACATGGTGTGCGTTTCTTGGTTAACACTGACACGCGTCTCAGCCAATCAGGTTCACCGGGTCTAGTTATCAGTAACCTGATTGGCTAAGGCGACATCGAGGGTGGGAGAGGAAGCATGGAGAGGAGGGTGCTGACCCGAGGAAGGTAAGTGCCGGGCTGGGGACAAACTGGCTGTATTTGGGGGGAAACTGGCGGAATTTGGGGACAAACTGGCGGCATTTAGGGGGGACTCGCTGCATTTGGGGACAAACTGGCTGCATTTGGGGACAAACTAGCTGTATTTGGGGACAAACTGGCTGTATTTGGGGACAAACTGGTGGCATTTGGGGGGAAACTGGCTGCATTTGGGGACAAACTGGCTACATTTGGGGGGAAACTGGCTGCATTTGGGGACAAACTGGCTGTATTTGGGGACAAACTGGCTGTATTTGGGGACAAACTGGCTATATTTGGGGACAAACTGTCTGTATTTGGGGACAAACTGGCTGTATTTGGGGACAAACTGGCTGTATTTGGGGACAAACTGGCTGTATTTGGGGGGAAACTGGCTGCATTTGGGGGGAAACTGGCTGTATTTGGGGACAAACTGGCTGCATTTGAGGGGAAACTGGTTGCATTTGAGGGGGCAAACTGGTGGCGTTTGATGGGCACAATGGCTGCGTTTAATGGGCACAGTGGTGGCAATTGATGTTTTTTTTATTTTTCTCTTGCACCAGCCAACACTGCAGGTGTGATGAGGATGACAGGGGGTAAGGTGTTAGCAAGGTTGTAGTGGGGTGCCTGGTGCGATGAACATGAGGATGAGGATGACAGGGGGTAGTGTGTTAGCAAGGTTGCAGTGGGGTGTCAGGTGTGATGAGGATGACAGGGGGTGAGAGGTGTTAGCAAGGTTGTAGTGGGGTGCCTGGTGTAATGAGGATGACAGGGGGTAAGGTGTAAGCAAGGTTGCAGTGGGGTGTCAGGTGTGATGAGGATGACAGGGGGTAAGGTGTTAGCAAGGTTGTAGTGGGGTGCCTGGTGTAATGAGGATGACAGGGGGTAAGGTGTTAGCAAGGTTGTAGTGGGGTGCCTGGTGTGATGAACATGAGGATGAGGATGAGGATGACAGAGGGTAGTGTGTTAGCAAGGTTGCAGTGGGGTGTCAGGTGTGATGAGGATGACAGGGGGTGAGAGGTGTTAGCAAGGTTGTAGTGGGGTGCCTGGTGTAATGAGGATGACAGGGGGTAAGGTGTTAGCAAGGTTGTAGTGGGGTGCCTGGTGTAATGAGGATGACAGGGGGTAAGGTGTTAGCAAGGTTGCAGTGGGGTGTCAGGTGTGATGAGGGTGACAGGGGGTAAGGTGTTAGCAAGGTTGCAGTGGGGTGTCAGGTGGGATGAGGATGACAGGGGGTAAGGTGTTAGCAAGGTTGCAGTGGGGTGTCAGGTGTGATGAGGATGACAGGGGGTAAGGCGTTAGCAAGGTTGTAGTGGGGTGCCTGGTATAATGAGGATGACAGGGGGTAAGGTGTTAGCAAGGTTGCAGTGGGGTGTCAGGTGTGATGAGGATGACAGGGGGTAAGGTGTTAGCAAGGTTGCAGTGGGGTGTCAGGTGTGATGAGAATGACAGGGGGTAAGGTGTTAGCAAGGTTGTAGTGGGGTGCCTGGTGTAATGAGGATGACAGGGGGTAAGGTGTTAGCAAGGTTGTAGTGGGGTGCCTGGTATAATGAGGATGACAGGGGGTAAGGTGTTAGCAAGGTTGCAGTGGGGTGTCAGGTGTGATGAGGATGACAGGGGGTAAGGTGTTAGCAAGGTTGCAGTGGGGTGTCAGGTGTGATGAGAATGACAGGGGGTAAGGTGTTAGCAAGGTTGCAGTGGGGTGCCTGGTGTAATGAGGATGACAGGGGGTAAGGTGTTAGCAAGGTTGTAGTGGGGTGCCTGGTGTGATGAACATGAACATGAGGATGAGGATGAGGATGACAGAGGGTAGTGTGTTAGCAAGGTTGCAGTGGGGTGTCAGGTGTGATGAGGATGACAGGGGGTGAGAGGTGTTAGCAAGGTTGTAGTGGGGTGCCTGGTGTAATGAGGATGACAGGGGGTAAGGTGTTAGCAAGGTTGTAGTGGGGTGCCTGGTGTAATGAGGATGACAGGGGGTAAGGTGTTAGCAAGGTTGCAGTGGGGTGTCAGGTGTGATGAGGGTGACAGGGGGTAAGGTGTTAGCAAGGTTGCAGTGGGGTGTCAGGTGGGATGAGGATGACAGGGGGTAAGGTGTTAGCAAGGTTGCAGTGGGGTGTCAGGTGTGATGAGGATGACAGGGGGTAAGGCGTTAGCAAGGTTGTAGTGGGGTGCCTAGTATAATGAGGATGACAGGGGGTAAGGTGTTAGCAAGGTTGCAGTGGGGTGTCAGGTGTGATGAGGATGACAGGGGGTAAGGTGTTAGCAAGGTTGTAGTGGGGTGCCTGGTGTAATGAGGATGACAGGGGGTAAGGTGTTAGCAAGGTTGTAGTGGGGTGCCTGGTATAATGAGGATGACAGGGGGTAAGGTGTTAGCAAGGTTGCAGTGGGGTGTCAGGTGTGATGAGGATGACAGGGGGTAAGGTGTTAGCAAGGTTGCAGTGGGGTGTCAGGTGTGATGAGAATGACAGGGGGTAAGGTGTTAGCAAGGTTGTAGTGGGGTGCCTGGTGTAATGAGGATGACAGGGGGTAAGGTGTTAGCAAGGTTGTAGTGGGGTGCCTGGTGTAATGAGGATGACAGGGGGTAAGGTGTTAGCAAGGTTGTAGTGGGGTGCCTGGTGTAATGAGGATGACAGGGGGTAAGGTGTTAGCAAGGTTGCAGTGGGGTGTCAGGTGTGATGAGGATGACAGGGGGTAAGGCGTTAGCAAGGTTGTAGTGGGGTGCCTGGTATAATGAGGATGACAGGGGGTAAGGTGTTAGCAAGGTTGCAGTGGGGTGTCAGGTGTGATGAGGATGACAGGGGGTAAGGTGTTAGCAAGGTTGCAGTGGGGTGTCAGGTGTGATGAGAATGACAGGGGGTAAGGTGTTAGCAAGGTTGTAGTGGGGTGCCTGGTGTAATGAGGATGACAGGGGGTAAGGTGTTAGCAAGGTTGCAGTGGGGTGTCAGGTGTGATGAGAATGACAGGGGGTAAGGTGTTAGCAAGGTTGTAGTGGGGTGCCTGGTGTAATGAGGATGACAGGGGGTAAGGTGTTAGCAAGGTTGTAGTGGGGTGCCTGGTGCGATGAGGATGACAGGGGGTAAGGTGTTAGCAAGGTTGTAGTGGGGTGCCTGGTGTAATGAGGATGACAGGGGGTAAGGTGTTAGCAAGGTTGTAGTGGGGTGCCTGGTGTAATGAGGATGACAGGGGGTAAGGTGTTAGCAAGGTTGTAGTGGGGTGCCTGGTGTAATGAGGATGACAGGGGGTAAGGTGTTAGCAAGGTTGCAGTGGGGTGTCAGGTGTGATGAGAATGACAGGGGGTAAGGTGTTAGCAAGGTTGTAGTGGGGTGCCTGGTGTAATGAGGATGACAGGGGGTAAGGTGTTAGCAAGGTTGCAGTGGGGTGTCAGGTGTGATGAGAATGACAGGGGGTAAGGTGTTAGCAAGGTTGTAGTGGGGTGCCTGGTGTAATGAGGATGACAGGGGGTAAGGTGTTAGCAAGGTTGTAGTGGGGTGCCTGGTGTAATGAGGATGACAGGGGGTAAGGTGTTAGCAAGGTTGTAGTGGGGTGCCTGGTGTAATGAGGATGACAGGGGGTAAGGTGTTAGCAAGGTTGTAGTGGGGTGCCTGGTGTGATGAACATGAGGATGAGGATGACAGGGGGTAATGTGTTAGCAAGGTTGCAGTGGGGTGTCAGGTGGGATGAGGATGACAAGGGGTAGTGTGTTAGCACAGCGTGGTCAGTTCTCTAGCTGTGCTGGGAGCTAATCCAATGATCAGGCTTGTGCTGACATGCTCCCTTCCTTGTACAGCCATTCCCTGGAAAGATCAGTGTTCTGCTGTTTCTCCTCCCTGAGTTTCTTATGCAGCTGAGAACAGAGGGTATGAAAAACAGGTATTTATAATGTTTTTTTTAATATCTATACACAAATGTTCTGCCTTCCATTTCTATTTTTTGATGTTTAACAAGGTGAGGTTTACATGTACTATAGATATTCTAGGCTTTTGTCTTTACCGTACAACCATTCTTGTTTTGTTGACCACTTCAGGCCTCCTCATCCACTTCAGTTGTTGCAGGATTTCTCCCACCTGTCTTTTTTTCCTTGTAGTGTTTTCTTGATTATCCTTGACATTCTTGTTGAGGTCCATGATTTTTTCAGATAGCATTTTTTTTCCTTAGTAGCACTACCTGCCTTATTCTGCTACACCAAATTCTTTCTGGTGCCTTTCCTTGTTAAGCCGGCCATAGACGGTTTGAATCATGTATGGGCAGGCTGAATGTACCCAAGTTGATTGATAGATCAACTTGGGTAAAACCAGCCTGCCGGATTTTACATAGCCGCTATAGCCGCTAGCAATAATCATGGTGCTCTCCTGGCATGGATGGCTTCCCCTGCCCCCCCTCACCAGGAGAACACAATGACCCCATGAGAGTGACTCGCCCATCAACACTCACTGTGTTGATGGGAGGATCGAGTGGGTTGCAGGAAAGAAAAATCGCTCAGTCTATGTCCGGATTTAGCAGCAATTTTCAAACTTAATTCAAGCAGCCTGCCGGATTTCACATGTGAATATTGCTAGCAGCTGTTATAGCTGCTAGCAATAATAACTGTGCTCTCCTGGCGGAGATGGCTTCACCTGCTCCCTCTACCGGGAGACAACAATGGCTCCACGGGAGGGTTGAAGGAAAGAAAATCCCTCAATCTATGTCCGGCTTTAGTAGCAATTTCCATACTTGCTTCTAGTTTTTTCACCCAGCATTGATTGCTTCAGATATTCTTCTAGTAAGATTTGCACATCTGTTGCTTTTCTCAACGGCTGTTTTAAAGGGCTGCCATAATTATAAAAATCATCTGCCACTTGTACAGTGGATAATGATCACTTCCTCTTCTTCCCATTCCTGAATGACTCAAACACTTCTTTTTAATTGCCATGTCCTGACAATCAAGTTTTCAGGTCAGTAATAAGGGAGGGCTGAAGCAGACTCTTCTACACAATGTGCATTTTGGTGCGTTAGGCAGCCCATTCAAATAATGTGCTCCTTTAACATAACACCCGGCGCCCACATGTCAATGGACCCTTATTGTTTGTCACTAGGTCTTAACGTAATCCACTTACTTATTACTCCACAGAAAAGCAAAACTGGTTTTGTTGTTCTTCCTCATTTCCAAGTATGTTTCCCAAGACTGAAAATGAACTTACAATAAATAAAACAGTATAGGCTGTTTATGGAACTTATCCAGAAGAACCTTCTTTGGAGTAATGCTTACAAATAATATTACAATCATCTATTGTTGTAAATCTAAAGGCCCATACACACGATCGGATTTTCCGACAACAATGGACGTGTTTTATCAGGCAATCTGACCGTCTGTATGCTCCATCGGACAATTGTTGTCGGAATTTCCGACAACAGATGTTGGCTGTGCATGCTCTCAAATTTTCCGACAAAACATTTGTTCCGTCGGATCATCCGATCGTGTGTACACAAATCCATCGGACTAAAATCCAAAGTACAAACACGCATGCTCCGAACCAATGCTAAACATCAGCCAACAATAGCAGAAGTTGCCCAAAGGGTGGCAGTAAAGAGCTGAAAAAACACGTGGTTTGGTGAATGTTGGCTGAAAATGTTCTGCCGTGTGGATGCATACCAAGTTCACGGCCAACGCCCCTTCGGACAAAAATCCACGGAAAAGTCAGATGGAAGTCGATTCGTGTGTACGAGGCTTTCGATTCAAAGTTTTGCACAACTTAGCATGGCCAAGGTGTGGAAATTGGATTCTGAGTCTTCTACTGAATTCAAACAAGTTTCACCAGGTAAATGTAATAAACTGATATAATATCATTATTATTTGTTAACTGTGTTTTCTTTATTATTTAATGCTTCTATTATTAATTCTTAATTTACTATGACATCTTAACCACTTGCTTACTGTGCACTTTTACCCCCTTCCTGCCCAGGCCAATTTTCAGCTTTCAGCTTTAAAGGCACACTGATAGACCATATAAAATAGTTAAGATTTTTAATTAGAAAATATAAAAAAAGTTATACATACACATATATAAAAATTCAAAGTATTAATAATAATAGATGACCCCACAAATTCTGATAACACCTCCAAAGTAAACAACTATATTGAGGACCCCTAATGGTGCAATGATTGAATTTACAATAGCGGCAACCAAATGGGGATGTAGACGTGGAGTAGTTGAATCAGAATATGAGGCCGTACAAGAAATTCGCTCTACATGTTACGCGTAAGGATACGCTTCTTCAGGAGCATATAGATCTAATAAGTATATAAAGAAAACATAAAATAAATAAACAATTTAGAACATAACATAAAACAATAATCATAGGTAAATACAAAAGACAATCTGGTGAGACCAAACAACCAAAGCCACTACCCTCCCATGGCCACCAGGGGGCAGGAAGCAGAGCCCTTTAGTTGGGACACATCTTTATATATGATTTACATGTTAGAAAGCGATAACTAGTGGCTATGGTTGTTTGGTCTCACCAGAACGTCTTCAGGAGATCTATATGCTCCTGAAGAAGTGTATCCTTACTAGGGATGAGCTCGGTGTTCGAGTCGAACATACGTTCGACTCGAACATCGGCTGTTCAACCGTTCGGCGAACATCGAACGATTTGGGCCGTTCGCGCCAAATTCGAGTGACGCGAACGGCCCACAATACACTGCGCCATCGCAGTGCAATCCCGGCGCTGTGATTGGCCAAGCATGCACTGTGACCCCGCATGCTTGGCCAATCACAGTGCCGGCAGCTAGGAGAGCCATAATTGGCCACAGGCAGGTTGCCTGTGGCCAATTATAGCTCAGGGGGTTTAGCACACGCCCCACACTATAAAAGGCCACCAGCGCGACGGCCTTGTGTAGTGTGTTCCGGCGCAGGGAAAGAGAAGGATAGGCAGGGACAGTGTTGATATTCTTTGTGCTATTCTTGTGTGCAGGGAGAGAGAAGGATAGGCAGGGGACAGTGTCAGTGTCATATTCTTTGCTAAACCTTGTGTGCAGGGAGAGAGAAGGATAGGCAGGGGACAGTGTCAGTGTCATATTCTTTGCTAAACCTTGTGTGCAGGGAGAGAGCAGGATAGGCAGGGGACAGTGTCAGTGTCATATTCTTTGATAAACCTTGTGTGCAGGGAGAGAGAAGGATAGGCAGGGGACAGTGTCAGTGTCATATTCTTTACTAAACCTTCTGTGCAGGGAGAGAGAAGGATAGGCAGGGAGAGTGTCAGTGTCATATTCTTTGATAAACCTTGTGTGCAGGGAGAGAGAAGGATAGGCAGGGGACAGTGTCAGTGTCATTGTTGCTAAGCCTCCTGCACAGTATACACCTGAAGCTAGCCCTTATTGCTGTGTTTTCCTGGTGTGTTACACCAACAGGCATTTGCAGCACTTACAGCGGGCAGAGTGGGCCTCCTGCACATTATACACCTGAAGTTAGCCCGTATTGCTGTGTTTTCCTGTTGTGTTACACCAACAGGCATTTGCAGCACTTACAGCGGGCGGAGTGCGCCTCCTGCACATTATACACCTGAAGTTAGCCCGTATTGCTGTGTTTTCCTGGTGTGTTACACCAACAGGCATTTGCAGCACTTACAGCGGGCGGAGTGTGCCTCCTGCACATTATACACCTGAAGTTAGCCCGTATTGCTGTGTTTTCCTGGTGTGTTACACCAACAGGCATTTGCAGCACTTACAGCGAGCGGAGTGTGCCTCCTGCACATTATACACCTGAAGTTAGCCCGTATTGCTGTGTTTTCCTGGTGTGTTACACCAACAGGCATTTGCAGCACTTACAGCAGGCGTAGTGTGATTCCTGCAAAATATACTCCTGAAGCTAGGCCTTATTGCTGGTTTTCCCATCTCCCTGCAGGCCTTTAGAATGTCTGGAAGGCAAACAAGGAGAGGCAGACAGTCAGGAGCCAATAAAAGAGGGCAAGCAGGCTCTGTGTCTAGAGACAACAGTGCTGGTCGTGGACGCGGTGCATCGCCATCAGCACGTGGCCATGGGACACGCTTGTCCTTCTTTTCGGCAGCTGGACGTGTTGAGCCGCATCATGCCGAAGACTTGGTAGAGTGGATGACCAAGCCCTCCTCATCCTCCTCATCCTCTCTCACCCAGGCTCAAGGTACTGGCAAAGCAGCTGCCAAAGCGTCCTCTTCCCTGGTATCAATGTCATCATCAGTCACTCCTTCCCTAGACCAACCATGTCCTCCTGAGGAGTCCCCCGAACTGTTTGAGCACAGTGTTGGGTACATGCTCCAGGAGGATGCCCAGCGTTTCGAAGGGTCTGATGATGATACCAAGCTACAGGAAGGCAGTAGTGTGAGAGCAGAGAGAGGGGATGCTCAAGAAGGATACCAATCTGGCAGTCATGTTCCAGCAGCTGCAGCATACTGCCATATTGGCTCCAGTGATGAGGAGGGAGGGGATGATGAGGTCACTGACTCCACGTGGGTGCCTAATAGGAGAGAGGAGGAGGAGGAGGAGGATGAGGAGGAGGCACATCTCCAACGAGGCAGGATGCCCTCGGGGGGCCAGCGTAAGGGCAGCACACCAACGGAATCACACCGCAGAGCTCCGCCTGTGCAGGGCGCTGCCTCTGCCCGTTATTCAAAAAGTTCTTTGGTGTGGGCCTTTTTTGAGTCGAGTGCATCAGATCGCACAGCTGCTGTTTGCAACATATGTCTCAAGCGTATATCGCATGGCCAAAACATCACCCGCTTGGGCACCACAGGCTTGACCAGACATATGTTGACCTGCCATGCAGCTCGTTGGCAAGCCTACCTTAAAGACCCACACCAAAGAACAAAGCGGACCTCTCCTTGCACCGCATCAGCTGGGATCTCCAACCCCACTATACCTTCAGTCCTCTCTGAAACCTGCACTGAGAGGAATGAAGGTGTAGAATTAGGTGTGTCACAGCCAAGTACTTGCGGGCACTCTGCTAGCAGTACACCGACGTCTGATTCTAGCAGGCAAATTTCCCTGCCCCAGCTGCTGGACCGTCGAAAGAAGTTCACTCCCAGCCATCCACATGCCCAGCGGTTGAATGCTAGCTTGGCTAAATTGCAAGCGCTTCAACTGCTGCCTTTTCAGTTGGTAGACTCGGCCCCCTTCCGTGAGTTTGTGCAATGTGCGGTTCCTCAGTGGCAGGTTCCCAAACGCCACTTTTTCTCACGGAAGGCAATTCCGACTCTCTACCGGCATGTGGAAGGCAATGTCTTGGCCTCGCTGAACAGGGCGGTCAGCGGTAAGGTGCATATTACCACTGACTCATGGTCCAGCAGGCATGGACAGGGACGTTACCTTTCTTTCACGGCCCATTGGGTCACTCTTTTGGCAGCTGGGAAGGATGCAGGACAAGGTGCAGTAGTGTTGGAGGTTGTTCCGCCGCCACGCCTCCAAAATGCTACTACTGGTTGTGACACACCTCTCTCCTCCACCCCCTCCTCTTCTTCTTCCTCCATGGCCTCTTCCTGTGCTTTGTCCTCGGAACCAGCGGTGCTCCGTAGGCGTTCAAGGGGCTACGCAAGTACGCAGGCAAAAAGATGCCATGCTGTGCTTGCGCTGGTGTGTTTGGGGGACAGGAGCCACACTGGGGCAGAGGTTCTGTCTGCTCTGCAGGGGCAAGCCGAGAGGTGGTTGACGCCATGCCAGCTTAAGCCAGGAATGGTGGTTTGCGACAATGGCACCAACCTCCTCTCCGCTCTCTGACAGGGACAACTGACCCATGTGCCCTGTGTGGCTCACGTCCTTAACCTGGTGGTGCAGCGGTTCTTGGGCAGGTACCGGGGCTTACAGGATGTCCTGAGGCAGGCCAGGAAAGTCTGTGTGCATTTCCGCAGATCTTATAATACAAGTGCTCGCCTGGCTGAGCTGCAAAAGGAGTTGAACCTGCCCAAGAACCGCCTTATATGTGACATGACCACCAGGTGGAACTCAACGTTGGCCATGCTGCAGCGGCTGCAGACGCAGCAGAGGGCCATCAATGAGTACCTGTGCGACTACGGCACCAGGACAGGGTCAGGGGAGCTCGGGTTTTTTTCACCACGCCAGTGGGGCATGATCAGGGATGCATGCACTGTCCTGGCACCATTTGAGGAGGCCACGAGGATGGTGAGCAGTGACAGTGCATGCATCAGTGACACTGTACCTCTTGTCCACCTGTTGGAACATACGCTGCGTGGAATAATGGACAGGGCACTTGAGGCAGAACAGAGGCAGGAAGAGGAGGACTTCCTAGCCTCTCAAGGCCCCCTTTACCCAGACAGTGTTCCTTCTGTCCCACCCATCGCACAGGAAGAGGAGGAGGAGGAGGATTGTGTCAGCATGGAGGTGGAGCCTGGCACTCAGCATCATCAGCAGCAGTCTTTTAGGGATGATTTACAGTCCCAAGAAACCCGTGGACTTGTATGTGGCTGGGAGGAGGTGGCTGCAGATCATGTCGTCCTTAGTGACCCAGAGGACTCCGGACCGAATGCCTCAGCTAACCTACGCTGCATGGCCTCCCTGATCCTGCAAAGTCTGCGGAAGGATCCTCGTATTCTTCGGATCAAGGAGAGGGACCATTACTGGCTGGCCACTCTCCTTGATCCACAGTACAAGGGTAAGGTTGCGGACCTTATCTTACCGTCGCAGAGGGAGCAGAGGATGAGACAACTCCGGGAGGCCTTGCAGAAAGGTCTGTGCAACGCGTTCCCAGAGACTGGGAGGTTACAAATTCCTGGTCCTGTCAAAGAAGGAGTGGTGGGGAAGGTGGCCGTCTGACCGATGCGTTCAGACAATTCTTTAGTCCGCAGCCCCAAGGTATGATCGGTTCCAGCAACCATCGCCAGCGTCTGATATACATGGTGCAGGAATACCTAGGGGCAAGGTCAGACTTGGACACCTTCCCCACCGAAAATCCTCTGGCTTACTGGGTCTTGAGGATGGATCACTGGCCAGAGCTTGCACAGTATGCAATTGAGCTACTGGCCTGTCCTGCATCCAGCGTTCTTTCAGAACGCACATTCAGTGCTGCTGGAGGATTTGTCACGGATCACAGGGTGCGCCTGTCCACCGACTCGGTTGATCGACTGACCTTCATAAAAATGAACCAGTCTTGGATCACCACCAGCTACCAAACACCTGAAGCTGATATAACAGACTAATTTATTTTCAAATGTCACATCCCTTCAAGACTGATGCTGATGCTGAGAGACTGTCCTGTTATGTTGACTGACTATCCTCCTCCTCCTCAATGATCCGATTGATGATGATAGCTTGGAAGAACATTTTTGTTTCTGGGTGCCGCCACCAGTGGCTAAGGGCCAGTTTTTCAGCCCCTGTTTAACAGGGGCTTGTAATTACAATTTTTTATGCAATGCTTTGCAGCAGGGCTCATTCCTGCACTCCAACTAGAGTATCTGGGAGAGGTTGCAGTGTCGTGGCACCAGCACCAGTGGCTAAGGCCCAATTTTTCAGCCCCTGTTTAACAGGGGCGTGTTATTACAATTTTTTATGCAATGGTTTGCAGCAGGGCTCATTCCTGCACTCCAACTAGAGTATCTGGGAGAGGTTGCAGTGTCGTGGCACCAGCACCAGTGTCTAAGGCCCAATTTTTCAGCCCCTGTTTAACAGGGGCATGTAATTAAAATTTTTGATGCAATACTTTGCAACAGGGCTCATTGCTGTGCTCCAAGTACAGTATCTGTAAGGGGTTGCAGTGTTGTGGCACCAGTGCCTAAGGCCCAATTTTTCTGCCCCTGTTTAACAGAGGCATGTAATTACAATTCTTGATCTAATAATTCACAGCAGGGCCCATTCCTGCGCCCACCAAGAGTAACTGTGAGGCCTTACAGTGTTGTGTCAACACCACCACCACCACCACCAAAGGCCCAATTTTTCAGCCCCTGTTCAACAGGGGCATGCAATTACAATTCTTGATCTAATAATTCACAGCAGGGCCCATTCATGCGCCCACCAAGAATAACTGTGAGGACTCACAGTGTTGTGGCAACACCAACATGTAAGGGGCAAATTTCAGCAGAGTATATACGGCAGGCCCCTACTTTCAAACATCCAACTTACAAACGACTCCTCCTTGCAAACAGAAGGATACAACAGGAAGTGAGAGGAAATCTACCCCTAGGAAGGCAAATTCTCTCCTGTAATGCCGCGTACACACGACCGCTTTTCTCAACGAGAAAAACTGCATTTTTTCTTTTCGCCGAGAAAAACGATCGTCTGTGGGCTTTATGTCGTTTTTCTCGTCGAGAAAAACGGCATAAAAAACGACGAGAAAAATTAGAACATGTTCTAAATTTTCTCTGCGTTTTTTCCAGCATTTTTTTCCGCGGCAGTTTTCCCATAGGGAAACACTGCCGCAGAGCCCACAGACGGTTGTTTTTCTCGTCAAGAGAAAAAATGATGGGAAAAACGACCGTGTGTAGGGACCCAAGCGGTTCCCTCGTTTTTCCTGTCATTATTCACGGCGGTTTTTTAACCGCCGTGAATAATGATCGTGTGTACGCGGCATAAGAGTTAATATGGGAAAACAAGTGTCTCCTCTCCACTGATGCTTTATCACCAATTCTTGTTTCAATAAAAACCCCAAATTTTCAAAAAACATTTTTCATTAGGACGGAAAGTGAGGTGAAATGTTCTGAACAGGTGCACACTGCACAGACAGCAAAACAAATGTTACAGGGATGATAACCCTTCCCTATGTTTTCCAAAAAGCTTAAAAATAGATTTTTTGGCTGGAGCAACACTTAAACAATGTACCTGTTCAAAATTACAAACAGATTCTACATAAGAACAAACCTACAGTCCCTGTCTTGTATGCACCGCCTGTATACGGCTGTTCAGAGTATATAGGGCCTTTTTTATTTTGTGTGCGGGGTTCCCCTTAATATCCATACAAGACCCAAAGGGGCTGGTAATGGGCTGGGGTGGGGGGGGGGGTGTGATGGGGTAGCTATGCCATTTTTCTTAAAGATTTTCATCCATATTACCGGGACCAGACATTACATTAAAGCCGCAAGCAGTTTTAAATGGCTTTTTTTCCTTTAGAAATGTAATTTTGTGCAGGGACAGTTCTAAACACGGGAAACACGTGGCACTTCACAGGCATACTTTAGACACCCCCCAGGTACGATATTTAAAGGAATATTTGACTTTTTTTTTTTCACTTTATGCATCATTAAAATGACTGCTCCCGAAAAACGGCCGTTTTTAAAACTTCTTTTTGCATTGATACATGTCCCCTGGTGCAGAACCCGGGTTCCCAAACCCTTTTTAGGACAATAACATGCATAATAGTCGTTATAATTAGCACTTTAGATTTCGAACATTCGCATCCATTGTATTTAATAGGGTTCTAACGTTCGTGCGAACTTTCGGTCTGTTCGCGGGTTCTGGTGCGAACAGAACCCGGGGGTGTTCGGCTCATCACTAATCCTTACGCGTAACATGTAGAGCGAATTTCTTGTACATCCTCATATTCTGATTCAACTACTCCACGTCTACATCCCCATTTGGTTGCCGCTATTGGAAATTCAATCATTGCACAATTAGGGGTTCTCAATATAGTTGTTTACTTTGGAGGTGTTATCAGAATTTGTGGGGTCATCTAATATTAATACTATGAATTTTTATATATGTCTATGTATAACTGTTTTAATATATTCTAATTAAAAACCTTAACTATTTTATATGGTCTACCCGTGTGCCTTTAAAGTCCACTTTTCTAATTTTTCCCCTTTATTGATGTGCGCTGACGAGGTTGCACTGATGGGCACTGATAGGTGGCACTGAGGAGGTGGCACTGGTGGGCACTGATCAGGAGGCACTGATGAGGCTGCACTGATAGGTGGCACCGATAGGCAGCACTGGTAGGTGGCACTGGTGGGCACTGCTTAGCAGCAGTGGGTGTGGAGTGCGCGGGACCGATGTCCCACTTACACAAGCCAGTAATCGCCTTTTTTTTTCTCCTCACGCTATCAGTGTGAGGGAAAAGAAAAGTAGGATTTTTAAAACAGCTTACCTGTAAAATCCTTTTCTTGGAGTACATCACGGGACACAGAGCAGCATAGTCATTACTATGTGGGTTATATAGAATTACCTTCAGGTGCTGGCACTGGCAACTTCCAAAACAGGAAGTACCCTCCCCTATATAAGCCCCTCCCATCCGGGAGTACCTCAGTTTTGTAGCAAAGCAATACGTGTCCCCAAAAGAGGGGTGGGAGCTCTGTGTCCCGTGATGTACTCCAAGAAAAGGATTTTACAGGTAAGCTGTTTTAAAAATCCTACTTTCTTGTTCATACATCACGGGACACAGAGCAGCATAGTCATTACTATGTGGGACGTCCCAAAGCAATGCCAAATGAGGGGGGGGATACACCATACATAAGCTGGGCGCCATCAGGCGTGAGGATCTTTTGCGGCCTGCAACACACTGCGCCCAAAGGCGACATCCTCCTGACTTCTAACGTCCACCTGGTAGAACCTAGTAAACGTGTGTACTGAAGACCATGTTGCGGCCTTACAAATTTGAGCCAGGGAGGCCTGGTGATGCACTGCCCATGAAGTTCCAACTGCTCTCGTGGAGTGCGCCCTAACTTTGAACGGAGGCGGTCTACTTCTCAAGCCATAGGCTTGTATTATGACCTGTCGAATCCACTTGGCTAAAGTAGATTTTGATGCTGCCTGACCCTTTCTGGGGCCTTCCGGCAGAACAAACAAAGAATCCGTTCTGCAAATCTGAGCAGTGGCTTTAAGATAAGCTTTAACTGCTCTTACTACATCCAAAGAATGCAATAACTTTTCCTCTACAGAGCTTGGTTTGGGGAAAAAAGAAGGAAGAACCACATCCTGGTTCAAGTGAAACCTCGATACCACCTTAGGAAGAAAGGCTGGGTGAGGGCGTAATACTACTCTGTCCTTATGGATAACCAGATATGGCTCTTTACAGGACATGGCGGCTAATTCCGACACTCTTCTAGCCGAGCATATGGCTACTAAAAATATCAATTTTCTGGTGAGTAGAACCAAGGAAATGTGCCGCAAAGGTTCAAACGGCTGCTTCTGCAGAACCGACAGAACCAAATTTAGATCCCATGGGCATATGGGAGCTTTAATCGGTGGAATAATACGAGTCACCCCTTGCATAAAGGATTTGACAAGTGAATGCATAGCCAGGGGCCTTTGAAATAGTATTGATAAGGCCGAAACCTGGCCTTTGATAGTACTTAAGGCAAACTTCCTGTCTACAGCCCACTGCAGGAAGTCCAGAATTCTGCCTATAACGTACTTACGTGGATGCCATTTTCTGGCCTCGCACCAAGTGATGTACGCCTTCCAAACTCTATAGTAGATCTGCCTGGATACAGGCTTCCTGGCATTGATTATAGTTGATACCACAGAGTTAGAGAGACCTCTCTTCTTTAGGATGTGGGATTCAATAGCCAGGCCGTTAAACTTAGAGTTAGTAAGGAAGGGTGGTATATCGGTCCGGACGACGTGGAAGGGTCCAAGGACTCCCCACAGACATTTTGATGATCTCCGCGTACCAGGCCCTTCGGGGCCACGCTGGAGCCACCAGGATCACCGGCTTCTTCTCCAACCTGACTCTGCGAAGGAGTCGAGGCAACAATTGTAGCGGAGGGAATGCATATATCAGTCTGAACTGATCCCAAGGGAACACCAGAGCATCCGAGCCGCAAGCGAGGGGATCCCTTGTCCGGGAGACAAATCTGTCCACCTTTGCGTTGAATCTGGATGCTAGCAGATCTACATCCGGTGTTCCCCACCGCTGACATATTGCTCGGAAGACCTCGGGATGAAGGGACCATTCCCCTGGGCATAACTGTTGGCGACTCAGAAAGTCCGCCTTCCAATTCTCCACCCCTGGAATGAAGACAGCTGATATACATGGGACATGCTTTTCTGCCCATTCCAGGATGTGACTTACTTCCCTCTGGGCTGCACGACTCCTGGTGCCTCCCTGATGATTGATATATGCCACTGCTGTGGCATTGTCTGATTGAATTCTGACAGGGGACCCTTGGAGTCTGGATGTCCAGGCTACTAGGGCATACCGGGCTGCTCGTATCTCTAAGAGATTGATGGGCAGGGTTTTTACTACATTTGACCATCTGCCCTGGAGAGACCATTGCTCCAGTACTGCCCCCCAGCCTATAAGGCTGGCATCTGTAGTGACCACCTTCCAAGATATCGGACTGAAGGGTTTTCCCTTCTGGAGATTCTGGGGGATCAACCACCAGCAGAGACTCTTCCGAACGGAAGTGGACAAAGCCATCGGGAAGTCTAGAGCCTGAATTTTTCCGTTCCAGGCTGACAATATGGCCCTCTGTAAATTCCTTGAGTGGAATTGGGCGTATGGCACAGCTTCGAATGATGCTACCATCTTTCCTAGCAGCCTCATGCACAGGCGTATGGACGGCTGTCTTTTTGCACAAAGCAGACGGACCAAGCCCCTCAAAAAGGATACCTTGTCTAGAGGTAAGAAAATCTTCCTCTGGTCTGAATCCAGCCGTAGCCCTAGATATACCAGGTTTTTCACTGGCTGTAGGGCTGACTTGTCCAGGTTCATGACCCAACCGTGAGATTCTAGATACTTGATTGTATCGACAATTACCACTTCTAGCTTGGCAACTGAGAGGTCCATCAACAACAGGTCGTCTAGGTATGCCATTATCGTTACACCTCGTGTTCTTAGATCGGCCAACAGTGGGGCCAGAATTTTTGTGAACACTCGTGGTGCTGTGGCCAGACCGAATGGTAAGGCTCTGAACTGAAAATGGCGCCCTTCTACTGCAAAGCGTAGAAATTTTTGATGACCTGGAAAGATGGGAACATGCAAGTAAGCATCTTTGATGTCGATCGAGGCTAACCATTCCTCCCCTTGTAGGGCAGCGGTGACCGATCGGATCGACTCCATCCGGAAAGACCGGACGTTTAGAAATTTGTTTAGACTCTTTAGGTCCAATATGGGTCTTATGTCCCCGTTTGGCTTCGGGACTGTGAAAAGGTTTGAGTAGAAACCCAACCCCCACTCTTCCATAGGAACCTCCATAATTACTCCTTGGAGCAATAGTTGTTCTAACGCCAATAGGAGACACCCTCTTTTCAGAGGGTCTCTTGGCATGCCTGACCACATAAAATGGGAAGGAGGAGACTCTTTTAACTCCAACTTGTATCCCAGAGTTACTGCGGAGAGCACCCATCTGTCTTTGATCGTCTCCCGCCAGGTCTCTGCGAACAACTGAAGTCTTCCCCTCACCCGTTTGAGTGGGGGCAGCCCTTCATAGGCTTGACTTGGAGGCTGGTTTAGTACCCCTTCGGATCCAGGGTTTCTTATTACCCTGTGACTGTCCCTGATTTTTACCCCCTGAGTTTGACCGAGGAGGCCGTCGGAACTGCTTAGTAGCAGACGTCGCAGGGATAGGAGAGGTAGTCCTCTTAAAAGATGGACCCCTAGACCTCTTCTTACTCGGTAAGAGAGTACTTTTACTACTGGAAATCTTCTGGATATACTTATCCAGGTCCTCGCCTAAAAAGGCGTTCCCCATGAAATGGGAAGCTAACTAAGAGCTTCTTACAGGGAGCTTCAGCAGACCAGTTTTTGAGCCACAGAAGCCTACGCATATGTACCAAAGACAGCGTGAGGCGGGAGGCCTGATGGATAGAATCTTTGATGGCGTCAACCGCAAAGCATAATGCTCTAGGCAGATCAGCCAGAGCCTGGGCCTGCTGGTCTGGCAAATCCCTCAGGACCATTTTCATTTGATCCTTTAAAGCTTGGCAGACCCCAATAGCTGCCACTGCTGGCTGTGTAACAGCCCCTGCTGTGGAAAAAGCAGATTTTAATAAAGATTCCAATTTTTTATCTACTGGATCTTTGAACATTTGAACATTATCTACTGGACATGTCAGTGATTTGTTCACAGAAGAGATGGCTGCATCCACCGTAGGAACATTCCATCTCTGGGTGAACTTTTCCTCCATGGGATAGATCACCGGAAATTTCTTAGGCGGAACAAATAGTTTATCAGGATGTTCCCAGTCCTGGTATATAAGTCCTTCCAATAATGGATGTATTGGAAAGGAGCAATTAACCTGGGGAGCTTTTAGCGACCCCAATGAGGAGACAGCAGTAGTTGATGGTTCAACAAGAGGCATTTTAAATGCAGATCGAACCATGTCAGTTAGGGTCTGGACCCACAATCTTTCAGTCTGTGATGCTGAAAATGGTTCATCTACTGTCGATTCCTCAAAAACAGAGTTAACCTCCTCCTGATCCCCTTCAGGTAGGTCGGTCCCTTCCTGGGACTGTTGCTCTGCCAACAGGCACTCTAATGGAGGTGATGGAGATCTGGCGCGCTTTCTTTCCTGTAGAGAAGAAGCGATCAATGCTGCCAATCTCTGCTCCAATCCCTCCAGAGTTGAGGAAAAAACCTCCTCTGTTATATATGCAGGAGCAGGTGGACTGAGAACAGCCGCAGTACCTGGCACTCCCGGGGGTTCCTTATGGGTATTAACCTCTGATTTCTCAGGGGAGGAGGGTGCAGATGACTGCTCCAGATCCTCAGAGCCCGATGGAGACCCCCTACACTTCCTGAGAGGTATATCTCAGAGTTTTTTATTCGGCATATTCCTTAGTTCAAAGCTGAGGTATTCCAGCCGCAATACACCCCTTTACTGAAATAGTCTAATGCAATCTGCTGCTATGTACATCAGTGGGTGTCTACTAATGCGTCTTTCTGGGGATGCCTGTATCAACCGCCCGCTGTAAGCCCCTATACCATGCTACCAGCTCCTTTTCATGCTCTGTGTCCATAGCAAGCAGCGTGGACTGAGTCCTTTTATCTTGCTGGAACGCCCGCACATGCGCAGAAGCGCTGGGCGCACAGAGCGCGTCATCCGCCAGGCTCCGCCCACTTTTTTAAGCTAAATCTATAAAAAGAAAGCGTGTGTGCGCGCGCGCGTGCACGTGTGCGCTCTTGGCGCCCTGTAGGGAGAGGAGCCAGGGTCCCTGTTTCACCAGGACTCAGGGATGGAAGGAAACTACTTGGCAGCATGACAGAGGAATGCAGCTTCCCTGATAGAGAGCTCACTCATCTGCCTGGACTTTCACCATGGAAGGAATAGTCCCAAGAAAAAAAGACGTTCCACAGCGGCCTCTAGTGGCCAAACACAGGTACCGCACTTTTGTCTTTTTTTTTTTTTTAAAACCTCCTTTATGAAAAACATTTCCAGGTTTACAGTTTTTAAAACTTCCTTTATGAAAAAACATTTCTAGGATTTCTTAGGCATATACAGCTATTAGCGGGAATACATTTTAGGTAACAGGCAGAAAGACATATTAGGCTTGGGGGTCCCCTCAATAGAACCAAGTTCCTGAGGGGCCTCCACTTACCTTTTCCCCGCCGCAGGACTTTGTTTGGTCCACAGAAGCCCAAACTTCACCTTTCACGGCAGGCATTGTACTAGACCTTCAGGGACCGGGTTCCCAAGGATTCCACTCCCCTGGACCTGTATAGCACCCTGCACAGATAGCCTCTTGGTTTTGGGTATGACCAGAGCTCTGGATCCCAGGGTCCAGCCCTCCTAAGAGAGGCATTACAGGCAAAACCTTGCTCTTCTCTGCAAGGCCCGGGTACCGACCGTTTAGCTATGAAGCTTTTTTGGTCGGATCCGGAATAGCTTGCTAAGGCCCAGAGAACCTGTACACAAGCCCAGATGAATACATGTTAACCTTGGCCAACACCTTAGACACTGGCAAAAAACTGAGGTACTCCCGGATGGGAGGGGCTTATATAGGAGAGGGTACTTCCTGTTTTGGAAGTTGCCAGTTCCAGCACCTGAAGGTAATTCTATATAACCCACATAGTAATGACTATGCTGCTCTGTGTCCCATGATGTATGAACAAGAAAAAACTATTACTAGCTTCTGTACACGGTATACAAGCTGAAGCCCATGTGAAACGGGCAGGAATGCATCTGATAGGAGGCCAGGGCCGGTCCGAGACGGGGTGCAGGGGGTGCACTGCACCGAGGCGCCAGAGGGGAGGGGGCGCCAAAGTGTCAGGAGCAGGAGTGTGTTGCCAACGAGTCTGGCGCCGTACTTTCGCCGCCCACTGACCGGCACGCCGACACGCCCGCAGCAGTGTCAATATCCCCCGCCCGGTGACCTGCCGAGAATTGCTGCTGTACAAGGAGGGAAGAGGAGGTAAGTTAGGTGCGCCCCATGTATTCCCTGTGCTCGCCCACAACCCCTTGTACGGCCAATCTGTGCCTGGAAAGGGGTGTGGGCGGGAGATTTCAAATCACCCAGATGCCAGTGACACTGATCTGATGTCGCTGCGCTGGACACCATCTCCTCCAGACAGAGGCGGCTTGTCACACATTCCTGCTGCACAGGCACTACTCTCCGAGTTCTATCATTGAACTTTGCCCTGCCTTCCGAGATCTGTCAGTGTCCACTGACATGGAGGTGGCTCAAGAAGACATGCTCTGCATGTTTCCCCCGCCCGCAGCCTTAGCCCTTCACACATGGATGAGCAGGGAGTCGGGGACCAAGAGCACTGCTACAGGACATGAGTGAGTAACTTCAGCAGAACGACTGGAGCTTCCTTTTACTTCAGATGCTGCACTGTAAACTATGCAGCCTGGGACATAGGAGTGGAAGGGACAGGGTTAGTGATCCATTTTTCACTCCTCCTCCTCTCCCCCCCTCCTCCTCCTCCTCTCCCCCCCCCTCCTCTTCCCCCACTCCCCCCTCCTCCTCTTCCCCCCTCCTCTTCCCCCCCTTCCCCCTCCTCCTCTTCCCCTCCCTCCTCTTCCTCCCTCCTCCTCCTCTCCCCCTCTCCCCCTCCTCTTCCTCCCCCTCCTCCCCTCCCCCTCCTCCTCTCCCTCCCCCCCTCCTCCTCTTCCTCCCCCCTCCTCCTCTTCCTTCCCCCTCCTCCTCTTCCCCCCTCCTCCTCTTCCTCCCCCCCCTCCTCCTCTTCCTCCCCCTCTTCTCCTCTTCCTACCCCCTCCTCTTCCTCCCCCCTCCTCTTTCGCCCCCCTCCTCTTCTTCCTCCCCCCTCCTCCTCTTCCTCCCCCTCTTCCTCCCCCTCCTCCTCTTCCTCCCTCCTCCTCCTCCTCTTCCTCCCTCCTCCTCCTCTTCCTCCCCTCTCTTCCTCCTCCTCCTCTCCCGCTCTCTGCCTCCTCCTCCTCTCCCCCTCTCTTCCTCCTCCTCCTCCTCTCCCCCTCTCTTCCTCCTCCTCCTCCTCTCCCCCTCTCTTCTCCTCCTCCTCCTCCTCTCCCCCTCTCTTCTCCTCCTCCTCCTCCTCTCCCCCTCTCATCTCCTCCTCCTCCTCTCCCCCACTCTTCTCCTTCTCCTCTCCCCCACTCTTCTCCTCCTCCTCCTCTCCCCCTCTCTTCTCCTCCTCCTCTCCCCCACTCTTCTCCTCCTCCTCTCCCCCACTCGAATCCTCCTCCTCTCCCCCACTCGAATCCTCCTCCTGCCCCCTCTCTTCTCCTACTCCTCCTGCCCCCTCTCTTCTCTTCTCCTCCTCCTGCCCCCTCTCTTCTCTTCTCCCTCTCTTCTCTTCTCCCCCTCTCCCTCTCCCCCTCTCTTCTCTTCTCCCCCTCTCCCTCTCTTCTCTTCTCCCCCTCTCTTCTCCCCCTCTCCCTCTCTTCTCTTCTCTTCTCCCTCTCTTCTCTTCTCCCTCTCTTCTCTTCTCCCTCTCTCCCTCTCTTCTCCCTCTCTCCCTCTCTTCTCTTCTATCCCTGTCCCTCTCCCTCTCTTCTCCTCTCTGCTCTCCCCCTCTTCTCTTCTCTCCCTCTCTTCTCTTCTCTCCCTCTCTTCTCTTCTCTTCTCCCCCTCTCCTTCTCTTCTCCCCCTCTCCCTCTCTTCTCTTCTCTACTCCTCCTCTCCCTCTCTTCTCTCCTCCTCCTCTCCCTCTCTTCTCTCCTCCTCCTCCTCTCCCTCTCTTCTCTCCTCCTCCTCATCCCCCTCTCTTCTCTCCTCCTCCTCCCCCTCTCTTCTCCTCTCCTCTCCTCCCTCTCTTCTCCTCTCTCCTCTTCTCCTCTCCTCCCTCTCTTCTCCTCCTCCTCCTCCCTCTCTTCTCCTCCTCCTCCTCCCTCTCTTCTCTTCTCCTCCTCCTCCTCCCTCTCTTCTCTTCTCCTCCTCCTCCTCCTCCTCCCTCTCCTCCTCCTCCTCCTCCTCCCTCTCTTCTCTTTTCCTCCTCCTCCCTCTCTTCTCTTTTCCTCCTCCTCCCTCTCTTCTCTTTTCCTCCTCCTCCCTCTCTTCTCTTCTCCTCCTCCCCCTCTCTTCTCTTCTCCTCCCCCTCTCTTCTCCTCCCCCTCTCTTCTCTTCTCCTCCCCCTCTCTTCTCTTCTCCTCCCCCTCTCTTCTCTTCTCCTCTCCCTCTCTTCTCTTCTCTCCCTCTCTTCTCTTCTCCCCCTCTCCCTCTCTTCTCTTCTCCCTCTCTCCCTCTCTTCTCCCTCTCTCCCTCTCTTCTCCCTCTCTTCTCTCCCTCTCTGTCTCCCTCTCTTCTCCTCTCTGCTCTCCCCCTCTTCTCTTCTCTGCTCTCCCCCTCTTCTCTTCTCTCCCTCTCTTCTCTTCTCTCCCTCTCTTCTCTTCTCTTCTCTTCTCCCCCTCTCCTTCTCTTCTCCCCCTCTCTTCTCTACTCCTCCTCCTCCTCTCCCTCTCTTCTCTCCTCCTCCTCTCCCTCTCTTCTCTCCTCCTCCTCTCCCTCTCTTCTCTCCTCCTCTCCCTCTCTTCTCTCCTCCTTCTCTCCCTCTCTTCTCTCCTCCTCCTCCTCTCCCTCTCTTCTCTCCTCCTCCTCCTCTCCCACTCTTCTCTCCTCCTCCTCCTCTCCCTCTCTTCTCTCCTCCTCCTCCTCCCCCTCTCTTCTCTCCTCCTCCTCCCCCTCTCTTCTCTCCTCCTCCTCCCCCTCTCTTCTCCTCTCCTCTCCTCCCTCTCTTCTCCTCTCCTCTCCTCCCTCTCTTCTCCTCTCCTCCCTCTCTTCTCTTCTCCTCCTCCTCCTCCCTCTCTTCTCTTCTCCTCCTCCTCCCTCTCTTCTCTTCTCTTCTCCTCCTCCTCCTCCTCCTCCCTCTCTTCTCTTCTCCTCCTCCTCCCTCTCTTCTCTTCTCCTCTCCCTCTCTTCTCTTCTCCTCCCCCTCTCTTCTCTTCTCCTCCCCCTCTCTTCTCTTCTCCCCCTCTCACTGTCTTCTCTTCTCCTCCTCTCACTCTCTTCTCTTCTCCTCCTCTCACTCTCTTCTCCTCCTCCCCCCTCTCTTCTCTTCTCCTCCTACCCCTTTCTTCTCTTCTCCTCCCCCCTCTCTTCTCTTCTCTTCTCCTCCCCCCTCTCTTCTCTTCTCTTCTCCTCCTCCCCCCTCTCTTCTCCTCCTCCCCCCTCTCTTCTCTTCTCCTCCCCCTCTCTTCTCTTTTCATTCTCCTACTCCTCCTCTCTCCCCCTCCTCCTCCTCCAATGGGCACAGTGACACTGAATAATGGGCACAGTGGCTGAGTTTTTATGGGCACAGTGATGCTTTCGGAGGGGCACAGTGATGCTGATTAATAGGCACAGTGGCTGCTTTATGATGGGCACAGTGAGGCTTCTTTATGATAGGCACAGTGACGCTAATTAATGGGCACAGTGAGGCTGCGTTCTGATGGGCACAGTGAGGCTGCATTTTGGTGGGCACTGATGAGGCTGCATTTGGTGGGCACTGATGAGGCTGCATTTGGTGGGCACTGGTATGCTACAATTGGTGAGCAATGGTAGGCTGCATTTTGTGGGCACTAGTAGGCTGCAGTTGGTGAGCAATGGTAGGCTGCAATTGGTGGACACTGATGAGCTGTATTTGATGGGCACTGGTGAGGCTGCATTGATCTCTTTTACCATGGCTGCAGTCTCTGACCATCTCCTGTATTATGTCTGCAGTCTCTGACCATCTCCTGTATTATATCTGCAGTCTTTGACCATCTCCTGTATTATGTTTGCAGTCTCTGACCATCTCCTGTATTATATCTGCAGTCTCTGACCATCTCCAGTATTATGGGGGGCTCTTTCTAAACAAACTCTCTAACAGAGGCCCTCTCTGTGTCCATTAGAGAGACCCCCCTCCAGGTCCAATTAGAGTACTCTGCTTCTCTTCCTGTATTTTGTTTATTGTTAAGAGATCGTGGGAGTATCCCAGGGTAACGATGACTCCTTAGGGGAGCATCTCAGTGTTTGAGTCCTTGCCTTAGAAACATTTGTAAAGGGGGAGGAGTTAGTAAGGTGACCACGCCCTTGTAGGGGCGCCAGAAATATTTCTGCACCCAGGCGCATGTGACCCTAGGATCGGCCCTGTAGGAGGCAATCACTGGCCAACAGTTTTCCACCTGGCTCCTCTGAATTTTACATAGAAGGATGTTGAGGAGGGTGATGCTAATAGGGCCACATATGAACCGTACAAAGGACCACCTCTTCCAAGTTTTTCCGGACACAGTTCAGAGAACTCACACTACACAAATGAACGAGATCATGGGGAATTATGCCTGGGCTTGGCCAAAACTGCCAGTGTGAATGCGTCATAAGATTCAGTACTGAAAAATTATGTAGCACACCTCAGTAAGTGCCACTGGTTTTAAACGGTCCCATTTCCCCACTTAGGGCAAACACAGCCAGGCACCTAACATTTTCTTTTCTCTCACCGGCTCCAATGAACAGTCTAGGACAACATACACACTATTAGATTTTCTGCAGATTTTTGTCTTCAGATTTACCAAAACCATATAATATGAGGTCAAACCTTAGGAGTTTCAATTTGTATGCAATCAGGCAGGCCCTTGCACTACATGGTTTTGGTAAATCTGAAGACAAAAATCTGCAGAAAATCTAATGGTGTTTATGGGGCCTAGGGGTCTATTTTGTATTTTTATTGCTGAGTATAACTTGGATAAGTGTGGGGGAGGCATGGGATACCCCAAGTTATTAAAGTAACTGAGGACTCTTTATGCTAACAGAGAACTTCCTCACTACTTGCTAGGAGAAAGGCTTTGGATTTGTTTCTGTTTAAAACTGGTAGCTGCATACAATCTCTAGGGCACAGACCATAGGTCAGTACTCACAGGTCTCAGGATCATCAACTGCCACCTTTTGTCATCCACTTGGCACTTCTTACTGAGGGAAGGGCAGACTCCTGATACCACCAAGCACTGGACCCTCTTCTGTCCAGCCTCCACCAGGTATCCTCCACAGTACTTCTCCAAGTGAATATAAGAGAACCCCACATTTTAGGGAGTAGGCACCCCAGCCTAAGCTATGGCTGGGACCTTGATGATCTCCATACAGCACCTTAGCAGACTGAGGGGGGCTCCTTACCTAAGATCCAAAGATCCCCCTGCACTGGTGCTTCAGACTATCTATGGGCCCTTCAACTACAGTGCCTTGAAAAAGTATCCATACACCTTGAAATTTTCCACATTACATTTTGTCATGTTACAACTGTAGCGGGTGTTTGATTTTAGGGAAGGCATCTGGGTGGTAGTGTAACCCAGATGCATTGATTGTCAGGGAATCTGGGATCCTTTTATGGTTCTTGGAGGACTCTGGTGGTGTGAAGTTCCCTGCGGCCTGCAGGTGGCGCTGTTGCGCTGGCTGGAGTTGAACACTCACTGCAAAACTGCTTCCCTTTTTGTTCTTTCCTGGCGCTGGTACAGCGGGGCGGGGAATCCGCTGTGACGCAAAGGGAGAGGAGATAAAAGGGGCGGACGCCCTGACCTTGGGGTTCAGAGTCAGAGGACGCAGCCGCACCCAGGCACCTTCAGTTAGGGTGCTGGAGTTCCGGAGTTCCGGGCTCAGGTGCCCTTGACCTGGACGGAGCGGGATATGGAGTCCATCTCAGGCACCTTTAGCCTGGGGTGAGGTACTATGGCGGAAGCTGGAGCTCAGTACCTTCAAATGAGTTCCGCGAGGGTGGAGGAATCCGAGGGGGCCCTAACTCCTTGGGTGCCCGTGTCTGAGACGAGGAGGCCGGTGAGCGGAACTTCCCTGGGGAGTCCAGCGCAGCATTGCTGGTGACGGAAAGGCCTCCGGTAACTGTCTTGGACGGATGTCCTTCCCCTGATAGGGGCTACGATAGCGAAGGTAATTCATGTTCTGTTCAATATAGTCAGTGGCAATGACTATTCGCCACTGGTGACACCACAGTGGTTAGCTCTATCTAGAAGAATTGTGCCTTGGCCTACTCCCCACAAATACTGAAGTGGTATATGGGTCTCAACCTGTCTGTGCTGTATGACTATTTATTGAGAAGAATAAATATGAGTTGGACCTTTTCAGTGTGTGGAACTCTGGTTACTAGGAGCAAAGGGGAGTCAATCCGAGGAGAGGATTTGACTCTGGGACACATACACAAAGCCCGATAGTTCTGGCTTTCACCTCCACCCATTGGAGGACATGGGCCGTGGTGTATCTCATCCCTCCCCCCAGTGTTAACCCCTAGACGAGACAGACAAGCCGTGAATGAGAAGGGGTTGAGGGGTGAGGTCGCTACACAACCAAAAATTTAAATGTATTTTATTGGGATATTATGTGATAGACCAACACAAAGTGGCACAGAATTGTGAAGTGGAAGGAAAATGATAAATGGTTTTTAAAAAATTTTACTAAAAAAATCTGAAAAGTGTGGCATGCATTTGTATTCAGCCCCCTTTACTCTGACCCCCCTAACTAAAATCTTTTTTTTTTTTTTTTTTAAGGTGTTTATTTTCAAGTTTTTTAACCACTTTGCATCTGGGCCAATTCTGACACTTCGCTCCTACATGGAAAAATCCTAATTTTTTGGCTAGAAAATTACGTAGAACCCCCAAACACTTTATATGTTTTTTAGCAAAGACCCTAGAGAATACAATGGCGGTCATTGCAACTTTTTATCTCGCACGGTATTTGCGCAATAATTTTTCAAACGCAAAGTTTCATGAATTAAAAAATATTAAAACATTAAAGTTAGCCCAATTTTTTTGCATAATGTGAAAGATGAAGTTACGCCGAGTAAATAGATACCTAACATGTCACCCTTCAAAATTGCACACGCTTGTGGAATGGTGCCAAACTTCGGTACTTAAAAATCCTCATGGGCGACGCTTTAAATTTCTTTACTGGTTACATGTTTTGAGTTACAGAGGAGTTCTAGGGCTAGAATTATTGCTCTCGCTCTAACGTTCGCTGCGATACCTCACATGTGTGTTCTGAACACCGTTTTCATATGTGGGCAGGACTTACGTATGCGTTCGCTTCTGCGTACGAGCTACGGGGGACAGGGGCATTTTTATAAAAAAAAAAAAAAAAAAAAATCACTTTAAACTTTTTACTTTGACACTTTAAAAAAAAAAAATGTGATCACTTTTATTCCTATTACAAGGAATGTAAACATCCCTTGTAATAGGAATAAGCATGACAGGTTCTCTTTACAGTGATACATGGGGTCAATAAGACCCTACATCTCACCACTAGGCTGGGAAGCCTGAAATAAAAAAACGATCACCGCTTCCTTGCGGAGGTGGCACCGTTTTTTTGAATGCAGAGGCCGGGTGTGATGTCATAACATCACGCCCGGCCTCCGAACAATCATAGAGACTCCGGCGACCAACTGGTCCGCCAGAAATCTCTATAGTAAGAAGCCGGGGCCGGCGGGTCCTGTCACCGACTCACCGATCGCACAGGTGAGTCGGTAGAAGCACCGGAGGGCGGGGGGAGGGGGGGCGTCCCCTCTCGCCGCCTGTAAGAACGATCTTACAGTGCACAGAATCGCCGGCTCTAAAAAACGATATCTGAATGATGCCTGTAGCTGCAGGCATCATTAAGATATCTCGGCTCAAAGTCAAGGATGTCCAGGGACGTACCTTGGATCTGAAGTGGTTAAAAGAAATAACCAAAGAAAAGAAAAACAGTACAGACTGCCATTACCACATGTAAATGCAATCAGCTACATCAATCAGGCAGCGTATAAATGAAAACCCCCTAAGGCCCCTTTCACACTGGCTTTCACACTGAAGCGGTGCGCTAGCAGGACCGCTCCAAAAGTCCTGCTAGCTGCATCTTTACAGCGGTGAAGGAGCGGTGTGTTCACCGCTCTTTTACCGCGGCTGCCCATTGAAATCAATGGGACACCGCGGAAATACCGCCCGCAAACCGCGGCAATAGCCGCGGTTTGCGGGCAGTACTAACCCTTTTTCGGCCGCTAGCGGGGGTTAAATTCACCCCGCTAGCGAACGCATACCGCGGTGATAACGACGGTATAGCGGCGCTGAAAATCGCGCCGCTATACCGCCACCGCACCTGCCCGCCCCAGTGTGAAAGGGGCCTTACTAAAATCTAGTGGAACCAATTGCCTTTAGAAGTCACCCAATTATTAAATAGAGTCCACCTGTGTGTAATATATTCTCAGTATAAATACAGCTGTTCTTTGAAGCCCTCAGAGGTTTGTTAGAGAACCTTACTGAACAAACAGCATCCTGAAGGCCAAGGAACACACTCGACAGGTCAGGGATAAAGTTCTGGAGAAGTTTAAAGCAGGGTTAGGTTATAAAAAAATATCCCAAGCTTTGAACATCTCACGGAGCTCTGTTCAATCCATCATTCAAAAATAGAAAGAGTATGGCACAACTGCAAACCTACCAAGATATGGCCATCCACCTAAACTGACAGGCCGGGCAAGGAGAGCATTAATCAGAGAAGCAGCCAAAAGGCCCATAACTCTGGAGGAGCTGCAGAGATCCACAGTTCAGGTGGGAAGATTTGTCCACAGGACAACTATTAGTCGTACACTCCACAGATGTGGCCTTTATGGAAAAGTGGCAAGAAGAAAGACATTGTTGAAAGAAAGCCATAAGAAGTCCAGTTTGCAGTTTGCGAGAAGCCATGTGGGGCACACAGCAAACATGTGGAAGAAGGTGCTCTGGTCAGATGAGATCAAAATTAAACTTTTTGGCCTAAAAGCATGCTGTGCGTGGAGGAAAACAAACACTGCACATTACCCTGAATACACCATCCCCACCGTGAAACATGGTGGTGGAAGCATCATGTTGTGGGGATGCTTTTCTTCAGCAGGGACAGGGAAGCTAATCAGAGTTGATGGTAAAATGGATGGAGCCAAATACAGGGCAATCTTAGCAGAAAACCTGTTAGAGTCTGCAAAAGATTTGAGACTGGGGCGGAGGTTCACCTTCCAGCAGGACAACGACCCTAAACATACAGCCAGAGCTATAATGGAATGGTTTAGATAAAATCATATTCAGGTGTTAGAATGGCCCAGTCAAAGTCCAGACCTAAATCCAATTGAGAGTCTGTGGCAAGACTTGAAAATTGCTGTTTACAGACACTCTCCATCCAATCTGACAGAGCTAAAGCTATTTTGCAAAGAAAAATAGGCAAAAATGTCACTCTCTAGATGTGCAAAGCTGGTAGAGACATCCCCAAAAAGACTTGCAGCTGAAATTGCAGTGAAAGGCGGTTCTACAAAGTATTGACTCAGGGGGGCTGAATACAAATGCACGCCACACTTTTCACATATTTATTTGTAAAAGATTTTGAAAACCATTTATAATTTTCCTTTCACTTCACAATTATGTGCCACTTTGTGTTGGTCTATCACATAAATTCCAATAAAATACATTTACATTTTTGGATGTAACATGACAAAATGTGAAAAATTTCCAGGGGTACTAGGCACTGTACTTTCTGGACACACCTCTCCAGGGATTGGCTGGGTTCCCATAAATGTTCAAGCTCCCCCCATTCTTCTTTTCACTCTAAAGCCTCGTACACACCACCGTTTTTCTCCGTTTTTCTCGGCAAGAAAAGTGCTGGGAGAGATTTTTGCAGAGAAAACCGGTCGTGTGTATGGTTTCTCGGCAGGAAAACTGCCGGGAATCTCGACAAGAAAAATAGAGAACCTGCTCTCTATTTTTCTCGTCGGGATTCTCAGCAGAGTGTTTCCTGCCGAGAAACCCGGTCGTCTGTATGCTTACCTGTCCAGGGAAACCCGTGCATGCTCGATGAGACTTCGACGCATGCGCGGTAGCATACAAGTGTAGTGTAGGGTGTAGCAAGATGGCGGCGACGGCATCGAATGTGACGAGCGCCGGCTCGTCGTAGTCAATGACATCACCGCGTTCTTGCCATTCTTTTGAATGGCGCGTGTGTACACAGGGCTTGGCAAGACAAGCTTGGCAGGAATCCTGTCGAGAAAACAGACGTGTTTTTTCCGACGGGATTCCCGCCCATGTGTACGAGGCTTAATGCTAGAATCTTCCAGAATGCAGGGGGAGCAATCAGACCAGCAACCTGTGTAACACTGAGAAGGCTAGAGAAAACTCTTAAGCCCTGTACACACGATTGGATATCCTATGGATTCTAATCCGATGTTTTTTTCCATCGGAAATCCGATGAAACTGTCTTCCAGCAGTCTTGCCCACACACCATCAGTCAAAAAATGGACCGTTTCAAACGCGGTGACGTAAAACACTCCGATGAGTCGAGAAAAATTAAATTCAATGCTTCTGAGCATGCGTTGACTTGATTCTGAGCATGCGTGGGTTTTTTATCTGATGGATTTCCACACAGACGATCGGATTTTGCTATCGGTTTTTTTCCCATCAGATAAATTTAAAACATGTTCTATTTTTTCACACCGATGGAAAAAAGACAGATGGGGCCCATACACAATCGGTTCTTCCGATGAAAACAGTCCATCGGACTGTTTTCATCGGTAAAACCGATTGTGTGTACATGGCTTTACTCCACTAACTACAGAGAAGCTAAACAAAGGTTTTGGCTAGGGATAGACCAATGCTCTTATATCGGCGAGTACAAGTACAGATACTTTCGGTCAAGTACTCACCGATACCAAGTACCGATACTTTGCGGAATGATTTGTATCCATACAAAATAAATGGGCGCAAATCACACTGCAAAGAATCACATGTGATTTGAACAGGAATGTGGTGCGATTTTCCCACCACTCCTGTGTGAACCCAGGCTTGTCATAGTGATTTCAGCCTGGGTTCACACAGGAGCGGTGCAGGAAACCGCATGCAATTTGGACAGGAATCGCACCACATTCCTGTTTAACCGCTTGCCGACCAGCCGCCGTCATTATACTGCGGCAGGTCGGCACGATCCCGCAAACCGTCGTAGCTGTACGTCGGTTCCTTTAAGCTGTATAGCAGGAGCGCGTGCTGCGCAGCGGGGGTGCCGATGCTCGTGGTCAGCGGTCGCGATGACCGCCGGCCACGCGCTATCATGGGCACGAGAGGCAGGACAGGGACATGTGTGTCTAAACACACACATCCCAGTTCTGTGAGGAGAGGAGAGAGAGATCGTGAGTTCCTACAAGCTGGGAACCACGATCTCTCATCTCCTATAGTCAGTCCCATCCCCCACAGTTAGAACACACATAGGGAACACAGTTAACCCTTGACCACCCCCTAGTGTTAACCCCTTCCCTGCCAGTGACATTTACACTTTTTAGTAATCAGTGCATTTTTATAGCACTAATCGCTGTATAAATGCCAATGGTCCCAAAAATTTGTCAAAAGTGTCTGCCATAATATCCCGATAAAAATTGCTGATCACCGCCATTTCTAGTAAAAAAATAAAAATAAAAAATAGATCCAATAAATCTATTCTCTATTTTGTAGACGCTATAACTTTTGCGCAAACCAATCAATATACGCTTTTTGCGATTTTTATTACCAAAAATATGTAAAAGAATACATATCAGCCTAAACTGAGGAAAAACTTTTATTTAAAAAAAAAATCGGGGCTATTTATTACAGCAAAAAGTACAAAATATTGTGTTTTTTTTCAAAATTGTTGCTTTTTTTTTGTTTATAGCGCAAAAAATTAAAATTGCAGAGATGATGAAATACCACCAAAAGAAAGCTTGATTTGTGAAAAAAAAAAAAGACGTAAAATTTGTTTGGTACAGCATCGCAGTTAAAGCGACGCAGTGCCGTATCGCAAAAAATGGCACGGTCATTGAACAGCCAATTCTTCCGGGGCTGAAGTGGTTAAACTGCATGTGATTCTTTATTTTTTTAACATAAAGTAAATGGACAGTAGTAGGTTAACAATATCAAGATAAGGGAACATGTGGACCATGGCTACATTAGCACTGTAGTAGGTGGGTCCAGAATACCAAATGAAAATAGGAAAAAACAGGGGGGGGGCAGTCTGGGCCTAAGGGACTAAACGCTACTTATCCTCACGGGAGTCAGACCAGTAGTAAGTGGGAGAACCTCCAGAACCTAGTCAATGGTCAAGTGCCTAGCCTTCACCCAGGCAACCCAGATTTTATCAAATTTCTTTCGGAGAGTTCCGACCCAGATATGTCAATTTATAGAGCGGTAGAGCTGCATTTATCAGGGAAAGCCAGAGTTGTTTAGTGGGGGGTTGGGCCTGGTTCCAGTGGAGGAGGACTGCCTTCCTCGCGTATAGTGCTGCATAAAAAAAAAACAGCTTTTTCCTCTGAGGAGCCTCATGGTTGTCACAGATGCCTAGGAGTAGGGGAACAGACTGTCCGGGACCCTCAACTTTCCTATGGAGTTAATGTCCTCCAGGACCTCCCTCCAAAAACCTTCTATCCTTGAACAGGACCAAACAACGTGGAAGAAGTCCGCATCGGCCGAGCCACACTTAGGGCAGTCCGCTGACCTGTCGGGATATATTTTAGACAATCGTCCCGGGGAGTAGTAGGCGCGATGTAAGAATTTTAGTTGGGTAAATCAATCTCTGGACAAAATCGTTAAAGGTAGGCATTGTTGTATCCCCTCTTCCCAGTCATCGTCGGCTAACTCAGGAATGTCACGTTGCCAGCACGTGAATAGCTGGGAAACTTTAGATGTGTCCAACACATCAACCCTATTATAGATCATTGAGAGTGTCCTACCACTGTCAGGGGACCTGAGCTCAGTTTCCAAGTCCGTCTTCCGCAGGAGGACCGGACCAGGAAACTGGGAGCGAAAGGCATGCCGTAATTGGAGTTATTGGAAGAACATGTGGTTAGGGAGGCCCCTAGTGCTCTTAATGGTGTCAAATGTCTTCAACCATCCCTGGGTCACTATATCAGCTAGCGTAGTAATCTCGCATCTAGCCCATATAATTGGATCTGGGATAGAGTGAAAATGAGGCAGTCTCGGGTTGCCCCACAGCGGCGTCACAGGGGACCAAGTATCCGGCTTCCCGAATTTCGAACTAACCACCTCCCAAACTATGAGAGTAGTCCTCATAGGAGGGGTCAGCCTCGAGTTGGATCGAGGGCCCCTATGAATAAGATTCCTCAACTCTGAGTAAGACCCCAACAGCGCCGCCTCAACCGCGGCAGCCGGGTTAGCTGGTTCCTCTGCCAGCCACCACTTGAGCGTAACTAGGACCGCAGCCCAATAGTATTTTAAAAAACATGGCATTGCCAGACCCCCCAGTGTAACAGGCAGTTGTAAGGTCGATTTTTTGCCTTCCTCTGGATCAACTGTGGGTATAGAATTGGGTATATGGGATTGTAAGATATTTTTTTTTTATTTATTTATTTTTATGGTTGAACTGGATGGACTTGTGTCTTTTTTCAACCTGACTAACTATGTAACTATGTAACTATGATTTTGCTATCCTAGGGACCTTCCCGTTCCAGACAAAGGAGATGAAGATACTATCTAGTTTCTTAAAAAAGGAAAGAGGTATGGGAACTGGAGTTTTCCGAAAGAGGTGGATTGACATCTTGATTAGGTTTACCCGTCCTACTGGCGTTAAAGGGAGAGATTTCCATGAGGTAAATTTCTGGGATACCTGAGACACTACCGGGGACAGATTGAGAGCGATAAACTGTTGAAGGTCCCTATGTATCTCCACTCCCAGGTATCTGAACTGGGATACCCGTTGGAGTGGCACATCCGACTGCAAAGGACCTGCTCTGGAGTGAAGCGGAAACAGAAGGAACTTCCCCCAGTTCACTTGTATTCCCGAAAATCGCCCACTCCCATCTATCACCTCAAGCGCCCGCTTAAGAGAGACTCCATCATCCCTGAGGTACAGCAACGTATCGTCAGCGTAAAGTGACATTTTCTCCTGGAGTGGGCCCACGACTATACCCCGGATCTGAGGGGAGGATCTGAGAAGGATAGCCATCGGCTCTATGGCTAACGCAAGAGTCCTAGTGATAGGGGGCAGCCCTGTCTCGTTCCCCTGCTAAGTACTCATGAAAATACTCAATATCGGCACCGATACCAGTATCAGTGCATACCTAGTTTTGGCTTTACATACATTTTTGGGGTATTTTTAATTAATTTTTACAGAAGATTGTGTATGTTAGTTGTACTAGCCATGGCACCAAACAAGAATTTTGCACACTATTCCAATGTGACCAAAAGCCAGCCTTGATAGCTGGTTTATCTGTTTTTACTTGTGTGTGTTTTATCTATGTCAATGTATAGAAGTTGTAATAGTCCAAGTCTCAAGCCACAGTACAAAGAAAATCTATAGTTCCACGACACCCAGAACTGAATAGGGCTCATGCACACTGCATCTCAAAGAAGCTTTTTTGAGCATAAGCGTTTCTTTTTCACAAACCCACCCCTCAGCTAATTTTTCCAATTTTCTTTGTGTGTTTTCAAGCTTATTTGAACTTCTTTGCGCACTTTCACACTTTTTTACGTGTTTTTCGGCCCTTATGCGTTTTTTCTGCTCGAAAGCACCTCTAAAAAACACGAGTTTGGTGAGGTTTTTTTTCTGCCTGTAAGAGCATATGCCATAAACGCCTAAAAAAAGCCATAGTGTGCATGGACACATGGGCCAACATGGAGGGGAGTTTCCAGACAGAAATAATGAGAGCTCAAAAAAGCTCAAAACCCTAAGGCTGGGTTCACAATATTGCGAATTGGATGCGGGTTTCCCTGCATCCAATTTGCAAAGCAGGAGATAGTGACCGGCTCTCTATGGAGCCGGTTCACACATCTCCACAGGGCTCCTGTGAAAATTACACAGGAGTCCTGTGCCTCTTTTGGTCCATCTCAGGTTCAAATTCAGCCAAAAATTCAGGCTGAAATCAGACCTAAAATGGTAAATGGAGACGCACCAGACCCCTGCTGTGAGCCGCTGCATTCTCCAGTGTGAACCCAGCCTCAAGGAGCAGCTTCTTTGAACTCCTTTGAGATGCAGTGTGCATGAGCCCTAAAGGCGACACCTTATCTGAATCACATTTGTATCAAACAATAAGTAAGAGAAAAAAATGAAATCAAGGGAGACCATAATTCAAATAGTTTCATAAAGGATATATGTTTTGCTCTTACCTTGTGATTATTCCAAGTAACACCATACAATTTACAGTATCTCACAAAAGTGAGTACACCCCTCACATTTTTGTAAATATTTTATTCTATCTTTTCATGTGACAACACTGAAGAAATTACACTTTGCTACAATGTAAAGTAGTGAGTGTACAGCTTGTATAACAGTGTAAATTTTCTGTCCCCTCAAAATAACTCAACACACAGCCATTATTGTCTAAACTGCTGGCAACAAAAGTGAGTACATCCCTCAGGCTGGGTTCACACTGATACGACACGACATTCATCCGACTTTCATCCTACTTTGCTCTGCAATCAGTCCTACATTGATCCTACATTGGTCCGACATCCATCCGACAATCTTGAACAGGATACTACTTTGATCCGACATTGTGCTAGTCTGACTTGTCCTTTGACCAATCAAAACAATCCCAGGGTGAGATAAATTCATTTTACTGCTGCTGTAATCACCATGTCGGATGTCAAATGTCGGATGGTTAGGACAAGGATCCTACTTTGATCCGACTTCAATGATGTCGGAGCGTTTGTCGGACAAGTGTGAACCAGGCCTAGTGCGACACGACATCTGTCCTACTTTGGATCCGACTTTGCCCTGCGACATGAAGCCGACATATGTCCGACTTTCAATGAACGGGGATCCGACTTGGATCCCCGCCAATATCAGGCACTGTGTGTGGTATGAATCTTGAGGGGGAACTCCAGGCCAAATTTTAAATAAAAAACCGGCATGGGTTCCCCCTCCAGAGGCATACCAGGCCCTTGGGTCTGGTCTGGATTTGAAGGGGCACCCCTACGCCGAAAAAACGGCGTGGGGGTCCCCCCCAGAATCCAAACCAGACCCTTATCCGAGCACACAACCTGGCCGGCCGCAGGGGAAGAGGGGGGACGAGAGAGCGGCCCCCCCTCTCTCCTGAACCGTACCAGGCCGCATGCCCTCAACATGGGGGGTTTGGTGCTCTGGGGCAGGGGGGCGACCTGCGGCCCCCCCACCCCAGAGCACCCTGCCCCCATGTTGATGAGGACAGGGCCTCTTCCCGACAACCCTGGCCGTTGGTTGTCGGGGTCTGCGGGCGGGGGGCTTATCGGAATCCGGGAGCCCCCTTTAATAAAGGGGCCCCCGGATCCCGGCCCCCCCACCCTATGTGAATGAGTATGGGGTACATCGTACCCCTACCCATTCACCTGGTGGAAAAAAATTGCAATAAAAAAACCACACAGCTTTTTAAAGTATTTTATTGCACAGCTCCGGGGGTCTTCTTCCGACTTCGGGGGTCTCCGGTGTCGTCGCTGTGCTCTCCGGTTCTTTCTTCTGCTGGGCCTCCGCTAACTTCTTTTTAGCTCTTTTTCTAGCGGGGCCCGGTCTTCTCCGTCGCCTTCTTCTTCTCCCGCTCTCCGGTTCTTCTCCCGCTCTCCGGTTCTTTCTTCCGCCGGGCCTCCGCTAACTTCTTTTTAGCTCTTTTGCTAACGGAGGCCCGGTCTTCTCCGTCGTCTCGTCCAGCTCTCCGTTGTCCTTCTGCCGGCCCCTCCACTAACTTCTTTAGCTCTTTTGCTAGTGGAGGGGCTGGTCTTCCCGTCGTCGCAGTCGGCGTCTTCTTCCCTCTTTTCCTCCTCGATGTTGACGCGTCGCTTCCTCCCGCTGTAATACTGGCTGTCTGCTCCGCTCCGCATTAATATAGGCTTCTCATGACGTCACAGTCACATGTTCCCATGACGTCACAGTCACATGCTCCGGGGCCATGTGCCCCGAAACATGTGACTGTGACGTCATGAGAAGCCTATATTAATGCGGAGCGGAGTGGACAGCCAGTATTACAGCGGGAGGAAGCGACGCGTCAACATCGAGGAGGAGAAGAGGGAAGAAGACGGCAACGGCGACGACGGGAAGACCGGCTCCTCCACTAGCAAAAGAGCTAGAGAAGTTAGTGGAGGGGCCGGCAGAAGGACAACGGAGAGCTGGATGAGACGACGGAGAAGACCGGGCCTCCGTTAGCAAAAGAGCTAAAAAGAAGTTAGCGGAGGCCCGGCGGAAGAAAGAACCGGAGAGCGGGAGAAGAACCGGAGAGCGGGAGAAGAAGAAGGCGACGGAGAAGACCGGGCCCCGCTAGCAAAAGAGCTAAAAAGAAGTTAGCGGTGGCCCGGCAGAAGAAAGAACCGGAGAGCGCGGCGACGACACCGGAGACCCCCGAAGTCGGAAGAAGACCCCCGGAGCTGTGCAATAAAATACTTTAAAAAGCTGTGTGGTTTTTTTATTGCATTTTTTTTCCACCAGGTGAATGGGTAGGGGTACGATGTACCCCATACTCATTCACATAGGGTGGGGGGGCCGGGATCCGGGGGCCCCCTTATTGAAGGGGGCTCCCGGATTCCGATAAGCCCCCCGCCCGCAGACCCCGACAACCAACGGCCAGGGTTGTCGGGAAGAGGCCCTGTCCTCATCAACATGGGGGCAGGGTGCTCTGGGGTGGGGGGGGGCGCAGGTCGCCCCCCTGCCCCAGAGCACCAAACCCCCCCATGTTGAGGGCATGCGGCCTGGTACGGTTCAGGAGGGGGCGCTCTCTCGTCCCCCCCTCTTCCCCTGCGGCCGGCCAGGTTGTGTGCTCGGATAAGGGTCTGGTTTGGATTTTGGGGGGACCCTCACGCCGTTTTTTCGGCGTAGGGGCGCCCCTTCGAATCCAGACCAGACCTAAGGGCCTGGTATGCTCCTGGAGGGGGAACCCATGCCGGTTTTTTATTTAAAATTTGGCCTGGAGTTCCCCCTCAAGAGCAGTACAGCACAAGTCGCATGCCAAAGTCGGATCATGCAAGACTGCGGTCCGACTTTGATCCGACTTCAATGATAGTCAATGGGCTGAAGTGGGATCAAAGTCGGACCAAAGTAGTACAGGGAGCATTCTCAAAGTCGGACCGACATGTGTCGGACCAGTTAAGACGGCTCCCATAGGGAAATATTGATTTTCACACGTCATGCGACATGAGCTCCCAATGTCGGAGCGTTTGTCGCCCCAGTGTGAACCAGGCCTCAGTGAAAATGTCCAAATTGGGCCCAATTAGCCATTTTCTCTCCCTAGTGGCATGTGACTCGTTAGTGTTACAACATTTTAGGTGTGAATGGGGAGCAGGTGTGTTAAATTTGGTGTTATCGCTCTCTCTCTCTCTCTCTCATACTGGTCACTGGAAGTTCAACATGGCACCTCATAGCAAAAACTCTCTGAGGGTCTGAAAAAAAGAATTGTTGCTCTACATGAAGATGGCCTACGCTAAAAAAAGATTGCCAAGACCCTGAAACTGAGCTGCAGCATGGTGGCCAAGACCATACAGCGGTTTAACAGGACCGGTTCCACTCAGAACAGGCCTCGCCATGGTCGACCAAAGAAGTTGAGTGCACGTGCTCAGTGTCATATCCATAGGTTGTCTTTGGGAAATAGATGTATGAGTGCTGCCAGCATTGCTGCAGAGTTTAAAAGGGTGGGGGTCAACCTGTCAGTGCTCAGACCATACGCTGCACACTGCATTTAATTGGTCTGCATGGCTGTTGTCCCAGAAGGAAGCCTCTTTTAAAAATGAGGCACAAGAAAGCCCCCGCAAACAGTTCGCTGAATAATGAAGGGTTAGTGCCGGTTCACACAGGGGCAACCTGACTTACAGCGCGACTTTACAAGGCGATTTGGAGGTGACTTCAGCGCGACCTCCTCGTGACTTTGAGCAACTTACAACGCGACTTAAAGTTGCCTCCAGGACAGGCGACTTTGGCTGTGGCCAATCACAGAATAATCAGCTCTGTGGGAGGGAGGGGTTTTCCTGGGTAAACTATTTTCTTTTCCTGAAAAGTTGCTTCAATTAAGATGGAGATCCGACTTGAAGGCAACTTCCATTGAAATCTATGGATACAAGTTGCCTAGAAGTCGCCATGAAGTAGTACAGGAACCTTTTCTGAAGTCGGAGCAACTTCAGTAGTGTATATTAAGACAGCTCTCATCAACTTCAATGGAATTTCTTATGTCCAGCGACTTGGGGCAACTTGAGGTCTGGCAAGTCAGATCCCAAGTCGCTGTAGTGTGAACCGGCACTTAGGGTTGTCAGTTTTTAATTGCAGTTTGTGACCCTGCTGGTAAGATTCACCCTCTCTATTTTTACTGGTGTTCACTGTCCATGGTACAGAAACAGAAATCTATAAATTTTGAGTTGTCACCGGAACGGGAGGTAAACAGAAACTTTCCAACATGGAAACCTGTTTTGGTCACCATTGTCTAAGAGGGTGTATCCCTGTGCTTTGGAGATACCCCCCTCATACTTCCTGTTAAGTCTTTGGAATTACATACACTTTAAGTCTGGGTTCACACTGGTGCGAATTGGATGTGGGTTTCCTCGTACCCAATTTGCATGTCAGGAGACTGTGACCGGCTCTCAATGGAAACGGTTCAAACAGCTCCGGGATGGCTGCGGAGCAGTTTGCAGAAGAGTCCTTTGTGTCTTCTGGTCCGTTTCAGGTCCGAATTCAGCCAAAAATTCAGACCCGAAACTGTGAACAGGGACGCGCCAGACCCCCTGCTGCGAGCCGCTCCGCACACAATGTGAACTCAGCCCAAAATAAAAATAATCACTAAACCCTAGTTCACACCAAATGCGGCTTTGAAATTGCGCTACTTCAGCGCAATTTCAAAGCCACCAGTCAGTGGGAATTCATGTGCAGCTTGCCGACATTGGTGCAACTTCATGCACAGATGTCAATGCAAGTCGCACATGAAATCGCCAATAATAGGGCAGGAACCTTTTCAAAGTCAGTGCAAGTAGAAGTCGCACCGATTTGAAAAGTTCCATAGCCAGAAATATGGTGCGACTTGTCATGTGACTTTGTCAAATCATATGACAAGTCGCACAGGTGTGAAGGGGACTAAAAGCATTAAAATCATGTTAGGTGGTGCCTGTCGTTTGCAATGTATTATACTTTTTAAATAAAAAAGATGTGTCAATCTGTGATCAACTTGTAGCGGGTACTTGAATTTAGGGGAAGCATCTGGGTGGTAGTGTAACCCAGATGCCTTGATTGTTAGGAAATTCAAGGTTCCCTTTGTGAATCTTGGAGGACTCTGGTGGTGTGAAGTTCCCGCCGGCCTATAGGTGGCCTTGTTGCCTTGGACCAGGGCTGAAATTGCACCGCAAGACTGTACCTTTTTGTCCTCCCCAGGAGCTGGTACAGCGGTGCGGGGAACCCGCTGTGGCGCGAAGGGAGAGGTCATAAAAGGGGCGGACGCCCTGATCACGGGGTGAGAGTCCGGAGCCAGAAGATGCGGCTGCACCCAGGCACCTTCAGCCTGGGTGCTGGCGTTCCGGTGTTCCAGGCCTAGGTGCCCTTGACCTAGCCGGAGCAGAGATGGAGTCCATCTCAGGCACCTTTAGCCTGGGGTGAGGTACTATGGCGGATGCCTGGGGCTCAGTACCTTCGACTGAGTTCCGCGAGGGTGGAGGAATCTGAGGGGGCCCTAACTCCTTGGGTGCCCGTGTCTGAGTTCGTGAGGACTGGTGTGCAGTAACTTCTCTGAAGAGTCCGGCGCAGCATCGCTGGTGACGGAGAGGCCTCCATTTCTCCCTTGGACGGATTTCTTCCTCTGACAGGGGCAGAGTGAGCGAAGGTAATTCACGTTCTATATCACCTAGTCAGTGGCAGTGACTATTCACCACTGGTGACAGCACAGTGGTCAGCAGCAGAAGGGAAAGGATTGTGCCTCGATCTGTCCCCATTGTTCAAAGTAAAGAGACTGTTTTATTGCTTGGCAAGAAGAATAAAACTGAGTTGGACCTATTCACTGTGTGGAACTCTGGTTACTAGAAGCAAAGGAGTCAGGGACGAAGTACTGGACTTGACTCTAGGACACCTACACAAAAGCCCAATTTGCCGGCCTTCACCTCTTAGCTATGGAGGACATGGGCCGTGGTGTGACTTATCCCTCTCTCCCAGGTACCCCTAGACAACAGCCATATAACCGATGAAGATAGAGAGAGGGGGGAGCGGCCCCGCTACACGTGGGGGCAGCTCGTCCGGGATGTGTATGGTGTCTAAATTCGAACTTTGCTGCCCGGAAGAGTTCCGAGTAGGTCGGCCATATTGGCCAACGCGCCATGAGGCAACCCACAGCTGCGTAGTTCGTGGGCGGGGAAAGGGAAAAGCCCTCGAACAAGTGCAGAAGGTGGGAGGAGTCTGGCCATGTGGACGTACGCACATATGGAGATTCTGGCGCAGGTGGGTCAGTGCGAAATGGAGCAGCAAAGAGAGAGGATGGCTTCAAACGCTCCGTGGATTTCAGTTCCTTCCTTCGCGGATATGTCTTCTCTGGCTGCTCCGATTATGGATACGGGGATAAGACTAAGGCCCCGGGGGCGATTGGCTCTGTACACCTGCAGAGACATGGAGGCCCTCGGTGTGATCTGTCCCGGCTGTTCGGGACTGGTGGTCCAGCTGAAGCCGTTCGGGCGCTGTGAGGTCTGCAAAGAATTTCTCTTCGAGGTGAAATCATCCACAGAAAAGCCTCGCGCTTTCCACCTCAACTACCTCACAGGGACTGCCACTCCGGAAGGAGAGATCAATGCTGGTGCGTTCCCCGTGCGCACTGATCCGGGCAAAGTGACTGCCCAAGCGGAGATGAAAAGAGAAAAATCCGAGGATGCTGCCTCGGTCACCAGCAGCTCCCTGCTCCGGCCACCGAAGAGGAAAGTCGGCCTAGTGATGGCCTTGTGTGCTCGTGGAAGAGCTTCGTCCCACTGCTTGCCTGGCCTGGATGGATCCGGCAGAAAAAGTCCTGGACATCCTTGTTCTTCTAAAGGTCAAGGTGAGCCAGGGGTTGGGACTGTCTGCGCGGTTACAAGTGGCGGAAGTCCACAGTCGTTAGAGGCCGTCAAGGGGGATAGTTCCGTGACTGGGAATTATCTGCCCGCTGAATGCTACGACACCTCTGACCTGGATTCATTGTCTGACAATGGCGATGATGGGGAGATAGATGAAATCTTCCATCAGAAGGGATGAGACAAGATGAAGCTACCCTCGTCCCGTGACACAAGGGACCTGCCCATGTCAACTGGAGATAGTACACCTCGGGTAGAGGCCTCGGCGCCAAGGGAAGAAGCTGGTCCACTGTCTGAAGTTCCCCTTCTGGATTCAACATGCATTTCACCCGTTCTTGTTGCGGGAGTGCAACGCAAGTCACTGCGGGCTCCTAGGCCCAGATCTACCGAGGTGGTGAACGCACCTCGCCACCCAGAAGCGATTGTTCCACCTGGAGAAGGAGACCGAGCCACTATGCCACCTTTGTCAAGGCTGCAGCGTCTCTTTGGTCAGAAGGTTGCTCAGGAATATGGGTGGGAATACCCGTATCTGCCTCGGGAACTGCTCTATGAGGTGGAAGTTTTTCGGCAACGATGGTATGATACCTTTGTGTGGGACAAACTTAAAGTACAGCAAGCACGGCGGTACCTTTCCTGTTCACCAACGGTCACCAAGAAGTTCCAGGACTGTAAAGCTAAGTGGATGCTGGGAAGACACATCCATGCGGACAAAGTGGTGATTTGCCGTAAGGAAGGAAATAGTGTTGAGTACCATGTGGAGGCTTTTGATGACCGTCTGAAGCCTGTGTCGTTGCCTCATCCAAGGTTTTACCTATAAAAAGGGAAAAGAGACTCCCGTGTGCTTTTCTTTTCCATTCATAGCTGAACTTTCCGGAGTGCCTTTGCCGGAACACAGGGACTGTACCCTCGTTTTTTTTGTATTTGGGCAGTCCTACTCTTTGGAGAAATGGGAGCTGTTTTTGTTTTGTTCTCCCTCCTTCTCCTTGCACTCAAGAAAAATCAGTGACTCTGGGTTTTAGTTAGTGTAGGGTCACAGAGAAATCAAGAGAAAGAGAAAAGTTCATCTGGAAGTGATGAGTGTCTTGACCGCGGCGCTGTCACCAGGTAGCAGTGTTGCGCAACAATTGTTTTTTTTTTTTACATTATGCAGCACTTATTGGAGTGAATGGGTTTCTTCTCGGATAGACTCATTCATTCCAAGCAAACACACATATGTTGTTAGGATGTATGTTTCTTTTCTTTCCCTCTGCAGGAGATTCGTCTGTCAAGGCTGCTGAGAATGGGTGGTCCTTAGATAGCCAGGGGGAGGGAAGAATGTAAATGTGTGAGATATTTACAGTGTTTTATTGAAAGTTTTTATAGTTATATTGTTTTAAGTTTTCCCTTTCCCATTCAGGTCTTGGCACAATTCAGGGCTAAAATGTGTAGTTTGGTTTCTGGGCTGAACTTATATCACCACCCTTGTGGGATGTAAGTTTGTACCAGACACTGGGGACCAGTGTCAAATCACCAGGGGGAGTGTGTAGCGGGTACTTGAATTTAGGGGAAGCATCTGGGTGGTAGTGTAACCCAGATGCCTTGATTGTTAGGAAATTCAAGGTTCCCTTTGTGAATCTTGGAGGACTCTGGTGGTGTGAAGTTCCCGCCGGCCTATAGGTGGCCTTGTTGCCTTGGACCGGGGCTGAACTCGCACCGCAAGACTGTACCTTTTTGTCCTCTCTTGGAGCTGGTACAGCGGGCGGGGAACCCGCTGTGGCGCAAACGGAGAGGTCATAAAAGGGGCGGACGCCCTGATCACGGGGTGAGAGTCCGGAGCCAGAAGATGCGGCCGCACCCAGGCACCTTCAGCCTGGGTGCTGGCGTTCCGGTGTTCCAGGCCTAGGTGCCCTTGACCTACCTGGAGCAGAGATGGAGTCCATCTCAGGCACCTTTAGCCTGGGGTGAGGTACTATGGCGGATGCCTGGGGCTCAGTACCTTCGACTGAGTTCCGTGAGGGTGGAGGAATCTGAGGGGGCCCTAACTCCTTGGGTGCCCGTGTCTGAGTTCATGAGCACTTGTGTGCAGTAACTTCTCTGAAGAGTCCGGCCCAGCATCGCTGGTGACGGAGAGGCCTCCATTTCTCCCTTGGACGGATTTCTTCCTCTGACAGGGGCAGAGTGAGCGAAGGTAATTCACGTTCTATATCACCTAGTCAGTGGCAGTGGCTATTCACCACTGGTGACAGCACAATGGTCAGCAGCAGAAGGGAAAGGATTGTGCCTTGATCTGTCCCCATTGTTCAAAGTAAATAGACTGTTTTATTGCTTGGCAAGAAGAATAAAACTGAGTTGGACCTATTCACTGTGTGGAACTCTGGTTACTAGAAGCAAAGGAGTCAGGGACGAAGTACTGGACTTGACTCTAGGACACCTACACAAAAGCCCAATTTGTTGGCCTTCACCTCTTAGCTATGGAGGACATGGGCCGTGGTGTGACTTATCCCTCTCTCCCAGGTACCCCTAGACAACAGCCATATAACCGATGAAGATAGAGAGAGGAGGGAGCGGCCCCGCTACACACTATTAACCCCTCCATTGAAAATAAAATAAAATTATACCTTCCCGGCCACCCCTTCCCAATCCCTTCACTAATATAGGGTGATATGAATATCCTTTATCCCCTTCTCTCAATGACAAGCCTCCCTGCTAAACCATTTCTCATGATTTTCTTACATCTCCAAAGTCCCTACTGAAAGTTCCTGTGTTCTCATGCTTCACTACCTCTGGGGCTACTCTGAGCTGTTGGAAGCAGAGACCTTCATGGCACATCACTGCAGCCACATTCTGCATGACAAGCTTGTCCTCATTGGTGATTGACTGGGTGGGTATATGAAGGTGGAGTGCAGGAAGGCTATCAGAAAAAGAAAAGGAAAGTAATTGGGCAAAACTGAGATTGGCTAAGGTCACAAGGGAGTAAGGGAAGATTTAATGGCAATACTTTATACATAAAGACACAGCAAAAACAAGAGTTATGCCGCGTACACCCGATCGGAAATTCCGCCAGCAAAAGTCCGATGTGAGCTTTTGGTCGGAAATTCCGTCCATGTGTATGCTCCATCAGACTTTTGCTGTCGAAATTTCCGCTAGCAAAAGATTGAGAGCAGGTTCTCTATTTTTCAGACGGAAAAAGTTTCTATCAGAAATTCCAATCGTCTGTATGCAATTCCAACGCGCAAAATTCCTATGCATAAACTGCAAGAGCTGGAAACAACTTATAACTCCAATCCCACCCCTGAAAATCTAGACAAGGTAAAACTACAGTCCCGCATGGTAACACAATTATGCACTGAAAAGGCCAAACAAAGTATATTTTTCTGCAAGCAAAGAGTTTATGAGCAGGGGGAGAGGGCAGGCAGGTTATTAGCCTATCTAGCCCACATGGACGATAGGCCTCCAGTAGTAGTCTCCCTAAAAGACACTGAGGGAAATAACATTACAGACCCCTCTCAAGTAGCATCCCCGTTTTTACAATTCTATAGAAACCTTTATAAATCCCATACTACACATACACAAGGGGAACTCCAAGCGTATTTAAATACAATCCAATTCCCCAGATTAAAACCAGAGCAAGTGAAATTACTAGATGCACCCATAACTACACAGGATATTGCTGGTGCGATTGCCCAACTGGCCAAGTCTAAAGCTCCTGGACTAGATGGATTGCCCCTAGAGTTCTATGCAACATACTCCGAAACACTCATATCTAAACTCAAGGATCTCTACCAATCCATATTTGACACATACACGCTCCCTCTATCCATGCAGGAGGCCCAAATAATCGTACTCCCCAAGCCGGGCAAAGACCCCATTACCCTGAGTCATACAGGCCTATCTCACTCCTACAGGTAGATATTAAGATACTAGCTAAAATACTGGCCAATCGCTTGAATACAGCTATACTCACGCTAATACACTCTGACAAAACAGGCTTCATGCCAGGGAAAAACACTGCCATGAACATTAGGAGACTATACATGAACATACAGGCTCAACATGACAATTCAGGAACCAGGGTGGTGGTAGCGCTAGACACTGCCAAAGCCTTTGATTCCGTAGAATGGCCGTACTTGTGGGAGTGCTTGCACAACTATGGCTTTGGTCCACAGTTTATAAAGTGGGTTAAGCTTCTTTATCAGACACCTAAAGCAAGGGTATTTGTCAACAGCTGGCTTTCGGAGCAGTTCCCTCTGGAAAGGGGTACAAGACAGGGATGTCCCCTGTCCCCCCTACTGTATGCCCTGGCAGCAGAGCCGCTGGCAATTGACATCAGAGCAGACACTAATATAAAGGGATTGAGAAGAGGACACACAGTAGATAAAATAGGTCTATATGCTGATGACACTATTTTGTACTTGGCAGATCAGGGACCTTCACTAAAGGCCGCACTTGACATCATTGAAAAAATGGGTAGTTACTCGGGATTGGGTATCAACTGGGATAAATCCCAAATCCTCCCACTGGACATCTTCCCCCCCCCCTAAAACAAACCCAACTTTACCATTATCTAGAGTATCCCAAAAATTAAGTACTTGGGGGTGGAGGTCACTAGGACTTTAACGGACTAAACACACATGAATGTCACACCCTTATTTGACTTGATAAAGTCCAAAACCCAGACATGGTCCAGGCTGCCACTAGGGGTGATGGGACGTATAAATATAAAAAAAATGATTTTGTTACCCAAAATACTATATATGGTTTGGCATGCTCCTCTCTATATCCCTTTAGAAGTCTTTAAACAAATGGAAGCCATTCTAAACTCATTTGTATGGGGAAATGGCAGACATAAACTGGCCCGGCATGTTCTAAAGAACCCTACGGATATGGGAGGAGTGTCCATCCTGATTTACCGGGTTATTACTTGGCAGCTCAACTCTCCCACATATACCACTTTAACAAAGTGGAAATGCAACGCTATAGATCCCTAGTATGTAATAAACCGGGTCACCCAGCATTTACCCCGCTCTAAGCTATCCTCAGAGGGAAACAAATCACTAAAAAAAAACAAGGTATAATATGGGAATGCTACTCCATCATCAAAGAATATGGGAAATCACGTTGAAAAAGCAAAACACTGGGAAAATTCACACCCACACCCCACTATGGTTCAACAAACACCTACCTGAGTTAGAATCTCTCTCAGACTCGACAGTGTGGGCTACACATTGCATAATATACCTCCATCAGGTGTTATCTAACTCCAGAATCAAGCCGTTTCAAGTACTTAAGGAAGAATATACACTCCCTAACCAGATCGCTTTTAAGTATCTACAACTGCGCCATGCATTAAAAACACAATTACCAAATATGGAAGTAGTGTCAGATTCTCCCCCAGTTCTGGATATAATAATGGGAGAGGAACCCTCTAAACTCATATCGATCCTGTATCTAAAAATCAGAAACTGTAGTTCAAATGCCATTGCACAAAAGGCAAAAATGGAATGGGAAAAAGACATAGGCCCCATAGAGGATGAGGACTGGGATGAAATATTGGAAGGGACTAGACTGACGTCCCCCAAGTTATCTGACAGACTGACACAGATATACATTGTACATAAAGCCTACCTGACTCCCCTAAAAAAGGCAAAATTCCTCCATACATATGACCCGACATGCCATTTGTGCGACGCAGCACCAGGTACGTTCTTCCATCTCATGTGGAGCTGCCCAAACATTCAGACATACTGGACGCAGATTGTTCAGTTTTTACATGACAATATGGGTTCCCCAGTGGTATTGGACCCCAAACTATGTCTTCTGGGACTTCTGCCAGACGTAGAATTTTACAAATACCAAGCTACATTTCTAAATGAAACTCTGTTTATGGCCCGTAAAGGCATAGCCAAGGTATGGATGCAGGTTCAGCCTCCCTCCATACGCCAATGGAAGAGGGAAGTTAATGATGCACTACTATTTAAACAATTAGTCTATGCCCATAGAAAGTGCGCGCATAAGTACTCAAAGGTGTGGGATAGATGGTTAGAGGATGGAGAAACATGTGCCTAAAATACTCCAAGCCCTGCAGACAGGCCTACTTAGATGAAAGTTTAAAGTGACTGTCCTATCAAGGTGTTAACCATGAAAATCTTAATCAGAACTGTATTGGTAGCAGAATGACATGAAGTTTTTTTATATACTGGATGTCTATACCCTCATAAACCTGTGCCTTAACATGTATGTACAAAGAATATCACATAAAAATGACTGTTATAATGTACTGTGTATTATTCTACATAAGCAACTACTTTGTAAAATGACTTTTATCCAAATAAAGTTGGCTTTTTTCAATAAAAAAAAAATAATCCTACGCATTCTCGGAAACAATTCAACGCATGCCCGGAAGCATTGAACTTAATTTTCTCGGCTCGTCGTAGTGTTGTACGTCACCGCGTTCTTGACGGTCGAAATTTCAGAGAACTTTTGTGTGACCCCGTGTATGCTTGAGTGGAATTCCGTTGGAAAAACCATCCAAGGTTTTTCCGACGGACATTCAGATCGTGTGTACGCGGCATAACTTGTGAACCTCTGTTTAAAAAAAATCTAACCCTCTACTCTGTATAGAAGGCACCCTTTGGTACCCTAATCTGCCCTTTTCCCTTTTCACCTCTGGGGACTGCCAGCAGCTCAAGGGCCACCTGCTGGACCAATGCTGAAGCTGGAAAAACCAAGAAAAAAGTCACATACAGTGTCTTGCAAAAGCATTCACCCCCCTTGGCATTTTTCGTGTTTTGTTGCCTCACAACCTGGAATTAACATGGATTTGTTTGAGGATTTGCATCATTTAATTTACAGAACATGCCCACAACTTTGAAGATGTTTTTTTTTTATTGTGAAGCAAACAACAAATAGGACAAAATAGCAGAAAAAGTCAATGTGCATAACTATTCACCCCCCTAAAGTCAATATTTTTTAGAGCCACCTTTTGCGGCTATCACAGCTCCAGTCGCTTTGGATAGGTCTCTATGAACTTGCCACATCTTACCACTGGGATTTCCATTCCTCCTTGCAAAACTGCTGCAGCTCCTTCAAGTTGGGTGGTTTGCGCTTGTGAACAGCAATCTTTCAGTCTGACCACAGATTTTCTATTGAAATGAGGTCTGGGCTTTGACTAGGCCATTCCAACACATTTACATGTTTCCCCTTAAACCACTCAAGTGTTTCTTTAGCAGTGTGTTTGAGGTCATTGTCCTGCTGAAAGGTGAACCTCCATCCTAGCCTCAAATCACATACAGAGTGGTACAGGTTTTGCTCAAGAATATCCCTGCATTTAGCACCATCCATCTTTCCCTCAACTCTGACCAGTTTCCCAGTCCCGACTGCTGAAAAACATCCCCACAGCATGATTCTGCCACCACCATGTTTCACTGTGGGGATGGTGTTCTTTGGGTGATGTGATGTGTTGGGTTTGCGCCAGACATAGCGTTTTGTTTGATGGCCAAAAAGTTCAGACCAGAGCACCTTCCTCCATACATTTTGGGAGTCTCCCACATGCCTTTTCGCAAACTCAAAATGTGCCATTCTGTTTTTTGCTGAAAGTAATGGCTTTCTTCTGGCCACTCTGTCATAAAGCCCAACTCTATGGAGCGTACGGCTTATTTTGGTCCTATGTACAGATACTCCAGTCTCTGCTGTGGAACTCTGCAGCTCCTCCAGGGTTACCTTAAGTCTCTGCGCTGCCTCTCTGATTAATGCCCTCCTTGCCCGGTCCGTGAGTTTTGGTGTGCGGCCGTCTCTTGGCAGGTTTGCTGTTGTGCCATGTTCTTTCCATTTGGTTATGATAGATTTGATGGTGCTCCTAGGGATCATCAAAGATTTGTTTTTTGTTTTTATAACCTAACCCTGACTTGTACTTCTCAACAACATTGTCCCTTACATGTTTGGAGAGTTCCTTGGTCTTCATGGCCATGTTTGGTTAGTGGTGCCTCTTGCTTAGGTGTTGCAGCCTCTGGGGCCTTTGAAAAAGGTGTGTATATGTAATGACAGATCATGTATCACTTAGATTGCACACAGGTGGACATTATTTCACTAATTGTGTGACTTCTACAGGTACTTGGTTGCACCAGAGCTTTTTATGGGCTTCATAACAAAGGGGGTGAATACATACGCACATGCCAATTATCATTTTTTTATTTCTGAAAAATAGTTTAAGTGCCGGTTCACACTGCTGCGCTGTGAATTTGTTCCGTTTTTTCAGTCCATTCTGAGGTGCGAATTTACCGCGTTTTTGCCGCGATTTTAATGCGAATTTCAGGAGTGGGACATGGCTGCGATTAATGTTTTTGTGGAGAATAGTGTGGTGGAATTCGCACATATGTGAACCATCAAATGCGATTTCAGAACGATTTACATTGATGTCTATGGAGACTAAATTCGCAACGCAACACTCTAAACTCGCACAAGACCCTTTTTTTCATCGCATCGCATTCGGAGAGGAATCGCAACGCATAGATGTGAACCACCATCATTGAAAACAATTACTTTTTGGATGACATGCGAATCTAGTTTGTGTTTAACGCATCGCATTCGGTATCAACTCGCACAAGTGTGAACCGGCACTTATGTATATATTTTTCTAATTTTACTTCACCAACTTAGACTATTGTGTTCTGATCCATCACATATAATTCAGATTAAAAAAACTTGAACTAAAGGCTGTAATGTAACAAAATAGGTAAAAAGCCAGAGGGGGGGGGGGGGGGGTCAATACTTTTGCAAGGCACTCTACTAGTAAGCATATCTCAACATGTTTCAGAAACATTGAACCATAGACTATAATGAGAACGATCCAACCAGAAATTTGGAACTAAAATCTTTTTCAAACACTGAAAAACTCACAACCTGAAGTATGGTCAACAAGCAATAGGACTGCCTTCTAAGAACCTAAGAACTGGCATCAGACAAAGGATGCAGAAGCCCTGTACACACGGGCGGGAGTCTCGTCAGGAAAAAAAACGTTGGTTTTCCCGACGAGATTCCCGGCAAGCTTTTCTTGCTCGCCGAGTGTACACATGGCACATTCAAAAGAACCGCTGTTCTTTTGAATGGCAAGAACGTGGTGACGTCATCGACTACGACGAGCATGCGCTCGTCACATTTGATGCCGTCGCCGCCATCTTGCTTCACCCTACACTACCCTTGTAAGCTACCGCGCATGCGTCAAAGTCCCATCGAGCATGCGTGGGTTTACCTGGAGACAGGTAAGCATACACACGCACGGTTTTCTCTTCGGGAAACAGGCAGACGAGAATCCCGACGAGAAAATAGAGAGCAGGTTCTCTATTTTTCTCATCGAGATTTCCGGCAGTTTTCCCAACGAGAAACCATACACACGGCCGTTTTCTTGCCGAGAAAACTGGCCGTGTGTACAAGGCTTTAAGAGTAATCTCTTAGAGGAAGGAAGACTAGAACTGCCCTAGGATGAGAAGTCTGCAAACCTTAACTCGCCTGATCCTATAAGGAGTAAAGAAACAAGAAAGTCCAAATCCAGAATGACCAAAAGGGCAGACATTTACCTCGCCAAGGTGATAAAATTTCAGGTAGCACCCTAAGGTTTATCTAGATCAAAAGAACCTCAAATAAATTTAACAGTGATTACTTAGCCCACCTAGCGAACCAAGGTGCGATCGAGTCAGCCTGATCAACTAGGGTAAATACATGGGAAGTTCCCATACAAGGATAGGTAAGGGATGGAGGGAAAAAGCACCCCTGGGGTTGAGCCCTATAGGAAAACTTGCTGAACTATCCTACTCAAAGGGTTACATGGCTCAGAGATGCTCCTGACTCCCCAGATCCAACGATGCATCAGAGTCCATGGAAAAATAGTCAGGAGATTTATCAAGATGGCAAAGAACATTTACATGGGTAAAGCCAGAGCGAGGAAGATTGCCTTAAGGGCCTACTTCTCCATTCTGCAAAACAAACAAGTGAGCAGATTCCTTGGAGCAATCAGAGCTTTACCTGCTACTGCCAGAGGTTTCCTGTGTAAGGAAACCAGCTTGTTTAGCATGCATATGGCCCAGGGAAAACGTGTGGAGGAACTTGACTGGCCTGCACAGAGTCCTCACCACAACCCGATAGTAAACCTTTGGGATGAATTAAAGTGAAGACTGTGAGCCAGGCCTTCTTGTCCAACATCAGTGCCTGAAGCTGTTATAGCTGCAAAGGGTGGGCCAACTCAATATTGAACCCTACAGACTCAGAGTGGGATGCCATTAAAGTTCATATGCGTGTAAAGACAGGTGTCCCAATACTTTTGGTAATATAGTGTACATTGCTTGCCACAGCAATACATCCTGTTAATCCTCGATAGGAGGCTTGCCATCACTACGACTTTGTCCAACAGTATCAGTAGGACACGTGATGTAAGGGGGGACTCTGATGAAGGCACCCAATGTAAGGTGGATCTATGATGGAGAAGCGTGATCAAGGAAGCACTCTAACGGGGACTCCAGATGTAAGGGGGCACTGTAAACAAAACGCTGATATATGAGGGCACTGTGATGGGGACATTTAATGTAAGGGGACACTGTGATAGAGACACCTAATGTAAGGGGGCACTGTGATGGGGACACCTAATGTAAGGGGGCACTGTGATGGGGACACCTAATGTAAGGGGGCACTGTAATGGGGACACCTAATTTAAGGGGGAACTGTGATAAAGACACTGATATATGAGGACACCTAATGTAAGGGGGCACTGTGATGGGGACACCTAATTTAAGGGGGAACTGTGATCAAGACTCTATGGGGGCACTGTGATGTGGATACCTGATGTAAGGGGCATTGTGATGAGGACACCTAATGTAAGGCGGCACTGTGATAAGAATACCTGATGTAAGGGGGGACGCTGATGGGGACACACAATGTAAGGGGACACTGTGATGGGGATGCCTGATCTAAGGGAGCACTCTGACAGATGTCCAGATGTAAGGGAGAACTGTAATCAAGACTCTGATATATGGGGCACTGTGATGAGGACACCTGATGTAAGGGGGCACTGAGATGGAGATGCCTGTTGTAAAGGGGATACTGAGATGAGGACACCTATTTTAATGGGAAACGGTAATCAAGACCCTGATATATGGGGCACTGTGATGAGGACACCTGATGTAAGGGGGCAATGCATTGATGACACCTGATGTAAGGGGTCATGTTGATAGGGACTCTGATATAAGGGGGCACATTTATAAGGACTGATATAAGGGGGCACATTGATAAGGACTCTGATATATGGACACACCTGATATAAGGGGGGGCACATTGATAAGGACTCTGATATATGGACACACCTGATATAAGGGGGGCACGTTGATAAGGACTCTGATATATGGACACACCTGATATAAGGGGGGCACATTGATAAGGACTCTGATATATGGACACACCTGATATAAGGGGGGCACATTGATAAGGACTCTGATATAAGGGGGGCACATTGATAAGGACTCTGATATAAGGGGGCACGTTGATAAGGACTCTGATATTTGGACACACCTGATATAAGGGGGGCACATTGATAAGGACTCTGATATATGGACACACCTGATATAAGGGGGGCACGTTGATAAGGACTCTGATATATGGACACACCTGATATAAGGGGGGCACGTTGATAAGGACTCTGATATATGGACACACCTGATATAAGGGGGGCACATTGATAAGGACTCTGATATAAGGGGGGCACATTGATAAGGACTCTGATATAAGGGGGGCACATTGATAAGGACTCTGATATATGGACACACCTGATATAAGGGGGGCACGTTGATAAGGACTCTGATATATGGACACACCTGATATAAGGGGGGCACGTTGATAAGGACTCTGATATAAGGGGGGCACATTGATAAGGACTCTGATATATGGACACACCTGATATAAGGGGGGCACGTTGATAAGGACTCTGATATAAGGGGGGCACATTGATAAGGACTCTGATATATGGACACACCTGATATAAGGGGGGCACATTGATAAGGACTCTGATATAAGGGGGGCACATTGATAAGGACTCTGATATAAGGGGGGCACATTGATAAGGACTCTGATATATGGACACACCTGATATAAGGGGGGCACGTTGATAAAGACTCTGATATATGGACACACCTGATATAAGGGGGGCACATTGATAAGGACTCTGATATATGGACACACCTGATATAAGGGGGGCACATTGATAAGGACTGTGATATAAGGGGGGCACATTGATAAGGACTGTGATATAAGGGGGGCACATTGATAAGGACTCTGATATATGGACACACCTGATATAAGGGGGGCACATTGATAAGGACTCTGATATATGGACACACCTGATATAAGGGGGGCACATTGATAAGGACTCTGATATAAGGGGGGCACATTGATAAGGACTCTGATATATGGACATACCTGATATAAGGGGGGCACATTGATAAGGACTCTGATATATGGACATACCTGATATAAGGGGGGCACATTGATAAGGACTCTGATATAAGGGGGCACGTTGATAAAGACTCTGATATATGGACACACCTGATATAAGCGGGGCACATTGATAAGGACTCTGATATATGGACACACCTGATATAAGGGGGGCACATTGATAAGGACTCTGATATATGGACACACCTGATATAAGGGGGGCACGTTGATAAGGACTCTGATATATGGACACACCTGATATAAGGGGGGCACATTGATAAGGACTCTGATATAAGGGGGGCACATTGATAAGGACTCTGATATATGGACATACCTGATATAAGGGGGGCACATTGATAAGGACTCTGATATATGGACATACCTGATATAAGGGGGGCACATTGATAAGGACTCTGATATAAGGGGGGCACGTTGATAAAGACTCTGATATATGGACACACCTGATATAAGGGGGGCACATTGATAAGGACTCTGATATAAGGGGGGCACATTGATAAGGACTCTGATATATGGACATACCTGATATAAGGGGGGCACATTGATAAGGACTCTGATATATGGACATACCTGATATAAGGGGGGCACATTGATAAGGACTCTGATAAAAGGGGGGCACGTTGATAAAGACTCTGATATATGGACACACCTGATATAAGGGGGGCACATTGATAAGGACTCTGATATATGGACATACCTGATATAAGGGGGGCACATTGATAAGGACTCTGATATAAGGGGGGCACGTTGATAAGGACTCTGATATAAGGGGGGCACATTGATAAGGACTCTGATATATGGACACACCTGATATAAGGGGGGCACATTGATAAGGACTCTGATATAAGGGGGGCACATTGATAAGGACTCTGATATAAGGGGGGCACATTGATAAGGACTCTGATATATGGACACACCTGATATAAGGGGGGCACGTTGATAAAGACTCTGATATATGGACACACCTGATATAAGGGGGGCACATTGATAAGGACTCTGATATATGGACACACCTGATATAAGGGGGGCACATTGATAAGGACTCTGATATATGGACACACCTGATATAAGGGGGGCACATTGATAAGGACTCTGATATATGGACACACCTGATATAAGGGGGGCACATTGATAAGGACTGTGATATAAGGGGGGCACATTGATAAGGACTCTGATATATGGACACACCTGATATAAGGGGGGCACATTGATAAGGACTCTGATATATGGACACACCTGATATAAGGGGGGCACATTGATAAGGACTCTGATATAAGGGGGGCACATTGATAAGGACTCTGATATATGGACATACCTGATATAAGGGGGGCACATTGATAAGGACTCTGATATATGGACATACCTGATATAAGGGGGGCACATTGATAAGGACTCTGATATAAGGGGGCACGTTGATAAAGACTCTGATATATGGACACACCTGATATAAGCGGGGCACATTGATAAGGACTCTGATATATGGACACACCTGATATAAGGGGGGCACATTGATAAGGACTCTGATATATGGACACACCTGATATAAGGGGGGCACGTTGATAAGGACTCTGATATATGGACACACCTGATATAAGGGGGGCACATTGATAAGGACTCTGATATAAGGGGGGCACATTGATAAGGACTCTGATATATGGACATACCTGATATAAGGGGGGCACATTGATAAGGACTCTGATATATGGACATACCTGATATAAGGGGGGCACATTGATAAGGACTCTGATATAAGGGGGGCACGTTGATAAAGACTCTGATATATGGACACACCTGATATAAGGGGGCACATTGATAAGGACTCTGATATAAGGGGGGCACATTGATAAGGACTCTGATATATGGACATACCTGATATAAGGGGGGCACATTGATAAGGACTCTGATATATGGACATACCTGATATAAGGGGGGCACATTGATAAGGACTCTGATATAAGGGGGGCACGTTGATAAGGACTCTGATATAAGGGGGGCACATTGATAAGGACTCTGATATATGGACACACCTGATATAAGGGGGGCACATTGATAAGGACTCTGATATAAGGGGGGCACATTGATAAGGACTCTGATATATGGACATGCCTGATATAAGGGGGGCACATTGATAAGGACTCTGATATATGGACATACCTGATATAAGGGGGGCACATTGATAAGGACTCTGATATAAGGGGGCACGTTGATAAAGACTCTGATATATGGACACACCTGATATAAGCGGGGCACATTGATAAGGACTCTGATATATGGACACACCTGATATAAGGGGGGCACATTGATAAGGACTCTGATATATGGACACACCTGATATAAGGGGGGCACATTGATAAGGACTCTGATATATGGACACACCTGATATAAGGGGGGCACGTTGATAAGGACTCTGATATATGGACACACCTGATATAAGGGGGGCACATTGATAAGGACTCTGATATAAGGGGGGCACATTGATAAGGACTCTGATATATGGACATACCTGATATAAGGGGGGCACATTGATAAGGACTCTGATATATGGACATACCTGATATAAGGGGGGCACATTGATAAGGACTCTGATATAAGGGGGGCACGTTGATAAAGACTCTGATATATGGACACACCTGATATAAGGGGGCACATTGATAAGGACTCTGATATAAGGGGGGCACATTGATAAGGACTCTGATATATGGACATACCTGATATAAGGGGGGCACATTGATAAGGACTCTGATATATGGACATACCTGATATAAGGGGGGCACATTGATAAGGACTCTGATATAAGGTGGGCACGTTGATAAGGACTCTGATATAAGGGGGGCACGTTGATAAAGACTCTGATATATGGACACACCTGATATAAGGGGGGCACATTGATAAGGACTCTGATATATGGACACACCTGATATAAGGGGGGCACATTGATAAGGACTCTGATATATGGACACACCTGATATAAGGGGGGCACATTGATAAGGACTCTGATATATGGACACACCTGATATATGGGGGGCACATTGATAAGGACTGTGATATAAGGGGGGCACTGTGGTGGGAACAGTCGATGTAAGAGGACACCGATAGGACGGCTGATATCGGGATGTGTAGAAATGTTATCTTTATTATTTTATTTTTCTATACAATGACTTTCTATACACAAGGATGGGACTCATAGGCACAGACAGGAGATTCAGACCTCCTCTGCTGGAAGAAAATATTGCTGACTGGCCCTCCCTGACTTGTAATGGAATCTCCCCTCATCTAAACAATAAAATCCCCCCCCTCTGGTAACCTTCTGATGTATTCCTGAATTCGCACACCTCCAGTGTAGAGGAGTGACCCCTATGTATGGAGTATTAGTGAGCTGTGCCGGATGCGGATGACCCGGGGACGCGGTCACTACAGTAACAGCCGGCTCAGCACATCGGCCTCATCCACAAGCCGGGAGCGAACTTCTCCTTGCAGAGCAAAGACGGAAGAGGCGCGGCCTTCGCTCAGGCGACGCTCCTCCTATCGGGCCTTTTAAATGAGATGCGCATGCGCAGTCGGGCTAAATCGGGACTTAGCTGTTACACAATCCGCTGTGTGTCTCTGCCCACTCTCATTTTGCTGTTGCTTCTCCTGGCTGTACCCTGCGCCTTCCCCCAGACACACAATACGGGAGCCGTCCATACTGCTGACTCCTTCTCTTCTCCAGCAGATCTCTGTGCTCGACGCCTAGGCTCCTTACCGGCTCCCCTCCATTCATTCACCGATCCCCCCTCTCTGTACTTGGTGAGGATGAGTGGGGATAACAGCCACAACGACTCACAGGTAAGCTGATCACCTTCCTTATCCCCCCCCCCCCCAAACCTTTCCTAGATGAGCCCCCTAGCCACATGGTCTGCCCCAGTTCCTGGAAACCATCAGATCCGGGTGAGAAATCCCTTTAAACGGCCACAATGTATCAGTGAGCTCGTGTTCCAGCTGTACAGTCTTCTCTGCTTCCTCTTCAGTCTTCCCAACCTTCTAAACGCATGCTGCCCCCCCCCCCTTCACCCTGACAGTTATAATGTATCTCTGATCACCCCCCCCCCCCCCCCATCATCTCACCTCCAGAAACATCCAGGCCCTGGACATGAACTTCCCCCCCCCCCCCCCCTCATTTAGGAGGCCATGAGCCAGATCTGATGATGATTAGAGATATTATTATATTTATACTATAGGATCTGATCCATTTATTATATGTGGGATCTCATCCCTCTTCTATTATAGGTAAGATCCTATTCTAGATCTATTACAGGATCTCCTACATTTGTTCTAGGTAGGGTCTGATACCCCCTTATATTAGAGGTAGGGCCTTCTACATTTATGTTCATTGATTATGGGTGGGATCCTATATTATAGCTCAAATGGGATCTGATACACTTAATATTATATTATTGGTAAGATCTGATAAATCTTAAAAGATCTGATCCCTCTTTACAGGTAGGGGCCTCCATTATAGGTAGGATCTGATGAATCTTTTACAAATGGGATCAGATCTCTTCATAAATTGCAAATAAAACATTTAATAAGATCCTGTATTGTAATGCATGCGATCTGATGACTTATTGGGGGACCCCCTTTATTGGGGGGGGGACATATGGTGCACCCTGTTCTTTAAATATAATCAGGTACTTTCATAAATAGGGTCTAAAACCTCTAATGTTCCAGGAAGGATCTGATGCATCTTATATATTTTATGATCTGATCCATATTACACTATAGATGTGATCTGATGATTCCTTGGGGTGCCCCCTTTTTTGGGGGGTGCATGTTATAACAATGATCAGATACTTTCTATAACTAGTATCTGATGCATGTGATGTTATAGGTAGGATCTGATGCATCTTATGTTTTTTATGATCTGATTCATATTTGTACTATAGATGTGATCTGATGAGGTGTTGGGGTGCCCCCTTTTTATTGGGGGTGCATGTTATAACAATGATCAGATACTTTTTATAACTAGGGTCTGTTACATGTAATAGGTAGGATCTGATACATCTTGTATGGTTTATGATCTGATTTATATCGTATTCTACTATAGATGTGATTTGATGAAGTGTTGGGGTGCCCCCTTTATTTAGGGGGGGTTGTGATGAATGTTATAACAATGATCAAATACTTTTTATAACTAGGATCTGCTACATGTAATGTTATAGGATGGATCTGATATCTGTTGTGTTCTGATCTATAGATGGGGGTTCTGATTATTGGGGATCCCCTTTATTTAGAGGGTATGGTGACCTCAATTAGTAAAGTGTGATTTTTGGGGTGCGGGTAGTTAGCAGAGCCCTCTTTTTTTATCTGACCAGCACCCCCATGTCCTGATTTTCTCTTTCTCTTTCCTGTAGATCGACGCGAATTTTCGGGCAAACGGTAAGTCCTGGGGTCCCCCGGTTAGTGTGGGGGTGTGGGGCACATTTTGGGGTTGCAATGAGTGTGGATTGGGGTGTGGGCTCCCCCTGTTTTTCCTTTTCCCATCCCCCCTCCTCCTCCTCCTCCTCCTCTCACTCTCTCCTTCCTCCTCTAGAAAGGGCAGACATGGCGTCCAGAGACTAAGTCCCGTCTGCTCGCTCACCGGCTTCTTTGTTCACCTCCAGAGCCTTCCATCCGGCCCGTGGAGGGTGGCCCCCGGCTAAAAACACCCTATTTCTGTTGAGACCGAACCGATCTCCAATATGCCGTTCTCCCCGGGCTCCTCCGACCTTGTTTACCCACAGTTTTCCCCGTCTGAAAGTCGACTTTCAGGCGGTGGGGACTTAGTCTCTGCGCCATTTTCTTTTTTTTCTCTGCTGCCTGTGTGTGAGTGAGTGAGCAGTGTGTGTGTGTCAGGCCTGGGCTGCAGGGCTGACATGGCTGCTGCTAGAGGCCTGGGCTGTGTGCACCACACTCTGAAATCTGCTCAAATCACTTTATATTGTGTCCATTTCTCATTACCACACATTATATTTTATAAATGTGCTCAGAGACAACTAATGACTCTGGGAGCTGCTATACATTATCCAGTCACTATTAACAATGCTAATTCTTCGTGAATAAAACACTTTAATAAAGTTTTATTTTTACCTCAAGTCTGTCAGCACGCGCCTAAAGCTGGACCGATACCAATGTTTTCTCATTTACGGTGAAATAATAAAAAATAAAGACAATGACGTCTGGTGTTTACGAAGCACAACTGTGTCAGTGACTCGGTCAGGTTTTTAGTAATTACCAGGTTGTGATTTGCACGTGAAAAATTTGAGTAGTCACCGCTCTCATACGGAAAAGTTTGCATCTAGATGGGTAACAATTTTTTTTTGTAGATGTAGCGATATGTCATTCTGTACATATCTAAATCCAAACTTTTCAGTACAAAAGTTGAGACTACAATATTTGATATAGTGGCCTACTACTACTAAACCACCACTGACGCCGTTTTGGTACAGAAGTACGAAACGCTTTTTTACTTTTTTTTTTTTTTTTCCCCCATAAATGAGTGTTCAGCAATGGCAGACTTCATGTTTCTTTCAGGTACAGTATCTATAACCACAAAAAACTACCACCTCCTGGGAATTCAAAATTTTGAGGTAAAAATACAAGACCAATAAAGAGACATGCCGCTTTGTCATACTGTACATCTTTGAATTTTTTATATCCACCTAAACCCAAACTTTCCAGTACAAAAGTTGTGACTACAATATTTGATATAGCGGCCTACTACTACTAAACCACAACTGATAGTTTTAGTTCATAAGTACAAACCACCTATTAACTTTTTCTGCCATAAGACCCCACATTTTTCATGCGCGTTTGGGCTAAAAATGGTGCCTGAAAAATGCCTCCCCTGCAGCCACCGTGTGAGAGCCCGAGTGCTTTCACACTGGGGCGGTGCGCTTGCAGGACGTTAGAAAAAGTCCTGCAAGCAGCATCTTTCGAGCAGTGTGGGAGCAATCAATGGGCACTGCTGCCAAAGCGCCTCGGCAGCGGCGATTTGCAGGCGCTAACCCCTTAGCGGCGCTTTACCGCTGTAATAGCGGCCGTATAACGCCCCAATGTGAAAGTACTCTTAATGAGAGGTCAGCATTGGCAGCCTCCATGTTCCTTTCAGGTACAGTATCTATAAGACCCGGTTCACACAGGGGCGACCTGTCAGGTGACTTGGCCATCTGACAAGTTGCGCTCCATTCTGTACAATGGAACCGTTCTAATAGGAGAAACTCAAGTAACTCTGACTTGGAAAAAGGTTCCTGTACTACTTTGGGGCGGCTTGCATTGACTTCTTTACAGAAGTTGTTTTGCAAGCCACGCTGTACGGGACAGCTTCAGAGTCGGGCGACTCTGAAGCCGCCCCTGTGAACTAAGTATTTATAAAAATTAAAACCCGCGCTTACAGACTGTGCAGTGATAATTGATAAATAAATTGATAGCTCCGCAGCTGCTGCAACAAGAGGTCTAACACCTCAAAAAGGAAAAAATATTGGATATTTGCAGCGCTTGCAGAAAAGTAAGTGAGCAAAGAAAATGTCACAAATGCTTGTAGCACAAACATCTATAAGTAAATAACTTATCTGACGTATCAACAATTATGGTATAAAACAATAGTGAACAAACTTAAAGTTCATCAAATAGCAGTTATATCACTCCTGGAGAACTGAGTGTTTCCACACCAGAAATCAGTTGTTGGTTCCTAGATGAAAAAATCCATTCTAATGGCCCCGCTCGTCAGATAGGGAAATAATAAGAGATCTCACCAACTAAAGTCCAGGCAGACTTCATCTCATGTGGATGGGCTCCATAGTACCAGCAGCAAAGACATTTAAATGACCATATGGAAAGAAAAGGAAAACATACATGTGAAGTACCGCTAGTAAACAGACAGCATGGCGCTGCTCGCAAAGAGACTCACAGGACTGCAGTGATAAACAAGCGTCAGTGTTGTTTCCCGGGTACACAGCGTGCGTTCCACCGAAACCGGAAGTAGCGTCACTGGTTCTGAATTGGCCGGAAATTACGTCAACGCGTTTCGCCCCTCCTCCAGGGCATCATCAAGGACATGGCAGTCCTGTGAGTCTCTTTGCGAGCAGCGCCATGCTGTCTGTTTACTAGCGGTACTTCACATGTATGTTTTCCTTTTCTTTCCATATGGTCATTTAAATGTCTTTGCTGCTGGTACTATGGAGCCCATCCACATGAGATGAAGTCTGCCTGGACTTTAGTTGGTGAGATCTCTTATTATTTCCCTATCTGACGAGCGGGGCCATTAGAATGGATTTTTTCATCTAGGAACCAACAACTGATTTCTGGTGTGGAAACACTCAGTTCTCCAGGAGTGATATAACTGCTATTTGATGAACTTTAAGTTTGTTCACTATTGTTTTATACCATAATTGTTGATACGTCAGATAAGTTATTTACTTATAGATGTTTGTGCTACAAGCATTTGTGACACATTTTCTTTGCTCACTTACTTTTCTGCAAGCGCTGCAAATATCCAATATTTTTTCGCCCCTGTGAACTGGCTCTAACAGGGGTGCCCAACCTTTTGAGGAGCGAGGGCCCCTTTATCAACTTGGTAACCGGTCATATGCAGAGCAGACACGGACACAGCCCGCTCTACTCTATGGGCCCTCTGATCTGCCCAGACAGAAGGGGACAGATCCCCTTTTGTTTAAGTGGATCAGGTTGGAGATAGGTGGGTGTAAACAAACACAAGTCCGATATGCCGCTCTATAGAGGTGAATGGAGGGTCCGACTGGGCATGCCAGGCCGGACGGATCATGTGAAAGGGGCCTAAGGCTGTGGTTTACCTGCACCTCAGCCGACCTCAATCTTCACTTCTTCCTCAGGACTCCTGCAGGTATCGCTGGCTGCTGCTGTACCCCAGGTGGGTGCTGCTGGTCGGCATTGCTGGCTGGTTCCTGACCCATCAGCGTGACAGGATCCGGCGCTGGAGGAAGCATGCAGTAGAGAGCAGAGCTGATGCTTCCTGTATCTCTCCTGTCACAGAAGGAGTACCTTTGGTATCAATCTGTCTGTGACATGAGCCTGGGCTATACTGGAAGCATCCGCTCTTCTTCCTCTAGCGTCGGCTTAGTTCTTCACACTGATGCTCAGGGATGGCAGGTCGTGAACCCATGATCTGGGCTTGCTGATCCACCCTCCCAGAGCACGAGGTGGCGGGCCACTTCAGAGGGCACTGCGGGCCGCATGTGGGCCAGCGGTTGGGCACCCCTGATCTATAACAAATAAAAACTACCACCTCCTGGTAATCCTTGTATTTTTTTCCTTTAAAATTTTGAACAGTAAGGAGACATACTGCTTTGTCGAACTGTACAGCTCTATGAATTTTATATCCATCTAAATCAAAACTTTCCAGTACAAAAGTGACTAAACTATTTGATATAGCGGCCTACTACTACTAAACCATGACTGCCATAGTTTTGGTTCATACGTACAAACATCTTTTTATCTTTTTTGCCATATGGGTCAGTTCACACTACTGCAACCTGGTAGCTGCGCTATTTTGCCAGGCGACTTCCTGCTGACTTGAGTACTATTTTATTATGACTTTGGAAGCCACTTTCAGGAAAGCCTGGGTAATCTTCCTGTAATGTCAGATTCAAATCGCATCAATCTAGACGGGGATCCGACTCAGTGGTGACTTCTATTAGTCTATGGGCACAGTTGGAGCGACTTCAGTAGTGCTAAGACGGCTCTCATTGACTAACATGGAATTTCACATGTCATGCGACTTGGGGGTCTCACAAGTCGGGTTCCAAGTCGTGGCAGTGTGAAGCAAGCCTAAATATGATGTCGGCAATGGCAACCTCCATGTTTCTTTCAGGTACAATATCTATAAAACTAAAAATTACCACCCCTTGGCATTAAAAATTGAGGTGAAAATTCAAGACTAGTAAAGAGATGTATCACTATGTCGAAACTGTACATCTCTCTATGAATTTTATATCCACCTAAATACACAAGGTTTCAGTACAAAAGCTGTGACTACAATATTTGATATAGCGGCCTACTACTAAACCGCGACTGACACTGTTTTGGTTCATAAGTACAAAACACCTTTTTAACTTTTTTGCCATAAAGCTTGGTTCACACTATTGCGACCTGAAAGTTACACGGCTTATGGTGCGACTTTTCCAGGTGACTTGCCGACTTGGGTACTACTTTCATGCGACTTTTGGAAATGCCTGGGTAATCTTCCTGTAATTTCAGATCCAAACCACATCAATCTAGATGAGGATCTAACTCGAAGGCGACTTCCATTAAAGTCTATGGGCACAAGTCATATAGAAGTCGCCTTGAAGTAGTGCAGGATCCTTTTTCTAAAGTCGGAGCAACTTCAGTAGTGCTAACTAAGACAGCTCCCATTGACTAACATGGGATTTTGGGGCCTCATAAGTTGGATCCCAAGTTGCAACTTTGTGAACTGAGCCTGAATGAGAGGCCGCAATGGCAGCCTCCATGTTTCTTTTAGGTACAGTATCTATAACAATGAAAAACTATCACCAACTGGCAATCCAAAATGTTGTGGTAAAAGCTGAAGTACAGTAAAGTGTTGTACCAATGTCACACTGTACACGTCACTTTAGGATGGCTTCATGCTGGCCTTTTGCTAAAGTTCAGCTAACCTGCAGTTTTTGCGTGGGTTAGCTGCACTTTCCTATAGACTTCTATGAGATCCTGTGGTCTTAAAGCACACCAAACCTCCTTTTTATGCTACATCTTTGGTGCGCTTTCTGAAACCACACCAAAACCGCAGGACATTATAACAGTCTATAGGAAAGTGCGGCTAACACGCATGAAAATAGTGGTTAGCTGCTCTTTGCCCAAAGCGCAGCAGGACCGCCTCAGGACTGTGAATCCACTTTTTTTTAATTTTTTTTTCTGTACTTGAAATTTTACCTCAAAGTTTTGGAATGTAGGTATAGTATAGCTTTTAGTTTCCTAAATAAATGTATGTAGTCGCTGCTGTCGTACTGAATCTTCAAGGAACGTTCAGATTTAGGTTAGTATTAAATGCATAGAAGAAAGAAGTTACCGCTCAGACGTGGCTGTTGATCTGCTCACAGGATCCGAAGCCGTGGGTGCAGGCGATGGCATATAACAATGCAGAAACTAAAGAAAAGCTTGGACAGCCGCACTCCAAAAAATTTGTTGGTTCTTTATTTAAAGAAACAAGGTCACATCAACATGTATAACAGCAAGTGGAGCTGACATGTTTCACACTGCAAATCAGTGCTTAATCAGAGCAATCCTCTTGCTGTTTTTTGCTGTCATATGTGTTGATGTGACCTTGTTTTTTTAAATAAAGAACCAACAAATTTTTTGGAGTCCGGCTGTCCAAGCTTTTCTTTAATTTCTGCATTAAATGCATAGAGATTTACATTACGACATGGTGGTATGTCTTTTACTGTTTTTGTATGCCAATAAGTGATGATTCTAGTACTGTATAGCTTTTTCGTTTTTAATGGAATTTTTGTAGTCAGTGCTCTCGTACTGAAACTTTAAGGTAAGTTTCGGTGGATATTAAATTTGATAGATTTTATTTTTACCTCAGCCCAGGTTCACACTGGGCTGCAGGAGTGAAGCCGTGCGAGTTCAGCTGAACTCGCACAATTTCACTCTCGCTGGCAGTCCCGATTTCAGCCGCGATTACAAAGATATCTGACACAGATGTCAATGTAACTCGCGGCCAAATTCGCAAAAAGTATTACAGAAACCACTTTTTGAAATCAATGCGGCGTCGCACCGATTAGGACGGTGCCATTGCCGGCAATTTGCGGCAAAGATCGACGTTTTGACATGCCAAATCGCATGTCAAAATGCACCAGTGTGAACCAGGGCAAAATTTCAGAACGCTAAGAAATGAGTTAGAACTGCTCTCGTACTAAAACTTCATGGAAAGTTTGGATTTAGGTGGGTATAAAACTTTTAGATATGTACAGTAGAACATGTCAATATGTTTTTACTGTTCTTGAATTTTTACTTAAAAATTTTTGAACGCTGAGCAATTGTGTGTTTGTGGTTTTTTTTTAATTTATTTTTTTTGTTAGGAAAGGTCAACTTGACCTTTTTATGGAATATTTGTAGTTACAGCTCTTGTACTGAAAGGCTTGGATTTTATTGTAGCTGGTTTTAAAATTCATAGATATGTACAACATCAGTATGTCGCTTTACTGTTCTTGAATATTAACCATTTGCCTACTGGTCACTTAAACCCCCTTCCTGCCCAGGCCAATTTTCAGCTTTCAGCGCTGTCACTCTCCCCCCCCCCCCCCCCCCCCCACAAATAGAGCTTTCTTTTGGTGGCATTTAATCACTGCTGGGTTTTTTTTTTATTGCTAAAAATTACAAACAAACAAACCTAAAAGACCACAAATTTAGAAAAAAAACAAAAACGTTTATTTTGTTTTAAAATGTTGTAAACGGGTAACTTTTCTCCTTCATTGATGTGCGCTGATGGGGTGGCTTTGATAGGTGGTGCTGGTGGGCACAGATGTGGTGGTGTCTTGCCCTCTTTGGGACCGATTTCCCTTTGACAGAAGCCGTTGATCTGCCTTTTTTTTTTTTTTTCTCCTCACACTGTCAGCATGAGGAGAAAAAGGCGATTACCGATCTTCTGTTTACATCTTGTGGACCCTTACTCCGATCTCTCATCAGCTGAGTCTCATTGACCCAGCTCACACGTTCGTGCCGGCCGCGGCGCAGATTTCACAGAGGTCCCGTGCGTCTTTGGTTCTGTTTCTAGTCCAAATTCAGGCCTGATTCGTCCCTGAAACAGAGAATGCGGACGCACCGGACCCCTGCTGTGAGCTGCATCCGATTTTTTTTTATTTTTAAGTGTGAACCCAGCTTTAAAAAAAATAATGTTTTAGGCAAGTATAAAATTCATGTATGCGTACACTACGGTGTATATACGAACACTACGACATACCCCTTTACTGTTGAATTTTTACCTGAAAGAATGCCAGGAGGTGGTAGTTAAGGTATAGTACAGCTTTAGTTCTTAAAGGAATATATGTAGTTACTGCCCTTGTACTGAAACTTTGAGGAAAGTCTGGATTTCAGGAAAATTCATAGATCTGTACAAGACATTTCAGTGTCATTTGTAGCGCCAGGAGGTGGTAGTTTTATAGTACAGTTTTGTGGGGGGGGTTTTATTTTTATACATTTTATTTATTTTTTTTTGTTAAAGGAAACCATTCTTGATTTATTTATTTTTTGTGGGGGTTTATTTTTTTGAAGGAAACCATTCCTGAAAAACACGGAGGCTTCCATTGCTAACCCCTCATTTACAGAAAGAAAAAAATAATATGGTTTCGTATTTACAAAGCAAAACCGTGTCAGCAACTTATTCAGGTTTTTTGGTTGCTGTATACATGTAAGCTTGGTATATGATAATTTAGTTACTATTCTCATACTGAAGCGCTGAGGGAAATTTAGATTTAAATGCGTATAAAATGTAGAGATTTGTACGGTACAAATCTGTACGTCACTTTACGGTTCTTGAATTTTTACCTGACACTTTTGGAACACCAGGAGCTTTAGTTGCAGTATAATTTTTATAGGTCTTTAGTTTCTGGAAAGTTCCTGAAAGAAACATGGAGGCTGCTATTGCTGACCCCTCATTTTACAGCAACAAAAAAAAGTTAAAGGCGTTTTTTTATTTACGAAGCAAAACTGTGTCAGTGAGTCAGTCAGTTTGATAATTATAGGCTTTGGTATGTACCTGCAAGCTTTAAATGAAATGGTGTAGTCACTGCTCTCGTACTGAAATTTCAAGGAAGGTTTGGATTTAAATGGATCTAAAATTCATAGAAATGTAGAGTACAACACCGTAGTATGTCTTTACTGTTCGGAAATTTGAGGTAAAAATTCAAGAATGCTGAGAAGTAGTAGTTATAGTATAGCTTTTAGTTCTTAAAGGAATGCATGTAGCCACTGCTCTCACGATGAAACTTCGAGAGGTTTGACATTAAGTGAGTATAAAATTCATAGATGTGTACAATACGACATCAGTATGTCGCTTTAGGCCCCATGCACACGAGACCCTGGGGCAAACTCTGCTGAACGCATGTTTTTTAAGGCTGAAACCGGCGTTTAGAAACTCCAGTTTTGCCGTGATTGCAGCCGCGTTTAGCGGCGTTTTACCGCGTTTGCGTCTGTAAGCGTTTAGTTAAACATCATAAGACCCTCCCTAAGCTCAAAAAACAGTATTATTTAACCATTTCAGACATTTTGTGAGACCAGAGTGAATAGCAGCAGCTGAGAGAGCAGCAGTGTACTTGTATTTAGTGTGTCACTTGTTACGTCACCTGCCACAAGTTGTGGATTGTCCACCTGCCACAAGTTGTGGATTGTCCGCAATGCAAACTATTTATTTTTTATGGTTTTTCATCATTTGCCATCATTTTTGAGATTTCTAATGTAAAAAAAAAGGTCGCCTTTAAAAACATTTATAAACTAAACCGCCGGTACCCGCCTTTAGCTGCATTTTGCATCTGAAACATGGAAATTTTTGCGTCTGAAACCATTTTTTTTGCTTTCAGAAAAACTAGGTTAAACGCAACTGCATATAAACGGCAAACGAGACAGTGTACATGGTCACATAAGAACATTGAAGGAGTTCAGGGGCAGTCGAAAAAAAAGTGTACAACTGCCTCTGAACGCGAGTTTAACAGCGTCCTGTGTGCATGGGGCCTTACTGTTCTTGAATTTTTACCTCAGAAGTTTGGAATGAGTAGTAGTAGTAGTAGTAGTTTTAGTTTAAAGAAATGTACAGGCAGTCTCCGACTTACGAACGGCCTCCCAGCTGCTTGTGATCCACGCTGGTCCTGGATACCTCCGAGCAGCTATCTTGCCACATTCCACACTGCAGTACTGCATGGCCAGAAGCGCCCGGAACATCCCTGCACAGGCGGACGTTACACTTGCAAGCAGTGTTCCGATTTACGAACATTCCACTTGCGAACAAACCTTCAGTCCTTCTTGTGTTCGTAACTCGGGGACTGCCTGTATGTTACCACTCATAGTGAAACTTAATTTATTTCTCTTGAATTTTTACCTGAAAATCTTGTAGTGCTAGTAGGTGGCAGTTTATTGCTCTACTGCCGTTTTATAAGCTTTTAGATGTTGAAGGAAACTGTTCCTGAAAGAAACCTGAAGGTTGCCATTGCTGACCTTTACCGAAAGCAGGAAACTGTTCCTGAAGGTTGCCATTGCTGACCTCCTTTACCGAAAGCACGAAACTGTTCCTGAAAGAAACCTGAAGGTTGCCATTGCTGACCTTTACCGAAAGCAGGAAACTGTTCCTGAAAGAAACCTGAAGGTTGCCATTGCTGACCTCCTTTACTGAAAGCACGAAACTGTTCCTGAAAGAAACCTGAAGGTTGCCATTGCTGACCTCATTTACCAAGCAAAACTATCAGCAACTCCTTCACGTTTTAGGTTGCCGTATGAACTTTGTATATGAAGGTGTAGTCACCGCTCTCCTACTGGAAACTTTAAGGGGTGTGTGTGTGTGTGTGTGTGTGTGTGTGTGTGTGTGTGAAGAAAAAAAATTCAGATGTGTGCAGTACCAAGTATCTGTACGCCACTTGTCTGTTCGTGAATTTTTAACTGAAAAATTCACAAACACTGTGAGGTGGTAGTTACCGTATGTACTCGAGTATAAGCCGAGATTTTCAGCCCTTTTTTTGGGCTGAAAGTGTCCCCCCCCCCCCCCCCCCCCCCCTCGGCTTATACTCAAGTCAGGGAAATTTTACATTGGAAATAGTACCCGGGAAAAAAAGTTGCGGCTGCGGCGTCCATCGTTCAAATCCCGCTGTCTCTTCCTGGTCCCTTCCGTGATAGGCGATTCTCAGCAGACACTCTCCGCCTATCACAAACGTTCTCTCATCCTCAGTTTCCCAGCAGACGTCTGTGATTGGCGGAACACCCAACACAGTGTCTGCTGGGAAACTGAGGATGAGAGAACGTTCGTGATAGGCAGAGAGTGTCTGCTGAGAATCGCCTATCACGGAAGGAACCAGGAAGAGACCGCGGGATTTGAACGATGGACGCCGCAGCCGCAACTTTTTTCAGGTACTATTTCCAATGTAAAATTTTAACAGTGAGGCTGGGAAACAGTGAGGCTGGGAAACGGTGAGGCATTGTTGACCCTTGGTTTATACTCGAGTCAGTAAGTTTTTCCCAGTTTTTTTGTGTCAACATTAGGTATCTCGGCTTATACTCGGGTCGGTTTATACTCGAGTATATACGGTATAGCTTTATAGTTCTTTAAAGCAAAGTATGTAGTCACCACTCTCGTAGTGACGCTTCAGTGTCTGGATTGAGGCAGGTATGAAATTCATAGATGTGTACAGTCAGACACAGTATCTGTTCATCACTTTTTTTTTTTATGCTTTAATCTTAAAATTTTCCAGTGCTGGGAGGTTGTAGTTCTATAGGGTTTTTAGTCGCTAAGGGAAACCATTCCTAAAAGAAACATGGAGGCTGCCCTCATTTACGTTGGAGGGGGGGGGGGGGGGATAAGACAATGGTGTCTCTTTATGAAGCAGTACTGTGACTCATTCACGTTTTAGTAATTATAGGTTGCAATGTTCACATAAGAACTCGGTATATGATGGTGTAGTCACTGCTCTAGTACTATAACTTCAAGGACAGTTTGGGTTTAGGTGAGTATACATTTCATAGATCTGTACAATATTTGTATGTTGCTTTAGGACTTATTCACACTAGAAGCCACGTTGTACTGCAGTCCCTGGGGAGCAGTGCTGATGCATCATTTGACGCATAATATTGCCTTGTCTATGTGCTGGGACTGCATTTGAACAAAAGCCAATGTAAATGGTGTAACTGGACCTTTATTTTTTTTTTTTTTTTGGTGGGTTGTTTGTGTGTTTATAATATAAAAAAAATAATTTATATTTTTTTTTTTTCTTGAAGTCGTTCGAAAACCTTATAGCAGGGAAAGGCACATTTTCAGAGGTTGAGATCTACCTAGAAAACATGGAGGAAATCCTAGATCCCGGGGTGTTTAGGCAGTACAAAAAAAAGAAAAGCCCACTGAGCTCCCAATAAAAATGGCATTAAGAACACCTAGTAGTATAGAGTTTTCAGTTGTTTTAAAGGAAAACTTTACTGAAAAACACATTGCAGACCGTCGTATTGATAATGCCATTTGCCTGGCTGTCGTGCTGATCTGACTTTTTTTTTTTTTTTTTTCTCTTTTATTGTATTTATTTTAAGTCCATAACAAGCATGCAGAGTAAAAAAAGTTGGACTTTCCTTTTAACGGAAAAAAGCAAAGCAATGCCAGGGACTCGGTTTGCGTACTTGTCCTAAGCCGGGGCCTGTTTACAGTTGCTGTGTGGTAGAGGCCCATGGGCTGCCTTGCCCATTGCGTAGACATGGTCTTGTGTTCTAATGAGTGCACTGGTGAGAGCAGACAGAAGCTATCAATTTTAGCATACTGGCAGCGTGAGGTGGTGCTTTCTGCCTTGTTACAACTCAAGGCGCAGTTTACTTTATTGAAACGTCAATGTAAGATTTAATTTCTATGCACTGGAACAGATACAGAAGGTGACTGATGTACTTGTATATAAGCTAGTTCCTTCCTGTATGCTCACGTGTGAGCGGGTGCAGGAAGGCGTATACCCGCATGCCTTTCTGCACCAGTAGAGCTGCCGCTTAGGAGATGCGCTGGGGTACCATAAATCCTAATGGCACCCCCACACACTGGAAAAAGCAGCACCTTTTTTTTTTTTTTTTCTTCCCCATAATGGGAACCGCACAGCACTATGCGGTTTCCCTGAGGGCACGTTTTTGAAGGAGGTGCATTTTCAGGAAGTACAGCAGCCCATTCAAATGCAGGCACCAGAAAAGTCTTAGATGTGAATCGGTTGTTATTTTTAAAAACGAAACCATTAACATATATTGGATAAAAAAAAAAAAAAACAGTTTAGAAACCCCCTAATCTTTGCCTTTAAACATGCATAATTGCTCACGTTTCAAAAGTAAACCCTCCTCTTAAGAGCTGTGGACAGGGTTCACCCATGAAACGCGTAAGCCACCATGAACAGGTTCTCTTGTATGTCATCTGTATCCAATGGGTTGAGCAAGTCTCAATGTGAACTGCAAAAAGGCAGGCAAAGAACTAGTAATCAGTTTTGGTTGTGGTATCCCTGCAGTTAATTTTTATTTATTTTTTTTCCCCCCCCTTTATTACTGACTTTTAATGGAGGCGGCCATCTTGGTAGAGACAGAGCTTAGTTCTTTCATGTCAGAGCCTCCAGCAAGAACAGTCCGCAGAAAAGTAATTAATTATCTCGTCAAACCTCCTGAGACTAAAGCTGGGGTCATACCAGTTTGCTGCGGTTTGGATACATATGATCCCAGTACTGAGCGCTCCTGGGGGTGAATTTTATTTATTTTTTAATTTTTTATCTCACAGGTAGCTGATGCTTACATAGTTACTCTGGTCGAAAGACACCAGTCCATCTAGGTACAGTCAATTGTATCTGCGTTTTTGCTTGCAGATTTAGGTGTACTTCCATCGTGCATTTTCTGAAAGCGCATTAAAGATGCAGCATGCAGGACTTCAATGTGCTTTCATGAAACCGCAGTCAGAGTGCACCTAAAACCACGTTTTTAAACGTGCATAAATCGCACTGCACCCGAACCACATCGTACTAGTTTTAGCTCAGCCTAACCATCAGTTACTGTAGCTAGCCTTAGATCTCACACCTTAGAAATAGTTATGAGGCTGTAGACCGGAGTGCCTAGGCACGTGCACTTTCAGCGGAAGTTTCAGACCACATACCCTTTTCAAGGTACTGCTTAGGCACAATTTTTAATACCTTCTATATTTTCTCCATAACCTAGCAAAATCATCAGTTAAGCTTTCAGACGTTGCTCTCAATAGGACTTGGCTGGCTGTAAAAGTCTGAGCTTGGCAAAGCAGCCAGGCACAGTCCTGCACCGTGGGACAACTGCCCATATTCAATGAGCTCTAAGCAATAGGTGAGTGGGCTTCACTAATGCCAATGGGGTTTGGATGGCCTCAAAGGATGCCTACACTATTTCCTATAATGGCTGCTTGCAGACTTTATTCAAGTAGTACTGAAGCCTGCGAACACCTTGTTTTTTAATGTGACTGCCTGCATTATGATCTCTTTATAATCTTCCAACTAAAGCCAAAGGTTGCTTTTAAGTCATCAAGCTGTCTGAAAGCTTTGCACATTCTATACATGTAAAAGCTTGCTGTGTACAATGCCCTTATTCAAACTGAAGCCTGTGTGTACAAAACCCAAGAAACACTGATCTCGTACCGCCTCTTTTCATTTTTAGGTGTCTCTAAACCCTGAACCAAAAATGTAATTCATTTCAGCTCAGCCGACTTTTTGGTGTGATTGTTGCATTTCTTTTCCTTTTTTTTTTTTTTTTTTTTTTTTTTTTTTTTTCCCTCTCTCCCCCCAAGCTTTTTTGCGTTTTTCACCTTGTGGACCTGTAAATGATATACATATATCTGCCCCTGAGTGACCGTCACTCCTCCACTGTATCTATCTAGGGAGCAGTGATTGTCACCCTAGGGCGTAGGCTGCTGTCCTGATATGGACTACAAACAGAGCTCCATCTCTTACACGTGGGGTGGGGAAACTGGCGGACTACAGAAGGTAGCATGGAAGGAAGTTTTTGCAGCTGGCGGGAAGTGATGGGGCACCTCCCGGCAAGTATTTTCTGTACTTGCTGAAAATATTCTTGGCTTGAAAGAAAATGAATGTAGCCACCACATCAAAGAATTGGTAGGCTGTATAATCTTTTATATTTTTACTCTTAATTTTTTTTTTTTTTTTTTTTTTGCCTTTAGATAATCTTTTGAGGTGATTGTAAAGGCCTCTTTATTTCTTAAATAATAAAGCGTTCTACTTGCTCTGTGCAGTGGTATTGCTCTTCTGGGATCAGCCAACAGTGTTGTCCCCTCTCCTTCTGTAGGTGCCCCCATAGCAAGCTGTGTGCTGTAGGGGCGTTTGCTCCTGAGTTGGGCTGTGTGCATCCATACACACAGCGTGGCTCAGCTCCGCTCCCTCATAGGGTTTGATTTACAGCAGCAGGGCCAACGTGTCCTGTGTGAAGAGTGAAAGAGCAGCTTTGCTGCAGATGGGCACAGCACTGGATCAAAAGAGCCAGGTACTGTAAGTATTGAAGGTTTTTTTACCTTAATGCAGAGGGTGCACTAAGGTAAAAAAGAAATAACTTTTATGCCTTTAGAACTACTTTAAAGTGGTAAGCCGCCGCCTTCTTTTTTTTTTTTTTTTTTTTTTTTTTTTTTTTTTTAGTTGTGTGGGTTTTTTTTATTTTCTTTGTACCAAACCGGTCATACTTCTATAAATATGCTGCACAATAAGCGCTGGAAGCTTCTTGGATGCAGTAATACGGCTTTACTTTTCATGGGAAAATATCAGAACGTGTCTTTGCATCGTGGAGACAGAAGCAGGAAGAGAACAAACGAGTGCATTAAACATAGATGGACAATACATCCTGTTATATCATGGAATATAAGAACTATACACTATAATAACACGGCACCACTTGCTGCATAAATGGGTATAATGCATACATTTATTGTCCGTTTTTTTTTAAAGGAGAAGTCCAGCCTGAGCTTTTTAGGCTCGGCTTCTCTGGGTCACAGGAGTGCAATTAGTTTTGCACTCCTGTGACCCGTTTTTAGCAGAGAGCGGTCTGAAGTCTGCTCTCTCCTGACGTCACTGCCATCAGTCGGGGCAGCGCGTCATCGCGACTTCCAAGTCGGGATCCGCCAGCTGCCCTGATTGATGGCAGTCTCGGCGTATCAGCAAGCTGCTGAGACAGTCTCTCCCCCCCCCCCCCACCCCTCCACGACCCAGCATTCCAATGAGCGTGGAGAAGCAGAGGAAAGAGGCTGACTAACAGTCGGCCTCTTTCCTCTCGGGGATCTGTGAGAACCGAACCAGTGGCGATGTTCGGTGGCTCAGTTCTCAGCGCACAGATGGCGGGGGACAGCTGGAGCATCGGTCTGATGCTCCATCCACCGAGGGAAGTATAAATATGGGAAAAACTCGAAACCCCATACTTCTCCTTTAACAACTTTACATGTTGTTGTTCCAACAATACTGACCTGCTCTGTGTAATGGTTTTGCACAGAGCAGCCCAGATCCTCTTCTTGGGGTCTCCTGGTTGCTCCTCTTTTGAGTGCCCTCATAGCAAGCTGTTTGCTATAAGGGCAGTCATGCATGCTCGCTCCCGTGTCTGTGTAAGATTCAAAGAACATGGCTTGGCCCTGCCCCCGCTCCTTCCTCACTGGCTGATTTAACAGCTACAAGAGCAAATGGCTCCTGCTGCTGTATCTCAGCCAATGAGCAAGCAGAGTCCCATGGGGGCACTCTTGTAAGCTTGCTTTTGGGACCTGCTGTTGTGTCCATTGACACACAACAGGATTTGGCCCCACCCCCTGCGTCCTCACCACTGAAGTTGATTGACAGGAGTGGGAGCCAATGGCGCCTCCTGCTGCCATCGATCTGTCCAGGGAGGAGAGACAAAGCCAGGAAAGCCGCAGCTCTCATGCACAATCGCTAGATCACAATCGGGCTCAGGTAAGAAGTATTATGGGGGCTGCGGGGGGAGCTGCATACTGAAGGTTTTTTAACTTGATGCATAGAATGTTTGAGGGTAGAAAAAAAAAAAACCTTCGGCTTTTAGAAACACCTTTTTAGGATAGGTAAGAGGCATCTGGGTTCTGTGGGCAATGCAGACAGTTGCATACTTTTTTTGTTTGTTTTGACATTCTTAATCTGCTGAAGAAATTAATAACCTGCTTCCTAGGTAATTGCCTTACACCTTGTACAGAAAATCCACCTTCCTCATAACTTGTTTTACAACACTTGTATTTCTGTTGGCCTAATGCATAGGTGATCAACCTGTGGCCCTCCAGCTGTTGCAGGAACTACAAGTTCCATGAGGCATTTCATAGTTGGTCAGGTTAAAAAAAGACACAAGTCCATCTAGTTCAACCATAAAATAAATGAAAAATATCGTACAATCCCATATACCCACAGATCCAGAGGAAGGCAAAAAACCCCAGCAGAGCATGATCCAATTTTTGCTACAGCAGGGGGAAAAATTCCTTCCTGCTCCCCCGACAGGCAATCTGATTTTCCCTGGATCATTGCAAGACTTTGGCCCCTTTCAAACATGCGGATCCTTTTCAGAAATCCACTTGCTCAGCATGGATTGATCCCCCGCTGAGCCGGCGGATGACTAGTCCGTCTCTGCACATTGTGCAGAAAACAGACCTGTCAGATCTCGGCTTTCCTCTATGGGGATCGGATGAAAATAGACCGTCTGTCCGTTTTTCATCCGATCCACCAGACGGATGGAAAATAGGGTTTTCATCCGTCTGGATTTAGCGGGTCGGATCGGATGTCAGCGGACATGTCACCGTTGACATCTGTCGCTCCATAGAGATGTATGGAGCGTCTGTTCAGATCCGCCTGAAAAAAACTTACAGGCGGATCTGAATGGTCCACACGTGTGAAAGGGGCCTAGGTTACAAGCATGACTTCCAAAGGCAGAGGCATGATGGGACTTGTAGTGCTGCAACAGCTGCAGGGCCACAAGTTGAGCACTCATAGACTTATGCCATTGTTGGGGGTTGAAACTGTCACAAGAGGTGGTGTGCATTTTGATTAGCGACATGTGCTTCTTATCACTCAAATAGGTGTCCCTTTCTTAGCCCCCATTCACACCTCAGTGATTTTGAAGCGTAATTCAAAGAGCACTTTGACAATGAGCGGTTTACTGTAGGAGATTATCTGAGGCCTAATCGTGGGCTTTGCCCCCAATAGACTAGTCAGAGCACCTGAAAGTGTCATTTTGCATCTGACAACCACCTCCTTTTTCTAGTAAGAGGATTCGTTTGGGACTTTTAAATGAAGCACACAACTAGAAATGGACAAAATGAACATTATGCAGTCAAATGTTTAATTGGTTCATAATAAATACATTTATTTCATGACAAAATACACTTGGAAATATTTAGTATCAAAAAATATCTTGCCTTAATGTGTGTGTGTATATATATATATATATATATATATATATATATATATATATATATATATATATATATTACTCTCAATATTAATAATGTAAACACGTGACCCAAGATTCTCTGGTTCAATGTATGCATGATCTTATAAAGTTGGTTCATAGTTATAAAATAGTCATCTGATGTTAAACATATAATTGTAATGACGTGGCATCAAAAACAGGAGCTCCACGCGTTTTGTCGATAACTTCCATTCGTCAGGAGCAGATGTGGAATAGATGTTTTCAATAAGATTGAAAATTTTGTGTGAGCAGCTGAAGGCGCTGTGGAGACATCGCCCCGCCGGGTGGTGAAACCCGTGGCACAAACGCCAGTGATTGGACATGTATAGGAGTGTAGTCCCCAATTGGGCAGTTGTGGTTGTATTGAATGCTGTATATAACTCCAGACGTGTGTATGTACCAGAAAACTAGAACAAAATATAGCCCAAAGGGGCATATAAGGATGACAAGGGACCCGAGTAGAGAGTGAGGTACTAGGTGGATTGAGACTGTCGCTCACCAAGAAGAAACATGATTAACAAAGAAGAAAGTGCAAAATCAAAAAAGTGAGGTATCGTATTATACTTTAACCATGGAGATTGTGTGCGTTTTTTTTTTTTTTTTTGTTTTTTTTCTCTCACATACGTGTCCCTTTTTTTAGTCTCCATTCACACCTCCAGTGACTTGAAGCTTAATTCAGAGAGCACTTTGACAATGACCGGTGTGCTATAGGAGATTATCTGGGGCCTAATTGTGGGCTTTGGCCCAGTAGACTTTAGTCGGAGTGCCTAGCGCGAGTACAGGAACTTATTTTCTGGCCGGTTTGTCCCAAAGAGATCGGCAATTCACCGAAGACCATGATTAAATCTCAGGCTTTGTCCAAAGGCCAGGTGTGTGTGTGCTTTTTTTTTTATTTTATTTTTTTCTACAGTCATTAAACTCTCCATGTTATCCTATGTGTCCATGCACACACGGGGGGTTATTTACTAGATGCAAATCCACTTTGCCCTACAAGTGCAAAGTGCACTTGAAATTGCACTAAAGGTGCACTTGGAATGCAGTCGCTTTAGATCCGAGGGGGATGTGCAAGGAAAATAAACCACATTTTAGCTTGCACATGATTGGATAATAAAATCAGCAGAGCTTCCCCTCATTTCAGTTCTACCCCTCAGATTTACATCGACTGCACTTTCAAGTGCACTTTGCACTACAAGTGCAATGTTGATTTGCCTTTCATAAATGACCCCCATAGGCTGTTATCAGCGGTTTTGAAACCCAAAACTAGTGGGTTCTGAGACTTTTTTTTTTTTTTTTTTTTTCAGCTGTAAAAACGCTTTAACGCTGAAACGCTTAACTTTTCTTTATCCATTAAAAAAAAAAAAAAGAGGAAAAACGCTATTGCAAAAAAATGTTAAACTCACTGCAAAGCTACTGGTGTTTTTAAAACGTTATTTTAACATCCAGTGTTCATGGGGCCTTATACTTCAGTAGATGTACTTTTGAGTCGTGTTTTGACTTATAACTAACTTCTGGATTGCAAGGAACACAACATCTAATGAAGAACAGCTGTTGGTGCTTTTATCTTTTAATCTAAATTGGTGTCTTAAAACAACTGAAGTCTTTTTCAGAACTTCTTGGTACTCTTAAGTGCGGTGTAAGTTGCTCAAAACAAGCAGTTCTCCTTCATATTAAGTGTGTGGAGCACATGATCTACTGAACTTTACAAGAAAAGCAAATATGAAGCTTTAAATGTTCAAAATAATTTATTACTGGCATAAACAAAAAAAAGGGACATAAGTTGCTGCACATATTACACAACATTGTAATATAATGAAGTGTGATGGCATGAGTTGTAGAAATTGTTTGGGCCTTGATGGCCTAGTCCAGCCTACCCCAAATGGGTTCAAAACTGTAGGACTGGTAGATCATCACGATAAACAATGGAACAGCCTATATAAACTTTAAAAAAGGAAATAATATTAGAAAGGGGAAATTTATAAAAAAAAAATGTGTTTTTTTTTTTTTTTTTTTTTTTTTTTTTTTTTTTTTTGATCAAGAATATAATGATCTTAAAATAATAATGGACAGTAAAATGGACATTTCAGTAACTTCACAAGTCTGCATGAATAAATTTATGACCTGTTACAAACTGTATAATTTGTCAATAAACCTGTGTCTTCTACAAAGTAGTCCTTACGCCCCAATTAGGAGATTCTGCGTAGGCTGTGATGCCATCAGGCTTTTGCAGGCAGGGAAAATTGAGGAAATCCTTCCCCTTATCGATCAGACTTTAAACTTGTAGCAAACCACAAGGTGTCAAATATTTGTTAAAGTGGTTGAAATGTGAACCAATCATATCCCTCTGAAGCAGGGCGTCAAACTGGCGGTCTACCAGCTGTTGCGAAACTACAAGTCCCATGAGGCATTGCAAGGCTGACAGTTGTAAGCATGACTCCCACAGGCAGAGGCATGATGGGATATGTAGTTCTGCAACAGCTGGAGGGCCACCAGTTTGAGACCCCTGCTCTAAAGTGCGTACTTGTCTCAGTCCAGAGCACAAAGTGTAATTTCTGGTCACTGCCTCTGCTATAAGCATGAGTCTCGCTTGTTTTCCTGACACCAAGAGAAAAAAGGTGACCAGGGAGGAGTCTCAAACTGATTGACAGCCTCATCTCACCCTTCCCTCCAATCAGCTCTTCGAGCTCTTGTGTGTGGTTTCAGGTCTCTGCCCACTGTTTTCTGAACTCTCAGCTTTTTTAAATTCTGCATTTTGAAAGGATGTAGAGAAGACTGGAGAAAACAGGTACTACTTATGTAGGAGTATTGGTTTCATCTCTGTATCACCTGAGGCCAGTTACTACACTGGGTATATGTAAGGGTTTACAACCACTTTTTAAAGCCAGGAACTGAACAGGAAGCAGGATTCTTGTATATGAGAAAGCACATCTGTCATAAAAGCGGTTGCTGACCCTGGATAATCCCAGAACAGATGTACCTTTATGAGAAATGCAGATGGAAGGCTTTGTCATGTGATCTCTGCAGTAAAAAAATACACATGGAAGTGCTATATGAACACACTACTTGGTACAGACTTTCTCAACCATTTTACACCAATGGAACCCTTGAAGTTTCAGGAAACCCCCATACAGACCAATACAAAGACCATAGGTGTCATTCCACTGGCTCTAAATGGTATTGGACCCAGAACTATGCCGGAACCATCAGAATGGAGGTCAATCATCTCTAACCTCTGGAGAAGTCCTAACCGTTCCATGGAACCCTGGTTGAGAATGTCATCTGACTTGGCATGAAAAAAATCAGAAGACCAAAGTTCAGATGTAAAGGCCAAGACATTTCTTTAGTCTTTTTCTATCCATAGCAGTTGAGTTCTTGTTCAAGAAAATGTCTGGTAGATCATGTATGGCAGGGATATGCAATTAGCGGACCTCCAGCTGTTGCCAAACTACAAGTCCCATGAGGCATAGCGAGACTCTAACAGCAGCAAGCATGACACCCAGAGGCATGATGGGACTTGTAGTTTTGCAACAGCTGGAGGTCCGCTAATTGCATATCCATGATGTATGGTGTGCATGTTGGCTGTGTTCATCTAGAAGCAAGCTGATAGGAGAAATCAGAGTGCTAAGTGGACTCGCTGGTTGTCTGCTTCTCCTTTCACTGTCCAATCACAGGAATGGGGAGGGATAAGACCTGAGTTACTCAAATGCTACGAAGCAGAGGTGTGAAAAGTCTTGCATCCGGGTATCGGGAATAAAAATCTTTGGCAGGTGGAACAACTTCCTTGGACGTTTCTTTATATTCAGCGGTTTGCCTAGAAGTCGGCCTAATGAGATTACTGTTAAATTTCCGCATAGTATCTAAATGTCGGCCACAGTACAGATAATGGATGTGTATATCTGCAAGTAACAATTTGTTTCTCTCTCTTTAGTATTTAATGAAGGCTTGTATAAATAGTGCTACCGCCTAGTTACAGTTGAGTACTTGATTCATTAAAATCACATGCCATAAGTACCCAAATATGTATTAAAATGCAGGACCGGAAAACCTCTGATGGCTAAACAGTATACATAATGTACATGTATAGCAGATACAATGACCCCTTGTGGGCACTTCATTTCATTACATTGCAATATGGGTTGCTGTTGGCATCATGCAGTGGCTTAGCCTAGGTTCACACTAATGCGGTGTGGGAACACCCCCCCCCCCACCCACGATCTGTGCGCGTTTTCCGCACCACATTCAAATCACACTGCCCTTGCTATCTGCAGAGGGTTTCAGTTCAATCCTAATGAGACCACAAACGCAGTGCGTTTTTTTTTTTGTTTTTGTTTTTTTTTTTTTACACTATGCAATCCAGTTCCAAAATGGATGCATGCATGACTTTGGTGCGATTGTAAACTCATCCATACTTTTGCTATGGGGAACATGTTACGTGACTACCTTCCTCCCGTATGACTGCGGTGGTGCTTTCTGGCTGACACTGCAAGTGTTGGACACTGTCGCATAGATGTGATGTGGGTATGAAGTCATTGGCACTGTGCAAGCTCCAGGTCGCCACTTGGAACTTGGGTGTTCTCCACTTGCATGGACATAGTACAGGTCCACTTTAAGCAGCCTCCAGTGCACAGTGTTATGGTTGGCTTTACTGGCTGGTAAACTGCCCTTTTATTTTGACATGCAGTTGGTTAACCACTTCAATACGGACACTATTACCCCCCCCCCCCCTCCTCCTTCCTGCTCCAGACAGTTTTCAGCGCTGTCACACTATGGCAATTACTTGGTCATGCAAATCTACCCAATTTTTTATTTATTTTTTTTGGTGGTATTTACTTACCACTGGGTTCTATAAATTAGTTTTGTTTTTTGTCCGGTACAATGCAATGATCTGTGACAGATCATGCCACAGCTCGGCCACTAAGGCAAGCAACTTGGGGGCTTGGTCGATCCAGGCCTGTGGGTGGATCCCAACCATATGGTCACGATCTTTCCCAGGCCTGGACCAGCTCTGTGACTTCAGCCCCTCTGTCTGCTGAAAACGGGTCACAGGAGTGCAGAAGGAACTCTTGTGAGCCATAGGAGAAGTATAGCCAAACAAGCTTTGGCTGTACTTCTCCTTTTTAATCAAATGTCTGGTTAGGGGGTGATTACTGCAATACTAATTTTAAGTGCGATACTTGTATGTACATTTTGTAGGAAAATGAACTTTAAAATTCATGCCTCTAAGGCTTAACAACCTGATTATAGTAGCACTTTTTTGTCACACTTGTGTAGTATTGCCTGGGGCATTTCCACTTGTCACTTTTCTGCACATGGCTAGACTTACAGGAAGACGCCAAAAATATTTTTCATTTTTCTAACCTTTTAGTCCAGGTAAACTAGCTTATAAGTGTAATTATTAAAATGTTTACATGAAACGCAACAAAAATGAAAAGCTGTTATGAGCATTTTAATCTGCCAATTACTATATTTTATGAACCTATAACTGAAGTAATGTGTTTAAATTCAGCTGGGGTGAATAACGGACTCTGACTTCGTATAAGCTTCATAAGATCCTTGCAAAGGAGAAAATAAAAGGAACAACAGTTTTTGTCTGTAATTCCATAACTGAACTAAAGTCGTTGATTTGAGCGCTTTCCCAAAACGGTTAGACCTCTTTCACACTAAGAAGTTTTTCAGGCGTTTTGGCGCTAAAAATGGCGCCTAAATACTGCCTGAAAAACTCCTGCCCTGCAGTCTCAATGTGAAAGCCCGAGGGCTTTCACACTGAGGCGATGCGCTGGTGGGACCGCTCCAAAAGTCCTGCTAGCAGCATCTGAAGAGCGGTGTTTACCGCTCCTTCCCATTGAAAGCAATAGAAAATTGCGGTAATACTGCAGAGGCGCATTGCCGGCGGTATTGACCCTTTTTCGGCCGCTTGCGGGAGTTAAAACCACACAGCTAGCGAGCAGATACATCCGCAATTCCGGCGGTATAGCGCCACTAAAAGTATACCGCCACCGCACCTCCCCGCCCCAGTGTGAAAGGGGCCTTACATTCAAGGAATGCCATGAGTAAACTGTCAGTTCCGTGTGCTCTTAACTGAATGGTCAAGCTGTCTAATGGCTGGTGTTATAACTGATCACATGTGCAGCACCATGGCAGCTGCAGATCACATGGAAGTTAGATGGCAGCTTCATTGGCTGTAAAAGGATAAGAGGGTTTAGTTCTGCTTTTAACCTCCCTGGCGGTATGATTCTGTCTGGAATTATGTACCAAAAGCGGTACAATTATTATTTTGCATGGAAATTTGGCGTTATGTATTGTAGGCTTGCAATTCTTAGTAATTACTTACTTAAACCTGACCAAACAAGACTCTAGTAGACATCCCAGATGTGATCAATTTGAAACACAAAATCATGAATTATAATCTAATAAATTAATATAATTTTATTCAATAATGTAATAAAAAATAATGAAATTTGTCAAACAAAGAAAATTCAATAAACATCCTGAGTGTGATAAATTTTAAAGCATGGAACTGGACAAAGTCCGACGTCACAATCTGGACAATGGAACCTTTTTTTTTTCTGACTTTCTTTCCATTGCCATCTCTCTTTGAACAGCAAACCACTCACATCCTGGTAGGTGCTGCCTTTTTTGCGGTTGGTGGTATGTAGTCCAAAAAGTGATGACCAGCCAGGCGTTCTGGGTTGACAACGCCAACAGCACGTCGTCCGGGTCTGTTCACAGCAACTGATGGCGTCTGGTGGTTGACAAAAATCTACTCAGCCACCTTCCAGATAAAGTCAGAATGAACAAGAGGCATGTCACTCTTTGCTCTGTACAGGATATGCATTCCAAAGGCATTGTTCCAGAAGATGCCTGAAAATCTTCTTTATAATATTTTTATTTTTATTTTTTTTTGCTGTTTGCGCATAGCGGGGTAAAATGTCATTGCCTGATCGGCTCTGTCGACACCTCCCATTGTATTTATAGTCTATAACGACTTGCGGCTTCAGCAGATCTTTCTCACTTTTTTTGTGTGGACCATGGCAGTGGAGGTATTGTGCACAGTACTCATGAGACACGCGTCCTTCTTGTCTCGCCATCGCATTGCCATCTTACCCTTCTGAAAGGCAACCATTTCTCCGGTTTTGAGTTTTTGTTTTGTTTTTTCTTGGCAAACAATAGATGGCATGTCACGTCGGTTAGGCCTAACGGTACCATACGCATCAGTCTTGTTTTGTAGCAAAACCTCATACAGTTCTGGAGATGTGTAGAAATTATCCATGGTCACACAATATCCTTGGTTCAGCAATGGCTCCAGCAGTGTAAGGACAGATGATGTGGCCATCCCATAGCTGCTGTACCTGGGGTTGAACTTCGTGCTTTTACCGGTGTAAATGACCGCATTCCAGATGTACCCAGTGGATGACTCGCAGAGCATATAGAATTTGATGCCAAACCGCGCTCTTTTGGATGCAATAAACTATATCCAGCCTAGGCGTCCCTTGTAGGCCATCAAACTTTCATCCACGCTGACGTCCCTTTTTGGCACGTAGGTCCGCTGGAAATTGGTCACAATCATTTGGCATACCTCACAGATTTTTTTTAGTTTTGGCACAGGATGCGTGGCCTCATCAAATTCTTTATTGTTCGTGAAGTGGAAATACTTCATGATGAGGGAAAACCGGTATTCTGACATCACGGTGCCAAAAAACGGAGTGGCCAGTAACTTTATTGGTGGTCCAGTACCACTTCTGGAGCGGTTTTCCCACCACCCCCTGAAGAATGATGAGTCCCAGAAACTGCCAGATGTCCTCTTTGGTCACCGGTTCCCACTTTCTGCTTCTGGAAACCTGGCATGCAGCGTAGCGGATTGCTGATCTTGGTAGCGATTTTGTCTGACATTTTTTTAATTACCTCCTTTAGTGAGGAATAATTGCAGGTATGCCAGAGGGTTGTTACGCTCAACATCTTCATCCCAGTTGATCCAGTGAATGGAAATCTTGGGGGCGCTACCTGGTCCGTATCGCAGTCTATAGGGCATAAAGTGCGCACATCGCTGAGGTCAGGTGCAGGATCATCGCCGTTGTCACTTGCCAGATCAGTGTCAGATGACAAATCTCCCCACGACTCACTATCGCTCAGTTCTGCGAGTATCTCCGTGTCGCTGTCTCTCAACTGGTCCAAAAGCGCCCTTGTAGTAAAGTGGCGCTTTTTTGATGCCATGTTATAAATATTTTTATGGGCACAAATGACCGTAAAATGGCAGGCAAGTGTCAGATCTGAGATGATGATACCGTGCAATCCTCTCAGATTACAATGTATCCCCTCCTTTTATGTGTCCCTTTCTGAATTTTGAAATTCCCGCCCAGTTCCGCTCCCATGCACCGCTGCTGCTCGCAGGGAACGGAACCAGGAAGTCAGATGGGGTTGGTGATCTCGCCGGCGATCACAGCAGAGGACATCATCGCTGGATCGCCAGGAGAAGGTAAGGGGACTCCGCTGGCAGCTCTGCAATTTTACCCCGAGCGTGACTCGGGGTTACCGATCCTAGCAGAAAAAAACAACCCCGAGTCACGCTCGTAATACCGTCAGGGAGGTTAAAGCCTAACTAAGCAATATATTACGTTTGAAAAGATAAGTTCACCTTTCTGAACATTCCACCCATATTTAAGGTGTAACATATTCAGAATCGGAACCCTCTCCTGCACACCTTCCTTGTGGCAGCGAGACAGGGCTCCACCCACATGACTGCATCATTGATTACAGATCCCTGTGAATCGATTAACTACAAGTGCCGACAGTCTTTGCAGCTGTCGGCTTGTAGTGCTCAATTGGCTACCACAGTGCTGTTGAGCGCTGTGGTAGTTCATTGATTCCTTCTGTTAGTGTAAGGCAACTCCCAGCCTCCGCCCTCCAGCTGTGGTGAAACTACAAATCCCATCATGTCTCCGCCTCTAGGCGTCATGCCTGTGATTGTCAGGGTCTTGCAATGTCTCATGGGACTTGTAGTTTCACCACAGCTGGAGGGCTGAGGTTGCCTACCCCTGGTGTAAGGCCTGGTTCCCACTGATGCAGTGCGGGAACCTCAGCGTGTTCTGCACTGCGCCAGAATCGCAGGCATTTCACATACTGCCATGTGAACGTAAATATAAAGTTAATGACCCCCGCAAATCGGTTAGCAGAATACAATGCCAACTGTGGAATCGGATCGCATGGGTCTGAACACCCATGCGATATTATTCCAGTGTGGACAAAAAAGGGTTCTGCACGTTTTTGGTGTGAATTGATAAACATAATGTATGGCTCAATTCACACCGCACTGAATTTGCATGTCATTTGTACAGGAATCCGGTGCGATTTCTGTACAAATGACATGCCATGCAGCAGACTGCATCGGTGTGATCCCAGCCTAAAGCTGCCTGGCTGTACAATGTAGGGACAGACGGCTTACACTGACAGTCTGCATGAGGCCTGCATAGCACCTGGAACAATGCTTTTCAGGCTCCTAAAACAAAAAAATCCTGCAAAAAATGCTTTGGTGTGTTTTTTTTTTTTTTTTATTCATTCTCATTAAAAGGTTAACTTCTCCTTTTTTAATTGGGAAGCCCAAGAGCAGCATATAATCAAATTCCTTTTTTACTTACCAGCTGGTTTGTTTGGCCACTGGGAGCAAAGAAAACACCTGGTACTTTTTGGTATAGGTGAACATGGTAATCGCTCCCCTTCTTTCCATGTGACCGTGCTTGATGATTGGATGCTCAGACACCAGCTTGCATGCGGTGGGAAAAGATCGCCCATCACATGTGAAAACTTCCCATTTCTCCCTGTCTTGGCTTCTGTTACTGAACAGAATTGTTAGGAGAAATTATAGTGAGCATGTTGCGTTTTCCTTGCTTGGGCAAAGCAAAACTGGTTCATTTAAGTAGACCTAAAGGGGGGGAAAAGAAAAAGCAAAGCTTTGTCCATATACTTGTATTGAGAAACAGGGAGAGGTAAAGTGCAGTTGCTCAACTGAACAGGAAGTCCTGCATACTTTGTCATGAAGAAAAATGTATGCAAACGCATACCTTACCTAAAAACTATAAATAGGAATGTGTTTACATAAAGTTTTTAATTGCTTTTTCCAGTCTCCTTTTTAGATGTGCTTTAAAAATGTAGATTGTTTTAAAGTTATTACATTTTTCTCTTTGTATCAAATGCAAGGAGCTGCAGGTAAAATGGAACCTTAGTCAGAAAATTAAATCCTGCTCGATCACTTCATGCTGGCCCTGTTTGCAGGTATAGCTATGTAGTCTTAAGCCTCGTACACACGGTCGGACTTCCATCTGACTTTTCCGTGGATTTTTGTCCGAACGGAGTTGGCCGGGCACACCCATAGCATACACACCACAGGACTTTTCTGCAAACTTTCCCAAAACTTTTTGCAACATCACATGGTTTTTCTGCTCTTTTCTGCTCTTTACCGCCACCCTTTGGTCAACTTCTGCTATTGTTGGTTGATTTTAACATTAGTTGTTTTGTCCATCGAACAAAAGTCCTATGGTTTTCTGTACACGCGGTAGGACTTTGCTCCATCGGACTTTTGTTGGGCAAAAGTTTGTCCGTTTGCAGACCCAACTTTTGTCCGATGAAAAAAAGTTTGTCCGATTGGAGCGTACACACGGTCGGATTGTTGGTCCAACTTGCTTAAAACGAAGTTTGTTGGGCAAAAGTCCGACCGTGTGTACGGGGCTTAATACTGTTTGAAAACCAGTATTGCACATGCTCAATTGCGTTTTGTTTTTTTTGGCACTGTGCTGAAGATCGGAGCAACTAGAGGCTAGGCTGATCTGCTGACAGCCTAAAGATTTACTGCTGTTCGGCCCCTGGGCTTCAGCAAAAATGGCAGCCTCCGGCAAGAAGAAGCGGGGGAAAAAAAGATAGATGGATAGATCTATCCCTGGGGGGGGGGGGGGGGGGGCGATCACCGCTGGCGGACGGGGTTGATCGGGAGACTTCTCCCAGTGCGACGTGGAAGAGCGCATATGGGAAGAGGAAAGCCGCGGGATCGCAGAGCAGTAAAACGCGCTGTAACAGCTGACATTGTCTCCAATCTGCTAACTCTCACACAGCCCTGCCTCCTCCTGACCCCGCGCTTGTAATAGACAGAATGCGGGTCCAATGCTGGGATGTATTTTGTCTCGCAGGCGCGGGGTCAGGAGGAGGCAGGGCTGTGTGAGAGTGAGCGGAGACAATGTCAGCTGTTACAGCGTGTTTTACCGCTCTGCGGTCCTGCGGCTTTCCTCTTCCTATATGCTCTCTTCCACAGGGGTGATCGCGCTGGGAGAACATCTCCCGTGGCTCTAATCTTCCTCCAGTCATGTCCTGGCCGCCCTCTCACTTCCTCCACCCTGGCAAGGCTGCAATAGTGGGCACAGGTCACGCTGCATTGAGGGGAACTGATAGTTGTTTAATATTTATTTTTGTAATGTAATTCTGCATAAAACATTGAAGTGTAATTTCTTGAGATAATTTATGAAGGTGTGATTAGGGGTGGGGCCGGGTAGGGGGTTGGGTGTGGCAACTGGTGGCGAGTAACCCTTGAGGCCTGGCTAGTAGCTCAGGACTTGAAATTTTAAGGTGTCTGTGTGTGTGTGTCTGTGTGTGTGTGTGTGTGTGTGTGTGTGTGTGTGTGTGTGTATTTTCAAGTCCTGAGTCACTAGCCAAGCCTTAAGAGTTAATAATTTTTTTTATTTTTTATAGGAAAATGGTGTAGTAAATTGTTAAAGTATTGTATTTATGTAAGGGAATTTCAGGGTGCATCACTGCATGCTAGCTGCTTATATTTGTAATTTCCATACCCATGTTTGGCTTGCCACGGGGATGGTGCCTAGGGCCTGATTCACACCTATGCATTTTTGGTGCTTTTTTGCAGATTTGCACTACAGAACTTGTTCCATAGGAAACCATGGTAAATGGACTGTAGTGCAGATATGCAAAAAGCACTAAGGTTGCATAGGTGTGAATCAGGCCTAAGGAACGACTTAAAGGGGTTGTAAAGGTACATGTTGTTTCACCATAATGCATTCTATGCATTAAGGTGAAAAAACATCCAAACATTAGCGGCCTGACCCCTCGAAAGTCCCGCGCCATGAACGCGCAGGCTTCTCGGCTCATTCATTGGTTAATTGAAAGCAGCGCAGCCATTGGCTCGCGCTGTTGTCAATCCTATCCAATGACGTGGGGGGCGGGGCTGAGTGATACAGTCAGCGGCTATAGCCGCTGGCTGTATCACGGGAACTCGCCCGCAAGAACTTTCCACCATGCGAGGGAGCTCGTATGAAGGTGGAAAGTTCTTGCGGGAGGGAGCCGAGACAGCCGCCGGGGGACCCCAGAAGGCAAGGTTCGGAGCCACTCTGTGAAAAACGAGCTGCACAGTGGAGACAAGTATAACATGTTTGTTTTAAAAAAAAAATTCTCTTTTTAGTGTTCCATTTAAACTAGTTTTCAGGTGCTGCTTTAGCGAAAAGCGAATTAAGCTGCATTCAAAGCGTGATGCACTGAAGTTCTACAGAACATTTTGTGAGTTTCCATTTAATTAGAGATGTCTGCCAGCCAACTATGCCCATCTAGTCTGTGAGATTAATGTCTGGATGTGTGAGGGGTAGACTTGGCTGAGAAAAACTATCTGCAAAGCACCCCAGGCAGGTAAATTTTGTGCTGGATGGTGACATTTTTTATATAACAAGTTGGGGAAGAATCAAATGTGTCTTATTTAGCCCCACGGCATCTAATACTTTTTTTTTTTTTTAAATTATTGCTAGCCTAACGGCTTGGAAATGCCTGCTGACTACATTAGAAGGCTTTCAGACAGGCGACCCAATCTGTGATTAGTTAACAATTACCTATCCAGTATTTGCATGCTTTATTGCCAGCATGTCAACCCTGATGAAGGGGATCTGTAAGCCCCCGAAATGCATTGGGTGTTTACCTTGACATTGTTTTAAAGAATGAATACTTCGGTGTGAGGCTCTTACTCTTCCAGTACCCTGCATACATTTAGAAGACTGGTGAGCAGTCCTGATTTTGCAGTTTTTCTGGAAGTGGGCTGTTATGTCGGTGCTTCTCTTGGGGGCAAATAAAGATGAATTGAGGTTAAAGTGTATCTAAAGCCAAAACCTTCCGAATTGAGTGGTGAGAGGTTAGAACATCTGTCACGTTTCTGTTGCAGTTGATGTCCATGTTAGGGATACTTGTCCACCAAATATGTCTTGACCACGGTTTCTGTACAGAAGGATCCCAAGTTGTGAGTTTGCACCAGAACAGGCATAAAGGGAATCCTTGTTTAGGTGATTGGTGTCCATAGGGGATTTCTTCACTTCCTACGGTTTATGGGAAAGGAAAGCTTTTTTTTTTTACCCATTCTTACGCCATCCAAAACGGTATGGCAGGGGGTTGACTTTAGATTTATTATTTTTTATTTTTTTGTGTGTTTTTATGATTTTAAAAATATGCTTGAGGCTATGGCCTTAAAGCGGAGGTCCACCCAGATTTTTTTTTTACATTAAAAATCCTAAAAAAATGAATAGAAAAAATAAATTTTTTATACTCACCCTAAATGCCTGTTGCTAGTCCCCTAATCTGCCTCTACTGTGCCTCCTTCCTTGTCCTCGGTTTGAGAACTTCCGTTTTCCTCTTGTAAATGGGGCGCGCTGCCTTCTGGGAACTGTGTGTATCCCAGGAGGCAAGCCGCCCATTCACAAAGCGCCGTGCGAGTGGCGCATGCGCAGTAGGAAACGGGCAGTGAAGCCGTAAGGCTTCACTGCCTGTTTCCCTTAGGATGGAGGAGCCGGGACCTGACAGCAGCGATCGATCGCCGTGGCGGGACCGACATCGTGGGCGAGTAGAACAGGTAAGTGTCCTGATCAAAAGTCAGCAGCTACACTGTTAGTAGCTGCTGACTTTTTTTTTTTTTCTTTTTTAACTGGCTGCACCTCCACTTTAACGTGTTGTTGCCTTTTTTTTAATTTTTTTTTTTTTTTTCCTCTCGATATCTATAAACAGGATGTTCATGTATTTCTAGTTGAAAGTCATCGCTTAATCACTGCTCTCATGGCGTCTTGGCGATTCCCCACTCTATCCTGGATCGGCTGTATTCACGCGGTCAAGATGACCATCCTCCCAAAGATTCTTTATTTTTTTCGGACTCTTCCTGTCCAGGTCCCTGCTTTTTTATCTGCGGCTGCATACTTCTCGCCTTTGTCTGGGCACATAAGCGCCCCAGGGTTTCCCGCTCTACTCTCTATGCCCATAGGTTTCGGGGTGGGCTGGACGTTGCGAAATATTATTAGGCAGCTCAAATTTTCCCAACTTTCCATGCAACGTCTGACACCCCTCTGTGGGTTCTGATGCAGGTGCCTAACTGCGCGCCGGTCCCTATCTCTGCCTTACTGTGGCTACCCCCTAAAATGCGACCTCCTTCTGTCAGCCCCCTCATGATACAGTCTGAAATTATGGGACTCGATACGGTACTCGGGCAAACTTTTATGTCCCTATTCCTGCCGCTACTTCCCCTCTTGAATAATCCCATGTTCCCGCCTGGCTCAGAACAGCCCTACGCTTTTTCGTGGTGGCCTGCTCATGGGTTCTCACTGGTTCGTCACTTTCTTCGTAGCCGCGCCTTCCCCATGTGGTCCTCGATTCAAGAGATCCACGAAGCTCCACCTGCCGAACTCTTTCGCTACATTCAGCTGCGACACTGGATAACCTCCCTTCGGCGCCTTGGCTCCTTTCCGTATCAAATAACTGCCTTTGAGCACACCTGCCAGCATTGCCCAGGTGCTTGCGGCACCATCTCTATGATCTACTCCTTAATAACTTCCGGCAGCTCTTCCACTACCCTTTCCTATGTTCTTAAGTGGGAACGTGACCTGTCCCCCATAGATCTTGCAGACTGGAGTAAGGCCTGGTCCAGCATAGCAAAATGCTCTTTTAACACTGCCACGTTGGAGGCAGCCTATAAGGTCCTTCTGCGTTGGTACTGGGTCCCAGCCCGTATCGCCAAGTCAAACCCATCATGCAATGACAGATGCTTTCGGGGTTGTGGTCAACGAGGAGATGAACTGCACACATGGTGGTCTTGCCCTAGTATTGTAAGATTTTGGTCAAGGGTCTTTGGCCTACTATCCTCCCTATTTCATGTTCCTTTCCATAAGGACCCCAAATTTGCATTACTTCATTGCCCAATCCCGGGCCTTTTCTCTCACCAGCAGAAACTATCCACATACTTATTTATCGCTGCCAAACGAACAATAGCGAGGGCTTGGAAAAAACTTCTGTCATTTCCAGAGGTCAAGAATACCTTGATGACCCTTGTGATCCATGAAAAAATGTCAAGCGTCCTCCACGACTCCCATGCAAAATTCCTTAAGGTATGGGCCCTGTGGTGGTCCTATACACTCCCTAATCTACACCTGACTATTCTAGGACTCTAAATTTTATTTGACCCCATCTCCAGCCTGAGGAACCCTCCTTTGTCTTTCCCACTCCTTCTTCTTTGTTTCTGGGCTTCTTGCTCGCGCGCGCCCCCCCCCCCCCCCCCCCCCCCACTGGTGCGCATGTCTCTGTTTTTTTCGTGATTTTTTTCTTTTGTTTTTTTCCGTTATTATTTTTATTTATTTATTAACCCCCCCCCCCCCCCCGTTTTGCAGAAAACTCTGCTCCCCCTTGTCTTCCTTGGCTCCTGGGTCTCAAGGCTCAGGCATAACGCACTGACCCCCGGCCCTGGCTGGTGGGTCGGTGTCAGTTTCTAAGTACCCTTTTAATATATATCTTATGTACTTTAACGTGTACTTCTTTGTTTCATCTCCATATCCCCTGCGTGGGAATTTGTCTGTTTCCCCTTTTTCATATCTCATTAAAAACATTTTACCAGAAAGTCATCACTTAAAGCTCTGCTATTTGTAGGCCTGAGTGTGGTGATGCAATATCAGTTGTACTATAATTTTCAACTAGTGCAAACCCATTGACAGCCCTGGATGACCTTTTACATGTTGGCCCTTGTATGTCTGGTTTAACTTGGAACAAGATCCTGTGACTTGGGCCAGTCAGCAAGAACATCCCGTGTAGGTCATCCTTAATATCATACAGTGACTGATGTAAATAAACTTTAGTCCACAATTTTCTGGTACCCATAATCAATGTAGTATTTGACTGGTAGAATAGAAGCATTTGCAATCTGTATACCTCCAGTGATCTAATAGGACAGCAAAGCACGACATCAGTAATTGGAAAATGGCTTTCCAATGGATACATAATTTGAATATTGATTATTTTTAATACATTGGTACCAGGGTGGTACCCAGCATTTTATTAACATTTGATAAAAATCAATAAAATCTTTATTTTATCATTTGATTTTTATATCCACCCTGATTGGTACACGTGTCACCTCTGACCTGATGGGAGTAAAACTGACTTCTCTAGGGAATGGTGGGCTGAAGATTCCACTTGTTGGCATAATCCCATGACATCCATGTGTGCTCAGCTGTGCATAGAGCAGAAATCTGCAGTGCTAGTCTTGGGGTAATAGTAGTTAATGAGACAAAATGGCCATCCCATTTATTGTGCGACCACCCCCTCCTGAGATTGGGTGTCTGCAGAGGTCCTAGACTTTGAATAGACAAGTGGTTAATCTGAAAATGTTAGTTCAGTTACTTATAGCGCCGTCAAATTACGCAGCGCTTTACATGTACATTCACATCAGTCTCTGCCCTCAAGGAGCTTACAATCTAAGGTCCCTACCTTGCATTCATACCTAAACATAATGGGGCCAATTTAGACGGGATCCAATTAACCTACCTGCATGTCTTTGGAATGTAGGAGGAAACCGGAGAAAACCCCATGCAGGCACAGGGAGAACATGCAAACTCCAGCCAGGTTGTGTCGTGGTTGGGACCAGCTACCCTTTTGCTGCTAGGCAAATGTGCTAACCACTACACCAGGCATATGCAATTAGCGAACCTCCAGCTGTTGCAAAACTACAAGTTCCATCATGCCTCTGCCTCTGGGTGCCATGCTTGTGGCTGTTAGTCTTGCTATGCCTTATGGGACTTGTAGTTCTGCAACAGCTGGAGGTCCGCTAATTGCATATCCCTGCACTATACCATTGTGCTGTATGATTGGTCAACTGTCTTTTAGCTCCCATTGTTGTAACTAGGGCCGAAACAACTAATCGATTAATCGATTACTATTTTCATAATCGATTAATTGGCCAGTAACATAATGGGGTTAAAACTAAAGTTAGCCCTTTTTTATAGTACAAAAAGAGCAAATAATCACTGTTAATATTATATTAATACAAAAAAAAATGAAAGCATGTTGCTTGAAATTTTCATTTGCTTTCAACATTCAGTTTTAAAATGAATGTAATTTCTGAACGAAGACCACATACACTGTCTGAAAATTCCTTTCACCAAGAAGTTTTCCATTTCTAAATTTTCCCATCACTGTGGTTGAAACAGAACGTCATTTTGACCCCACTAACAATTAGAAAATCGAACAAACATTCTTAAAAAAAAAATTTTTTTTTTTTTTTTGAAGGAAGACATTGTTGTATGGCCAGTATATAATATATTACAGTTCTGTTTGAAAATTTGCAAAACAGTCTAACTTTTTTTTTTTTCGTTTTTTTTGTTTTTATGTAAAAAAATTTGATCTGTCTAATATTTCCCAGATTCACCCTCCAATAGTATATACAGTATATCTCTTCTGTCTGTTATTCTCAGAGTGGATTAGAGATTTTGCTCCCTAACCATATAGTTGGTTATTTATATTTACCACTTCATAGAGATATTTTATATATATATATATTATATATTTAAGAATAAATTACTTTAAAAAAAAAAAAAAACTTTACATATGAACAAAATCAGCCCTCAAATTTTCAACTCGCATTTTGCGATTGGAAAATTTGTTTCTGGCGAGGAGCTGGGCTGCCTGGAAGCGGGGGGGGGGAGGAGGAGCGCGGGTACCGCCGGCATGCAGGGTTGATCGGGAGCTGTTCTCCCATCGATCGCCCCGGGGTAGAGAGCATAGAGGAAGAGAAAAGCTGCAGGATTACAGAGCGGATAGCGCGCTGTTACAGCTGAGTTTACATTACAATTGCCTCCGCTCGCGGTTACATACAGCCCCGCCTCCTGACCCCACGCCTATATCAGACAGAACACGTCCCAGCATTGGAATGGCATTCTGTCTATCTGATACAGGCGCGGGGTCAGGAGGCGGGGCTGTGTGTAACCACGAGCGGAGCGGAGGCTATTGTAATGTAAACTCGGCTGTAACAGCGTGCTATCCGCTCTAACTGTAATCCCGCGGCTTTTCTCTTTCTTATGCTCTCTTCCCAGGAGTGATCCTCTGCACAGGTGAGCAGAGGCTGCAATGGGTGGGCACAGTGAGCTGAGGCTGCAATGGTAACGTTGTTAATATTTATTTTTGTAACTTAATTCTGCATAAAACATTTAAGTGTAATTTCATGAGATAATTTATGAGGCTGTGCTTGGGGGCAGTGCAGGGTAGGGATCGGTTGGGTTAACTGGTGGCGAGTAACCCTTGAGGCCTGGCTAGCAGCTCAGGACTTGAAATTTTGAGCCCTGAACTAAATTATACACCACTTTTTTTTTATTTTATTTTTTAGGTTATTAATCAATTATTCGAAACAATCGCCCAACTACCGTATATACTCGCGTATAAGCCGACCGGAATATAAGCCGAGGCACCTAATTTTTACCACAAAAAACTGGGAAAACGTATTGACTCGAGTATAAGCCTAGGGTGTCCATCTGCATGCTTCACTTTGCCTCACTGTGCCCATGCCTCACTGTGCCCATGCCTAGACTGAAGTTTAACATGGGAGTCTATAGAAGGGGTGCCCGGCTTTGAAAAATCGGTGCTCCCGGTCTGTAGGTCCCCCAGACAACAAACTTTTCACAGTTGTAGAGGAGAAATGGGTCTACATGTGTGCCAAGTTTCGGGTCCAGGAGACCTACGACCGGCCAGTACCGGGTCCCCAAAGTCACCAGAGAAATGACCATTTAACATTGAAGTCTATGGAAGGGGTGCCCGGCTTTGAAAAATCGGTGCTCCCCGGTCGTAGGTCTCCTGGGCAAAAAACATTGCACACTTGTATAGGAAGAGTGGGGAAACGTGTGTGCCAAGTTTTGGGTCCAGGGGACCTACGGCCGGCCGGTACTGGGTCCCCAAAGTCCGGGAGATCAGGCGCAAAAAGGTGACTCGAGTATAAGCCGAGGGGGGCATTTTCAGCACAAAAAAAATGTGCTGAAAAACTCGGCTTATACTCGAGTATATACGGTAATCGATTTATGAAAATAATCGTTAGTTGCAGCCCTAGCTGTAACCTTGAGTAGAATTCCATGCTAAACGTAACTAATCTTAAAAATTTTAGAATTTTAGTTCTTGTACATAATTATCCACTCCGCCACCCCCGCTGCAAATTCAAGGGAGAACGAAGATTTGCTGTCCAAGGACCACGGCTATGGAACGCTCTACCCACGGACATACGCATGGAAGAAAACCATCGGGCCTTCAGGAAACAATTTAAAGCGGAGCTCCGCTGAAAAAAAAAATTAAAAGCCTACAGCTACAGCAGCTGCTGGCTTTTAATATTTGGACACTTACCTGTCCTGGAGTCCAGCGACGTCCGCAGCAGAGGACGAGCGGTCGCTCTGCTGCTCCCTCCTCCATCCTCGCTGAGGGAACCAGGAAGTGAAGCCCTGCGGCTTCATGCCCGGTTTCCTACGGCGCATGCGCGAATCGCGCTGCGCCGTTCTGATTGGTGCTCCTGTGTTCTGGGAGCCGAGTGTCTCCCAGAACACCAAGGGAAGTCTGCGGGAAGTGACGTCACTCCCGCAGATTCCCGGAGAGAGGACTCCCAGATGTGGGTGAAAATACCTGTCTTGGACAGGTATCTTCACCCCCCTCCCCCCTGAAAGGTGTCAATTGTGACACCGGAGGGGGGGAGGGTTCCAAATAGCAAAAGTTGCTATTTAGGGTGGAGCTCCACTTTAAGACGCACCTCTTCTGAAGGATCAGGACTACACTGAATGGAAAAAGCGCCTTGAGGCGATTTTTAGTTCGCATTTGTAGTGCTATACAAGTTTCTCACTTACTCAGTTCAGCACCTGGGACTACAGATCCCCCCTACTCCCTATGCTATGGAGATGAGAAAGAGAGGGATGTTTTGCTGTCCTAACCCTTCATGTAGAATGCTGGGTGACAACGCTGCTACTTCATAGATGCAGTACAAGAAGTGAGCATTGCCTACTTGGGACAGAGAATGTTACTGGCAGCTAGCGGATTGGAACGAAGCCTGGTTCAGCATAGCCAAGTGCTTTCAATACAACCACTCTGGAGGCGGCCTACAAAGTCCTCTTCCGCTAGTACTGGATCTCGACCTGTATTGGCAAATCGAGCCCATCATACAGTGACCAATGTTTTTGGGGTTACAGCCAAGGAGGAGACTATCCATATTTGGTGGTCCTGCCTCCACCTGGTGGGATTCTGGTTAAGGGTCTTCGGACTCTTGCAGACTCTACTGTCCCGTTTGCAGAGGTGAAGAGCATCCTGACAACCCTCATGATCAATGAGAAGATGATCAGTATCCTCCACGATTCCCACTCTAAATTTCTTAGGGTGTTGGTTCTTTGCTCTTCCCACCCTGCATCTGTCCAGCTTGGGCCTTCCCACCTGATGCCATCCATTCCCCCAGTCTGGGGGGGATCCCTCTTTCTCCACTTAATTTTTCTCTTCAACTCCTTCCCATTCCCTGAGGTCCCAGGCACCCTGTGTTGTCCCTCAGCTTTGATTGGGAGGACATTCTAGTTTTGCTATAATACACCCATAAGCACGTTCTGTTTGTAGCTCTCTATGGCTCTTAATCGTGCTTACTGCGTGGGATTTCTGTGTATCTGTCTATTTGCCTTAAAAAGAAAAATATAATCTCCTAATCTATCCGGAAAATGTTACTGGCAGAATTGATTGGGGGGGGGGGGGGGGATTCTTCAGATGCTTTGATTAAATGATTCTTGAAGCCGTTTGATACCCCCAGCTACCTGTACCACTGAATGTATTTTTAACGAAGTGTAGATGTTATTTCCATTGGAATTATGAATAGGACAAACACCTGCTGAATTCCATGTCTATGTACAATGTTTTGGCTGGGATTATAAAATCCCCTCACCAATACGTGCTAGATGTTTGTGAGATCTGCATTTATTTCTGTGCTCTTCTAATATCCTTCTCTTCACCTGGCAGACTCCCATAAACATAAGAAAGACAAAGAGCATCGTCACAAAGAACACAAGAAGGACAAAGACCGTGAAAAATCCAAACACAATAACAGGTGAGTGCACTACATGCAGAATCTTCCAATTGATATGTTTAATTGATTTTTTTTATCAGTGTATAGGCCAGGTCCTATCGGTAGGATTTTTCTTTTTTACCCCCCAAAAAAAAAAACTGTTAACTGGCTGTGATGTAGTGGGGACAACAGGAGCAATCTTTGGAGGGTGGGGGGGGGGGTAAAAAATGAGGTTTGGACAAGTGGTTGACTGCTGCTTCAAAAATATATGGGATATGTAGTGCACATGACCGCAGCTATTGCACACTGCTCGTTCCAAACCGAAGTATAGGGAAAAGGAGAAGCTGGGAATTAGGAGGCCGAAAAATGAATCTAAACGCATCCACTATTGTGTTTGTTTCTTGTTTTTTTTTTTTTTTTTTGGGAGCATCCATTTATTGTGAACAAGCCCTGATTTTTTTAGTCTCCCCACTCCAGTCATCTATTCTTTATTCAGGAAGAGCTTGCGGGTGGATTGCAGAGCCATTTGCCAAGATGTTACCTGCCAGGCCTGTGCATGCACTCCATTCATTCCTGTGGAGCGGAGTATGATGCTCCCTAGGAATGAATGGGCAGTGCAGGTTACTCCCCCCCCCCCCCCCCCCCTTTTTTTTTTTTTTTTTTTTTTTCTTTCCCTTTTTCCCTTTTAGACCCTCATCCTGAGTCTAATACCTGAAACTGAAGTGAAAAATCAGGGGGGGGAACCTTCCAATGCTGGCTATGCCATGTCCTGATGATTGCTGTGGATGGTAAAAAATCTTAGTTGTATTAATGCCAAATACTACTGTCGGCTTGCATCTTGCAAATTAATCGGCTGTAAGTCAAGTTAAAGGATGCTGTTCAGTTTGGTTTGGGCATCCTAGATTTCAATGACTTTGGGGTACAAAAGGGTTTGATATATTTTCTGAGTAGCATTGGATTGGTTCTAATACCCCTGTTTTGTGAGGTTCCCCATATCTTCCATCTACTCCAAATTTATTTATATTTTTTTTATTCACGAAGTGAGCACAAAGAGCCTTCTGAAAAGAAACACAAGGACAAACACAAAGAGGGTGAAAAACACAAGGACAAAGATGGTGAGAAACATCGGGAGAAGGACAGTGAGAAACATCGGGACAAAGATGTCGAAAAATCTCGGGAGAAGGATGGTGAGAAACATCGGGACAAGGAGAGCGAGAAACACAAGGATGGTGAGAAACATCGGGATAAAGATGGTGAGAAACACAAGGATGGTGAGAAACATCGGGATAAAGATGGTGAGAAACACAAGGATGGTGAGAAACACAAGGATGGTGAGAAACATCGAGATAAAGATGGTGAGAAACACAAGGATGGTGAGAAACATCGAGATAAAGATGGTGAGAAACACAAAGATGGTGAGAAACATCGGGATAAAGATAGTGAGAAACACAAGGATGGTGAGAAACATCGGGATAAGGAAGAGAAGCGCAGAGATGGCGAGAAGCATAAGGATGGGGAAAAGCATAAGGAAAAACACAGAGATAAGGAAAAAAGAAAGGAACTAAAAGAAAAGGTATGTGGTAGTGTGTGTAGAACTTTTGCTAACCTACTCAACCGTAGGCGGCGTTCTTTCGCCTATGATGGTCCATTGTTGTCTTCTGTAGTCGCTGAGCAAAAACCGAATTATTTTTTTATTTTTTATCCAGCTGTATTTAGTCATTGCAACATTTAATTGAAATATATATATATATATATATATATATATATATATATTATCTCTATGTCAGAAAAAAACTAAAACAAAAATTCCAAAACTGAATCCCTGAGTTGGAAAAGATCACTCCTCTTTAAAAATGACTTGTAAACTCAATCGGGTGTAGCTAATCGCCTTCTCAATGGCACACAAAGCCATTTGACTTTCAACCGTGATCAGATGTGATTATTTTGATTAGTTTAGCATTAAAGGCTTTCCTGGAGCATTTCAGTCCCTGGTAGTGCAACTGAAGCAAAGCATCAACTATGGGTGGCAAGGCACTATCAAATTTATCTTCGGGATAGAGTTGTGGAGAGGCAGAAGATGGATACAAAATTTCAAAGGCTTTTTAAAGCCTAGAAGCACAGTGAAGTCCTTATTAAGAAGTGGAAGGTATTTGGTACAACACGGACCCTCCCTAAATAAGAGCCAGGAGGAAACTGGTCAGAGAGGCTACCAAGAGGCCAACAGCAACTCTGAAGCAATTGCAGGAATTTGACAGGGTGGTCATTGTGTGCATGTGACAACAATATCACAAATTCTCCACAGATGTGGCTTGTATGGGAGGGTTGCAAGAAAAAAGCCACTCCTCAAAGGCCACATACAGTCATGACTGAGCTTTGCCAAAACGTGCCTTGAAGACTGAGGCCACATGGAAAAATGCGCCATTGTCAGATGAGACTAAAATTTAATTATTTGGCCTCAACACCAAACAATATGTCTGGGGGAATTCAATACAGCTCACCATCCAAATAACACCATTCCTACAGTAAAGCACGAAGGTGGTAATATCATGTTTATGGGGTTTTTTCTCTGCAGCAGGGACTGGAGCACTTGTCAGGCTAGAAGGAAAAATGGATGGGACAAAATATTGTCAAATTCTTGTGGAAAATCTGCTGCCTTTTACCAGAAAGGTGTCAATTGGAAGAAGGTTTACATTCCAACATGACAATGACCCAAACGCACAGCAAAAATTACCACACAGTGGTTGAAGGAGAAATGGGTGACTGTCCTTGGATGGTCTAGTCAGAGCCCAGACTTAAACCCCATGAAAATCTGTGAAATTACTTGAAGCCTGCAGTCCACAAACAGTCACCATCAATATGAACTGAACTTGAAACCATTTTGAAAAGCGACATATCCCAGCAGACTAAAGGCTGTAATTAAAGCAAAAGATGGTTCAACAAAATACTGACACAGGGGGGTGATCCTTTTTCCAACTCTGTGATTTTGTTTATATATATATATATATATATATATATATATATATATATATATATATATATATATATATATATATATAAATTATTCTATCCTTTTCCCTGAGGTGTTGGTGTTCTATCTTTCACTTGGATGTTATGTTACAGTAAATACAGCTGGCTAAAACACTTTCTGTCTTCATTTCAGGCTGCAAAGCAACAAAATGTGATTATTTTATATGCCCCATTTCTGTGACTTAGGGAGGAACTGCAGTCTGCTCACATAATTTGTAATAAAAACCATCTCTGCCATTATGAAGCTTTCCTCCAACCACTTTGCATATTTTATATATACTGTGATTCTGTACTTGCCAAATATGCTGCAGAAATCTCCCTCCACTGAGTCTGACTGCAGCCATTTTGACTGTGGGCAGCTGAAGCTTCTGCCTGTTCACTTCCTGGATTTACACAGAGGCACACCTCCAGTTCCACAGCTGATTGGCCCTCCTTATGACTCACCCCCCTCCCTTCCTGGCAAACTCTCAACAGAGTGAGAGAGATGTGCATGATGTCATAAGCCTAGGCTTTTTACCAGACAAGAGGAAGTAGAAGGTATTTACTGTCAAATTTATTTTTTATTTTTTTACTATCCAAAGTTAAAACGACACGGGCAGAAGATTTAATAGATGGAAAAAATGACTGAACATCCGATTTAACTTTACAATTGCTATCAATTTGGGTATGGTTCGCATAAGTCAAGCCTTGATTTTTTCAGGCTCATTTTATTAATGGTGGAACAGTTTAACCCTTTTCCATACAGGGCTTTTTATACCCCTTCCATACCAGGCCTATTATGGCACTTCTCTCCTACATGTACAAACCATCATTCTTTTGCTAGAAAATTACTCAGAACCCCCCAAACATTATATATGTTTTTTTAGCAGACACCCTAGGGAATAAAATGACGGTCGTTGCAACTTTTTTATCTTGCACGGTATTTGCGCAATAATTTTTCAAACACCTTTTTTTGGGGGAAAAAAAAATGGTTTCATGAGTTAAAAAATAACAAAACCGTAAAGTTAGCCCAATTTTTTTGTAAAATATGAAAGATTGTTACGCCGAGTAAATAGATGCCCAACATGTCACGCTTTAAAATTGCGCACACTCATGGAATGGTGCCAAACTTCGGTTCTTAAAAATCTCCATAGGCGACGCTTTGAAAATTTTGACAGGTTACCAGGTTAGAATTACAGAGGAGGTCTAGTGCTAGAATTTTTCAACGCGGCGATACCTCACATATGTGGTTTCTACGGCGTTCACATATGTGGGTGGGACTTGTGTGTGCGTTCGCTACTGAGCGCGAGCTACCGGGGACAGGGGCGTGTTTTAAAAAAAAATATATATATATATTTTTATTTTACTTTTTTTTTTTTTATCACTTTTATTCCTGTTACAAGGAATGTAAACATCCCTTGTGATAGGAATGGTGTGTGACAGGTCCTCTTTATGGAGAGATGCGGGGTTAATAAGACCCCACATCTCTCCTCCAGGCTGGAAAGCATGAGATTGGTGAATTTTTTTTCCCCGATCTCATGCTTACTAGCCCAGTCACCAGTCATCTCTGCTCGTCACGTGACCCACCACCGGCGCCGGACGATTCTCTCCGGGTCCCCGATGGCACAGGAGAGCACCGGTGGGAGGGGGGGGGGATGTCCCCTCCCGCCGCCTATAAGAACGATCAAGCGGCGCCGCTATGATCATTCTTATGGTGCGCAGAATCGCCGGCAGAAGAGAAGGATATCTGAATGATGCCTCTAGCTGCAGGCATCATTCAGATATCCCCCCACAAACCCAGGACGTCATATGATGTCCACCCGGAGGGAGAGGGGGTTCCTGCCGGCGTCATTTTTACAATGATCGGGTATGGAATTGGTTAATTTAATTTAGAATGGAAATCTACATTTTTTTTTTTTTTTTTTGATACTTTAAAACTAAAGTAAATGTGAAGGCTTTTGTATTGGGTTTGCTATCTGTAGTAAAGCTGAAGGGTAAGTCTCATAAAGCTAATCAAGCAGATTTGGATACGAATAGGGGTGGGGGGGGGGGGGGGGGGGGGGAGTCTAACCAAAATGAGTGATTAATCTGTTTTTAGATTTTTGGAAATCACTACAACTTCTGCTACAAAATTAGTGACATTGTGTTAATGTGGGGAATTGATTGCTCAGTCGTACTGCTGCTAACTTCTTGTGTGGCAGTTCTCTTCAAAACTTGACATCATCCAAAAAGCAGTTGTTTGCACTGGGGCTTAATCTGGTGGTGATCTTTTTACCTACAGATAAGCCTATGAGGCTTACCTATAGGTAAAATTAATATCTCAGTTTAGGAGACATTCACCCTGGATGCAGCCAGTTGCGTCACCGGCGCATGCGCTTTTGAAGGTCCAGCGGTGGCTGCACACCGCTGGAAGGCTTTGTTCCAAGGTAATAATACGATGCATACTAGCACATTATGCAATTGCCAAACAGGTGTTTTACTACCGATTTAAAATCGCTGGGTAGCCCTACACTAATCCTGACAGATTCCTCTAATACAGACTGTCTCAACACACTTGAAATATTTTTTCTGGTCTTATGGAACCCCTGCTAAAAATACTATATCTACAACTCATGATACATTACCCCTTTCACGCTGAGGCAGTTTTTTCAGGTGTTTTAGCTCTAAAAATAGCCTCTGAAAACTGCCTCCCATTCATTGCAATGTGTACTTCACACTCGGGTGGTGTGCTTGCGGGATGTTGGAAAAAGTCCTGCAAGCGGCATTTTTGGGGAAGTTCAAAACACCCTTGCCCATTGAAATGAATGGGCACTGCTTCCAAAGCATCTTGAAAGCGCAGCAAAACTTTATATATAATTTTTTATATATATATTCACGTGACCTGAAAAGCGCAGCTAAAGCACCACAAAAATGACTGGCGCTTTTATTGCTGTTTTAGCAGCGCTTTAATGTGATGGTTAGTGGGAAGGATTCACCCCCTTACTGATGGCAAAAAAGAGAATTGGTATCAGTTGTAACTTTTCTCAGAGGCAGATAATTAAGAACCCCTAGCAACCTCTAAGAACCCAATAGTTCCATGAAACCCTGCTTTTAAAGGGTTCTTTTTTTTTTTTTTTTTATTTGTGTGTCTTGAACTACATGAAGATGGCTTAGGCCCCTTTCACACTGAGGCGTTTTTACCGCGTTTTCGCGGTAAAAATAGCGCTGTAATAACGCCTGAAATAATCCTGCCCCAGCATTCTCAATGTGAAATCTCTGAGGGCTTTCACATTGAGGCGTTTTGCTGGCTGGGCATTGAAAAAAATCCTGCAAACAGCTTTTTTAGAGCAACTTTAGGGCGCATAAAATATCGCTGTAAAAACGCCTATCCCCATTGAAATGAATGGGATTCGCGGTAAAAACGCATAGGCATAAGCGTTATGTTAAAAATAGCGCTAACGCCTATGCGTTTTTACCGCGTTCGCGCTAATTTTAGCGCGAACGCGGTAAAAACGCATACGCGTTAGCGCTATTTTTACCGCGATCGCGGTAAAATAGAGGTACAAAATCCTATAATTTTTGAGCGTTTTTTCAACGCCTCAGTGTGAAAGGGGCCTTAATCTATTTTAAAACTTTTTTGTATTGCAGCTAAAAGCTTCCATGGACGGTGTAAAAGTGAAAAAAGAAAATGGCTTCTCTAGGTAAGATGGAATATTTTTTTTGTGCCACAGATACTGAGACCACTTCAATACCGGGCACATTCACCCCCCTCCCCCCCCCCCCTTCCCACCCAGGCCAGCTTTCAGCGCTGTCACTTTGACAATTGCATGGTCATTTAACCCTGTGCAGATGAGAGAAATATTATTTATATATATATATATAAATAATCTATATCTCACACACACACACACAATACTCCGTTCCCGAGGGGTTTCCAAGATCAGCCGAGCTGTCCCCGAGTATTTCCGCTTTGATATGCGAGTGCTTTGGATTACAGTGTGTGTGTGTGTGTGTGTGTGTGTGTGTGTGTGTGACACATATATACATTTACACACAAGCCTTTTCTTTCTGTGGTATTTTAATCACCACTGGAGTTTCTTTTTATGTTAAACAAATGGAAAAACACCAAAAATTTGGACATTTAGAGGTGTGTGTGTGTGTGTGTGTGTGTAATATATATATATATATATATATATATATATATATATATATATATATATATATATATATATATATATAATATCTCCGTACCCTGATTATTTGTGCACATGTCCCCTGTCACACTTGCTGGTTACCGGTTCTCCTCTCCTCACGCTGTGACTGCGTGTGAGGAAAAGAATGCTGAGAAAGGCAAGTGTGTTTATATGTGATCAGCTGTGATTGGACACAGCTGACCATATGGTAAAGATCTGCTGCGATTGTCCCTTTTTCTGCGGTCTGTGATTGATCAGAGCACACATCGAAGGACACATCGATCAGAGCACGTTGAATGCGTCAATGGGCGCCCTCCCAGAACAGAGCTGCGTTGTAGCTGTCTTTCGGCTATAGCTGGAGTCTGAAGTGGTTAAAAGCTTCCCCACTCAAAAATGATATTCTAATGTTGTACTGGGTAGGGTTTGATCGGCTACAAAGTTTTAAATGGAGGCCAGCTTCTTGGCTGTCATGGCTGTGCTGGCATGGGGCTTGATCTTCCTAGGGTGGAGGGTTGTTTTGCTGCAATTTCAGTTAGCTATCCAGTTGTTATAATATACCAGAATACTATTTTATAATTTGTATGTGACCTTTCCTCATCCTGTTTTCAGTCCTGTTCATGTCAAAAATGAACCAGAAGATGAGGGCTACACCTTCCCTCCCAAGGAGAACAAGGCACTGAAGAGATCCAGAGATGATGAAGAGTAAGTATGGAGGGGATCATGGGAAGCAGGAGGTCTGTCAGGTTTTAAAAGCCACTTATGACTTTCATCAAAAGGAAAAATAAATAGTTTGTCGTAGCTTAGATTGACTCGAGAGTTAACCTTTTAAGGTTTGAGGATTCTCTCTGCATTTGTAAATTGGCAATTTAAAGTGGTATTAAACCCAAAACTGAAAATGCATTTTATTGCAGCTGGAGGGGCGTGACACAGCCTGTCACTGGCAGAAAGCAGCCCACACCATGTTTGCACAAAATAATAAAGATTTGATTTAAAATATATATTTGCATGACCATTTAAAATGGTTTCTTGATATTTATTTTTTATTCTGTATTCCAACGTCCTGTTTGTTTTTTTTAACGTGACCAGTAGCAGAGGACTAGAAGCTTCTTCTGCTTATGTTTCCCTGCAGACAGCACTGGGAAAGATCTGGGTTATGTATATTGATGAGAGGGAGAGAATATTTAAGAAGTGTTTTCCACCTCTAACCACTTAAGAACCGGGCCTATTTTTCAAACTTGTTTACAAGTTAAAATCAGTTTTTCTATTTGCTAGAAAATTTACTTGGAACCCCTAGATAGATAGATAGAGAGATATATATATATATATATATATATATATATATATATATATATATATACACACATACACACACTGGAACCTCGGATTGCGAGTAACACGGTTAACGAGCGTTTTTCAATACGAGCACTGTATTTGCTAAAATCCTAACTCGGTTTGCGGGTGTTGTCTCGCAAAACGAGCAGGATTCAGGCCAAAGCGGGTGCAGTACTGCGTTTGGCCTGAGGTGGGGGGCGCCGGAGCCAAATAGCGGTGTCCGGAAAGGCCAGAGGACAGTTCGGCTGACCTCGGAAAGGCTCGTGAACAAAGTGTTCCCGAGGTCAGCCGAACTGTTCACAGGCCTTTCTGTCTGTTTCCGAGGCTCTCCTGCGGCCCCCCCCCCCCCCCCACCTAACCTCTGGCCACATGGGCCACCATTAAAGTCAATGCGGAAGACTTTATTATCCTTTCCATTGACTTCAATGGGGAAATTCGCTTTGATGTGCAAATACTTTGGATTACGAGCATTCTCCTGGAACGGATTATGCTCGTAATCCAAGGTTCCACTTATAGATAGATAGTAAATTTGACGGTGTATGCTTAGTATCCCTTTTAACGTGCTTCAACCAATATTCTTTTTATTTATTTTTTATTTTATTTTTTTTCCACAGATCTGATTACAAGCCCAAAAAAATTAAAACCGAAGATGGCAAGAAGACAAAAAAACGAAAGCAAGAAGAGGAGGTAAAATAGCTTTTTATTTATTGGTGGAGAAATCAGTCGAATTTTTGAGGTCCCACGATTTCGGACTGCAAAGTAGCACGACAAGTCGTTTCCAATGACAACCATTCATATTAGTACGACTTGGTCATTCCGACTTCAAAGTAGTCCCTGCACTACCTTGGTCCGATTTTTTTGATGGCAATTACACAGGCATGCCTTCAAAGTCACGCAATTTCAAGTTGCACAAGTGTGAAAGGGGCCTGAAGGGCTTAAAAAAAGGAGCCTCCTCCTATCATTATTGATTGCATGAATTGCATCATAATGTTTGGTAAACCAAACGTCTTGAATGTGCTCCATCCAACCATCCATACATTCAGTGGTAACAATTTGCAGAAAGACCCGGACCACCACCATCCTGAAAAATATGTTTCCCAGTTTATTTAGAAAATGGTCTTTAATTCCAAAATTTAGCCACAATAAAAACATCTCGTACAGAGGCTAGTTTCATCAAAAACTTAAAATCTATTTCTATTGCTGGTATAAAACCTATTGATATTTTGTTTTAGGATGTAAAACCTAAGAAAAACAAGAACAAAGACAAAGGGCAGGATGGTGCAGTTAAGAAGAAAAAGATAAAAAAGGAGGAGGAGGAAAAGTGGAAATGGTAATGTTATGTAATATTTTTTTTTATTTTTTCTGAAATCCAGGTAGAATAAAAAAAAAATGCAATTTATGTAGTGATATTGGTGGGTGGGAAAGAAATGCACATTTAATTCTTTAAATGTGTGTACATGGAGCATCACTGTTGAGTTCTTCATTCACACATTGCTGTACTGCATCAGTCTACCTCATTTTTTTTGTATGTTACATGGTAAATCTTGGACCCCCCCCCCTCCTTGTTGTCTTCCACACACTAATGATTTGACACAAATCTTGGTAATTTCTCATGTTTTTGCAAGTTTTGAGTGTTTTTGGTAAAGCAGAAGGAGGATCACATATCTTAAAGCACCTCAATGACCAGGTCTGCTTATTCAAGGGGCCCCTCTTAATTGATTGAACATTGCCTAAAAAAAATTGGGGTACATTTTTAGATGATACTTGCCTTTCCCCACCTTCTCCTGCAAAGCCTCTGGAAGGGTGATGGCATCCTACTGGCCAGATCCCGGCGACTGTAGAGTTGCCCAAATCTAAGGGAAAAAATACTGCTCTTTGCTGCAGCATCTTTGAGATTTGGGACATTTTCAGGGATGTCAGGAGGATGATGTCACCCCCTTGCACTATGAAATATGAACGTTCCTTTTTATGCATAGTTTAGGAAGAGGGAGGGAAACATTGAGCAAACATACCTTGCCTAAAGTGCAAGTTCTCCTGTAAAGAATCCTTTATTTATTTTTCTCTATTCAATACATAGTGTTTAATTGCAGCTCATCTACTGGCTTTTCCTCGTAGGTGGGAGGAGGAACGTCATGCAGACGGAGTCAAGTGGACCTTTTTGGAACACAAAGGACCTGTGTTTGCTCCACCTTATGAACCTCTCCCAGACAATGTGAAGTTTTACTATGATGGTATGACTTGATTAAAGTAGAACTATGGCCTCCTATTAAAAAAAAAAAATGAATGTGCTGTTTAAGTGCCCTGGAAAAGTCCCACAAATATTTGTTGAGCCTGCCAGTTCTCACCTAATGCAGCTTTCCGTTTTTCACTACAGTGGCTTGAGAAGCTATTGCCAGGGGTGGGGTTATCGGCATTGTCACTGCTGATTCACAAGCCTGTAGCTTGTCACTCAGCACCTGGCCACACCTTGTCCTGCCCGCTGCTTTGATTGACGGCATTGCCTTTTTTACTTTAATCCCTCCCACCGTAAGCTGCCGTGTCTGGGAAGGTAAGCACGTAAGACACTGAACTTGTCTCACTCAATGAAGGAAGCTGTACTGTAATTAAGGCTTCTGCACCAAATAGTAACTGGATTTGGGACAGTCTTGGTCCATAGGGTTCAATATAGAGTTGGCCCACCCTTTGCAGCTATAACAGCTTCAACTCTTCTGGGAAGGCTGTCCACAAGGTTTAGGAGTGTGTCTATGGGAATGTTTGACCATTCTTCCAGACGTACATTTGTGAGGTCAGGCCCTGATGTTGGACGAGAAGGCCTGGCTCGCAGTATCCGCTCTAATTCACCCCAAAGGTTTTCTATCAGGATGAGGTCAGGGCTCAGTCAAGTTCCTTCACCCCAAACTCGCTCATCCATGTCTTTATGGACCTTGCTTTTTGCACTGGTCCAAATCATTTGGTGGAGGGGGGATTATGGTGTGGGGTTGTTTTTTAGGGGTTGGGATTGGCCTCTTGGTTCCAGTGAAGGGAACTCTTAAGGCGTCAGCATACGAAGACATTTTGGACAATTTCAAATTCCCAACTTTGTGGGAACAGTTTTGGGATGGCCCCTTCCTGTTCCAACATGACTGTGCACAAAGCAAGGTCCATAAAGACATGGATGAGCGAGTATGGGGTGGAGAAACTTGACTGACCTGCACAGAGTCCTGACCTCAACACGATACAACACCTTTAGGATGAATTGGAGCAGAGACTGCGAGCCAGGCCTTCTCGTCCACATCAGTGCCTGACCTCACAAATGCGCTTCTGGAAGAATGGTCAAACCTTCCCATAGACTCTCCTAAACCTTGTGTGCGTGTAAAGGCAGCTGTCCCATTACTTTTGACAATATAGTGTACCTTTTTTGAAGCCCCCCCCAGGCCGTCAGCGGCAGCTTCTCTGTGGAGCTGGGTGCAGAAGAGGGAGTCCACATTGGAAGCCCCGTAGTAACTCTATAGGTGACGCCAATTCCCATTAATTTCACAGCCGGTATGTAAAGCTTTTTTTTTTTTTTTTCCCCCTTCCTCCTTTCACAGGGCTAGATAGGTTAGTCTTGGATCTGGGGTGCCTGTAGATTTAGATTTTAGTGTTAGGGTGGACTTCCACGTCAAAGGGTTGAAGCGGAGAACTGGTAGTAAAAGGTTTCCTGCTGACTTATTGTATACTAGTTTGAGAAGTGTGACTAGCATTCTTGCTGTCCCAATTTCTACCTAGGTTTATTTTCGTTGATTCCCCCTTCATAATGGAAGTATCCTTTATGAAAATGTGTTGTGTGATCTTTCATTTTCATTTAAAAATGTACTTCATGGTACTAAATGCTGCGAGGGGAGGGGGCGGGGAGAGATGGAGAGGAGGGGGGGGGAGATGGAGGAGGGGGTGGAGAGAGATGGGGTGGGGGGAGGGAGGGAGAGAGAGATAAATATACATGCGCACTCTCTGCATTAGGGGAAACCTCAGGGTACATTTATATACCCCTGTTCCCAAAACCTGCCGTCCGTTTTCACCGTTGCTTGGTTTTCCACAATCGGTGCTATTTCATAGATCTTCCTAGTTAGAGACGAGGGTGTTAAGGGTGGTGGATCCTTGGGCTCCTCTTGCTGTCAGTCAGATTGCTGGGAGGAGGTAGCAGAGGCATGGTGTGTTTCTATAGATGCACACAGCACCCACTGTGAGCTTGCACTCGCAGGCGTCTTCTTAGCAGCTGGCTAGCTAAAGAGACACCCACAAACGGGGCAGTCTTGTAAAAAATCCTCTTGTGTAAATGTGGGCCGCCTCTTCAAAAATGAAGGGTTTAAGAACGCTGTAAAAAAAAATGTTTTCATTAAGATACATTTTTGGCTGGATGCGGTAGAGACTACTATAAAAACCTAAACCTTTCTACTGTATGCAGATGAAAGTTTGCTTTTAGAAACATTTTTGATGCAAACAATTGTTAGTGTACTTCTGCTTTAGCACTCTGAACACAATTTAAAATTTTCCCAGGAATTTTCTAACATTTTACTTTTGATTCCATTCCACCTCTCGCGTGGCTTTTTTTTTTTTTTTTAAACCTGTGAATTGAATTGTTGCCACCCCCTAGCAGTGTTCTATGTCTCAACCTCTGTAACTGTCATTTCCAAAACGTCTTTCAGGACAGCACCCGAGAGATCATGGCTCCTCCTCCCACAGGAAACACCTCATCAATTAATTCTTTAATTGGAGGCCTCCACGTTGCTTCCCTCAGTTTTTTGTGTTTCCTCCAGCTGGAGGAACACCTCTGGGAGAGCCACGATCTCTCAGGGCTTTCCTGGGAGACAAGGTTCTCAAATCAGTTTTTTTTTTTTTTTAGGAGATTGATCCTCCCACTTACCTCCTAGCATGGACGGTCCCGTGGGCTCCCTCTCCCCCTTCCGTGCTCGGGGAGAGCCTGTACAGCCCGGGAGGGCTGCCTCCTTTTTCTTCAGAGCGGTGGTTGCTGTACTCTCACCGACCGCTGGCGAAAGCGGCGTGGAGCTCTGCGGCGGCCGCCATTGTTCTGGTGGCCGAGGAGAGCCTCGGCCACGTCCTGTATGGGAAGAGGCAGCACTTCCGGGTCGGCGCGCGCGTCATTTCCGGCCGCAAAGCGCAGAGGGAGAGGGCAGGGTCACCTGGTGCCTTAAAGTTCCGGTTCCAGGTCAGCGCGGCGGCGTTTTTGAATCTGGAACCGGCGTTTTCTCTTCACCACGCATCCGCAGACAGCTATGGATAGCGATGCAGCGGATAAGGGGGCAAGCCAAGGCACCAGCAAGGCTAAGGTAAGGGACTGTGTCCTATTTTACACTGGGCCGCTTTCTCCTGTAGAGGGGGGGGGTATTCACCTTCTCCCCCCTCCATCTCCCCCACCCCCCATCTCCCTGGTGGTGCAGTGGCTGGTGATTTAGCATGTCTGCATAATATCTAGGGGTCTTTTTGTAAAAGTTGATGGTGGTGGTGCATGGCTTGCGGGGCACAAGGAAGTGAAAGTGTTTTTTCCTATGTGCACCTGGGTGTATTGATTTGTACTGTGTAACAGTTTTTTCTTAGCATGGTCCCTGGTTTTTTTCTTTTCTGTTTGTGCAGGCCAAAAGTTCTGCTCAACCAGTGAAGAGAAGGTGCCCTGTCTGCAAGGAAAAGTTAAGCGAGGCTTGGACCAAGTCGCTTTGTGCAGATTGCACTGCAAATGTAGTCAGGGAAGAGTCTCCATCCTTTTGTGGCGATCTAGTATCTACAGTTAAGGATGAACTCCGTGCCACCTTTCAAGCTTTTAGGTCAAACCTAAGAGAAGAACCAGGCCCTTCAAGGGAACCTAGGGCTCCGCAGCCTTCTTCAGAACCCCAAGACGGCTCTCAAATATTATTGGGAGGTCCGATAGACGCTTCCCAAGAATCTGCTTCCCTTGCTCCAGATGGAACAGACTCTGAGGAGGAAGAAAATGAAGCAGAGAGCGCTTCTAAGTACAAAATGTCGCTTGAAGAAGTCGCAGGACTTTTAAAAGTAATCCATGCGACTTTGGGGATTGAAGAGGAAAAGAAGGAGCTCTCCCTACATGACCGCATGTATGCAGGTTTGGGTGATCCAAAAAGCCGTGTTTTTCCAGTCCATTCAATAATCTCGGACATGATTAAAAAAGAGTGGTTGGAACCTGAGAAAAAGCCATTTTTTTTTTCCCGGTCTCATAAGAGAAGATTTCCATTTGAGGACAACCCGGATTCCATCTGGAACAAGGTTCCAAAACTGGACTCTGCTTTTTCACAGGTCTCAAAATCAACTGACCTTGCCTTTGAGGACATGGGCATGTTAAAGGAGCCCATGGACAAAAGAATGGATTTGCTTCTTAAAAGGGCTTGGCAGTCTGTGATGAACAATCTAAAACCAGCAATGGCAACAACCTGTGTCGCTAGGAATTTAGAACACTGGATTAACCAGATGAAGGCCCATGTTACGGCGGATTCTCCAAAACAGGAGATTCTGGACTCATTTACAACGCTTTCTGCAGCAGTATCATATATTGCGGATGCTTCAGCAGAATCCATTCGTATGTCAGCCAGGTCAGCGGCTTTGACCAATTCTGCTAGGAGAGCATTGTGGCTTAAAACTTGGCCAGGAGATGCTGCATCTAAAAATATAGTCTGTGTAGCATTCCCTTTGCAGGGGATTTGCTATTTGGTTCGGAGCTGGAGTCCATTCTTGACCGTACGGCTGACAAAAAGAAGGCGTTTCCGGTCAAAAAACAACAGGTACAGACCCGTAAGCGTTTTTTTCGTCCCCAAAAAGGACAACAGGAAGGAAAAACGCAAACCAAAAGGAAGCAGTGGTCTTCCCAGAAACCAAAAGGTAGGAGTGGAGTGCTCTTCCATCCTCCTGCGACCCCCGGAAAGCCGCAGTGACAATCCACCCCAAGTAGGGGGAAGACTCCAGGAGTTCATTCCCCAGTGGAGAGACATCACTACAAATCAGTATATTGTAAACATGCTCTCCCAAGGATATGTGGTGGAATTCACGGAAGAACCCCCAAAGAGATTTCTAGTGACAAACGTCCCGAGGGATCCGGTCAAGGCACTCGCCATGAAGTCCCTAATTCAGGAACTGATATCCCAGAGAGTCATTGTTCCGGTTCCAACAAGGGAGTTCTTCCAGGGGTTCTATTCTCACGTTTTCCTTGTACAGAAACCTTCAGGAAAGTACCGCCTCATCCTAAATCTAAAAATGCTGAATTTGTCAGTAGAATACAAAAGATTTCGGATGGATTCCATTTTCTCAGTAAGAAGCCTCCTGAGTCAAGGATGCTTCATGGCGTCAATAGATTTGCAGGACGCATACCTCCACATTCCTGTTGCCGCCAGATCTCAGAGATATCTGAGGTTAGCACTGAGAGAAGGGAAGAAGGTGGTACACCTGCAATTCAGAGCTCTTCCATTCGGCCTGTCATCTTCTCCAAGGGTGTTCACGAAGGTAATGGCCGAAGCTCTAGCACCCTTGCGTCTAGAGGGAATTTCAGTGATTCCTTATCTAGACGACCTGCTACTGTTTGCCCAAACAAGAGATGGACTTCAGAGAAACTTGGACAGAGCACGTGCTCACCTAGAATCCATCGGATGGATACTAAACCTCCAAAAGTCCAATCTGATTCCCTCTCAGGAGGTGTTATTCCTGGGTCTCCGTATCAACTCTGTGGAGCAAAAGATTTTTCTCCCAGAAGAAAAACGGGAAAAGCTGTTAAAGGTTGTGTCACTCTTACAAACCAGTCAGCTTCTGTCCATCAGGAGGGTCATGTCAGCATTAGGAACCCTGACCTCTTCCATACCGGCAGTACAATGGGCAAAGCTCCATTTCAGGCCACTGCAAAAGTTTCTGTTAAAAATCTGGGATCGCCAGCAGAATTCACTAGATTCACTGGTGAAGATCCCCACCAAAGTAAAGAGGAGTCTCTGGTGGTGGAAGAACCAGGCAAGACTCTCAGCAGGCCTGTTATGGTCCTTTCCAACCCAGGTAAGGCTAACAACCGATGCCAGCTCCTGGGGTTGGGGGGCTCACATGAGCGGTCGTTGGGCTCAGGGATCTTGGTCCACAAGGGAAGCAATGAGATCTTCAAACTGGAGGGAACTAAAGGCGATAGAAATGGCCTTATTGTTCTTTGCAGAAGAAGTCCAAGGGCGACATACACAAATCCTCTCGGACAACGCCACGGCGGTGGCTTACATAAACCGACAAGGGGGCACCAGAAGCAGAATACTTCAAGGCCTAGCAGAGAGCATTCTAAATTGGGCAGAGCTCCATACTCAATCCTTGTCCGCGGTCCATCTAAAAGGGACCCTAAACGGGATAGCGGATTTCCTCAGCAGGAACCAGGTGTACGAAGCGGAGTGGCAATTGAATCCAGATGTCTTCAATCTAATAGTGAAGAAATGGGGACAGCCAAGAGTGGATCTCTTTGCGACTCAGGAAAATACACAAATATCTCTTTTTTTCCCTGAACAGGAACGAGTCATCTCTGGGGGTAGATGCTCTGGCGCACAGTTGGAATTTTCACCTCAGCTACGCCTTCCCTCCTTTTCAGCTGATTCCGCAGGTCATAACAAAAATCCGGAAAGAGGATACGACAGTAATCCTCATCACTCCCTTCTGGCCCAAGAGGCCCTGGTTTTCGGCTCTTCTACAGATGCAGATCAAACCATACTGGCATCTTCCCGTGAGACAAGACCTTCTGTTACAAGGTCCGCTGTTTCACCAAGAAGTAGAAAAGCTAAAACTCACAGCCTGGCTTCTGAGGAGCAGCTCTTAAGGAGAAAAGGATTCTCGGATAGGTTGGTGGCTACCCTCCTATCTAGCAGAAAGAATGTTACCAGAGCAATATATCACAAAGTCTGGAAAGTCTTTAACTCTTGGTGCACTACATCCGGCAGACCATTAAAGCAGATTTCTTCTATCTTGGAATTTCTGCAAGAAGGAGCAGACAAGGGCCTAGCGATCAGTACCCTAAAAGTTCAGGTTGCCGCACTGGGGGTATATTTTGAGAAATCTATTTCGTCAGAACCCCTAGTAAACAGATTCTTTAAAGCCCTCACTCGGGCTAGACCGATAGTGATCAAAAACTGTCCGTCATGGGACTTATCAGTCGTTCTACAGGCCCTGACCAGGGAACCTTTCGAACCTCTCAATTTAACCTCCCTAAAGCTAATTACTTTAAAAACAATTTTTCTAGTAGCTATTACAACAGCTCGAAGGATCAGTGAGCTGCAAGCTTTATCTATCAGGGAACCATTTTTTTCTATTTTTTCAGACAGAATTGTGCTGAAGACGGATCCTAACGTTTTACCAAAGGTTGCCTCAGTTCAAAATAGAACCCAGGAGATAATACTTCCTACGTTTTGTTCTAATCCGTCGGGTAAGAAGGAAGAAGAATTCCATACCCTGGATGTTAAAAGAGCAGTCTTAAGTTACCTGGAAGCTACTAAAGACTTTAGGCGTTCAGACGCACTATTCATTTTATTTTCCGGAAATAAAAAAGGAAGACAAGCTTCTAGAGGAACCATTGCCAGATGGTTGAGAATGGCTATCTCAGACGCCTATTCCCTTACAGGCCAGGAGAGTCCAGTAAGTATCAGGGCTCATTCTACTAGAGCTTCGGCGGTGAGTTGGGCAGAAAAAGCTGGTGCCACCCCCGAACAAATCTGTAAGGCAGCTACATGGACAAGTCTGACGACCTTTGCCCGTCATTATAGATTAGATCTCATGACGGCTGGGGACCAGGCTTTCGGAAGGAAAGTCTTACAGGCTGTTGTCCCACCCTAAATGGGGTAAGTCTCGATTATCCTCTCGGGTGCTGTCCTGAAAGACGTTTTGGAAAAATGCGAGTTAGACTTACCGGTAACTTGTTTTCCAATAGGCTTTCAGGACAGCAGGATCCCGCCCTTTTTTTATGCTGTGGCTGTAATACTATGTAATAACTGTCGCTTATGTGTTGCAGCTGGGGCTGGAGGTTCTCTACAAACAACTGAGGGAAGCAACGTGGAGGCCTCCAATTAAAGAATTAATTGATGAGGTGTTTCCTGTGGGAGGAGGAGCCATGATCTCTCGGGTGCTGTCCTGAAAGCCTATTGGAAAACAAGTTACCGGTAAGTCTAACTTGCATTTTTTTGCTGGACTGCTTGGTCTGCATTTAAATGTGTATAAAAATATAAAATACATGCATGAACTACAATCACTACAGGTATAATATATATTTTTTTTTTTTATGTGGACCATTAAAGTAAACTGCAGTTTTGCACTTGTGACCATTAATTCACGGCAACTTTTTTATGTTGACTGCAGGTAAACACGTCAAGCTCAGCCCCAAAGCAGAGGAAGTAGCCACTTTCTTTGCGAAAATGTTGGATCACGAATACACTACAAAAGATGCCTTCAGGAAAAACTTCTTTAAAGACTGGAAGAAGGTGAACATACTTAGTCTTCACTAGGGAAATATTAATAATTGCAGGCTTGTTGTCTCACCAGTATTCTGCCTTCCATAGGAAATGACATCTGAGGAACAAAGTCTCCTCACCAACCTGAACAAGTGTGACTTCACTCATTTGAGCACATACTTCAAAGCTCAGTCTGAGGCCAGGAAGCAAATGACCAAGGAGGAGAAACAGGTAACTTGCGTTACTATAGAATTCCTGTCATGTTCCATGTTCTACTTCAAAATGCCCAAAAAAATTTTTTTTCTTTATGGGCTTTGCCTGTTACGTTTTTATAAAATGTTTTATTGCTCTGCTGACACTTTGCAGTCTGGCCCTGTGTTGCAAAGCTCAAACATCTTTTGCTCTTTCCCTTTTCTTAGAAAATCAAAGTGGAGAATGAGAGGTTGGTGCAGGAATATGGCTTCTGTATCATGGACAACCACAAAGAAAGAATTGCCAATTTCAGGATAGAACCTCCGGGCTTGTTCAGAGGCCGAGGAAATCATCCCAAAATGGGAAAGCTTAAGAGGAGGATCAATCCTGAAAATATCATAATTAACTGCAGCAAGTAGGTTTTTTTTTTCCAACAATAATAAACTTCTAAAGCAATTTTTAAATCCCAATCCTAGTATGCACAGCTGGAATTTGAGTGGGGGGGGGGGGGGGGGTATAATCCATAAGGGTGCAACTTCCATGGTGTCCAATCACCTATAAGCAGGGCATATACTCTGAGATAAGGCAGTGTGCCCCAATGAACAAGTACAAAAAATGGCTCTGTGTGCTTACTGCAGATTAGAAATTTCAGGTGGCATCTCCTCAACTGCAGATTAGTCTTGACAGGACATTTTTCCTGCCAACAATAGTAATGGCTGTTTTTTTTGTTTGGTTTTTTTTTTCTTTCCTTTCCCTGAAAGCTTACTGTAGTATATCTGTATGGCGGTGTATTGACATCTTTCTGTGTATTTTTATCCAGAAACTCCAAGGTTCCCTCTCCTCCCCCTGGACACAAGTGGAAGGAAGTAAGACATGACAATAAAGTTACATGGCTTGTCTCCTGGACGGAAAACATCCAAGGCTCTATAAAATACATTATGTTGAACCCGAGTTCCCGTATTAAGGTAAGAGTTTTAATAATGTTGAAAAAACATTAACCAGAATGATCTTGGTCTGGTCTGGGGTCCGCTTGGCACCATGTTACCTGTTGCCCCTAATAATGAAGTTGGCCTTTAAAGTGGAAACTTGAGTTACATAGAAGTTTGTTTTAATATTGCTGCTTTCCACATCCTCCATATGGTGTATATGGTTTGAGGCGTGTAAATACGTTTTCTTGAATCTGCTTTTTGTCTGGTCAAGTGATGCAAAAGCAGCGGCTCCCCCTGTGTCAGTGGCTGCTGCAGGGGAGAGGTGGGAGCACTGACAATGGAGGGGCAATGAAAGCTGACAGGTGAGGTCACTGCTCTGGCAAACTGGCCACCTTGTCAAGCACTCCATGACACAGGGTAGCCAGAACATCCATCACACAACTAGACTGAAGTGAGTTATAGAAAAGGCGTTTCCACTGATCTTGAAGGCGAAGCAGAATAGGTTGATGGAGGCGGCATTGGTTTTAAAGTAGTTCTAAAGCCTAAACATTTTTTCCCTTAATGCATAATTTGCATGAAGGGAAAAAAATGTTGGGCATCAGCATCCCCACCCCCCAATTTCCCAATCGGATAAGGCAGCCAATCACAAACCGTAAGTTTGCACTGTAAAGGTACAAGGTCTCACTATTGCTCCCTTAAATGGTGAGGGTCACTTTTCATCTGACTCCCGAGCGCATGAGTGACTTTGCCCCGGCACAGCCAATCATGCAGCTGAAGATCACAAACCTGGAAGTAAGACCAGGTGAATATGGGAGCTGCCAGGGACAAGGGAGTGCGGCGCTGGAGGGCTGAGTTTTGTAGGCAAGTCTGTACTAATGTACTAGTATGCAGTGCATACTAGTACATTATGGTTTAAATCTGGCGGGGGACCCATTTGTTAAACATGATGGCCTTTACTACCACTTTAACTGAAATGCTTGTTCTTTGTTTTAGGGTGAGAAGGACTGGCAGAAATATGAAACAGCCCGCAGACTGAAGATGTGTGTTGATAAAATCCGCAATTCTTACAAAGAAGACTGGAAATCCAAAGAAATGAAGGCCAGGCAGAGAGCGGTCGCACTGTACTTTATTGACAAGGTGAGGCATTTTACCTGCATAGCTGAAGTAGTTGTGCAAGTCATTTGTAGCCTTTGGTTGATTAAGCAGAACACCACTGTAGTGCTTGCTTATATCTGGTCTTTTTTGTAAAATAAAAATAGTTTTCCCCAAAAAACGTTCACTACAGTTGTATATAGTGTTTGGAAAGAAAAAAAATGCTGGGCATTCTAGTTTACTCCCCGTGCCATTGTTGTATTTTGGTGTTGTCTTTACAATTGGGAAAGGAGCGGTATCCTTCCCCCAGACTCATTAAAGACTGTTTAGCATCAGTCGCTCCATACACATGGTATTTTTTATCATTTTTTTTCACCTGCTTTCCATCAATAGGTTGACAGTGTAAATAAGATAAATTGTGATAACATTTACATAAAATAGATAAGAGGGGGGCTACAACAATCTTTACTGCTTTTTTTTTTTTTTTTTTGGTGTTTTTCTTGTGTTTTTTTTTTTTTTTTTTTTTAAACCGCAGAAATTCTGCTACATTTGATCAAGGTAATTTCAGTATCAGTTCTACTTATACCCGTTTTGGTTGCTTTGCAATTTCAACGAGAATGGTAAAATTTGACAGCACAATATGTAATTTGTGTGGGTTAACCTTAGACTTTTGCCGCGTACACATGATCGGAAATTCAGACTAGAAAACCGTGTTTTTTTTTTTCCTGACGGAATGTTGGCTCAAACTTGTGTTGCATACACACGGTCACACAAATCTTGTCTGAAATTCCGCCCGATCAATGAAGTTCAATAGGCAGTTCGGCTCTTCATTCTAAGCATGCGTTTTTTTTTTTTTTGCGCGTCGGAATTGCATTCAGACGAACAGAATTTCAGATAGGAATTTTTTCCGTAGCAAAATTTGAGAACCAGCTCTCAATCTTTTGTTGGCGGAAATTCCGACAGCAAAGGTACGATGGAGCCTACACACGGTCGGAATTTCCGACCAAAAGCTGACATCAGACTTTTCTTGTCGGAATTTCCGACCGTGTGTACGCGGCATCAGAATTAAAGTTTGCCTTTTGGTAAAAAAAATAATGCGTGCATTTCTGCAGAAAAGTGCATTTTTTTTTTTTCCCCCCCACAGGAGCCTGAAAAGTATTGCACCTGTGATTTAATATATTATGGGTTGAATGCCAGGCTCCTGCAGACTCAGTATAGCTGTCTGCCCCTCCCATATGGGTAGACCTTTACTGAAAAGCTGGAGCACATTTTACAAGTTACACCCTAAATATGGATTTAACATGTAACCTGTTCCCAAAGGTGAACTTATCCTTTTAACCACTTCTCTTGCGGATTGACGTCTGCAATGTGGTTCCGTTATCCTGACTGGTCGTCACGGCGATCGATGATGCTGTTTGTCACTCTGACACACCGTATCTCTGATCGTGGTAAAGAGCCCATGAGACAGGCTCTTTACCACATGATCAGCTGTGACGAATAGCAGCGGGAACCAGGAAGTACGGGTAATCGGCTTTCCTCGTTTTGCGCTGACAGGGAGAGACGATCTGCGGCTCTCCTGTCGGGGGGGGGGGGTCTGCACTGATAATCAGCGGTGCCCACCACAGCTGCCAATTGGTGCCCTTTAGATGCCAAACAGTGCCCATCGGTAACACCTGTCAGTACCTCCTCATTAGTGCCCATCAATTCTACATACTGGTGCCTCCTCATCAGTGCCCGTTGGTGAAGGAGAAAACAAAATTTTATAACGGAAACAAACTTTTTTGCTAAACTAAAAAAACTATGGTGATCAAATACCACCAGAAGAAAATGATAAAAAAAAAAAAAAATTTAGTTGGGGTCCAGTGTTGCGTGACCGCAATTGTCATTCAAAGTGTTGAAAGCTGAAAATTGTCCTGGGGGGAAGTGCCCGGTATTGGTTAAATATCCGAATGCATTATTATATATTCTTTTTCTAGTTAACAAGAAGTAAATGTGGGTATGAGATCATGCAGTTGCCCAGAATGCTGGTACGAACTGTTTTTTTTTTTATTGTAATGTACCACCTTGTAAAACTTTTTTTTTTTTTTTTTTAGCTTGCTCTGAGAGCTGGTAATGAAAAGGAGGAAGGAGAGACAGCTGACACTGTAGGCTGTTGCTCATTGAGAGTGGAACATATAAAACTTTTCCCTGAGATGGACGGTCAGGAGTATGTGGTTGAGTTCGACTTCCCTGGTAAAGATTCCATCCGCTACTACAACAAGGTGCCTGTGGAGAAAAGGGTACGTACCCATTTTGAGTGCTTGCTTTAGTCATGGATATAATCCTGGCATTAACCGTAGTATAGATCCTTGTATATCTCTTTTACTTTTTTTCTCTTACCTTTTTTAGGTTTTTAAGAATCTGCAACTTTTCATGGAAAACAAACAACCTGAGGATGACTTGTTTGATAGGCTCAATGTAAGTGTCTTAGCACAAGTTTACAGAATTTAAAAGTTATGGTATCAGCTGGGCTTTCGTTGGAATTCAACCAGTACAGCGGGACCAGCTGATTTATTTATTTTTTGTGGTCTGCGTGTGGCTATCCCTGGTCAACAGAATGTTCGACTCGTGTCGTAAGGACACCTTGGAAAATGTGTTAATCGGCTGTGGGTGCTGCTGTCAGAATATAATATAATATCACAGCAGGGATGATTCCCCCATCTCTACTTGTGGTGATGGAATATTTAAAGCGGAGTTCCACCCTAAAATGAAACGTCCACTTTTCAGATTCCTCCCCCTCCCCAATGTCACATTTGGCACCTTTTCGGGGGAGGTGGGGGGGTTTAGATACCTGTATAATCCAGGTATTTGCTCCCACTTCTGGGCATAGATAGCCGCAGTATCCACGGATAACTATGCCATGTCCGGCAATATTTGTAGCTGCTGACTTTAAAAAAAAAATTTCAGCGGAACTCTTAACTTAAGGTGTGTGTTTTTTCTTTTCAATTTTATTTTTTTCTGTGTAGCCAACTTTAAGGCCACTTAATGTTCCCACCCATCCCTATATTTGCAAGGACCTCTCCTTCCAATGTCCTGAAACTTCAGTCTGGTCACCTGTGACTTAAGACAGTACATGGTTTCCCCACTACTAGCTACAGGATAGTAACCTGTTCAAACTGACTGTTCTGGAAGTCTGTGATAACTTAAATTGTATGCTGACTTGGGTGCATTCAGGGCAGAACTCCTACTTTTTATTTATTTTTTCTTGTGGCCTCTATGATGAGTAATGCTTTTTCTTTATCCTCCAGACAAGCATTTTAAATAAACACCTTCAGGACCTGATGGAAGGACTGACAGCCAAAGTGTTCAGAACATACAACGCCTCTATTACCCTACAGCAGCAACTGAAGGAGCTCACCAACGGTAGGTCTCTCCTTCTGGTGGTAATTCTTGGTTCTCCTTCTTCTTTTTTTTTTTTTTTTTTTTTTTTTACTCCCTTAGGGCTTCCTGTAGCGCTTTTTTTAGTTATTTTCTCAGCCTTGCCCATCCACCTTATTCTCTTCTAGGTGGTCTTGTGCTAGAAAATGAAGAAAAGTTTTAATTTATAACTCTGTGTACTTGGGACCCTTGGCAAGGACCCACTGGCCATTTATAATGGAAGACTCCCAGCAACTTTGTTGGTGTCGATCTGTTATGCAATAATACCTAGTCTACATGTAAGAAATTTAAACCTATAGATGAGCAGTCTGTTGTTGAGCCTAGCTTAAAGTGGTATATTGGCCAGGGCTATGCTTGGACTTTGAATCTTTTGAATTGTTGTACTTTTCTAAGATTAAGATATGTAATGGTAATGATGTTTTGCTCTCAGCATTTTAGGTACTTCCTATTGAGCTGATGAATGTAAATGGTCTAAATATTTTTATTTTATTAACAGGCGATGATAATGTCGCTGCCAAAATTTTGTCTTACAATCGTGCCAACAGAGCTGTGGCTATATTATGTAACCATCAGCGTGCTCCTCCTAAAACCTTTGAGAAGTCTATGTTGAACCTGCAGACCAAGGTAGTACCTCTCAGGGTTTCAACCGATTCTATTTTTTAGTGGACGATCTAGTTCACTGTGTAGATCAGTATTAAAGTGCTTCTGTGTCTCTTTTTTTAGATTGATGCCAAGAAGGATCAGCTTGGGGATGCACGACGAGAGCTGAAAAGCGCCAAAGCAGACGCCAAGGTCAAACGGGATGAAAGGACAAAGAAGTATGTGTGGGATGTTCCCTATTTGTTCATGGGTCTTGCATAACTACACATTGGATCTCATTTTAAAACCGATTTGGCCCATCTTGACTAGATGTATTGGGAAGTTTTAACCAAATTTAAGTTTTTTTTCATTGATTGCTTTGCACTGTTTACTGAATTAATATCAAGATCCATTAGTAAACTCGCATATACAGTGTAGCTAACATTCTCCTTTAATCTATATCAGCAGGGGTTAAGGAAATAACAAGATTTGACCATTGCAGAAGATACCATAAAATTCTACCTTACTCATTGAATAAGTAGAATAAGATTAGTGTGTCCCTCTAGAACCTTTGTGTTTGGAGAACACTCACTGGATAATTTTCAGTGGGAATGGCATCCAATAACTATGGTGTCCACATACATTAAAAAGTGTCCAGAAACCAAAAAATAAGACTTTTTTTTTTTTTTTTTTTTTTTTTTTTATATATGTGCATGTTTAACTACTTCAGCCCCAGAAGGTTCACCCCCCACCTCCTGACCAGGCCGTTTTTTGCATTACAGAACTGTGTTGCTTTAACTGACAATTGCTCTGTAGTGCGAAGTACCCAAATAAAATTGATGTCCTTTTTCCCACAAATAGAGCTTTCTTTTGGTGGTATTTGATCACCTACGTTTTTTTTATTTTTTTTACACGCTATAAACAAACTGATAATTTACTAGTATTGGCGGCGATCAGCAATTTTTTGCAGGACTGCGACATTGCGGTGGACAAATCTGAGACTAAGTGACACTTTTTGGGGACCAATGACTCAATACAGTTATCAGTGCTATAAAAAAAAAATGTAGTCACACTACTGACACTGGCAGGGAAGGGGTTAACATGCAGGGCGATCAAATGGATTAATGTGTTCCCTGGGAGTGATTTCCAACTGGGGGAAGGTGCTTTGACTGGGGAAGACAGATCTGTGTTCCTGCTTAGCAGAAACACAAGATCTCTATCTTCCCCACTGACAGAACGGCGATCTGCCTTGTTTACGTAGGTTCTGATTGGTCGGGGCCGTCCATTTAGAATGCCTCCTATACGTACCTTTACGAGGTAGGTTTAGGAAATTGAGCCCCAGGGGATTTCAAATCTTGAACCAGTGACGCAGCGACCTGATGTCTCCTAGTGGGTGATCGCTGGCTTCAGGTACAATGGGGGTAGGGGGTCCAGTAAGTTCACCTTACAGATTTTCTGTAAAGATGAACTTGCCCTTTAAGGGGTTAAATAGTCTTGGCTTATGCAAAATATGCACTGCACACACATGCCAGAGTGCTCTTTCTATAGCCATAAATTATGCCATACTTATACCACAAGCAAGAATCTTACAAACACCGCGTACACGTTAATAAAAAAAAAAAAAAGTCAAAAGTGAATTATCCTATTACAAAGTGGAACTTTAGTGCCTAGTTTTTTTAATTGGGTAGACAGGCAGGAATTGTAATGCAGAAGAGACAAGCTTTCTCTTCTGCTTTAAAGTTACTTGCCTACTTGTCCACCCTTGTACAATGCGCTCGTGCAGCTCACTATACAACTGTACAAATTCGGCAATGCTGAATCCGACCGAGCTTCTGCGCATGCGCAGGAGTGACATCATCCCCGCACAGCCAGCGATCGAGATCTGGAAGCCGACTGGGCGGGGGGCTTGGGGATGCTGCATCCTAGGTGTGAGTATTGTTCCACTTTAATTCCTGCACACAGAATACAGATGTAGCACTAATGCTTTAGAGCCCCCTTTTAAAATAGAACCTACAATACTACTTGGCAGCCATCCGCTTTTAGGATAATAGACATGTTTGCCAGGAGTATGGGATTTGAAAATGACAAACATTCGTACTCCCCTGTATAGATGCAGCATAATCAGTGCTGCAGCTGTCCCTGGCCAGCTCTGCACGAGAACTAAGCGAGCAAAGACCGCTGATCGATTAGCTCTCGATTTTCACTGAGCACAGTGTCAGTCAATCCTCGCTCTCTGCTCTGCCCCTCCAGTGTTCCACTGGAGCACCCTACTGTGGAGGGGGCAAAGCGGCCTGCCAGGCTGTCGTGGCATGCTGGGTGGACCCCTACATTATTGGGATTCCCATAGAGCCTGGATCGGCTCTTTGATGTCAGCTGATAGCGGGCCTCAGCCCACTGTCGGGTAAATCTAAGTCACAGGAGTTCACTTAGTTTTGGGCCATACTTCTCCTTTAATACAGATTAAACATTGCATGCTGCTGCACTTTTGTATAGTGTAGGTGGCAGAAATATGTAACCTAAAACACAGCTTATACAGTGCCTTGCGAAAGTATTCGGCCCCCTTGAACTTTTCATCCTTTTGCCACATTTCAGGCTTCAAACATAAAGATATAAAATTTTAATTTTTTGTGAAGAATCACCAACAAGTGGGACACAATTGTGAAGTGGAACGAAATCTATTGGATTTTTGAAACTTTTTTAACTAAGAAAAAAATGAAAAGTGGGGCGTGCAAAATTATTTGGCCCCCTTGCGTTAATACTTTGTAGAGCCACCTTTTGCTGCGATTACAGCTGCAAGTCGCTTGGGGTATGTCTCTATCAGTTTTGCACATCGAGAGACTGAAATTCTTGCCCATTCTTCCTTGCAAAACAGCTCGAGCTCAGTGAGGTTGGATGGAGAGCGTTTGTGAACAGCAGTTTTCAGCTCTTTCCACAGATTCTCGATTGGATTCAGATCTGGACTTTGACTTGGCCATTCTAACACCTGGATACGTTTATTTATGAACCATTCCTTTGTAGATTTTGCTGTATGTTTGGGATCATTGTCTTGTTGGAAGATAAATCTCCGTCCCAGTCTCAGGTCTTTTGCAGACTCCAACAGGTTTTCATCCAGAATGGTCCTGTATTTGGCTGCATCCATCTTCCCCTCAATTTTAACCATCTTCCCTGTCCCTGCTGAAGAAAAGCAGACCCAAACCATGATGCTGCCACCACCATGTTTGACAGTGGGGATGGTGTGTTGAGGGTGATGAGCTGTGTTGCTTTTACGCCAAACATATCGTTTTGCATTGTGGCCAAAAAGTTGGATTTTGGTTTCATCGGACCAGAGCACCTTCTTCCACATGTTTGGTGTGTCTCCCAGGTGGCTTGTGGCAAACTTTAGACGAGACTTTTTATGGATATCTTTGAGAAATGGCTTTCTTCTTGCCACTCTTCCATAAAGGCCAGATTTGTGCAGTGTACGACTGATTGTTGTCCTGTGGACCGACTCTCCCACCTCAGCTGTAGTTCTCTGCAGTTCATCCAGAGTGATCATGGGCCTCTTGGCTGCATCTCTGATCAGTCTTCTCCTTGTCTGAGCTGAAAGTTTAGAGGGACAGCCAGGTCTTGGTAGATTTGCAGTGGTCTGATACTCCTTCCATTTCAAAATGATCGCTTGCACAGTGCTCCTTGGGATGTTTAAAGCTTGGGAAATCTTTTTGTATCCAAATCCGGCTTTAAACTTCTCCACAACAGTATTACGGACCTGCCTGGTGTGTTCCTTGGCCTTCATGATGCTCTCTGCGCTTTCAACAGAACCCTGAGACTATCACAGAGCAGGTGCATTTATACAGAGACTTGATTACACACAGGTGGATTCTATTTATCACCATCAGTCATTTAGGACAACATTGGATCATTCAGAGATCCTCGCTGAACTTCTGGAGTGAGTTTGCTGCACTGAAAGTAAAGGGGCCGAATAATTTTGCACGCACCACTTTTCAGTTTTTTATTTGCTAAAAAAGTTTAAAATATCCAATAGATTTCGTTCCACTTCACAATTGTGTCCCACTTGTTGGTGATTCTTCACAAAAAATTAAAATGTTATATCTTTATGTTTGAAGCCTGAAATGTAGCAAAAGGATGAAAAGTTCAAGGGGGCCGAATACTTTCGCAAGGCACTGTACTTTTGTTGGTCAGTGGTTAGAAGAATGCCCCCATTACACTGATGTCAGTGGCTAATTACCTGAGAGATAAAAGGCCTCTGTCCTGTGATTTTTTTGTTTTTGTTTTTTGGGCTCAGTCACGTAGATTCTGCAGCTATGTCGGGCTGAAGGTAATTTTTTGCCCAGTGTTGCTTGCTGTGGGTGTTGTAGACTTTTGGTACATTATCTAGGTCTAACAGCCTTCCTTGTGGTCGCTAAAGTGATTTTAGATATGGTTAAGTGTGGGCACTCAACTGCTTCCGCATGCGCCATTCTTTTGGAATCTAAAGAAATGCAGATTTTCTCTTGGTCCATCCCTCTCCAGTTAAATGACGTTTTGCATTTTCTTGCAGGTTGGTGGAAGCCAAGAAGAAGGCTGTAGAGAGGATAGAGGAGCAGCTGATGAAACTGGAGGTTCAAGCCACAGACCGAGAAGAAAACAAACAAATTGCTCTAGGAACCTCCAAACTTAACTACTTGGACCCAAGAATCTCTGTAGCTTGGTAAGAACAGCTTTTATATTTTCATTTTAGTAACCGCCTTTTTATAGGTTAATGCTTTACAAGTATGGGTGCTTTACATTTTTTATTTTTCATTTTTATCTTTTAACTAGCTGCAGTTGCTGCACATTATCTGATATTACATTTACAAAAAAATGTATTAACCGCTTGCGGACCACCCCACGCACCTATACTGCAGGGCAGTTGCTCTGTGACAGATCACGTACCTAGTACGTGACCTGACACTTCTGGGTCTGGTGATTGGGTTTGGCGGACGTAATGTCTGCCGGGACCCGCCGATCGTTCGGGAGACGGCCAGAACAGCGGTCTGCCTATGTAAACAAGCCAGAGCGCTGTTCTGTGAGGGGAATGTACTGATCCTGTGTTTCTGCTAAGCAGGAGTCTGGCTCTTTATGTCCCCCAGTTAGTAAGCACTCCCTAGGAACACAACCCCTTTGATCGCCCCTGATGTTAACCCTTTCCCTGCCAGCATCATTAGTACAGTGCATATTTTTTTTAGCACTGATCACTTTATTGGTGTCAGGCGTCCGCTTTGTCCGCCGCAATATCGCAGTCCCACTAGAAGTAGATCACCGCCATTTACTAGTAAAATAAAATAAATAAAAATATCCCATAGTTTGTAGACGCTAAAACTTTTGCGCAAACCAATCAATTTATGCTTATTGTGAATTTTTTTACCAAAAATATGTAGCAGAATACATATTGGCCTAAATTGATGATTTTTTTTTTATTATTTATTGGGTGTGTTTTATAGTAGAAGGTTAAAAAAAATGTATTTTCAAAATTGTCGGTCTTTTTGTTCATAGAGGAAAAAAAATAAAAACCAGAGGTGATCAAATACCTCCAAAATAGGCTCCATTTGTGAGGAAAAAACATATTATTTGGGTACAGTGCCACACGACCGCGCATTTGTAATTTTAAAGTAACGCAGTGCTGCAAAATGGCCTGGTCCTGAAGGGGGGGTTAAACCTTCCAGAGCTGAAGTGGTTAAAGAAGAGCGTCATTCACCCTCCCTATACCCAACCCCTTGCCTGTATATCCGGGTTGTGCAAAAAGGCATACTTGTATGCCTGGCGATCCAGCAATGTTCTCTAGGGATTTTATGCAGCACACCTGTCCTGTGCTACCGTCCTCTGACATAACCAGGGGTTGCCAACAGTCTCTTAGGGGTTGGGCATCAGGCCGGTTAAGAAGTGCATGCACTTTGACAGGAGGGCGGGCAGCTGCAGAAACCATATAAACAGCTATGATCTGTGACTTGAGTATGCCAAGAGGCTGCTGTGGGCAGTTGTACACATAGTTCTGGCCTAAGCCAGTAGGGGTGCACCGGATCAAAAAACTCACGGATCGGACCGATCCTTGGATCAGAGCCACGGATCCAATCATTTTCAGATCGGCAAAAAAAAAAAAAAGTTACACCCACCGGAATTTTCGATTTCACCGTTTTTTTTTCAACACAAAACTGAGCTTATAAGCTTAAATACAGTATTTGTAAATCCAACGGACTCTTTTACATGTTAAATTTTAAAAGCAGCAGCAAACCTGCTGACCTTACATGGTTGCTAATGTGACAGAACACCTCTGATTTTCACATTTAACTAAATGTTAAATGTGAAAATCAGAGGTGTTCCGTCACATTAGCAATCATGTAAGGTTTGCTGCTGCTTTTAAAATGTAAACAGTCCGATGGATTTCCAAATAATGTATATAAGCTCCGTTTTGTGTTGAAATCTAAAACTCCGTTGGGTGTAACAAGATGTCCGCTTGGCCCCTTCTCTATCATTACTGTGCAGGAGTGTGGGGTGGAGCAAGGTGGTGGCGAAAGGTCACTACAGCGGCCGCCGCTGGGTGTACCAAGATGGCCGAAGCCGCGGCCTTTTCTACGGCCGAGGCTCCGGAGCGGATCGCGTGATGATCCGATCCGAACAGGGTGACCTGTTAGGATCACGGATCACCACCGATCCATTGCACCACTATAAGCCAGTAATTGGGGAAGTGCATGGTGGGGCCACTAAAAGGGAGGAAGGGTGAAGTTCTTCTTTAACCACTTGCGGACCGCCGCACGACTATATACGTCGACACTTTGATGCAGGATATCTGTTATGGCAGCAGCTAGCTGCCATAACCCAGATATCCTCGTCTTCAGGTGGCGGTCCGGTTTACGATAATAGTCTCAACGGTGGAGGGCCCCTCCTCCTGCTCTCCCACGCCCTCTGCCGCTTACCGAATCGGTCTGTAGTGGTGGAGGCGATCGGGTCCTCTCTCCTGCTTGGTATGGATACGAGTGAGGGAAAGATGGCCCTCACCCGTCTCCATACCATAGCAGGGCAGAAGCGACCTTAAAATATCACTTCTACCCATAGCTCTTAAAGGGACACTTTTTTTGTCTTTTTTCAAATGACAATTTTTTTTTTTTATTATTGCATTTAAGTGTAAATATGAGATCTGAGGTCTTTCTGACCCCAGATCTCATATTTAAGAGGACCTGTCTTGCTTTTTTCTATTACAAGGGATGTTTACATTCCTTGTAATAGGAATAAGTGACCCAAATTTTTTTTATATTTTTGTTTGAAAAACCGTGTATAAATAAAATAAAGAAGAAAAAAAAGTTTTAAAGCGTCCCGACAAGTTAACGCGCAGAAGCGAATGCATACCTGAGCAGCGCTCGCATATGAAAACTGTGTTCAAACCACACATGTGAGGTATGGCCGCAATCGTTGGAGCGAGAGCAATAATTCTCGCCCTAGACCTCTCTAGCTCAAAACATGCAACCTATAGAATTT